>CM077094.1:11588138-12320985 GCA_039513925.1 Platanthera zijinensis
AGGGCAGTCTCGCCCTCCAGCTCACTGGCGCGAGCTTGCAGCACCTTGGCAGACTCGGCATCCTGAAAAATGAGAGGGTCAAACTCCCTGAAAAACATTTTCCAAGTTAAAACAAGGGTTGGTCGACTCTTACCAGCCGCCTGAAGCCTCGTCGAGTAAGCTCTCGGCAATGCCGAACCGACGCTCCGCGTCGGCAGCTTTCTCCGTCGCCAGGTCGCGCTCCTGCCCGGTTTTGATCAGGAGTTGGCTGAGCTGGAAGCCACGGCAGACCATCATATGATGGAGTTCAAAGGCCTCAGATGCGCCTGCAGGCCCTCGTGACCTATCTGCCCGGGGGGTCAGGTTCGTATAGGGCGTCGGCGCCCTCCCGGCCATAGAGGCCGAAGCCAAGGGCAAATGCGTGGCCCGTGGGAGGCCGGCGAGCTCCCCAGGAAGGGGCGCGAGTGGAGACGGAGACGCGATGGGCTCCCTCGTCCCAGAGCAGCATCGGCTCGCCGGCCGCGTCCACTCCTTCCCCCTTCCAAAAGTTGGGGTGGTCCTTTGGAGCTCCCGAGCCGCTGGGGGGAACCTCCTCGACGGAGGAAGGAGAGGGGGACCCGCGCCTCTTCTCGCGAGGGGATGATATCTCCTTCAGTGGGCTCGCCGGCCGGAGCTTCGTCGGAAAAACCTCCGGCGAGCTCATGAACTTGACGGGCGAGCGGGCGCCGAGAAAGGCTCCGCGAGACCACCTTCGCCCTTTTAAGGGCCGAGGGGCGGTGGACCGAGCTCGGCCCCCAAGCTCAACCGCTTCTTGCTGGAGGATTTCCCTTGGCCTTCTCTTCCCGGCACGCCTCGGCCGCAGCCCGAGCCGCTCAAGCGGATCCGAAAACACCCCCGGGTCGGCGAAGGGAGGGTTCACCGGGATCAGTCGCTCCCCTGCAAAAAAAGACTTAGCCAAAAAATAAGGTTCTGATCGGTTAGGCCAAATGGCGAGCGGAAGGTAAGCGAGACAAACCTTCACCAGGAAGGACAGGTTGGCAGGGATTCGAGGCCGCGACGAAGGAAGGCGACCTCGAAGGCCTTGTACAAGAAGAACTTGTGGAGTTCGGCGTCATTACCAGACAACGACGGCGGCCGGTTAAACCTCCTCGCTCTTCTACAAGGGCGAGAGAACGGGATGTTGCCGAGGTCGCCCCGGATGAAGGCAATCTTCGACATCCAGTTGTGGTTTTTGTTGGCGACCTCGCGGATCTTGATGATGTGCCGCCAAAGAATGCGACCCCGTCGGCGTTGTGGCTTTGTAGGAAAGAGCTTGCGGAAGACGGTCAGGTTGAACTCGATCCGCTCTCGGCGGAGGTAGCAGGCAAACCCCACTATCATGGCGATAGCGTTGGGGTTGAGTGCGCGGCACAGCGCCGTAGTACTTGAGTACCTGGCGCACCTCCGGCCAGAGCGGCAGGCGCAACCCCACCTCAAAGTGCGAGATGGGGAAGGAGAGCTTGTCCTCGAAGAATGAGTTAATGGCCTCGTGATCCGCCGGGAGGCGGGCCACAAAGCCGGCGGGAACGTAATCCGCCACAAAACTCGGCGAGCTCACTCGCCGTGGTATTCCCCTCGAAAAAACAGTGATCTACGAAGTTCTGGGCGCACTGGGAGCGGCCCTCGGAGTCGGGGTTTCCTTTACCCATGCTCGCGGAGGAGACGAAGGCACGCGAGCGGAAGGTAGGAAGGGCAAAGAAAGGAAGGAATGAGAAGGCAATAAAGGCGTAGCGGGGGGTAGGTGGGGATCCCTATTTATAGAAAAGGAAGGGGGAGCGAAACGACTGACCAGCTCGGCTCGCATACCCCACCTCGCGTATCCCGTCTCGCCACTCTGTACTCGCCGACCTAGGCGAGCCCAGCCCAGGAATCCGAAAAGGCACGCAACACTCGAATAAGAAAAGGCCTACTCGCGCGATAAAATTTACACTTTATTTATCATTAAAAGAAAATGTCCAGAACAAAGAAAATAGAAAAGCGCGCGCATAGGACCAGGCGGCAATGGGGCGAGTACGGTCGGCTCGCAAGAGAGCCGTCCTCAATAACCCCCTCGCCGGCCCGATGCCGCCAGCCGCTGCGCAAAGAGTTGCCGAAGCTGCCCCAGGTTCTGTTCGCGGCGCGCAGGTTCTCGTCAATCTCGTCGAAAAGCACGGAGGAAGATGTGGCCGCGTATGTCGAGCTGATCCTCGCCTCGCCGGCAAGCTGCGCGCATTCGTCCTGCAGACGGGTGTTATCTTTCTTCAGCTCCTGAAGCTCGCGCACTAGCTTCTCAGGACCAGCTGGCTTCGCCCTCTGACCGTTCGGGGCTGTCCACCTCCGAGTCCAGAAAGACGTCCAAGGTACGCGGCGATGGAAGAGGCGAATATAAACGACCCGTTCGGCGGAGTTATCAGTCGCAGCTGGGTCCGGTAGGCCTGCACAGGAAGGTTGAGACAGCGGGTGGGAGTAGCGAGCACCGGTTAGAATCAGACGCACAAAATGGGGAGGTCAGGGCATACCTTCAATGTCCTGGGGGGAAGCAGGAGCGGATGTATGCTCGGCGTCCATCCCAGTAACCGCAGGGAGCAGGAGAGGGATGCTGAGAGTGAAGGCGGGTCAGCGATACCGACCCCCGCGAGTCTGGCTCCACGATTTTTGTGACAAGAAGCGAGTCTCGCAGGCGCGGGTCAGGGGGAGACCCGGGCTCCTTGGCGGTAGACTCTCGACCCTCGGTGTGGGAACCTCGCCGCCTTGGTCCTGTTCGGAGTAAGATCCACAAAATCTTTATCATGAGGGGCCAGGGCAGAACGATTGGAAGAGTCGGAGCCATGGGCTAAAGTACTCTTCAGGTCGGCGAAGATGTGCTCGGCCTCGGGAGGAAAGGGCCTCGCTCTTGGCCGAGCCGAATTCAGCGAAACGACGGGCCGGGGCGCTCAGATCCATCAGGGCTGCGGCACGAAGGGCGGTCTCCTCGCGCGATTTCGCGAGCCATTCCATGACTTCCTTTGGAGTGGCATCTCGGCAGGACTTAAGAAAAGAGAGGGGCGGGGGTCAGTCGAGCAGGCAGGGCATGTATATATAGCCATCGGTGGGTCCTACCAAGAGATTCCTTTTGGCTCCTGTCGCACTCGCAGGATCTAGCGGGTTGGATGTCTTTCCGAGTTTGTGCCAAACCTCGCAAAGAGCGGGGATTGTGTACAACCCCGTATCCAGCGAGTGGGCTAACAGGAGCCGACCCGGCCGGCCCAAAACGCCTCCGAGCCCCAGGCGAGTTCAGCGGGATACGCCGAGTCCAGCATGCCGAGTATGGGCTCGGCAATCGTCGAACCGAGCTCGAAGATAATAGAGCTGAGCCTGGCGACGAGGCCATTCATCATGGGGTCGGCCGAGTACGTGCTCGCCTAGAGCCGAGGGGTTGGCGAGTGCCAATGCGACCGTCATCTGCGAGCAAGGGCTTCAGGCCCAACTTTCCAGGCCTGAGCGAGGCGGAGGATCATGGCTGGGGAAAGGCGAGCTCATCCAACGCCCTCTCCCGCGGCATTGAGAGAGGCGAGCTCACTCGCCACTTTTCACATCGGCGTGGGGGGGAGCTTCTCACGCCCATACTCGCCATCCCTGCCCAATAGGCTCTTCTCAGGGCCGGCTCACCCTTCGGTTGTGGGGTGTTCTTTCCGTGTTGCCCCCTTTGAGTTGCCTGTAGTCCTCGAAAACAGTGAAGGTTGTATATTAGCAGGCCATCTTTCCTATAAATAGGACCCAAGGGGGTACCTCAGAGGGCACGTTTACTAATTCTCCGGCCTATTAGCGCTTTCTGTGGTACCTTAGCCCGGCATTTGGCGCCTAAGGAGGGGAAGCGCTCTAAAGATCTTCCGGGTGTGTGGTGGACCTCCACGCCGGGCCCTTGGTCTTGTCCTTAGTTCTTCTTTCTTCTTGTCATTTTCTTGCAGGAGCGAAGTAGGTGCGCGGCCACCCCTTCCCCAAAGGGTCGAACTCCACAAGAGGCCGGTTTTCCGGTTTCAACACACGTGTTTTAAATTAACTTACATGCTTTTGACTCCTCATTTGCATAGATTAGCATGGTTTTTGCGAGTTCCCTTCAAGTACACACGTTATATGTTAATTTACCTGCTTTTCACTTCTCTTTTTCAGAGATGAACATGTGTTCACGAGTTTTTGTCAGGTATTCATGTTATTAGTTTATTTATCTACTTTTGACTTCTCTTTTACAGAGATAAGAAGGTGTTCTTGAGTTCACATCAGGAACTTGTGTTATATGTTTACTTACCTATTATTGACTTCTGTTTTGCAGAGATTAACTGGTGTTCGTGAGTTCTCTTTAGGTACTTGCATTATATATTAACTAAGCTGCTTTTGACTTTTCTTTTGCATAGATTTGTAGGTATTTGCGTGTTCACCTCTTGTACTCACATTATATGTTTACATACCAGCTTTTGACTTCTCTTTCAAAGAGATTTGCAGGTGTTAGCAAGTTCAACTCAGGTACTCGTATTATATGTTTATATAACTTCTTTTGACATCTCTTTTGCATAGATTAGTAGATATTCACGACTTCTATTAGGATACTCACATTATATGTTAACTTACCTTCTTTTCACTTGTCTTTTGCAGAAATTAGCAGGTGTTCATGAGTTCTCTTCAGGTACTCGTAGAATATGTTAATTTAGCTTCTTTTGACTTCTCTTTTGTAGAGATTTAAAGGTGTTCACGAGTTCACCTCAGGTACTCGCATTATATGCTTATTTACATTATTTTGACTTCTCTTTTGCAGAGATTAGCATGTCTTCATGAGTTCCCTTCAGGCACTCACATTATACTTTAAATTTACCTTCTTTTGACTTCTCATTTGCAGAGATTAGCAGGTGTTCACAGGTTCATCTCAGGTACTCTCGTTATACTTTAATTTACCTTATATTGACGTCTCTTTTGTAGAGATTTGCAGGTGTTCGCATGTTTTCTTCAGGTACTCGTGTTATATTTTAACAACCCATTTTTTGAAATCTCTTTTGCAGAGATTAGCAGATATTCGCAAGTTCTCTTTGTTACTCGTACTATATGTTTATTAACCTGCTTTTGATTTCTCTTTTCCTGAGATTAGCAGGTGTTCGCTAGTGAGCAGAGCTCACTCAATGCCGCAGCATGGATGGCGTTGAGTGAGCAGAGCTCACTCAACGCCGTAGCTTGGATGGCGTTGAGTGAGCTGAGCTCACTCAACGTCATTTTACTTAGACTTTTTCTTGTGGATTAGCATGGTTGATGGTCAGCTGAACCGGGCCGGTCTGGATTGTTTGCCCAAATGCATGATTAGGCTGTTTGTCTTATTAAGACCCAATTATGTCTTATTTTAAAAGTGTTGACCGGTCAATGACACGTGGCTGTCGGTTTTGAAACCTAAGAGGAGCCACGGCCATGGCCGGAAACGGCGTTCACAGCCATAAATGGCACTTGATGTCGTGGCCCCTTCCCCTCCTCTTTAATGGCTAGATTCAAGTCCTTATGGGGAGAGGAGAAGTTTCCAGCCTCCCTCCAGCTACTTCGGGCTATTTCACCTCTCCTCCACCATGGCCAAAGCATGCTCTTAAGGAAGCATTAATGGCTGGAAAGCCTATACCCGCCCGCTCCCCATTTCTTCCCTTTAAAAAGGCTCCCTAGACTCAGAGATGAAGTTTCCACCCTAACCCGATGGACTGGAGCTTGTACTGTACTGTAGAAGAATTTCAGCGATGCCACCACCGCGCCAATGGAATCCCTATGATCTGCATGCATCTAGCCAGCGAACAAGGTCCTCCCCTCCTCTCTTTCTACGGGATGATCTTAGAGCTCTTTAGGATTGATAATCGAGCTCAACGGAGCTCCATTTTTTGGTACTCGTGTTATATTTTAACAAACCATTTTTTGAAATCTCTTTTGCAGAGATTAGCAGATATTTGCAAGTTCTCTTTGTTACTCGTACTATATGTTTATTAACTTCTTTTGATTTCTCTTTTCCTGAGATTAGCAGGTGTTCGCTAGTTCTCTTAAGGTACTCAGTTTATATTTTAAATTTACTTGCTTTTTATTACTCTTTTGCTGAGATTAGTAGGCATTCGTGAGTTCACCTCAGGTACTCACGTTATTTGTTTATTTGCCTCCTTTTGAATTATCTTTTGTAGAGATTAGCAGGTCTTTTCTAGTTCTATTAAGGTACTTGTGTTATATGTTAACTTCTTTGCTTTTGAATTCTCTTTTGCTGAGATTAGCATTTGTTCGTGAGTTCTCTAAAGTTACTCGCATTATATTTTAAAGTTACCTGCTTTGACTTCTTTTTGTTGAGATGAGCAGGTGTTCACAATTTCTCATCAGGTAGTAACGTTATATGTTAATTTACCTACTTTTGACTTTTATTTTGCAAAGATTAGTAGGTATTTGTGAGTTCACCTTAGGTACTCGCATTATATGTTTATTTACATGCTGACTTCTCTTTTACGGAGATTATCAGCTATTCCCGAGTTCACCTCAAGTACCCGTATTATATGTTTAGTTACCTAATTTTTACTTCTCTTTTGCACAGATGAGTAGCTATTCGTGAGTTCTTTTTAGTTATTCATATTATATGTTAATTTACCTGCTTTTAACTTCTCCTTTATAAAGATTAGCAGGTGTTCGCGAGTTCTCCTCAGTTTCACTCGTTATATGTTTATTTACTTGGTTCTGACTTCTCTTTTATAGAGATTAGCAGGTGTTCATGAGTTCACTTCAAGTACTCGCATTATATTTTAAATTTTCCAGCTTTTGACTTTTCTTTTGACGATATTTGTAGGTTTTGTTGAGTTTACCTCATGTTATATTTTTATTTACATGCTTTTGACTTCTCTTTTATAGAGATTAGCAAGTTTTCGCGAGTTCACTTCAGGTACTCGCGTTATTTTGACTTCTCATTTCCTGAGATTTATAGGGGTTTGCGAATTCACCTCTAGAACTCGCTTTATATGTTTATTTACCAACTTTTGACTTCCCTTTTGCATAGATTATGTAAGACCCCATTTTTTTTCTTTTTCAACCATCGAGGTCTTATGCCAAAAATTGCCGCTTTGCGGTGGCACCAACACTCGGGGAGGCCGCCACTACAAAACGCCAACTCTGCCAGCCTTTTTCAATCACAAAGAGAGAGAAGTAAGTCAATACATTAAATGTAAACATGTCCACATAATCATATACGAATAAAATTATAGCAAGTCCATCAATATATAAAAAGTAGAAAGTACTGCAAAAGAACAGTACAGAAGAAATATATAAGTGGGCTCAGCCCGGTACATCAGAGTCCTCACTACAAATCACTCATAGCGGAAGCTATAAAAATACTAAACACTCACGGAGCTGGTCACAGGCGCTCAAGAACTAGACTGTCCCACCTCCATGCGCACCGTACTCCGCTGGTGCTGGTCCTCGGATTGCTGGCCCCTGTCTCCCATCCGGAGCTCCTGTAATGTTGTGGTTCGAAAAAAATTAGTCATAAAGACTAAGCCATATCATCACCTACCCCTCCCCCCACGGCTCCTAAGCACAGAGCAGAGAGGTTAAAAGGGAAACTACAAAGGTGGAGAATAAGCAAGGCGGGTGACAGCAGAACTAGTCTAACAAAAAATATATATTGTATAAGCAACTAAGTATGAAAGGTACATCTAGTAGTTATAAAATAGTGAGCAGTAAGGTAAACATGTAGTAAATCAATATATATATATGAAAACAAATAGAAAACAAGTAAGTAAGTAACTTTAATTTATATGAATGCCCATACAAACTTTTATGTTAAGGGGTCTTCTACAAGGCTCCCATCATATAAAAAGTCCCATACCGATTTATACGTTGGGGTGTCGGTTGTATGTAAATATGAGTGTAGTGATATGCTATGCCATGATCCATGCAAGTGCAACTCACGCACACGACTCTATGCGCACAGAAATTTAGTTCCCCTTGTTCGGGCAGCTAGCATCACTCCCAGGAACCTCCGTAGTGGCACACGGGGATAGTGGGTCGGGCCCCCCACTCCTAAGCGGGTATCCACACCATCGGGACTAGCCCTTCCGTACGCCCCTAGAAGAACATAACCTAGAGTATCCGCGTACCAATGTTGGCTGTATCCACCATACTTTCTTTGGCTATGTGTCCCACACTGCCGAGTATACATACCGATGTCGGTGTGAACGACAGTCAAATACCGAAGACCTACCACCTTATTATGTATTTAAACCCTCGAGCCCTCGGCTCCCCGGACTGTCCCGTCCGTGAATCTACCTTCAAAAAGTACCGACTGAATGACAATCAAACCAACCTAATCTACCTCCCTAACTACCGGGGTGTGTGAATGTGCAGCCCTCGTTATACTAGTTGCTCTTTTGGTTTATTATTCCTATGGCTTACGTTAGCCCAGGACTGCCCCCGGCATACCCCGTGAAGGGTTCTCAAAGGGCACTAGGAACAACGATGGGCAGAAGCCCAAAGCTCCCTTTCGCAAGGCACTTAATATTATTGATTTCTACCCATTACCCGATCCCTTTCAAATTACTTTGGATCTAACCTAGTGTATTGAGACTCTTCCTCTCCAACCAGGGTGGACGATCTTTCGTCGGTCCCGAACACCACTTAACACTAGCCAATCTCACACTCTACTCATCCTAACTTCCAATAATGAACTTAATTTAACTTACCCTATCCAAACCATCAAACTACCAAAATTCCATCTCCCCAAGTTCATTACCCACTCTAGTTCAGTTTTTGCGGTTTTACTATATGTAGACCACCCTATACTATATGATGTACATAAAAGGAGTTTCTCCAAATATTCATCCAAAATCCGTAAGTTATTTACTGGGAGTCTATCATGACATGATTAGCCTAGGTTCAGAAATTTATAATTTTCCTAATTTATAAAGGTGTTTAATTAATTTCCTCCAAAACTAAACCATGGGTGATTTGAACATGAAGTACCCTTTTTAGGTATGATTCAAGCCCCACAAAATTATGATAAATACAAGGAAGTAATTTGACAGTAAATTCAATTCTCTCAGAAATTTTACCATATTTACACCCTTGATCCTTAATTGTGAACATATTCACCAATTAACCACTTGGAGAAGTAAATACTATAAATAAGCTTCCAAAAATTCCAAGAAAATTCAAGTATAGTTGTCATGCCTTAAAAGTAATACTGACAAGGTTTCCAAATTTTTCAGTGAGTATTAAACTCAAAATCTAATTTAGAAATATAACCCTCTTTCTTAACTTAACAAAGCAACCTCTGCAAATATTTATCTAAAAATTATGAATTAATTTATACATCAATGTGTTGACCTCATAACTCTACTGATCAAGTTACATAATTTTCCAACAATTTATAATCTCTGAATCAATTTTTGAATAGAATTGAATTACTAAAAGCCTGTAAAGAAAGTACTAAAAATAAACCTCCCAAAATTATAATAAAATTCCCGTGTAATTATATTAGGCTAAAACACTCTCTGCCAAAATTTCATGGAGATCCAGTAAACACAAAGATCATTAAAGATAAAAGCCTGTTGGGGAAAATTTATGAATTATAAGATAAGGACTTGAAGTGTTATCCCATAAAATTCAACACAAATACCAGAGGACTTGGGATACCCTAGCATCCACTCTACCAAATTCAGGCTCATACAAAGGCATTTGACCCCTTGCCCTTCACAACCCTCAAAAGACCATCCTTAGGGTTTGGCCTTGGGCCCTATGGCAATTCTGCCCCGATCCACCTCACAATACCTGAGAGGGTGCTAGGAATCATGACTAGTCAGTGGTCCAAATCTCAGCCCCTGTTGAGGTGATATGACCACTCAAATCACAAAGTACACTCTTGACCTAAAAATCGCTTAATGGGGCAAAGCTTAGGTTTATTCATTTCCAATTTAAAACATCTCCAAATGAGATAAGAAATTACACAAATCCTTATGATGAACTCAGGGACCACTCACCAAAATTTGGGAGGGTTTGGAAGTCATTAAGCCATTTAATTAATTTACCCTAAGATTATTAAATTATTTCTAAAAACTATAGAAATCCCCATTTTTGGACAGGCCTTAGGTATAGCTAGGTTAGACTCCCTGCCCAAATTTCAGATCCTTTGGGCAAGGTATGAAGGGTGGGGACACGTTTTAATCTCTGCTAAGCTCTCGGTATAGATCCCACCAAAAGAGGTTACCTGGTCAAACCAGTCGACCAAATTGACCCAAATAAATTTTAAAATAAATTAGACCCATAGGGCTACAAATTATATGTTGACCATTTCCTTACATAGAGCCTCTAAGTATTTTTCCTTAATTTTTCTAAGTGACTGTTATTTCAGTACAGAAAATCATTTTAAAAGAAAGAGAATAATTATCCAGCACAGATTTTGAAGCAAATCCAACAGTGCTGGGTCGTATTCTTCCTCAAGCCTAGGGCCATTATTGGCTGAACCTGGAGCACATTCTAGACGCTGCCGCCGGCCATCCAGCCTCCTCCCTGGCCGACCACCGCCACCACCACCTCCATTGAGGTTGTGGCCATCGTCGGGCGGCGGCGCGGCTGCCGGAGAGGCGGAATCCGGCGAACCCGAAAGCTAGAATTTGTTTCGGGAAAATCCAAGAAGAGGAGCCCTTCCCGATCGAGCTCCGTTGAGCTCGATTATCAATCCTAAAGAGCTCTAAGATCATCCCGTAGAAAGAGAGGAGGGGAGGACCTTGTTCGCTGGCTAGATGCGTGCAGATCATAGGGATTCCATTGGCGCGGGGGTGGCATCGCTGAAATTCTTCTACAGTACAGTACAAGCTCCAGTCCATCGGGTCAGGGTAGAAACTTCATCTCTGAGTCTAGGGAGCCTTTTTAAAGGGAAGAAATGGGGAGCGGGCGGGTATAGGCTTTCCAGCCATTAATGCTTCCTTAAGAGCATGCTTCGGCCATGGTGGAGGGGAGGTGAAATAGCCCGAAGTAGCTGGAGGGAGGCTGGAAACTTCTCCTCTCCCCATAAGGACTTGAATCTAGCCATTAAAGAGGAGGGGAAGGGGCCACGACATCAAGTGCCATTTATGGCTGTGAACGCCGGTTTCCGGCCATGGCCGTGGCTCCTCCTTGGTTTCAAAACCGACAGCCACGTGGCATTGACCGGTCAACACTTTTAAAATAAGACATAATTGGGTCTTAATAAGACAAACGGCCTAATCATACATTTGGGCAAACTATCCAGACCGGCCCGGTTCAGCTGACCATCAACCAAGCTAAATCCACCAGAAAAAGTCTAAGTAAAATGGCGTTGAGTGAGCTCAGCTCACTCAACGCCATCCAAGCTACGGCGTTGAGTGAGCTCTGCTTACTCAACGCCATCCATGCTGCGGCATTGAGTGAGCTATGCTCACTCAACGCCATCCATGTTGCGGCGTTGAGTGAGCTCTGCTTACTCAACGCCATCCAGCATACAGCGTTGAGTGAGCTCTGCTCACTCAACGACATCCAAAATATATCCCTTCTAGACTATGGCATTGAGTGAGCTCAGCTCACTAACGCCATCCAGATTATGGCATTGAGTGAGCTCTTCTCACTCAACGCCATCCAGCCTCCTTAAGGTGGCGTTGAGTGCAGTCTGTGCACTCAACATCGTCTAGCTTATGGCGTTGAGTGAGCTCTGCTCACTCAATGCCATACAGCTAACTTAAGATGGCGTTGAGTGCAGTATGTGCACTAAATGCTGTGTAGCTTATGGCATTGAGTGAGCTCTGCTCAATCAACGCCATCCAGCCTACTTAAGTTGGCATTGAGTGTAGTCTGTGCACTCAACGCCGTCTAGCTTATGGCTTTGAGTGAGCTCTGCTCACTCAACGCCATCCAGCCTACTTAAGATGGCATTGAGTGCAGTCTGTGCACTCAACGCCGTCTATCTTATGGCATTGAGTGAGCTAAGCTCACTCAACGCTATCCAGACTACGGCGTTGAGTGAGCTCAGCTCACTCAACGCCATTCCAAGGTCACGGGCGTGACGGATCGGTCACGGGTGTGCCAGGCCGATGTTGAAATTTCTGAGCTCGCCGATCATCTTCCTGAGGTCGACGATCGTCGAAGGGGTCACGCCCTAGGTCACGGGCGTGACGGGTCGGTCACGGGCGTGACCAACCCGTGACTCGAAACCTTGGTCGATAGACTTCTATTCTTGGGTTTCCTCGGGTTCTGTTATGAGAAAACCACTTTTAGGGGTCTAGTTGGAAATGGGATGTTACAAATCTCAATAAACAAAACAAAGATTTTGTCCCCGAAATTAAGGTTAAGCCTACGAGGACTCCTATCGGGGAGAAAGAAACTTGTAACATCGCACTCATTTGTGAAAGATTACATCGCGACGCCATGTTTGCTATGTGAGGTTTAACGGCGATTGTAAAATCTAAGACCGATTCGCCCAATTGGCAAAGTCTAGACCCCAATAAACAAAAGATTAGCCCCTGTTCTTGAAATTTCAGTCCTACTGGTTTAAGATAGGAAAGTAAACCAAACATCTTGAGAGGTTGTGAGGTATACCTGACTGAACAGCTCCAGATACTTTTGTCGCATCAGGTCATGCGGTTCCCAAGTATGCTCCTCCTGACCGTTGTTCCTCCACAAAACCTTTACTAACAGAACTTTCTTACGTCGCAAGACCCGTACTGCCGTGTCATCGATCCTGATAGGCTCCAAGTTGACTGACTGATCCGAGGCCACCGGGCCGTCGGCCGAGGAAATAAGCTGTTTAGGGCATAGCAGAGCCCTCCGTAGTGAGGAGATGTGAAAGACGTCATGAAATCCCGCTAACTCCGGCGGTATCTCCAGTCTATAATCTAATGGGCCGATCCGCTCCAGGATCCTGTAAGGCCCCATATATCTCAGACTGAGCTTCTTTTGCCCGCAAACCCGCGAGACTCCGTGCATCGGCCGTATCTTCAAGAAAACTCGGTCTCCTACCTGGAACTCCACCTAACGATGCCTCGCATCGTAGTATTTGGCCTGCCTACTCTGGGCTTCTAACATCCTGTCCCGGATCAATCTAATCTGAGCATCTGTATCCCCCACAAACTCCGAGCCTAGTGCCTGCGGATCCTCATCCTGAACACATGATACTGGGGTCCTGCACCTTCGTCCATATAACGCCTCATATGGAGCCATGCCTATGCTGGACTGGTAGCTATTGTTATATGAGAACTCGACCAGTGGTAAGAGCTTCTCCCAAGGTTCCCCACAGTCCAATATGCATAGCGTCAGGAGGTCCTCCGAACGTCCGATTGGTGTGTTCCGTCTGCCCATCCGTCTGGGGATGGAATGCAGTGTCGAAGGTAAGTCGCGTGCCTAAGTAAGCCTGCACAGATCTCCACTCCCTTGAAGTGAACCAGCCATCCCAATCCGAAACGATAGTCTTGGGCACCCCATGATAACGCACAAATTGCTCAATGAACCTCCGTACTAATACACCAACTGGGGTGTCCTTCGCCACTGGTATGAATCTGGCCACCTTTGTTAGCCTGTCCACTATCACCCAGATCGAGTCATTTCCCGCACGGGATCGAGGTAGCCCATGTATGAAGTCCATGGCTATATCCTCAAATTTCCATTCCGGCACCAGAAGTGGCTGCAGCAAGCCTGCCGGGTTCCTACACTCTTTATTTACGAGTTGGCAGGCCTCGCAGTGCGTCACAAAGTACGTAATGTCCTTCTTCATACCCGGCCAGTACATCGTCCTCTTCAAATCTCTTACCATCTTGGTGATTCCCGGGTGCACCGAGTATCGGCTGCAGTGAGCTTCCGTCATAATGTCCTCCCGAATCTGGCCTCCTGCTGGTATGTAGACCCTGCCTCTGAAACACAGGAGACCATCCATCAAAGAGTAATCTCTTGTCGTACCTTCCTCCAAGGCTCGAAATATCGGCTCAGCACTCACATCTAGCTTCTGCCCATCTTTGATGCGGTCCTGAATAACATTAGTTGTAACCATCGATCCCAGGTACTCCATGTATTACTCCGGGTCATCCTCGGACACTAGTGATATCTGCATCTCCTCGAATGATTTAACCAACTCCAAGGCCATCAGCTGCGGGCCTACTCCTAACGTACTCGCTCTCCGACTCAAAGCGTCTGCGACCACGTTTGCCTTCCCTGGATGGTAGTGCATGGTATACTGGTAGTCCGACAGAAACTCCACCCAGCGTCTCTGCCAGAGGTTTAACTCCTTCTGTGTGTCTACGTATTTTTAGTTCTTGTGGTCTGAGAAGATATCACAATGTACTCCGTAGAGATAGTGTCGCCAGATCTTAAGAGCAAAAATGACTGCCCCCATGTCCAAATTATGCACGGGGTAGTTCTGCTCATGCTGCTTCAACTGACAGGAGGCGTAGGCTATTATGTGCTCGTTCTGCATCAGAACGACACCTATCCCCTGATAGAAAGCATCTGTGTACACCTGGAATCCTTCCTTCCCTGACGGAAGAGCAAGGATTGGAGCTGAGGTGAGACGATCCTTCAGCTCCTAAAAAGCAGATTCGCATCGTGGCGTCTAAATAAAAGGAGACTCCTTCTTCGTTAGAGACGTGAGAGGGAGGGCAATCTGAGAGAATCCCTTTACGAACTTCCGGTAATAACCAACAAGTCCTAAGAAACTTCGAACATCAGAGGCTGACTTTAGTGGTGGCCAATCCCGTACTGCCTGGACCTTCGCCAGATCCACTTCCAGACCTGCTCCACTGATGACATGGCCCAAAAGGCCCCCTCCCTTAACCAGAACTGGCACTTGCTATATTTGGCATACATCTTATGCTCCCGCAGCTTCTCCAAGGTCAAGGCCAGATGTCTCACGTGCTCCTCCTCCGTCCTTGAATAGATAAGGATGTCGTCGATGAATACGATAACGAAGACATCCAAATACTCTTCGAACACCCTGTTCATCAAGGTCATGAATGCGGAGGGTGCATTCGTGAGCCCGAAAGGCATCACGGTAAACTCGTACAAACGATATCTGCTGCTGAAGGCCATCTTCGGGATTTCCTCCTCCTGAATGCGAAGCTGGTAATACCCCGACCTCAAATCTAGCTTTGAGAACCAATGGGCTCCCTCCAGCTGGTCAAATAGCTCGTCTATCCTTGGCAAGGGATAAGTATTCCGGACCGTCAACCTGTTCAGGGCCCGGTAATCTATACACAGTCGAAGGGTTCCGTCCTTCTTCTTGACGAAAAACACCGGAGCTCCCCATGGTGAGGAGCTAGGCTGAACGAACCCGGCCTCCACTCCCTCTTGAAGCTAGCTTCGAAATTCCACAATCTTATTTGGGGCCATTCGATAAGGAGCTCTGGATACCGGCTTAGCCCCCGGTATAAGCTGAATCTGGAAGTCCTTCTCTCGGTACGGGGGTAGACCTGGTAGCTTCTCCGGAAATACGCCTGGTAAAGTCTCGCACTACTGGAATATCTGAAATGGAGTCCTTGGCCACGACCGCCTCAAAAAGGACCTGATAAACCTCTTCCCCCTGTAGATGGGACTTAATGGCCTGCACAGGTGATAATAATATGCGGGGTGCTGGTATAATACCTTCGATAATAATAAAGGAGTCCCCGTGCCTCACGGTGATCCTCTTCTTAACGAAGTCAATATGGGCATGGTTCCAGCACAGCCAAGTCATTCCCAGGATCAGATCATAATCTGGCATCATCAGAATCATCGCTGGTACCTCAAACGCCTTCCCGCCGATCTCCGCTTCCATATTACAATGAGCATGGGTCATTAGCTCTGATCCATCGGGTAGGCACACCCTCATCATCTTTCCAGTGAATGGCTCCACGCCTGCCAATCCTTTCACGAAATCTTCCGACACAAACGAGTGTGAAGCACCGGTGTCGAAGAGCGTGTGAGTGGGCTAGCCGCTAATGAAAACTATGTTTGAGGTAATTAAGTGTCTTAGTATTCTTGTTATAGTTGTCTTCTCTTAATTTCTAACTAGGTTATGTCTAGAAATCTAGTTCCTAAGAAGAAAACTTTAAAAGTATTGGCATACCTGCGATAACCTGCTCCGGGTTCCGGGGCTGTGTTAGGTCTAGAGCATACACTTGCTCCCTTTCTGTCCTGTGGCCTCGGCCCTGAAATCCTCATCCTCGATCATGTCCTCGGCCGCCAAACTGTCGGGGAGGTGGGGCGCCCTGATTTGCTAGTGGGGGTGCTCGCCTCATAGGGAAGTTCCTCTTGATATGCCCCGGCTGATTGCATTGAAAGCATACTGGTGCCTGCTTTGCTGTCCTTGGCATGTTCAGCATCTGTAAAGGTTGGGGAGACAATACCCCCTGACTCCTTTGCTCCTGCCCAATCTCCTGGCGAGGTTGATCCCCGTTCCTTCTCTTCCCAATAACCTAACCTCGAGGACGGTCTCTACGACCTCGAATCACTGCATCGTCAGCCAGTCTCTTCCGGCTCTTGACAGTAAGCTGATCCGCTTCCCTCTTTTTAGCCATCTCCAGAATCCTGGCCAAACTCCCCTCTGAGACAAAGAGGAGGGCCTGTCTCATATCATCCTGTAGTCCCCTTTAAAATCCCCTGGCATAGCTAGCATCGTGCAACTGATAAGAGTCCGCATAGCGGGCCAGGTGAGTAAACTCCTGATAATACTCTAGCACCGTCCTATTCCCCTGCCCTAACCGCAGGAACCTATCCTCCAGCTCATCCCTCGCCGACTGAGGTATGAAATGTCCCAGGAGTGCTGCTCTGAACTCCTCCCAAGTAATATCTGCGCAATCCATACCCGCAAAGGTGGTGTCCAGCTGTGACTTCCACCACCTCTTTCCATGTTACTCCAGGCAGGAGACAGTCAAGGCAACTGCCTCCTCAGTGGGGCATCAGATCCCCGCAAGCATCTCGTAAATGGTATCTAACCACTCCTCAGTGCGTACTACCGATTCCGTCCCCAGGTAGGATGGAGGGGAAAGTCTCGTGAAGACGCTCATCCAGTTGGCAACGGGGTTTGGTTGTGGAGCCGGGGCTTGCTGAGCTCTAAAGGCCTCCAGAATGTTCGTTAGTGTTTGCCCCATCTCCATCTGCTGGAACGGAGCTAGAGCCAGTAGAGGCGGGACCACATTCGGAGCCTGAGGTGTCCCCTGCTATGGTGTAGGGTTCGTCGCAGGCTACAAGGAAAATTTTCATTTGTTAGAGAATGTATGAATGGAATATAAGAAGGGGTAGGATGGACTTTCACATGTGATTTCTCTTATGAGCACACCACTGCTTCCACTGCTAGTTTGTCCGCAAAATAAGCTCGCACGGGGGTGGCCCAAGGTTTGTGGACTACTTCTCTTTTGATCGAGGTCCCCTCTGATACCACTTATAAGACCACATTTTTTTCTTTTACAACCATCGGGGTCTTATGCCAAGAATTGCCGCTTTGCGGTGGCACCAACACTCGGGGAGGCCGCCACTACAAAACGCCAACTCTGCAAGCCTTTTTCGATCACAAAGAGAGAGAAGTAAGTTAATACACTAAATGTAAACATGTCCACATAATCATATACGAATAAAATCATAGCAAGTCCATCAATATATAGATAGTAGAAAGTACTGCAAAAGAACTGTACAGATGAAATATATAAGCGGGCTCAGCCCGGTAAATCAGAGTCCTCATTACAAATCACTCATTACGGAAGCTATAAAAATACTAAACACTCACGGAGCTGGTCACAGGCGCTCCGGAACTAGATTGGCCCACCTCCATGAGCACCGTACTCTGCTGGTGCTGTTCCCTGGACATGCTGGCCCCTGTCTCCCATCCGGAGCACCTGTAATGTTTTTGTTCGAAAACCATTAGTCATAAAGACTAAGCCCTATCATCCCTAACCCCTCCCCCACGGCTCCTAAGCACCGAGCGAAGAGGAGGAAAGAGAAACTACAAAGGTGGAGAATAAGCAAGGCGGGTGACAGCAAAACTAGTCTAACAGAAAATATATATTGTATAAGCAGCTAAGTATGAAAGGTACATCTAGCAGTTCTAAAATAGTGAGCAGTAAGGTAAACATGTAGTAAATAAATATATATATGATAATAAATAGAAAACAAGTAAGTAAGTAACCTTAACTTATATGAATGCCCATACAAACTTATAAGTTAAGGGGTCTTCTGCAAGACTCCCATTGTATAAAAAGTCCCATACCGATTTATACGTTGGGGTGTCGGTTGTATGCAAATATGAGTGTAGTTATATGCTATGCCATGATACATGCAAGTGCAACTCACGCACACGACTCTATGCGCACAGACCATTAGTTCCCCCTGTTCGGACATCTAGCTTCACTCCCAGGAACCTCCGTAGTGGCAAACGGAGACAGTGGGTCGGGCCCCCCACTCCTAGGCAGGTATCCACACTACCGGGCCTAGCCCTTCCATACGCCCCTAGAAGAACACAACCTAGAGTATCCGCGTACTAATGCTGGCTGTATCCACCAGACTTTCTTTAGCTAAGTTTCCCACACTACTGAGTCTACGTACCGACGTCGGTGTGAATGACAGTCAAATACCAAAGACCCACCACCTTATTATTTATTTAAACCCTCGAGCCCTCGGCTCCCCGGACTGTCCCGTCTGTGAATCAACCTTCAGAAACTACCGACTGAATGACAATCAAACAAACCTAATCTACCTCCATAACGACCGTGGTGTGTGAATGTGCATCTCTAGTTATACTAGTTGCTCTTTTTGTTTATTATTCCTACGGTTTACGTTAGCCCAGGACTGCCCCCGACATACCCCGTGAAGGGTTCTCAAAGGGCACTAGGAACTACGATGGGTTGAAGCCCAAAGCTCCCTTTCGTAAGGTACTTAATATTTTTGATTTCTACCCATTACCTGATCCCTTTCAAATTACTTTGGATCTAACCTAGTGTATTGAGACTCTTCCTCTCCAACTAGGGTGGATGATCTTTCGCCGGTCCCGAACACCACTTAACACTAGCTAATCTCACACTCTACTCATCCTAACTGCCAATAATGAACTAAATTTAACTTACCCTATCCAAACCAGCAAACTACAAAAATTCCATCTCCCCAAGTTCATTACCCACTCTAGTTCAGTTTCTGCGGTTTTACTATATTTAGACCACCCTATACAATATGATGTACATGATAGGAGTTTCTCAAAATATTCATCCAAAAGACTTAAATTATTTACTAGGAGTCTATCATGACATGATTAGCCTAGGTTCAGAAATTTATAATTTTCCTAATTTATTTGGTGTTTAATTAATTTCCTCCAAAACTATACCATGGGTGATTTGAACATGAAGTACCCTTTTTAGGTATGATTAAAGCCCCACAAAATTATGATAAATACTAGGCAGTAATTTCACAGTAAATTCAAATCTCTCAGAAATTTTACCATATTTACACCCTTGATCCTTAATTGTGAACGTATTCACCAATTAACCACTTAGAGAAGTAAATACTATAAATAAGTTTCCAAAAATTCCAAGAAAATTCAAGTATAGTTGTTATGCCTTAAAAGTAATACAGACAAGGTTTCCAAATTTTTCAGTGAGTATTAACCTCAAAATCTAATTTAGAAATATAACCCTCTTTCTTAACTTAACAAAGCAACCTCTGCAAATATTTATCTAAAAATTATGACTTAATTTATACATCAATGTGTTGACCACATAACTCTACTGATCAATTTACATAATTTTCCAACAATATATAATCTTTAAATCAGTTTTGGAATAGAATTGCATAACTAAAAGACTGTAAAGAAAGTACTAAAAATAAACCTCCAAAAATTATAATAAAATTCCTGTGTAATTATATTAGGCTAAAACACTCTCTGCCAAAATTTCATGGAGATCAAGTAACCACAAAGATCATTATAAATAAAAGCCTGTTGGGGAAAATTTATGAATTATAAGATAAGGACTTGAAGTGCTATCCCATAAATTACAAAACAAATACATGAGGACTTGGGATACCCTAGCATCCACTATACCAAATTTCAGGCTCATACAAGGGCATTTGACCCCATGCCCTTCACAACCCTCAAAAGACAATCCTTAGGGTTTGGCCTTGGGCCCTAGGGAAATTCTGCCCCGATCCACCTAACAATCCATGAGAGGGTGGTAGGAATAATGCCTAGTCAGTGGTCAAAATCTCAGCCCCTCTTATGGTGATATGCCCACTCAAATAACAAAGTACACTCTTGACCTAAAAATTGCTTAATGGGGCAAAGCTTAGGGTTTGTTCATTTCTAATCTAAAATATCTCCAAATCAGATGAGAAATTATACAGATCCTTATGATGAACCCAGGGACCACTCACCAAAATTTGGGAGGGTTTGGTAGTCATTAAGCCATCTAATTAATTTAACCTAAGACTATTAAATTATTTCTAAAAATTATAGAAAAACATTCTCCAAAAATCCCCAT
Source organism: Platanthera zijinensis (assembly GCA_039513925.1). Taxonomy (NCBI): domain Eukaryota; kingdom Viridiplantae; phylum Streptophyta; class Magnoliopsida; order Asparagales; family Orchidaceae; genus Platanthera; species Platanthera zijinensis. The sequence continues at coordinate 11,608,592 of CM077094.1, forward strand.
TTTTGGACAGGCCCTAGGTATAGCTAGGTTAGACTCCATGCCCCAATATCAGATCCTTTGGACAAGGGATGAAGGGTGGGCATAAGTTTTAATCTCTGCTTAGCTCTAGGTATAGATCCCACCAAAAGAGGTGCCCTGGTCAAACCAGTTGACCAAATTGACCCAAATAAATTTTAAAATAAAGTAGACCCATAGGGCTATAAATTATATGTTGGCCATTTCCTTACATAGAGCCTCTAAGTATTTGTCCTTAATTTTTCTAAGTTACTGTTATTTCAGTACAGAAAATCATTTTAAAAGAAAGAGAATAATTATCCAGCACAGATCTTGAAGCAGATCCAACAGTGCAGGGTCGTCTTCTTCCTCCATCCTAGGGCCATGATTGGCTGAACCTGGAGCGCATTCCAGAAGCTGCCGTCGGCCATCAAGCCTCCTCCCTGGCCGGCCACCGCCACCACCACCTCCGTTGAGGTGGTGGTCATCGCCGGGAGGCAGCACGGCTGCCGGAGAGGCAGAATCCGGCGAACCCGAAAGCTAGAATTTGTTTCGGGAAAATCCAAGAAGAGGAGCCCTTCCCGATCGAGCTCCGTTGAGCTCGATTATCAATCCTAAAGAGATCTAAGATCTACCCATAGAAAGAGAGGAGGGGAGGACCTTGTTCGCTGGCTAGATGCGTGCAGATCATAGGGATTCCATTGGCGCGGTGGTGGCATCGATGAAATTCTTCTACAGTACAGTACAAGATCCAGTCCATCGGGTCAGGGTGGAAACTTCATCTCTGAGTCTAGGGAGCCTTTTTAAAGGGAAGAAATGGGGAGCGGGCGGGTATAGGCTTTCCAGCCATTAATGCTTCCTTAAGAGCATGCTTCGGCCATGGTGGACGGGAGGTGCAATGGCCCGAATTAGCTGGAGGGAGGTTGGAAACTTCTCCTCTCCCCATGAGGACTTGAATCTAGCCGTTAAAGAGGAGGGGAGGAGTCCACGACATCAAGTGCCATTAATGGCTGTGAACGCCAGTTTCCGGCCATGGCCGTGGCTCTTCCTTGTTTTCAAAACCGACGACCATGTGGCATTCACCGATCAACACTTTTAAAATAAGACTTAATTGGGTCTTAATTAGAGAAACGGCCTAATCATGCATTCGGGCCGACTATCCAAACCGGCCCGGTTCAGCTGACCATCAGCCAAGCTAAAACTGCCAGAAAAAGTCTAAATAAAATGGCGTTGAGTGAGATCAGCTCACTCAACTCCATCCAAGCTACGGCGTTGAGTGAGCTCTGATCACACAACGCCAGCCATGCTTCGGCATTGAGTGAGCTCTGCTCACTCAACGCCATCCAAAATACAGCCCTTCCAGACTATGGCATTGAGTGAGATAAGCTCACTCAATGCCATCCAAATTATGGTGTTGAGTGAGCTCTGCTCACTCAATGCCATCTAGCCTACTCAAGGCGGCGTTGAGTGCAGTCTGTGCACTCAACGCCATCTAACTTATGGCGTTGAGTGAGCTCTGCTCACTCAACACCATCCAGCCTACTTAGGATGGCATTGAGTGCAGTCTGTGCACTCAACGCCGTCTAGCTTATAGCGTTGAGTGAGATCTGCTCACTCAACGCCATCCAGCCTACTTAAGATGGCGTTGAGTGCAGTCTGTGCACTCAACGCCGTCTAGCTTATAGCGTTGAGTTAGCTCTACTCACTCAACGCCATCCATCCTACTTATGATGGTGTTGAGTGCTGTCTGTGCACTCAACGCCGTCTAGCTTATTGCGTTGAGTGAGCTAAGCTCACTCAACTCTATCCAGACTACGGTTTTGAGTGAGCTCAGCTCACTCAATGCCATTCCAAGGTCACGGGCATGACGGATCGGTCACGGGCGTGCCAGGCCCATGTTGAAATTTCTGAGCTCGCCGATCGTCTTTCTGAGGTCGACAATCGTCGAAGGGGTCACGCCCTAGGTCACGGGCGTGACGGGTCGGTCACGGGCGTGATAGGTCGGTCACAGACGTGACCAACCCGTGACTCGAAACCTTGGTCAATAGACTTCAATTCTTTGGTTTCCTAGGGTTCTGTTATGACAAAACCACTTCTAGGGGTCTAGTTGGAGATGGGATGTTACAGATTATTAGGTGTTTGAAAGTTCTCTTCAGGTATTCACGTTATATGTTAATTTAGCTACTTTTGACTTCTCTTTTGTAGAGATTTGTAGATGTTCGCAAGTTCACCCCTGGTACTTGCTTTATATGTTTATTTACCTGCTTTTGACTTCTCTTTTGAATATATAAATAGGTTTTTGTGAGATCTCTTTAGGTATTTAGGTGATATGTTAATTTACCGGTTTTGACTTCTCTTTTACAGAGATTAGCAGGTGTTCGCGATTTCACCTTAGGTTCTCGCGAAATATGTTTATTTACTTAATATTGACTTTCTTTTATAAAGATTAGCAGATGTTCGGGAGTTCTCTTCAGGTACTTGTGTAATATTTTAAATTTACGTTCTCTTGACTTCTCTTTTGCAAAGATTTGCAAGCAATCACGAGTTCACCTTAGGTACTCGTATTATATGTTTAATTACAAGCTTTTTACTTCTCTTTTGAAGAGAGGGGTAGGTGTTCATGAGTTATTTTTAGGTATTCACGTTATATGTTAATGTTCTTGCTTTTGACTTCTCTTTTGTAGTGATTAGGAGGTGTTCACGAGTTAACCTCCAATACTCACAATATATGTTTATTTAGCTGGTTTTGACTTCTCTTTTGCAGAGATTATCAAGTGTTCGTGAGTTCTCTTCAACACCTCACGTTATATGTTAATTTACCAGCTTTTGACTTCTCTTTTGCAGATATTTGAAGGCATTCGCAAGTTAACCTCAGGTATTCGCATTATATGTTTATTAATCTGCTATTGACTTCTCTTTTGTATAGATTAGTAGTTGTTCGCGAGTTCTCTTTAGGTACTCACGTTATATATTAATTTACTTGCTTTTGACTTGTCTTTTGTATATAATAGCCAATATTAACGAGATCTCTTCAGGTACTTGTGTTATATGTAAATTTAACTACTTTTGACTTCTCTTTTGCTGAGATTAAAAGTTGTTCATGAGTTCTCTTCAGGTACTCGGGTTATATATTTATTTACCTATTTTGACTTCTCTTTTGTAGAGATTAGTAGTTGTTCGCGAGTTCTCTTCAAGTACTCGTGTTATATTTAAATTTACCAATTTTTTGACTTCTCATTTATAGAGATTAAAATGTTTTCATGAGTTCACCTTGGGTACTCGCGTTATATGTTTACTTTCATGCTATGGACTTCTCTTTTGTAGAGATTAGCAGGTGTTCGCGAGTTCTGTTCATCTAATCGCGTTATATGTTAAATTTATCTTCTAGTTATCTCTTTTGCCGAGATTAGAAGGCATTCACGAGTTCTCTTCTAAAACTCCCATTATATTTTAAATTTAACTGCTTTTGACTTCTCTTTTATAAATATTTGCAGGTGTTCGCGAGTTTATCTCAAGTAATTGTGTTATATGTTTATTTACCTACTTTTAACTTCTCTTTTGGAGAGATTAGAAGGTGTTAGCAAGTTCACCTCAGGTATTGACCTTACATGTTTATTTACGTGCTTTTGGCTCCTTTTTTGAAGAGATTAGTAGGTGTTCATGAGTTCTATTCATGTACTCGCGTTATATGTTAATTTACCTACTTTTGACTTCTCTATTATAGAAATTAACATGTGTTCGCGGGTTATCTTCAGGTACTCATGTTATATTTTAAATGTACCTACTTTTGACTTCTCTTTTATAGAGATTAGTATGTGTTCGTAAGTTCTATTTAGACCCTCCCATTATATTTTAAATTTACTTGTTTTTTATTTCTCTTTTGCAAAAATTAATAGGTGTTTGTGAGTTTACCTCAGGTACTCGCCCAATATGTATATTTACTTAATTTTTTCTTCTCTTTTGGAGAGACTAGCAAGTGTTAGTGAGTTCACCTTGGGTACTCGCGTTATATGTTTATTTACCCACTTTGGACATCTCTTTTGCTGAGATTAGCTGGTGTTTGCAAGTTCTATTCAGGTACTCACGTTTTATGATTATTTATCTATTTTGGCTTTTCTTTTGATGCGATTAGTAGCTGTTCATGAGTTCTCATCAAATACTAACGTAATATTTTAATATTACCGGTATTTGACTTCTTTTTACAGAGATTAACAAGTATTTGTGAATTCACCTCTAGAACTCGCTTTATATGTTTATTTACCAACTTTTGACTTCCCTTTTGCATAGATTATTAGGTGTTTGCAAGTTCTCTTCAGGTATTCACGTTATATGTTAATTTAGCTACTTTTGACTTCTCTTTATAGAGATTTGTAGGTGTTCGCAAGTTCACCCCTGGTACTTGCTTTATATGTTTATTTACCTGCTTTTGACTTCTCTTTTGAATATATAAATAGGTTTTAGTGGGATCTCTTTAGGTATTTATGTGATATGTTAATTTTCTAGTTTTGACTTATCTTTTGCAGAGATTAGCAGGTGTTCGCGATTTCACCTTAGGTTCTCGCGAAATATGTTTATTTACATAATATTGACTTCTCTTTTATAAAGATTAGCAGATGTTCGGGAGTTCTCTTCAGGTACTCGTGTAATATTTTAAATTTACGTTCTTTTGACATCTCTTTTGCAGAGATTTGCAAGCAATCACAAGTTCACCTTAGGTACTCGTATTATATGTTTAATTACAAGCTTTTTACTTCTTTTTTGAAGAGATGGGTAGGTGTTCATGAGTTCTTTTTAGGTATTCATGTTATATGTTAATGTACTTGCTTTTGACTTCTCTTTTGTAGTGATTAGGAGGTGTTTACGAGTTAACCTCCAAAACTCACAATATATGTTTATTTACCTGGTTTTGACTTCTCTTTTGCAGAGATTATCAAGTGTTGGTGAGTTCTCTTCAGCACCTCGCATTATATGTTAATTTACCATCTTTTGACTTCTCTTTTGCAAATATTTGAAGGCATTCGCAAGTTCACCTCAGGTATTCGCATTATATATTTATTAATCTGGTATTGACTTCTCTTTTGTATAAATTAGTAGGTGTTTGCAAGTTCTCTTTAGGTATTCGCGTTATATATTAATTTACTTGCTTTTGACTTCTCTTTTGTATATAATAGCCAGTATTAACGAGATCTCTTCAGTTACTTATGTTATATGTAAATTTAACTACTTTTGACTTCTCTTTTGCTTAGATTAATAGTTGTTCACGAGTTCTCTTCAGGTACTCGGGTTATATGTTTATTTACCTGTTTTGACTTCTCTTTTGTAGAGATTAGTAGTTGTTCGCGAGTTCTCTTTAAGAACTCATGTTATATTTAAATTTACCTATTTTTTGACTTCTCATTTACATAGATTAACAATTTTTCGTGAGTTCACCTTAGGTACTCGCATTATATGTTTACTTTCATGCTATGGACTTCTCTTTTGTAGAGATTAGCAGGTGTTCGCGAGTTCTCTTCATCTACTCGTGTTATTTGTTAAATTTATCTTCTAGTTATCTCTTTTGCCGAGATTAGAAGGCATTCGCGAGTTCTCTTCTAAAACTCCCATTATATTTTAAATTTAACTGCTTTTGACTTCTCTTTTATAAATATTTGCAGGTGTTCGCGAGTTTATCTCAAGTAATTGTGTTATATGTTTATTTACCTACTTTTAACTTCTCTTTTGGAGAGATTAGAAGGTGTTAGAAAGTTCACCTCAGGTATTGACCTTACATGTTTATTTACGTGCTTTTGGCTCCTTTTTTGAAGAGATTAGTAGGTGTTCATGAGTTCTATTCATGTACTCGCGTTATATGTTAATTTACCTACTTTTGACTTCTCTATTATAGAAATTAACATGTGTTCGCGGGTTATCTTCAGGTACTCATGTTATATTTTAAATGTACCTACTTTTGACTTCTCTTTTACAGAGATTAGTATGTGTTCGTAAGTTCTATTTAGACCCTCCCATTATATTTTAAATTTACTTGTTTTTTATTTCTCTTTTGCAAAAATTAATAGGTGTTTGTGAGTTTACCTCAGGTACTCGCCCAATATGTATATTTACTTAATTTTTCTTCTCTTTTGGAGAGACTAGCAAGTGTTAGTGAGTTCACCTTGGGTACTCGCGTTATATGTTTATTTACCCACTTTGGACATCTCTTTTGCAGAGATTAGCTGGTGTTTGCGAGTTCTATTCAGGTACTCACGTTTTATGATTATTTATCTATTTTGGCTTTTCTTTTGATGCGATTAGTAGCTGTTCATGAGTTCTCATCAAATACTAACGTAATATTTTAATATTACCGGCATTTGACTTCTTTTTACAGAGATTAACAAGTATTTGTGAATTCACCTCTAGAACTCGCTTTATATGTTTATTTACCAACTTTTGACTTCCCTTTTGCATAGATTATTAGGTGTTTGCAAGTTCTCTTCAGGTATTCACGTTATATGTTAATTTAGCTACTTTTGACTTCTCTTTTATAGAGATTTGTAGGTGTTCGCAAGTTCACCCCTGGTACTTGCTTTATATGTTTATTTACCTGCTTTTGACTTCTCTTTTGAATATATAATAGGTTTTAGTGGGATCTCTTTAGGTATTTATGTGATATGTTAATTTTCTAGTTTTGACTTATCTTTTGCAGAGATTAGCAGGTGTTCGCGATTTCACCTTAGGTTCTCGCGAAATATGTTTATTTACATAATATTGACTTCTCTTTTATAAAGATTAGCAGATGTTCGGGAGTTCTCTTCAGGTACTCGTGTAATATTTTAAATTTACGTTCTTTTGACATCTCTTTTGCAGAGATTTGCAAGCAATCGCAAGTTCACCTTAGGTACTCGTATTATATGTTTAATTACAAGCTTTTTACTTCTTTTTTGAAGAGATGGGTAGGTGTTCATGAGTTCTTTTTTAGGTATTCATGTTATATGTTAATGTACTTGCTTTTGACTTCTCTTTTGTAGTGATTAGGAGGTGTTTACGAGTTAACCTCCAAAACTCACAATATATGTTTATTTACCTGGTTTTGACTTCTCTTTTGCAGAGATTATCAAGTGTTTGTGAGTTCTCTTCAGCACCTCGCATTATATGTTAATTTACCATCTTTTGACTTCTCTTTTGCAAATATTTGAAGGCATTCGCAAGTTCACCTCAGGTATTCGCATTATATATTTATTAATCTGGTATTTTGACTTCTCTTTTGTATAAATTAGTAGGTGTTTGCAAGTTCTCTTTAGGTATTCGCGTTATATATTAATTTACTTGCTTTTGACTTCTCTTTTGTATATAATAGCCAGTATTAACGAGATCTCTTCAGTTACTTATGTTATATGTAAATTTAACTACTTTTGACTTCTCTTTTGCTTAGATTAATAGTTGTTCACGAGTTCTCTTCAGGTACTCTGGTTATATGTTTATTTACCTGTTTTGACTTCTCTTTTGTAGAGATTAGTAGTTGTTCGCGAGTTCTCTTTAAGAACTCATGTTATATTTAAATTTACCTATTTTTTGACTTCTCATTTACATAGATTAACAATTTTTCGTGAGTTCACCTTAGGTACTCGCATTATATGTTTACTTTCATGCTATGGACTTCTCTTTTGTAGAGATTAGCAGGTGTTCGCGAGTTCTCTTCATCTACTCGCGTTATTTGTTAAATTTATCTTCTAGTTATCTCTTTTGCCGAGATTAGAAGGCATTCACAAGTTCTCTTCTAAAACACCCATTATATTTTAAATTTAACTGCTTTTGACTTCTCTTTTATAAATATTTGCAGGTGTTCGCGAGTTTATCTCAAGTAATTGTGTAATATGTTTATTTACCGACTTTTAACTTCTCTTTTGGAGAGATTAGCAGGTGTTATCAAGTTCACCTCAGGTATTGGCATTACATGTTTATTTACGTGCTTTGGGCTCCTCTTTTGTAGAGATTAGTAGGTTTTCAGGAGTTCTATTCATATACTCGCATTATATGTTAATTTACCTACTTTTGACTTCTCTATTATAGAAATTAGCATGTGTTTGCGAGTTATCTTCAGGTACTCATGTTATATTTTAAATGTACCTACTTTTGACTTCTCTTTTACAGTGACTAGTATGTGTTCGTAAGTTCTATTTAGATACTCCCATTATATTTTAAATATACTTGTTTTTTATTTCTCTTTGTCAAAAATTAATAGGTGTTTGTGATTTTACCTCAGGTACTCGCGCTATATGTATATTTACTTGCTTTTGTCTTTTTTTTTAGAGAGATTAACAAGTGTTCGTGAGTTCACCTTGGGTACTCGCGTTATATGTTAATTTACCCACTTTTGACATCTCTTTTGTAGAGATTAGCTGGTGTTTGCGAGTTCTATTCAGGTACTCACGTTTTATGATTATTTCCCTATTTTGGCTTCTCTTTTGATGAGATTAGTAGCTGTTCACGAGTTCTCATCAAATACTAACGTTATATTTTAAATTTACCAGCATTTGGCTTCTTTTTACATAGATTAATAGGTATTTGCGAGTTCACCATAAATTCTCGTGTTATATGTTAATTTACTTACTTTCAACTTCCCTTTTATGGAGATTAGCAGGGGTTCGCGTATTGTCTTCAGGTTCTCAAGTTAAATATTAAATTTTATTATTTCTAACTCTTCTTTTGCTTAGATTTGTTGGTGTTCGCAAGTTCGCTTTAGATACTCGCATTATATATTTATTTACCTGCTTTTGACTTCTCTTTTGGTGAGATTAGCAGGTATTAGCGAGTTCATCTCCGATAATCGCATTATATGTTTATTTACCTGCTTTTGACTTCTCTTTTGTAGAGATTAACAGGTGTTTGCGAGTTCTATTAAGAGACTTGTGTTATATGTTAACTTACCAAATTTTGACTTCTCTTTTATAGAGATTATCATGTGTTTGCCAGTTCCCTTCATGTACTCGCGTTATATTTAATATTTACCAGCTTTTGACTTTAATTTTATAGAGACGAGCATGTGTTCACGATTTCTCATCAGGTAGTCACGTTATATGTTAATTTACCTACTTTTGACTTCTCTTTTGCAGAGATTAGCATGTGTTCGTGAGTTCACCTCAGGTACTCGCATTATATGTTTATTTACATGCTTTTGACTTCTCTTTTGCAGAGATTAGTAGGTTTCCCCATGTTCTCTTCAGGTACTCGGGTAAAATGATAATTTACCTATTTTGTACTTCTCTTTTCCTGAGATTTGTAGGTATTCACAAGTTCATCTCAGGTACTCACTTTATATGTTTATAAACCTACTATTGACTTCCTCTTTGCAGATATTACCAGGTCTTCGCAAGTTCTCTTTAGGTATTCACGTTATATATTAATTTAACAACTTTTGACTTCTCTTTTGTATAGATTAGCAGATGTTGTCGAGTTCACCTCAGGACTCGTGTTATATGTTTATTTACCTACTTTTGACTTCTCTTTAGTAGAGATTAGCAAGTGGTCACGAGTTCTTTTCATGTACTCGTGTTATATGTTTATTTAACTACTTTTGACTTCTCTTTTGCTTAAATTTGCAGGGGTTCGTGAGTTCACCTCAGGTACTAAATTTATACATTTATTTACCTACTTTTGACTTCTCTTTTTCATATATTAGCAAGTTTTCACGAGTGTTCTTCAGGTATTCACATTATATGTTAATTTACAAGCATTTAATTTTGTTTTTGCAGAGATTAACATGTGTTCGCGAGTTGTATTCAAGTACCTACGTTATAGGTTAATTTACCTACTTTTGACTTATCTTTGGTAGAAATTAGCAAGTGTTTGTGAGTTATCTTCAGGTACTCGCATTATATTTTAACATACCTACTTTTGACATCTCTTTTGCATAGATTTGTAGGTGTTCTCGGGTTCACCTCAAGTACTCGCATTATTTGTTTATTTACCATCTTTTGACATTTCTTTCAAAGAGATTAGCAGGTGTTTGCTAGTTCACTTCAGGTACTCACACTATATGTTTATATACCTACTTTTGACATCTCTTTTGTAGAGAATAGCAGGTGTTCGCGAGTTTTATTAACATACTAGCATTATATGTTAACTTACTTGCTTTTGACTTATCTTTTGCAGAGATAAGCAGGTGTTTGCGAGTTCTATTTAGGCACTCGCATTATTTGTTAATTTAGCTGCTTTTGACTTTTATTTTACAGAGATTTTCAGGTGTTCATGAGTTCACCTCAGGTACTCTCACTATTTATTTATTTACTTGCATTTGTCTTCTCTTTTGCAGAGATTAGCATGTGTTTATGAGTTCATATCAGGCACTCACGTTATATTTTAAATTTACCTGATGATGGCTTCCCTTTTATAGTGATTAGCCTGTTTTCACGAGTTTACCTTAGGTACTCGCATTATATGTTTATCTACTTTATATTGATCTCTATTTTGCAATATTTAGCAAGTGGTCATGAGTTCTATTCTGGTATTCACGTTATATTTAAACTAACATGCTTTTGACTTCTTTTTGGCAGAGATAACAGATGTTCGCAAGTTCTCTTAGTTACTCGCATTATATGTTTATTTAGGTACTTTTGACTTCTCTTTTGTAGATATTAGAGCATGTGATAACTAGTTCTCTTTAGGTACTCGTGTTATATTTAAAATTTACACGTTTTTTATTACTTTTTTTTGTTGAGATTTGTAGGCATTCACGAGTTTACCTCATGTATTCTTATTATATGTTTAATTACTTGCTTTTGAATTCTCTTTTGCAAAAATAGCATGTTTTTGTGAGTTCTTTTTAGGCACTCACGCTATATTATAAACTTACCTTCTTTGACTTCTCTTTTGAAGAGATTAGCAAGTGTTTGCGATATCTCCCCAGGTACTCGTGTTATTTGTTTATTTACCTGCTTTTGACTTCTCTTTTGCAGAGATTAGCAGGTGTTAGCATGTACTCATTTGCTCCTTAGGTACTCCAAAGGCAAAGTATTATATATTTATTTACCTGATTTTGACTTCTCTTTTGAAAAGATCAGCTGGTGTTCATAAGGTCACCATAAGTACTCGCATTATATGTTTATTTACATGTTATTGAATTCTCTTTTGCGGAGATTATCAGGTGTTCACGAGTTTACCTTAAGTACTCGTGTTATATGTTCATATTTACCTTACTAAAATTTACCTCTCTTTTGCAGAGATGAGCAGCTTATTTGCGAGTTCTCTATAATTTAACCTTGGTTTTGGAAACAACTCTCCTTTTGAAGAGATTAGTATATGGTGTTCGCCGAGTTCACCTGACAGGTACCTTTCGTATCATATGTGTATATACCTACTTTTGACTTCACTTTTGCAGAGATTAGCAGGTACTCGCAAGTTCTCATCAAGTACTCGCGTTATATTTTAATTTACCTACTTTTGACGTCTCTTTTACCGAGATTGGTGAGCACGTGTATGTGTTCGTGAGTTCACCAAAGGTACTCCAATGTTAAATGTTTATTACACCTACTTTTGACTTCTCTTTTGTACAGATTAGCAGTTTTTTGCGAGTTTTCTTCAAGTCTCGCATTATATTATAATTTACCAGTATCGTTATATTGAGACTTCTCATTTCCTCATGAAATTTGTAGTTGTTCGTGACTTCAACCTCAGGTGCTTGTCCCTTTATATGTTTATTTATCTACTTTGGACTTCCTTTTTGAGCAGATTGCTATTAGTAGATGTTTGTGAGTTCCATCTTTTGACTATTCAGCCGTTGAATATGTTAATATACCTGCTTTTGACTTCTCTTTTGCAAAGATTTGTCGGTGTTCCCGAGTTCACCCCAGGCACTTGCTTTATATGTTCATTAACCTGCTTTTGACTTCTCTTTTGAACTGATAGATTAACAATTTTTCATGATGTTACGTCTTTAGGTACGACTTTTGTTGTTACCAAAGTTAATGTTATTCCCGACTTTTGACTAGTCATCTTTTGCAGAGATTTGTAGACTTGTTCATGAATGTCCACCACCAGTCAGGTACTCGCGATATATGTCTTTATTTCAACGATGCAATCATATTAACTTCCTTCTTTAATGTAGAGATTAGCAGGTCGGGGCAAGTTTTCCGTGTTAGGTACTCGGCATTATATTTTAAATATACGTTTCCATTGTTGGGGTTCTCTTGTAGCCAAAGAAGATTTGCAGGCTATTCACGAGTTAACCTTAGGTACTTGGTGTTACAAGTTTATTTATGTGCTCTTTACTTCTATTTTGGCAAAGAGGGACATGGCTCGAGCTGCCAAATGGCCTTTACGAGTTCTTTTCTGGCAACAAACTAAAAGGGAATTTCACATTATTATGTTAATTTAACTTGCTTCTGACTTCTCTTTTGTAGTGATTAGTAGTTGTTTGCGAGTTAACCGCAGGTACTCACATTATGTTTTGCATTTACAAACTTTTCTGACTTCTCTTTTACATGAGTTTAGCTGTGTTCTTGCGAGTTTGTGCTTCAACACCTCGCATTTTATGTTAATTATACCTCATTTTGACTTCTCTTTTGGGACTAGAAATTGCAAAGGTAGTTCGTGAGTTCGCCGCAGGTACTCGCGTTATATGTTTATTTATCTACTTTTGACTTCTCTTTTGCATAGATTAGTAGGTGTTTGGGAGTTCCATTTTAAGGTACAACATGTTATATGTTAATAGTTACCTGCTTTGATGTGACATCTCTGGGTATAGGACTAACAGAGTAGTGTATTATGAGATCTCTTCAGGTACTCTTTAAGTTAAACTATATTAATTTAAACGATGGACTTTTGACTGGTCTCTTTTGTTGAGCATTAATAGTCGTTCACGAGTTTGCTCTTCCAAGTAGTCTTATGTTATATGAGTTCATTTACCTCATGCTTTTACTTCTCTTTGAGAAGATATCTAGAATGATTGTATCAGCAGATGTGTTTCCGAAGGATCTTCAGGTACTCGTGTTATATTTAAATTTGACTTCACTATCTAGTTGGTGACCAGGTGCTCCTGCTTTAGCAAAGATTAAATGCCGAAGGTGTAATTGCAAGAGTTCACCTGCTAGAGTACAAGGATATATATGTTAATTTTACTGCTTTTGGAGCTTCCCTATTTGAAAAAGAAGGATTAGCAGATGTTCACGAGTTCTATTGAGAGCTAAATAAACTAACGTGTTATATTTAAAATTTACATGCTAGTTATCCGATTCTACCTTTGTAGATTGATTAACTTGTTCGATCAGCTAGTTCAACTGTCTACGTCAAATACGCTTATATTTAAAGTCTGGTTATTAATGCTTGTTGAGGATTCTCTTTTATATGATATTTTCCCAAGGTGTTTGGTACATGCGATGGTCATTATCTTCACGGTGCTCGCATTATAATCTGTATTTTTAGACCTGCTTTTGAACATGTACTTTTGGAGAGATTAGCAGGTAGTTAGCGAGTTCACCTCATGTACTGGCATTACAAGTTTATTTACTGACAAGCATTTTGACTCTCAGTCTTTTGTCATGCGATTAGTTGGTGTTCGCGAGTTCTATTCAAGCTCTACTCCATGTTATCGAAGTGTGAATTTACCTACTTGTTGACTTCAGTGGCTTTTGCAGAAATTAGCAGGTGTTCCCGAGTTAGTCTTTGCGGTGGATCTTGTGTTATATTTTAAATAGTAGCGATACCGGAGTGGCCGGTTTGACTTCTGTTTTGCAGATATTAGTCAGGTGTTCACGAGTTCTATTTGGAGGGCTACTCGCATTATATTCTCTAAATAGCCTTACCTGCTCACCATTAGATTATTTCTATTTTGTGCAAAGAGCATTTGTAAGGTGTCATCTTACGACGTCTTGACCCATGTGGTACTCGGCATTATATGTCTAGTAATTTACTTAGGCTGTGTTGACTTCCTTTTTGGTAGAGATGATAGCAGGTATTAGCGAGTTCACCTTATGGTACTTGCATTATATGGTGGAGGTGATATTTGCACCAAACTGTGCCGTCATTTTTGACTTATGTTTTGTAGAGATTAGCGTGTTATCTCATAAGAGCCTTAAGTATCTGCTGGATCCTCGTAAATATTTGTTCCTCAGATACTATACCTAGATTTAGGCTACTCTTTTGCTGAGGATTAGTAGGTGTGATCGCACGAGTCGTCTCTTCAAATATTCGCAAGTTAGGTGCAGATTGATCTATCTATTCCTATTGGCCTTATTGACATCTCTCTTTTAACAGCATATAATAGAGTATGGTGTTCATGTCAAGTTTATGCTTGCAGGTAACTCAGGCAGTACTTAATCATGTTAATTTACCTGCTTTCGACTTATCTTTTTAGGAGAATTAGTTAGGTGTTCGCAATAGTTTATCCCTCAGGCTTCTCATAGTTAGTCCATTTCATATAATTATACGATGCGGAAAAATACTTCTCTTTTGACTCCAGACATCCTATATTTGGTGTTTAAGCAACTTCACCTAAAGGTACAACTCATGTTATGCATGACTCTTTTATAATAATACCTTAGCTTTTACGACAAGTTTCTTTTGTAGAGATTAGCGTGTAGTTAACGAAGTAATCATCTCAGATTTTATTCTTACCTAACATTTTGCACCTTCTCTTATTGTAGAGAAATAAGCAGCTAGTATTTGTGTGTAAGACACGAACCCCTCCTGGAACACAAAACATGGCTGAGGGACTAGTAACTTATGCCTAGAACAGCAATGCTACCTCGCGAGGTAGTGCCAACACACAGGTGCCGACCTATACCACAGAAACACATAGCTCTACTATCTGCTACTGCTATGAACCAATATCATCATGCCAACTGAACATAGCAAGAAAGTATAAATGCAGTGAAGTAAAAATCCACAATAAGGATAAAGATAGTTACCAAAAGACCAACAGTACAATAAAGCATCATCAAAAAAAAAGCAACCTAGGCTTACGTGATTACATATCATAGTACATCTTGCACGAGATAGGGTGACAAAATGAGTCTCATTCATAAAACTCATTATTAGGCACCTAACGGGCGAGTGATGGTCACTCGTCACATTAGGCCCTGTCACCCTGGGCAAGGTGGCCTCCCTCCTACAAGTCCTGATATTGTATTTCATCATAAAAAACACGGATGACGTAGCAACCGTTAGGTCACTAACGACTAAGTGGATATCACATCCGCTCCCACTGGTAGACTGTCCATGGCACTAGGCGATGAAAGGAAAAAGAGGTAAGATATATATATGTGTATATACTATATATATATAAGTAGTAGTACCACCAAATTAGTGGAAAAGTGCTAAACCATTTCAGTGTAATCATTAATATATCAGAAGTAACTACATCGATTTGTACCAATAGTTCTACCATCAACAATAGTGTACAAGTATGAATAAACAACAGGAAGTTGAACTCAACCCTTATATGAATGCCCATAAATCCTGACTTATAAGTTAAGGATTGACTTAACAGTAAAGTAACTCTAAGGCATATTAATGTAACACCCCAAAAATCTTGACAGACAAAATTTTTGTACACTATCTGTTAGACACGGCCTGGGATACGGGCGTGTCCCAGGGCGTATCGGGTGTACACGGCCTGGGATGTCCCAGGGCGATAGGCTGGTCGACGTTTGTGAAAGTCGACGATCATCGAGCCTGCACGGCCTTCAACAAACTCATTGGGCGTGTCCCAGGGCAAATTGTTCGAAATGATAATTTTCGAGTGGCGATAGTGGGTATCGCCAAATGGACCTAGTGGTCAAGCGTTGAGTCAGCACTCGACGGCACTTGACACACTCAACGCCCGAACACGGGCGTGTGAGTGGCTTGGATATCACGGGCGATAGCTGCCGTGTATCCGTCTGGGCGAGAGGTGCCACATAGCGTGAGGAGACATGTGTCGGATCATGTCTGTTTAGCGGCGTGTCAGGTACACGGGCGATGGTCGATGCCTGTGTTCAAAGTCGGTCAAAGCGGTTAAATGCCGCGTGTGCCGGTTAAGGGTGGCCTATGACACGGGCGATGTCGCCAGGCGATAGCACCAAAGTGGACCAATCAGGGGACAGTAAATCTTGGCCTTTGCTTCATTTTGATGGATGGCTGGAGTTCATTCCTGACTAAGGTTAATCCCGAGCCCACTTAACCAGAAGGGTGTAGGATAAGGATATCATTATTTCCTTCTAACTATCTTTCTTCATCTTCTCTCCAAGTTCTTAAGAGAGAGAGAACAAATGGCTGGAAGCTAAGAGGTTTGCCGGTGGTGATCTTTGTGAAGGTGCTGAAATCGCGAGAGATCTTGTGATCGGAAGAAAGATCTGAGGCTGGATCTGCAAAGGTGAATGTGAGGCTCTCACTTCCATCCGTGTAGAAAAGCAATTTTCATCATGGCTCGGAAGAGAACTCCTCAAGGGTAATGAGTTTCCTGCTTGGACAAGTGAAGTCCTCAATTCCTGCATATTTGCATAGGGATTCCCCTCGACCAAAAGGTGAAAAAGGTTGTGGATTACAAAAGGGGTAGATCAGTTTGAAGTCCCCATATATTCTTGCATTTAGAGTCCGAAAATTGTAGAGTATGGATCTAGGCATGCTGTGAGAATCCCATATGTACATATTGGTCTTGATTGGTGATGCTTTAATTTGCATATCACCGGAGAAGACTCCGTGGCTATGCGTGTGATTGGTACGTGTGAAATTCGGGGTCTATGGGTGTGTAGGATGTTGCATCATAAAGTACTGGAGGAAGCATTTCCAGGAAATTATGACCCCGAAAAGACTCTCATTCCGTGAGTAGAACTACTGGATTGTCTGCAACTAGGAGACAAGGTGACTGTACTCCAGCGATAGCAGTCCCAAGGAGCTAATATTGTGAGTCTCGTCTATATGAGACCTGGGGTCCATTGTATGTATATGCAAAGCTATGAGGTTAAATTGCCCAACAATGGTGGGTACCAGCCTGAAATAGTAAATGATGAATTGTGTCGTGAATGCCAATTACTATGCCATCAAGTTAAGTACTTCTGAACGACATAGTCGTTAAGTTAAGTACCTATGAATGGGTAGTTAGTCTTTAAGTTAATTACCTCTAAATGACGTAGTCGTCAAGTTAAGCGCCTCTAAATGACAAAGTTAACCGTGAAGTACCTCTAAACGGTGGTGATACGTAGGAAATCTTGGACACCGAAAATTTTCCCTGAGTGCACGGGATGTGTGGCCGTTGAGCCTATGTCTGTGATGAATGGTGCTTAAATTGCACTTTGTAAATGCCACGATATATATATGATGCCTTATTTGCAGGAATGGAGAAATACTGCCTCAAGTAAGGGGTGGAATAATTATAAATGGGTCCGCAAAATGCTGACCATTGCTTTGTTTGCCACGTTTTGGTGGGCCCTTTTATGTAGGTGCTGGAGAACCAAGTGGGAAGTAGCGGGTTGAAGCCCATGTACTGCAATTTGCTAGCCTTAGAAGGCCCAAAGGCAAACATTTATTGTTTTCATGTGTGGCCAGCCTGCGTGCCGATGTATGAAACCACTTTTTGTTAAATAAAACAGTTGTAATAAGGCTACTACCAAAACATATGTTATGTATATATATATATATATATATATCATTCCTGTCTTGTAGTTGACATTCATGTTATGTATGGGTTCATAAACTAAAATGCTTCCGCTAGAATGCTTTGAGTTAGGGTTTGTTCATAATTGAACTTGGATTTGGAAACAACTTGTAATCTCCTTACCTATCCGTAGTATATGGCGTCGGGCCCTGACCAGACCTTTTATCATATGCTATATAACTGATAGGGGCATTAAAAAATTGGTATCAGATTCTGTTCTCAGTCTTTCTTATTGGAATTCATGGTCGAAAATCTTTTAAGGAGTGGTGAGCACGTGTATGTGTGTTGTCGTGATAATGTAACTGAACCAATGAATGTCCACTTAGGAATGAAAATACACCTATTTGAGGAACCCGCGCGTTCCTAATTGTTGTTGTTTGCTTCTGAGTCATCGCTAAATTGTGTATTTTACACTTATAGGTGATTATAAGTGGTACGGGCAGTCGGAGCCCCATCGTTATATTGAGACTGCGTCACCGGTTGAGGCATCCATTCCTCTTCACTCGGAAGAAACGGTTCGGTGGTTAGTCCCAACCTGAATGGCAGGTACAGCCGTCCTTGGTGCCAACTCGGGGTACGTGCAAGAACTAGAAGCCGAAGTTGGTCTATTTGAGCAGATTGCTATTAGAAGACCAATTCTTGAGCTTTAAGCCCTCCGCAATATGTGTTCATGGGGCAAGGACCGGCCCACTCGAGCGAGGATTGGCTTGCAAGTTAAGTGATTATGAGGGCTATCAAGCAGAGTGATGTTAGCCAACTGGAAGGAGACGCGATTGTATGAGATTGAACTATCACTTGGTTAGAGTCCAAAGAATGTTATTCCAGACACTGTGTAGCAAAGGTTGTCGATGGAATGGAGTTCCACCATAAACAGGGAGATCGAAGTGTGGATGACTACCTAATGTCTCCAAGTTAGGATATCAACGAGCAAGAAGTCAACTAATAAAGAAGCTCTCTTCTGTTAGTCAGGGAGAAGCGTCGGGCTCGTTCTTTATAACGTGGCAAGAAAGGACTCTTTCCGAGTTTGGGGTTGTGGCTACCAAAAATGGAAGGGTAAGGCTAAGTCTTCTGGACAAGCTCCATCTGCGACTGTGACGGACACATGGGAATGGAAGCTCGTACTTATTTTATGTGGCAAGGGGACACTCGAGTGACTGCCGTTTGGTCCTCCAAAGGGTGATAAGAAGACGGGAGCGTCTTATGCGGAGAAGGGGAAGGCTGTGGTGGAGTCTTCTGCCTCGCACGCGCAGCCCAGGGTCTTCAACCTTGGACAACAGGAGGCCATTAAGCAGGCTGATGTCGTCACAGGTGCGCTTAAGTTTTAATGTTTGTACTTTTGGTATGCTGTGCTTGTTTTAATTGTCATATTATAGGGTTTGTCCTTATACGAGAGTATCCGGCGCGAGCACTGTTCGACACAGGTGCTTCACATTCGTTTCTGTCTGAGGATTTTGTCTTGCGTGTCGGGGTGCCTATCCGGACCAAGACAGACAGTATAAGGGTGTTGTTGCCTAACGGATGTTTGATGTGCGCGGATCGATCTTGCGGTCTTGAGGTCAAGATAGGAAGTCGGGAGTTCAAGGTGGAAACACTAGTATTGCCGATCAAAGAGTTTGATATAATCTTTGGTATGGACTGGCTTTCAGAGCAGCGTGCCTGTATTGATTGCACTTCAAAAGAGGTCACACTTGGGCAAAATACCGAACGAGAGACCAAGTTCATTGGTATGCAAGGGATGAGTGGGATGCTGTTATCCGCTCTCCAAGTTGTTAAGGCAGTTCGGAAGGGTGCGGAGTTGTTCTTCACACTCATAGAGGCGGTGGCGCCGAAGGCCAGTGTGAGTGAAGTGCCGATTGTGTCGGAATATGTGGATGTGTTTCCAAAGGACCTTCCGGGGTTACCTCCCCAAAGGGAAATTGACTTCGCTATCGAGCTGGTGCCGGGTGCAAAACCCGTGGCCCGTTCGCCGTATCGGGTAGCGCCAAAAGAAATGGCCGAACTGAAAGTTCAGTTGCAAGAGTTGTTGGAGCAGGGATATATACGCCCAAGTATGTCACCTTGGAGCGCGCCTGTTCTTTTTGTGAAAAAGAAAGACGGTGGTTTGCGACTATGTATTGATTATCGCGAACTGAATAAACTGACGGAGAAAAACAAGTATCCAATTCCTCGGATCGATGACTTGTTCGATCAGCTAGCAGGCTCAACCGTCTATTCGAAGTTGGATTTGAAGTCCGGGTATTACCAGTTGCGGATTAGGGAAGGTGACATTCCCAAGACAGCGTTTGGCACACGCTATGGTCATTATGAGTTCACAGTGATGCCGTTCGGCTTGTGTAATGCGCCTTCGGTATTCATGGATCTCATGCATCGTACGTTCCGCGAATACCTGGATCTGTTTGTGATTGTGTTTATTGATGATATTTTGGTATATTCACAATCAGAGGAAGATCATGCAAACCATTTGCGGTTAGTATTGCATACCTTGCGAAGGAATAAGCTGTATGCCAAGTTCTCAAAGTGTGAGTTCTGGCTCTCGTCGGTGGCTTTTCTAGGCCATGTGGTAAGTGGAGAGGGCATAGCGGTGGATCCGGCTAAGATAAGTGCCATTCGGGATTGGCCAGTGTTATCTTCAGTGGCCGAAGTCAGGAGTTTCCTTGACTGGCGGGCTACTATAGGAGGTTCGTGGGGAACTTCTCCCGGATTGCTTTGCCTCTGACTACGTTGACGAGAAAGGATCAGAAGTTCGTTTGGACGCCGGAGTGCGCACGAGCTTTTGAGGAGCTGAAAAGTCGTTTGACCACGGCGCCCGTGTTGACGTCGCCATGTGGTACAGATGGATTTGAAATATATAGCGATGCGTCAGGAAGCGGCTTAGGCTGCGTTCTCCTGCAATTTGGCAAGGTGATCGCTTATGGTTCACGTCAATTGAAAGTGCATGAGCGTAATTACCCCGTCCATGATTTGGAGTTGGCGGCGGTGATCTTTTCGCTAAAGTTGTGGCGACATTATCTATATGGCGTGAAAGTAGACATTTATACCGATCATAAAAGCTTAAAGTATCTGCTCGATCAAAAGGAGTTGAATATGCGACAAAGAAGGTGGATGGAATTCCTTGGGGATTATACCTTCGACATTCACTATGTTCCCGGAAAGGGAAATGTGGTCGCTGATGCCTTGAGTCGTCGGGCTCCGGTACAGGCAAATTGGTTGCGGATACATGATGAGCGGTTAGTCCAAGAGTTGGAAGCCTTGGAGATATCTTGTGTGGAAAGAAATTCTTCAACTGAAGCAAGCATGAACTGGTTGGAAGTTCAATATGACCTTGCTGACAGGGTTCGGCGGGCAACGGAGTTGGATGAAAGTCTTCAACGCTATGCAAAGGAGGGATCGGGTGATCAGTTCTCCTGGGATGATGGCTTATTACGGAAGGATGGCCGATTGTGCGTCCCTAGTGCGGGTAAATTGCGTGAAGGGCTGCTATATGAAGCGCACTTTACAAAGTATTCAATTCACCCTGGGAGCACAAAAATGTACAAAGACATGAAGAAATTGTTTTGGTGGCCTGGTTTAAAGAAGGACATAGCCGCGTATGTGACTAAATGTCGTACTTGTGCTTTGGTAAAGGCAGAATGTCAACGGCCGAGTGGGTTCCTGAAGTCGTTGCCGGTTCCGCAATGGAAATTTGAGGATATTTCTATGGATTTCGTGCACGGATTGCCGAGATCTCAGCGTGGCCATGACTCAATCTGGGTGATTGTAGACCGGTTGACAAAGGTGGCTCACTTTATACCAAACAAGCGGGACGATTCAGTGGAAACGTTGGCAAAGCTCTATGTGGAGCAGATAGTTCGATTGCACGGTGTTCCCCGGAGCATCGTAAGTGACCGAGATGGGCGCTTTACTTCAAAGGATTGGAGATTAGTTCATCAGATGTTGGGCATGAAGTTAGCATTCAGTACGGCCTTTCATCCGCAAACGGATGGCCAAACTGAAAGAACCAACAGAACGATGGAGGATATGCTCCGTATGTGCGCCCTGGATTCGGTAAGAAGTGGGAAGAACATCTTGTTATGGTGGAGTTTGCCTATAATAATAGCTATCAAGCGAGTATAGGCATGGCCCCATTTGAAGCGCTGTATGGTCGTAAGTGTCGTACACCGCTAGCTTGGGCAGAAACTGGCGAGACTAAACTTTTAGGCAAAAAGGAAGTCGAGGATGCTACCTCAACAATACGCTCTATTAGAGAGAGGCTCCTAATAGCCCAAGATCGGCAGGCCAAGTATTACAATGCTAAGCACCGGAACGTGGAGTTCGCGGTGGGTGAATGGGTCTATTTAAAGATTAAGCCCTTCAAAGGCGTATCTCGGATCCGGCGGTTGAAAAAGCTAAGTCCGCGATACCTTGGTCCGTTTGAAGTGGTGGAGCGAATTGGGGAAGCTGCCTATCGGTTAGCTCTTTCATCAGAATTGAGTGGATTGCATGACGTGTTTCACATCTCGGTGTTACGCAAAGCAGTCAAGGATCCAGCTCATATAGTTGAACATGATCGAGTGCCAGTTGAGTATGGGCTAACGACAAAGGTGAAGCCTATACGGATAGAGGATCGAGCCGAGAAACAGTTGCGGAACAAGGTGATCGGGATGGTCAAAGTCCGGTGGGACAATTGTGGCCGAGAAGAGCTAACATGGGAGCGCGAGCAGACCATGCGAGCCGAGTTTCCCGAATTATTTTCGTAGCTTGTTCACTCGTTGTATATGTAATAGAAACATATAAGTGTTTTGTTATTTTCTCCCTATTATTTTCAAATTTCGGGACGAAATTTTATTAAGGGGGGGAGGATTGTAACACCCCAAAAATCTCAAAATATGTTTGTACACATTTTGGGTTGGAGGCTGTTAGACACGGCCTGGGACACGGGCGTGTCCCAGGGCGTGTCGGGTGTACACGGCCTGGGACACGGGCGTGTCCCAGGGCGTGTTCAGGCTGGTCGACGTTTGTGAGTCGACGATCGTCGAGCCTGGGACACGGCCTTCGACACGGGCGTGTCCCAGGGCGTGTTCCAATTAATTTTCAAAAATGACCTATTCAAGTCAGAGCCGGACACGGCCTTGAACACGGCCGGGAACACGGGCGTGTGAGGCTGGACACGGGCGTGTCAGCTGCCGTGTTCCGACCCGTGTACTGGTTTTGGAAATCGGTCAGTACCGTGTAACAGGAGACACGGGCGTGTCTCATGACTGACACGGGCGTGTCAGGTTCGACACGGGCGTGTCGATGCCCGTGTTCTCGAATATTTCAGTCGGTGCGACTGCCGCGTGTGCCGCTTAAGGGTACACGGCCTGTGACACGGGCGTGTCACAGGCCGTGTCGGCCAAATTTCAGGGGAATTTTCAGTAGATCGTGGCCCTTCATTTTCTTTAAATAAGATCCTGTGGCTGGAGTTCATTCCTGGGCTGATAAGGCCGGGAAAAGGGGGGGAGAAGCTCATTCTTCTTTTCATCTTCTCTTTCTAAAGTAAGAGAGAGGTGAGAGCAAGGAGGAAGAAGAGGAAGTGGAGTCCGGCTGCCGGTGGTGCTACGGTGGTCCAAATCGCGAGCCGAGATCGGATTTGCGAAGGCAACGCTGCTGCGAAGGCTTTCATCCGTCTCAATTTTCTCTCCATGGCTCCGAAGCGAACTCCTAGGGTAACGATTTCCTGCTTGGACATGTGAAGTCCTTAATTCCTGCATTGCATAGGGAAAACCCTTCCCCGCGAGTGTGCGGTGGGTTGTGGCGTCCCTTGGGGTAGATATGTGAAGTCCCCCTTGTTAGAGTCCGGAATTGGAGTACGGATCTAGGCATACTGTGTGAAGCCCATCTGGACATGGTCTGGATTGGTGATGCTTGGTTGCATATCGGAGAAGGCTGCGTGATGATTGCTTGTATGCTTGATGGATAAAAGTACTGGAGGAAGTCCAGGAAATTATGAGAGTTGGACTCTCTTGTGGCCGTGAGTGCTACTGGTGGAAAGTTGAGCTGTGAGGCTGCAACTAGGAAATGGTGGAACGGGCAAGGTGAAACTGTACCCGCGTCAGTCCAGGCGTGAGTCTGACGATGTGAGCAACGGGAAAGGTGGATCTGTACCCGCGTTATGGTTGTCTAACCTTGGGTGCTTAAGACCCTGTTAGGATCACATAGCGAGAGTCGACGGCCGGTGAGCCGATCAGACTAGAATGCTCATAGTGCGCCGTTATGTCTGGGACCTCTGAACGGTGTGAATGTGCCCTGAGTGCACGGAGCGTCGGGCCGTCGAGCCGACGTTTGTGATATATGACGGTGCGGGCGTGCACGTCTTGCTTGAATGGCTATATATATCATGTTGGATGAATGCTTTGCAGGGATGGAATTCCGCTGCCCCGTGCCAGGGGCAGGGTCGTTATAATTGGTCAGCTGAATGCTGACCGTTGCCCTGTTTTGCCACCGTTTGGTGGATTGGTTCTTACAGGTGCTGGAGGAGCTGGTCCGAGCGGGACTTAGCGGGCTGAAGCCCAAAGCTGCGTTGCTGCCCTCGAAGGCATTGTTTTGTTTCTTTTGTTCATGTGTGGCCGGCCTGCGTGCCGATGTATGTAAACCACACTCTTGTTAAGAGAAACTGTTGTAAGGCCTTAAGGCCAGACTCTTTTGATATATATATATACATTCCTATGTTAGTGGACAATGTTGTTTATCTTGAGTTCATTAATTCAACCGTGAAGCTTCCGCTAGAATGCTCTGTGTTAGGATGCGTTGGTTATGATATTATTTAGTAACGTCTCCGCCTGTTTGTGGAATATGGTGTGGGCCCCGGCCGGACCCTCTATTATATTCTTCTTGACGGGTAGAGGTGTTACATTTAAAGCCATCAATAAGACACTTCAAGAATGATCAAAAATATCCGGACAAAAATCGAGTTCACCATGACAAAATGTTACAACCTCATGTGATCATTGAGAAGGTTAATCATAACTATAATTTGGAAGAATAAGCGTAGAAAATTTAAAGAAACTGGAAAACATAGCCGTTTCCATCAAATTGGACAAGGAGAAACGAGGGGAAACCACCACTTGCCTTGGTTTTACCGGAAAAGTCCTTCGAATCACTCCACGTTGTAGATCGGGGCAAAAGAACACGAGAGGAGTTGAAATCTAAACAAAAATGGCCAAAAAGGGGGTTAGGGCCGAAAAACCCTAACGAGAAAACTTAAGTAAAGGGGAAAAATTTACCACGATAGCGTAGCTCTCGGTGAGAGCTCTCCGGATCTATATTCGGATGAAGATTTTGAGCATCGGAGCACCATCGGCGGACACCAGAATGTTCACGTAGTATTTTCTCTCTCACGCTCATGCCGCACTGGTTAAGGAGGAAAAAGAATCGGATTAGCTGAAGTTTGGTTCTAAAACCTAAGTCCAAGAACAAATATATATATATTTATGTTTTTAATTTTTTGTCAAAAACGGGTTATTACGAGTAGTTTCACGGAATCCAAAATAGAGGTCTAGGATTGCTCGAAATCGAAAGGTGCCAACAAAAAAGTTGTAGATCTCGTCGAAACAAACAAATTTTATGGTGACTGTTTTTCCATACGGTCATGTTTTCACTCTCAAAAATGCGCCCAAACACAGACTATACAGGACTACTCGAGAGGAAAGGGGGCTACTCGAGAAAGAGAACAAAGTTCTCGAGAGAAACATATAGTTCTCGAGAACAAAACAGTATAAATCGAGAAAATTAAGTATTTCTCGAGAATAAGACAATAATTCTCGAGAATAAACAGTAGTTCTCGAATAGAATAAGGGTTCACTTGTAGAAATCAATAATGCAACTTATTTACGAGCAATTTTGGGAAAATCAAAAATAGGAGTATAAGATGGCTTCAAATCATAAAGTGGTCAACATGACAGTTGTTGATATCGCCGTGGCGAACAAATTTCATGTTTATTATTTTTTAATTTAACGCCGTTTTGAAACTCAAAACGGCTCCCGAACGCAAGCTGAAACGGACCTCTCAAGTGCAGCATAGGACTTCTCGAGAACAACATAGGACTTCTTGAGAACTAGGACAGACTTCTCGAGAGCTAGGATAGACTTCTCAAGAACTAGAGCAGAGCTTCTCGAAAACATTAAGTCATGAATTCTCGAGAACAACTGGGAGTTCTCGAGAACGAAAGGGGGGATCTCGAGTACAAGCAGGAAAAATTGCAAAAGTTCTGATTTGACAAATATTTTGGAATGAATCGCTGACTCTATGAATTAGCAGTGTAGACAACCTTAGAATCTGACATACCATTCTCAAGATATAAAATCACATGCCGAGACTCCAAAAATGCTCAGATTGCGACGAAACTTAACAAGCAAGTCCAAGATTACTTAACTTAAATTTCAAAATGCAAGAATTTTCCTAATTACAACAAGAATTCGGCCGACTCGACCGCACAGACACGAAAATGCCTTAACGGCATTGTGTCGTCAACTCGACGTTAAAAGTAACACCAAGACATCGTAAATATGCCATTTTCCTTTTAAATAAAATAATAGAAAAATCGGGGGCGTTAAAGTCACTCCCCCTAAAAAGAAGTTTCATCTCGAAACTTAACACAACTCCAAAACCAAATCAAAACGATAAATCAAACATAACTGAAAACATAACGACATACCCGAAACTAAGAGAAGAGGTGCGGATGAGATTCTCTCATTGCATATTCTAATTCCCACATCGCGCTCTCGACGTCTTGATTTCTCCAAAGAATCTTGACCATGGGGATGGTCTTTCTTCCAAACACACGCTCTTGAGAATCCAGATACGAATAGGTTCTTCCACATACGTAAGGTTTGGCTGAATCTGGGGCATCGAGTCGAGGACTTGAAGATCATTATGAACACATTTCCGCAACTGGCTCACATGTAACACATCATGGACACCGGGGAAGGTCGCAGGCAAATCCAGCCTATAAGATGACACTCCGATGCATTCTAGAATCTGGAAAGGTCCCACGTACCGGGGGTCTAACTTGTGGTTCCTTCCAAACCTTTTAACGCCAGACATCAAAGAAACCTTAAAAAAAACCAAGTCTCAAATGGTAAACTCCAGATTAACCCTTCGTTGATTGGCATACTTCTCATATTGCTCTTGAGCCACACGGAGCTTTTCTCGAATATGAGTCACGGCACAATTCATCTCCTCAAGGGCTTCTGGATCGAGCAATGGTCTCTCACCATTTTCAGCCCAAAACAACGGAGTTCTACAACGTCTCCAATATAAGGCCTAAAACGGGGCCATCTACAGAATTTCTTGATAACTATTATTGTAAGCAAACTCCATTAGCCTCAAACGCTCATCCCACACTCCACCGTGGTCCAAAATGTAACATCTAATAACATCCTCCATGATCTGATTTATTCTTTCTTTTTGCCCATTCGTCTGCGGATGGTAGGCGGTTGAATACCTTAAGTCGGTACTAAACCCCTCTTGCAAGCTCTTCCAAAAGTGAGACATAAATCTGGAGTCCCGATCTGATACAATGCTAACAGGAATTCCAAGTAACCTGATGACCTCTTTAAGATATAGATCAGTTATCTTCTTCATTGAATACCCAATCTTAAATGGAACAAAGTGAGCACACTTTGTCAATCTGTCGACTATCACCCAAACAGAGTCATGCCAACGATGAGATATTGGTATACCGGTGATAAAATCCATTGAAATACTCTCCCATTTTCAACTTGGAATATCAAGCGGTGTCAATTTACCACTAGGCTTTCTATGATCATCCTTGACATGCTGACACGTATAACATTCCGATACAAACTTTACGATATCGTTCTTCACCCCTGACCACCAAACAATTTGCTTTAGATCCTTATACATCTTAGTGGAACAAGGGTGATAGGCTATACTAGAACCATGAGCTTCAGCATAGATCTTAGTTCGAATATCGCCAAAGGCGGGGACGCAAAATCTACCCTGATACCTCAAGGTATCCAACTCATCAAAGGAGAAATCTGGTAGCTCTCCCTTCACAGTTCTATTTCGGAGGTGCAACAAATCAAGATCATCCATCTGGTGTGCTCGAGTAAGGGAAATCCAAGAAGGTTCTTCTGCTTCCAAACTAGCAGACAACGTATGACTCCAAACCTCAATTTCTATCTACAAGAATTCTTCTACCAAGGACTGTACCGATAGATTAAAAATTTTAGCGGTCTTTCTACTCAAAGCATCATCAACTACATTAGCCATTCCTGGATGATAAAGAATTTCAACCTCATAATCAGCTACATATTCTAACCATCGATGCTGGCGCAGATTTAGTTTCTTCTGAGTGAAGATGTACTTCAAACTCTTATGGTCCGTATAGATCTTGCACAGCGCGCCATAAAATAAGTGTCGCCACAGCTTCAACGCATAAATTATGGCAACAAACTCCAAATCATGCATAGGTTAGTTTCTCTCATGAATCTTTAGTTGCCTCGATCCATACACGATCACCTTACCATCTTGCGTTAAAGCACAACCAAGTCCGATGTGTGTTGCATTTACATACACAGCATACTCAACTCCTTTAGTAGGTAAGGTTAAAATTGGGGCAGTATAAAGTCTCTTCTTCAACTCTTGGAAAGCGGTAGAGCTTTAAGCCAATTTCGTGTGGACTATTTTTCCATACGATGCCGTTTTGACTCTCAAAAATGTGCCCGAACGCAGACTATATAGGACTACTCGAGAGGAAAGGGGGCTACTCGAGAAAGAGAGCAAAGTTCTCGAGAGAAACTTTTAGTTCTCGAGAAAAAAACAGTAGGACTCGAGAGAATAAACTATTTATCGAGAATAATACCATAATTATCGAGAATAAACAGTAGTTCTCGAGTAGAACAAGGGTTCTCAGGTAGAAATCAATAATGCAACTTATTTACGAGCAGTTTTGTGAAAAATTGAAAATAGGAGTCTAAGATGGCTTCAAATCAAAAAGTCATCAACATGAATGTTGTAGATATATTTGAGGCAAACAAATTTCATGTTTACCATTTTTTGATACGATGCCGTTTTCGCACTCAAAACGGCACGCGAACGCAGGCCAAAACGGACCTCTCGAGTGCAGCATAGGACTTCTCGAGAACAACATAGGACTTCTCGAGAACTAGGATAGACTTCTCGAGAACTAGGATAGACTTCTCGAGAACTAGAGTAGAGCTTCTCGAAAACATTAAGTCATGACTTCTCGAGAACAACTTGGAGTTCTCGAGAACGAAAAGGGGATCTCGAGTATAAGAAGGACAAATTGCAGAAGTTCCGATTTGACTAATATTTTGGAATGAATCGCTGACTCTACGAATTAGCACCGTAGACAACCTTAGAATCCGACGTGTCATTCTCGAGATATTAAATCACGCGCCGAAACTCCAAATATGCTCGGATTGGGGCGAAACTTGACAAGCAAGTACAAGATTACTTAACTTAAATTTCAAAATGCAAAAATTTTCCACATTACTACAAGAATTTGGCCGACTCGACCGCACAAACATGAAAATGACTTAACGGCAATGCACCGTCAACTCGACGTTAAAATTAATGCCACGACGTCGTAAATATGTCGTTTCCCTTTTTAATAAAATCATCAAAAAATCGGGGGCGTTACATGTGTGGACAAGAATGCTACTACAGAGCATGCCTGAACTGGACGGAGGTACAGTATGACCTTACGGACAGGGTTCGGCGAGCAATGGAACTTTATGAAAGATTACAAAGCTATACAGTGGATGAGTCAGATTCCTAGTTTTCCTTGGATGACGGACTTTTATGGATAGGTGATCGTTTGTGCGTCCCGAATGTAGGTAAATTACGTGAAGAATTATTGTATGTGTCACACTTTACGTAGTAATCAATCCACACAGGAAGCACAAAAATGTGTAAGGACATGAAGAGGATGATTGGTGTCCAAGTATGAAGAAAGTTATAACCCATTATATAGCAAAATGTAAGACTTGCTCCTTGGTAAAAGCTGAATGCCAGAAGCCTGGAGGTTTCCTGAAGTCGTTACTTATTCCGGAATGGAAGTTTGATGAAATTTTGATCGATTTCGTGCGCGGTTTGTTGAGATCGCAATGCGGGAACAATTCTATTTGGGAGATCGTGGACTGGTTGACTAAAGTGTCTCACTTCATTCTGAACAAGAGGGACAATTCAGTGGAAAGCTTGGCTAAGCTTTACATTGAGCAAATAGTATGATTGCACAGTGTGCCCCATAGCATCGTCAGTGATCGAGATGGACATTTTACTTTGAATGATTGGAGGCTAATCCACCAACTGTTGGGTACCAAGTTAAAGTTCAGTATGGCCTTTCATCCGCAAACTATAGCCAGGCTGATAGGACCAACAGAACAATAGAGGACATGCTCTGTATGTGTGCCCTGGAGTTCGGGAAGAGGTAGGAAGATCACCTATATATGATTGTGTTTGACTATAATAAAAGCTATCAAGCTAGTATATAGATGGTACCCTTTGAAGCATTATACGGTAGGAAGTGTCGTACACCATTAGCTTGAGCGGACTTAGGCGAATCAAAGCTCTATAAATGTAAGGATGTCAAAGATGCAAATTCGACTATACATACTATTCGAGAGCAGCTATTGATAGCCCAGGATAGGCAAATACTACAACGCCAAACATCATAGCGTGGAGTTTGCGATGGGAGATTGGGTATATTTGAAAATCAAACCTTTCAAAGGCGTGTACAAAATACGACGCTTGAAAAAGCTGAGCCCGAGGTATCTTGGTCCATTTGAAGTGGTGGAGAGAATTGGAGAAGCTTCCTATCGGCTAGCTCTTTCGACAAAACTGAGTGGCTTACAAGATGCATTCCACATATCAGTGCTTTGAAAAGCTGTGAAAGAGACAGCTCAAGTGGTTATTGCGGATCAAGTACAGGTCGATAGTAGGCTAACGACGAAAGTTAAGCCCATTCAAATCGAGGATACGAAAATCAAATAGCTACGGAATAAGAGAATCAGGATTGTCAAAGTCTAGTAGGACAACTGTGGCCATGAAGAGCTAACAAGGGAGCATAAGCAGACCATGCATGATGAATATCCAGAGTTATTTGTTTAAGTTATTATAAAATTGTTTGTATGAATAAAAAGTTGTTATAACTTCTAAGTTGTTGTCTTCCTTTATAGCTGTATGCAAATTTCGGGACGAAATTTCTATAAGAAGGGGAGGGTTGTAACACCCCAAATTTGACAGCAGAAATTTATCACTATCGCCGGGCGATACTGGGTATTGCCTGATGGAGAGAGCGATGGAGAGTTCATCGAGCTGCACTCGACACATTTAACGCATTCTACGAATCGTCAATATGATATTGCGGAGTGGCGATAGTGGGTATCACCGGATGGCGATAGCGGTAAGCATTGAGTCAGCACTTAACGCACTCGACACACTCAATGCCTGAATGCATTAAGTGGCTCGATATTGCGAGCGATAGTG
This sequence comes from Platanthera zijinensis, assembly GCA_039513925.1. NCBI lineage: Eukaryota > Viridiplantae > Streptophyta > Magnoliopsida > Asparagales > Orchidaceae > Platanthera > Platanthera zijinensis. Next base: position 11,639,683 of record CM077094.1, read on the forward strand.
GGTATTGTCGGTCAATAGAACCATGTGGCATGAGACATGTGTCAGATTGTCTGTTAAGAAGCCGATAAGGGGTGGTTAACCTGGGTCAAAGAGGTGAAAGAGGTTAAATCAATGTATCCAAGTGGTGACAGTCGATGTCGCTAGGCGATAGAGCCAATGTTGACCAGTCATCCCAAATCTTGGCCTTTGCTTTGTTTTGATGGATTGATCGTGTGACTGGGGTTAATCCTGAGGCAACTTATCCAGAAGGATGTGGGATGAGGAGATCATTATTTCCTCTCACTCTTTTTCTTCATTTCCTACAAGTTCTTGAGAAGAGAACTAAAGGCTTGAGCTAATGGTTTGGGCTGATCTTTGGGAAGGTGCTGAAGGAGATCTTGTGGTCGGAAGCCAGATATGAGGCTAGATCTTCAAAGGATAAAGTGAGGCGCTCACTTCCATCCTCTTAGAAAAGCTTCTCCATGGCTCGGAAGAGGACTTCAAGGGTTACAAGTTTCTCCCGGATAAGTGAAGTCCTCAATATGCATATTTACATGGATCCCCTCACCAAAAGGTGAAAATGGTGGATTCTAATGGGAAGATCAGTTTGATCCCCATATATTCCTGCATTTAGATCTGGAAATGTAGAGTACGGAATAAGCATGCTGTGAGAAGCCCATCTGGACAAATTAGTTTGGATTGGTTTAATTTGCATGCCAGAGAAGTCTCTGTGGATATGCATTTGATGTACGTTTTAAATCGGGGGTCTAGGGGTGTGCAGGATGTTGTATCATAATACTTGAAGCATTTCCTGGAAAAGAAACAGAAAAAATCCCAGTTTATAGAAATTTGGATGTTGCCACGCGACAGTGACTGTCGCCGGCGATAGCTCCCAGGGAGCTAATGTTGTGATGCTTGTCTCTATAAGACTTGGGGGCCAATGTATGTGTATGCAAAGCTGTGAGCTTAAGTTACAAAATAATGGTGTGTACCAGCCTGAAATGGTAAATGATGAATTGTGTCGTGAGGGCCAATTACTGTGCCATCAAGTTATGTATCTCTGAACGACAGAGTCATTAAGTTATGTACCTCTGAATGGACAGTTACTCGTTAAGTTAATTACCTCTGAACGACGTAGTCGTCAAGTTAAGGACCTCTGAATGAGAAAGTTAACCGTGAAGTTCCTCTGAATGCTGGTGATACACGGGAAGTTTTGGACACCGAAAATGTGCCCTGAGTGCACGGGGCGTGTGGCCATTGAGCCTATGTCTGTTATGAATGGTGCTTATATTGCACTTTGTAAATGCCTCGATATATATATGATGGCTTGTTTGCAGGAATGTAGAAACGCCGCCCCGAGTAAGGGGTGGGATCGTCATAAACTGGTCAACAAAATGCTGACCATTGCTTTGTTTGCCACATTTTGGGGGCCCTTTTGTGCAGGTGCTGGAGAGCCAACTTGGTTGTAGCGGGCTGAAGCCCATGTGCTGCAATTGGCTGACCCATGAAGGCCCAAAGGAAAACATTTACAGTTTTCATATGTTGCTGGCCTGCGTGCCGATGTATGAAATAACTTTTTGTTAAATGAAACAGTTGTAGTAAGGCTACAGACGAAAAATGTGTTATATGTATATATATATATCATTCCTGTCTTGTAGTGGACATTCGTGTTATGAATGGGTTAATAAACTAAAATGCTTTCGGTAGAATGCTCTGAGTTAGGGTGCATTCATAATTGAACTTGGATTTGGAATTAACTTGTAATCTCCTTTCCTGTCTGAAGTATATTACATTGGGCACCGGCCGGACCTTCTTACATATATTATATGATGGAAGGGGGCATTATAATAAGACTTCCCATACAAACTTATATGATAAGGATCTTGTGTATATACTACGATGCAAAGTTATGAATGACTTATGATGAATCACCCATGCTCACACACATACAATAGCTTTGTCGACACAGACTTGTATTTCCCACTTTTCGAGTAGGTAGCTAACCTCTCAGGAGCCATCCACCGTGGCCAGACAGTGATAGTGGAATGTGCTTTCCACTACTAGGCAGCCATCCACACTACCAAGCATAGGCCTCCATATGCCTCAGTTCTAAGAACATAATTGCGAAGCTTATATGCGTACTACGGCTCAGAGGGGTCTTGGGTAGATGTGCACCAAGAACACTACCCATACTAGCCTACCTGCGTGGCATAGAAAGGGCCTCAGGAATGAGCACAAAAGACATCTCCAATCCATCCACTTGGCACAGAAGAAGCCCCGGGAATGAGCACCGAGGACCAAGCCCAACCATCCAAAGTCTATCTGTCAACTCTCGCCAGTGGGACGACTAGCAAGCCCGTAGACCTGTGACACTATCCTAACCCAGGATAATGATACTACATATCAACTCACACCGCATGCAATTCCACATTTAAGGGCTCCACAATGAGTCCCTTCTTATTATTCACATCCCATGCTCAACAGCACGCAAGGGCTCTACACCGATTCCCTTATCAACACATCATTCTAGTCTTGAAATAACACACGCACTTCCAACCCTTCCACATTTCCATACACACAAGGTTTCATCATTTACACAGGTGGTAAGCCACCTTATTCAACATACAAATCCCACACTGCTACCCTTAGGGAGATACAACTCAATGCAGTAGACTATATGCACATTATATTAATCATCCTATCACATCGCCATTCATTAACCTCATCCAATTCCTTCTTAAAGTCAAGCATATGCAATCAAATATGCTTCCACAAGAATATCATTTGTACAATCAAGTACATCAATTTATTTATTCACTTGCTTACCCAAATCATTTGTTTGTCAACATCAATCAAACCGTCGGTTCAATCATATTCCATCAAACCATTTGTTTTTTACAATTACGTATAGCCTAAGTTTACCAAAACATCAACCATATTTAATTTCTTAAGGATCTACCCCATCAGTCCTTTATTTATCACAAAAATCCATAAATTAAGTTTCACAAATAATAATGTTAATTTACTCTGACCTCTCTATCAAATTCAAACCCGATCTACGCAAACCCGAGAACATGTACTTAAGGCTTGACTGTAAAGCAACTTTGCTAGACATTCTAGAGTCTGCATGACTCATATAAAAACATGTAACCATCCATTAGGAAGGTCTTTTTAAGCGCTACAACTTTTGCGTTTAGTCAAAATCTCAGATTTGGTCGTAACATACCCAAAAATGTCCTTGAATTTTACTGCGCACAGAAAAAAGATTTCTACACGCATCTTAAAGCAAGATGAACGTCAACGGTTCATCTTCTTACTTTAGACAATTAATCAAAAATATATGTAGAACTTCCACCTCCCTTATTCACCCTCATTAGACCATTTCTCTTCACGAAATCAAGTCATCCATCTTCACAAAGAAGAGAGGAGAGGTTGAAGACATCAAATATCTAGGGTAGAAGCCCTAACATGGTCTCTACCTAGGAGATCTTCATCTTATAAGTCAAAACCTTTTGAGTCGAGATCTCTCCTAGAAAACAACTACAGATTTAGCACCAATTGAGAGGTTAGGAAGCATACCTCGTTTACGGCGGTTCCGACCATGGATCGCGTCACTCTCCTTGGATGCATCTTCCTCCTTGTTGGTGTTATTCTTTATGGGGAAAGAGAAAGGAAATACTTTCCAACGAAGTCCAACTCCGGTGATCTCCTTCTCCGTCGGGATCGATAAGGATAACTGCTTGGCCAGAATGGCGAAGTGACGGCTAGGGTTTTCCCGTAAATCTCCGTTTATAATGAGAATTTAGGGTTAACTGCTTTGCCACGTGTCGTCCTGACATTGGACCGCCCATTATAAATAAAATTAAGTCTTATCGAAAGGGCTGGTCCAAATAAGTCAATAGGCACCAATCACGAAACCGGTTCATTCTATCAATGCAAGACAGTGAATCTCACTTATGTCGAAAATATACTAAGTCAAATTCATCGTGTATAGCATACCCACTTGACGAATCATCGAGATTCATTGTGATCACTCGACGCCTAAATAAGTGCAACACTTCTAAGTTAAAATCGTTGAATATGCAAACCTTCACTCGATGAATCATTGAGTAGCATCGAGTGCACTCAATGCACTCGATGCCTACAGGTCTCTGAAAAACACTAAGTAAAAAGCATTGAGTGGCATTGCCACCACTCAACGCCACATTGACTTCACTCAACGCCAACAGTATTCCACAATTTCTAAGTCAAAAGCGTTGAGTGGCATTGAGACCACTCAACACCGTGTTGACACCACTTAATGCCAACAACATCTATGATAATTCTAAGTTAAAAGCGTTGAGTGGCGATGAGACAACTAAACTCCGCATTGACCTCACTCAACTCCATCATTGGTCGAAATAAGTCTAAGTTAAAAGCGTTGAGTTGCTTTGAGACTACTCAACGCCACGTTGACTTCACTCAATGCCAACATCAGTTAGAATAGATCTAGGTTAAAAGCGTTGAGTGGCGTTGAGATCACTCAATGCCGCGTTGACATCACTCAACACCTCAACTTCCAGAAACAATTCCAAGTAAAATACGTTGAGTGGTGTTGAGTCCACTCAACGCCTCAGCATAATTCGTCGAATGGCTTCAAGTGCACTCAACGCACTCGACGCCCTGAGTCAAGAAAATATTCTAAGTCTAATTCATCTTATATACACGACGAATACGTCAGATATTCATGATGATATTCGACGAATAGTATTGGTCTCAACTCACAGGTCATACTCGACCAATACGTCGGATATCCGTGACTATATCCGATGAATTTTACTTATCGAGTCGGGCGAACCCCGAGCCCGAGTCAACTTCCTTACCTCAAAATACGTGTGAGGGGTCTGGAACGAAATGGGACATTACAAATCCTATAAACAAAATAAAAGATTGCGTCTCCGAAATCAAGCTAAGGAAGTGGGGGAGTAGAGCATGGAAAACAAAATAAGCTTTTAAATTTACCTTGGGAAAACATCTTCGGATAGCGCTTTTGCATCCAGTCCACCGACTCCCAAGTGTATTCTTCTTTCCCGTGATTATACCATTAGACCTTTACCATAGGTACATTTTTCCGATGCAAGTTCCTCGTCTTGATGTCAACTATACGCACAGGCTCTTGTCGAATAGATTTATCGGTTGTTACCGCTCCATCCGGCGTGTGAACATGTTTATCAAGCCGTATTTGTTCATTACAAAGCAACGACATATGGAATACGTCGTGCAAATTTTACAGTTCTGGTGTTAGCTCCAGCCGATAGGCCACATGGCCAATTATTTCCAATATAGCATAGGGCCCCACATATCTCGAGCTAAGTTTCGTCATACCCCTCACTCATGACACTCCATGCATTGGCCTGATCTTCAAGAATACTTTGTCACCCACTTGAAATTCCACCATTTTAAGTTTCTTATTAAGGTATTTTTCATGCTGACATTGAGCCTCAAGCATGCGGTCCCGTATCATTCTAAACAGCATCATCGGTGTCATAAATGTACTCTATCCCGAAAACTTTTGGATCTTCATCCTACACCCATGATAATAGAGTTCTACACCTTCTCCCACAAAGCGCTTCGTGGGGAGCGGTCACGATTCTAGCATGATGGCTATTGTTGTTTGAAAATTCTACAAGGGGTAAAATCTTTTACCACGGTTCTCCTCTATCCAATACGCACAGACTCAAAAGATCTTCCATTATCCTGATGGTCCTTTCAGACTGACCATCCGCCTGAGGGTGAAATTTTATACTGAAGGTAATGCAAGAACCAGATATGCTTATACTGCCTTCCAATCCTTGGAGGTAAAGAAACCATCACGATCAGAGACTACCGTATTAGGCACGCAATGGTACCGTACAAATTTCTCGACAAAGAACCGCACTTAAAATCCACATATGCCTCCTTCTTCATAAGGATAAATTGTGCCACCTTCATCAGACAATCTACAATCACCCAAACTAAATTGTTCCCAGAGCGCGACCGAGGAAATCCGTGAACAAAGTCCATTGATATATCCTCGAACTTCCACTCTGGGATGGACAATGACTGTAATAATACTCCTGGGATCTAACTCTCCTCCTTCACTTTTTGACATGCCTCACAGTGTGTAATTAAATACTTAACCGCGCTCTTCATCCCTGGCCAGAACATGGTCTTTCACAAGTCATTATAAATCTTGGAAATCCCTGGGTGCACTAAATACTTTGAGCAATGTGCCTCTCTCAATATGTCTTCCCAGATTTCACCATCCTTGGGAATGTAAAGCCGACCTATGAAATGAATGAGGCTGTCCTTTAATGCATACTCCTCTGTAGATCCATCTTCGATTAACTTGATTATAAGGTCCAAGGCAGCGTCCTTCCCTTGCTCCACCCAAAAACGATCTCGAATTTCACATACTATACTCATAGCAGATACGTACTCTGTATACTCCTCTTAATAACCCTTGCACACCAATGGGATCTCAATTTCCTCAAGCACTCGAGCCAATTCCATACTCATCAACCGGGATCCAGGGCTCGATTCTTGTACCTTTCTGCTTAATGCATCTACTACGGAGTTTGCTTTTCCGGGGTGGTAGTTCAATGTGAACTCATAATAACACAAAAATTCTAGCCACCGCCATTGTCTAAAATTCAACTCCTTTTGGGTATGAACATACTTTAAAATTTTATGATCTGAAAAGTTCTCACAGTAGACGCCATATAAATAGTTCCTCCAAACCCTTAAAGCAAACACCACTGCTCCCAACTCTAAATCTTGTACTGGATAATTTAATTCATGCTTCTTCAATTGTCTTGAAGCGTAAGCGATCACATGCCTGTGCTGCATCAACACTGCCCCCATCCCTTGATATGGCGCATCTATATAAACTTGAAACCCTTCCTTCCCAAATGGAAGGGAAGGATGGGTACGGTGGAAAGCCTATATTTCAGCTCTTGGAATGCAGCTTCATACTGTGGTGTCAACTCAAAAGCGGCTATTCCTTTATAGCAAGCACTTTGGCCGGATCCACATCTAGTCTAGCTCCGCTAATCACATGGCCCAAGAAAGCAACCTCTCGGAATCCAAAATTTGAAATTGCTGAACTTGGCAAACAAGGTATGCTCCTTTAACTTCTTCAGCACCACAGCCAAGTGTTCAACATGCTCTTTCTCTGTCTTTGAATAGACCAAAATATCATCGATGAAGGCGATGACGAAGACGTCTAGATATGGCTAAAACACCTAGTTCATCAAACTCATGAACGCAGAAGGGTCATTTGTGAGCCCAAACGGCATCACGGTGAACCCCTATAGACCGTTCCTTGAGCTAAATGAGGTTTTCTAGATATCCTCCTCTTGTATCCTAACCTGTTAATACCCCGAGCGCAAATCTAACTAGGAAAACAAATGCGCTCCTACTAACTGTTCGAATAACTCATCGATTCGGGGTACCAATGCAGCGTCAGCCAGTTGAGTTCCCGATAGTCTATGCAAGATCTTAAGGTTCCATCCTTCTCCTTAACAAATAGAACAGGGGCTCCCCATGGTGATGAACAGGGGCGAACAAACCCTGACTCCACTAATTCTTGCAGTTGAACTATAAACTCCACGAGTTCCTTTGGGGCCATTCGGTAAGGTGTCCTAGAGATGGGATTACCACCCGGTACTAACTTAATTTGAAATTCCACCTCTCTATGCGGGGGTAATCCTTGCAATTTCTTAGAGAATACCTCAGGCAAATCACACACTATTCACATGTCATTCAAATCGACTACCATCTCTTTTAGTTCAAAACAGATCATATATACTTCACCCCTCTCATATGGGCTTTTAAGGTCTGAATTGATGATAAAAACATATGAGGTGCAAGTCTAATACCTTGAAAGATGACCTCAGAGTCTCCATGCCTCAAGGAAATTTGTTTAGCTGCACAATCAATCCTGTTTTGGTGCCAATCTAACTATGTCATGCCCAAAATGAGGTCGAATTTTGGCATTCTTAACACTGTTGTAGGGTTTCAATGATAGTTCCTCCAAGAAGTACCTCTAAATCACACTTTGCAGATGCAGTCATCTCAGAGCCATCTGGGTGGCGTACTCTCCGAGTAATATCTGTGAAGTATTACACTTTTTCCAGGTCTTTAACAAAATCAGTCGACACAAACGAGTGTATAGCATCGGTATCGAATAGAGTGTAAGCTAGTTTTCCCACCAACCATCACGGTGCCGAAGTTCCAATTATACAAACTCACGCTAGACTCTTAGAATATCTTAGACTATTTAAAGGTAAATACCTATAACATATTAATTAAATCACAACATACCGATAATCATATCCTGAGGATTCCACTCATGTGTTATGTACAGTGCAAACACCTGATCCCGAGTAGGTCCGAGATTCCTTCCTCGTGGTCCTCGTCCTTAACCACGCATATGTCCCCATCCTCGTGGAGCTGCTGGAGGAAGAGTAGGGAGTGCATTTCGACCTAGCTATTGGCAAAAGTGTCGGATGTGGCCCGGGTGGTTGTTCTGGAAGCAGAATCGCTCATATTGCTCCCTGAGTTGCGGATACATCTCTGGTGGTGGAGGTAGTGTTGGCTGCAAGGCCGGACGCTCCATCCTAAAATTATAAGGGATGCGACCCCTGCCTCTGTTATTTCCTCGTCCTCTGTTGTGCTGTCTCCTTTTATAACAGGGGCCTACTTCCATTACCCCTTCAGAGAGTCTCTTTTCACTCCCCAAATGATCTTCCTCCAGCCTTTTCTCCATGTCAATGATCTCAGCGGTCACAACCCGTATTTTCTCCGAATTAAATAATTATCAGAGTATGAGAAAACACGTGTCATGATGCAACGTCAAGCAGGGGATAACTGCTGACACTCAGGCAAAACCACCTACTGTACTTTAAGAAAGAAATTCATGATTTTAATGATTAGAAAATCAGTTATACTTAGAGGCCGTATCCCTCGGCTCTGTGAATCACCTAGTCCACGGTTAAAAACTATACTTAAGCGCTGCGTAAAAATACTTTATTCAGGTTTGACATCCTAAGAAGTGCATAAGAGCCCTAAGAGGACCACTTATGCTATGCAAGACTCTACATTTTATTTATATTATATATATAGGAAAATGATCTTTATACGCTTGGTAACTCTAATCATTTTTATCTTTTTATTTACTATTTTATATTAATAGTTAGATATTTTATATTAATTTTATAATATTAAGTTTATTTTAACTTGTTTCTATAATTTATATCTATTTGTTCTAATAAAATAATTTTAAATCTTGTAGGGCTGATCTACAGGTTATTTAGAGCAAAACAAGAATTTTCCTGTTTTCTGCCTAGACACGCCCTGTGACACACCCTATCTAGGCGTGACACAAGGGCGTGACACACAAAATCTAGTCTGCTGCGGAAGATCGTCAAACCGTGCCTGAAGATTGTTGAACGGCCCAGACACGCCCGTGTCGAAATATGACACGCCCATGTACCCTTTACACGGGGCGTGACAGCCTGTGGAAGAACAGCTGATCGTGCCACGTCGGATTAAATTGACACTCCTTGGTCACGGGCGTGACCAAGGGCGTGTCAGTGGCGTTTCCCAGCCAATTACTCTTCCGTTACTGCCGTTGCCGCCAGAAGCCATTCCAGCTTGACACGCCCTTAGTCACGGGCATGATTGGGGGGGTGACACCTCCTTGAAGACCAGTTTTACTCCCTCCGTTTTCAGCTTCCCGCCATTTTCCAGAAACAGCCGTGATACGCCCTAGGTCACGGGCGTGACGGAGGGGCGTGACCCGTCAGTTAACCAATTTTGGCGGTTTCTCCTCCAACGTCCCCGGGGTTTCAAGACGACGGTTCCGAGCCTGACACGACCTAGGACATGGGCGTGACCTAGGGCGTGACCAAACACAAATTTTTCCTATAAATTCCAGACAGCTTCAGATGCTCAGGGTCGAATTTTGAAGAGTTAGAGTCTTGTAATTTTCTTTGTCTTTTGCTGTTTTTGCTCATTACTAGTATAAATTGCTATTGTTGTTACTTTCAATTCTACTAGTTTTTATTTTCATCATGTCTCTCTCTACTCTATTTTGTAATTCCCTAAACATGATGAGTAGCTAATTCTCTTTTATCAAATGTCTTCTCCTTCTTTTATCAAATGTTTGTTCTTAAATTTACTCGCTACAATTTATCTTTGAACTTTTATTCTGTCGAATTCATATTTCGCGAATATGTGCTTCGATCTAAGATCCGTATCCTAAATGACCGAGAGGTTGCCGATACGAGGAGATCACTCAAAGATAAAAGGTGTTGAATGCACTCCTCGAGAGAGGACGACGTAATCCTCCGGATTGGAGTCAAATCCAATAGTGGGGTTCACTGCATAAAGCAAGCTTAGGGGTTTTGACTGGCCGAGAGGTCTTAATCGATCAACCTAAGGTTAGTTAGAAGCATGAGCTCGAGAGAGATGCTTCTATACTTTAGGAACCTCCACGGTCGAATGAGTATAATTAAGAACTCGCATTTCATTATTTTCCAAGAAGATTTATTTTAGTCCAAGGGGATTCTAGATCAGGTGCTAACTTCCTCATATTTGAATTTCTCTTTAGCATCATCTTTGGTTTTATTAACTAGTATAATCAAACCAACTTTTCCGTTCGATAAAATAATAGCTCTTCCTTGTGAGTACAAGTACTCAATAGACCCCGAATCGCAATACGACACTTCCTATACTGCATTTCGATAGGTACGCTTGCCTAATCGAGATTCTAGTTTGGATGTAATTTAACTTTTAGAAAATCTCCATCAACGCTATTTGGAAAATAGTGATTTACTTTTATAAAACATGTTGATTGTGCAATATACATATAATAACAATTTTATTTTTAAAATAACTAACAACCTAGCATAAAACCTTCACAGAGCAAGTAGACTATCTCTAGAAAATGATAGCAGCCAAAGTAATATATCTAGTACAAAGGTAAAAACTACCAGTTGGCGCCAATAACTTGACACGAACCCACTTGCAAATATGTATGTCTGTAAGAAAAGTACAGAAAAACTACCTCACTAACAAAGCAACAGAATCTCCAAGGTCAAAAAGACCACCAGCAACACCACCGCAACCTAGCCACCAAACAGGCTACTGCTCAGAACCTGATGCATTCAAAAGAAGAAAGAATACCTCAGCAAGAAAAACAAGGAAAAACTGCATGAAAGTGTCAACCAGGGGGTGGGGGGTAAGTTAAAGAGGAAAACACACAACAGTAAAAGTCACAACTGCCCCAAGGTAAGACAACAAGGAATGCACTATGTGCGTGGAAACAGGATCAACCCTGCCCAGAAACTACATCCTGCAGGGTCTACTAGGCTACCAAGAGCCCAAAATGCTGCAATCTACCAAGGAAGAAACACATAACACCCTAAGCTGTGGGAGATGGTAGTAGCAAAAACAAACAACATGGATCCGAGTTGGAGGCAAACTCAGTCCCCCAACCTTCATTTACAAGCCAACAAGCTAAAGGGTCTATATGTGAAAGCACAAGGGACCTTCCACCCCCTTGCCCAGCCCGTACCTAGAGCAAGATAGAAGAATAAGGGTGGCCTTGGCTAAATTACACAACACCTCCCCCATGAAGAGCTTCAAACCACCACTACTAACCACGACCCACGATTCGGCCTTTAGGAAAGAAAAACATGGCCGACAAAAAAAACTACAAGTATAATCAAGGAATTCACTCGGGAACGAAAATAGAGGTAAGGGAAACAGTGTTGAAATTACTCAACACGACTTGGCGTTGAGTGGGACCCACTCAACGCCTAACCAGACCTTGGCATTGAGTGAGTTAGCCTCACTCAGCGCCAGAATAGCCATGGCGTTGAGTGAGAATCACTCACTCAACGCCCTCCGCAAGAACAACTTTGGCGTTGAGTGAGCTATCCTCACTCAACGCCCTCCGCAAGAACAGCTCTGGCGTTGAGTGAGCTATCCTCACTCAACGCCAAAACAGCCATGGCGTTGAGTGAGGTCCACTCCCTCAATGCCTTCAGCAAAACCACAAAACCCAACAGTGGCATTGAGTGAGTCCACCTCCCTCAACGCCAAAGCAGCTTTGGCGTTGAGTGAGGTCGACTCACTCTACGCCAAAGTTCATTCCCACAGGAAAACCCTAACCCAACGCCATCAAGAAGAGGTCGGCGAGAATGCCGACTGATTCTCGCCAAATCAGCGGGAATGCAGGATGATTCTCGCCGAATCGGCGGGAATCCAGGATTGATTCTCGCCGATCGGCGGAAATCCATATTTATTCATGCTGATCAGTGGGAATCACTGACGTTACTCGTCAAAATCGGCGGGAATCACTTGGTGATTCCCGTCGATTTTAACTTAGACGAAAATTCTCACTCAAACACCCCACCACTCAGCCGCAAGGAACAGACCAAACTATTGCTTTGAGTGTGTCCACCACACTCAACGCCAAGTCCGGGCGGCTTTTGGCTTTGAGTGTGTACTCAACACCAAAACCCGAGAGTCTAGCAAGACTGGTTCTAACCGGAGCCCTACCACAACTGCCTCCCTCACTCTCTCTCTCGGCCCCACCCGCAAAAGAACCACACTAGAAGTACAAATCTGGAGTCTAAATAATGAACACAACTAGCAGGTTGAGTAAATAGAACAAGGAGGTGGGCTCATAGGAGAATCTAAGCCCTAAATTTAGCAAGATAAAAGAGAACATGCTTGGTTTCTACCCTAGGGCTAACCGGGAAACATTCTAGAATTCATAAGAACAACAATGGCAAGGGAAAGAATACCACTTGCCTCGATTTTCGGCGAAGCTTGGTCGACTTTCCCTCCTCTTCGTTCTGCACTAGAAGGAGCAGCACCTAACAAGCAACCCGCACTTTAATGGCGGAAAACCACAAGAAACCAAAAATCCAAGTCTCCTAAAAGTCCACGAAAAAAAACCTCTTACCGTCGAAATGTAGAACTGAACGAGAGCAAGACAACGTTTCTTTCAGAATCGAAATCCGTCTACGAACACTCCCGGAATCACTGTCCGAAGGCTAGGGCTAACCGTCGCTTCCTCCTCTGCTTTCTGCGAAACAGGAACAACAGTTTTTTTTTGATCTCGAGAAGGAGGAAGGAGAAGTGGGCCCGCTGATTCTAATTAAGGCTTTAAAATAAGTCTAACATGCCAGTTCAGTCTAACCGTCTCCCAAGCCACCGGTTAACTTAAATTAAGAGGGTTTCTAACTAGATTTTACTAATGGCACACCCAAAACGACACGAAAACCGAACTACCTCGGAATTCAACGAAATTCGCACCGTAGATAAATATCCACGCTACAAACACAACGGCGAAGTCGAAATTAACTTTCGATGAACAGGACTCGAGTTATACCTTCTCGATGCCAAAACACAAGCATCCCCAAAGAGGCCACACCGGGTCACCCAAAACGACTCGGCTTGCTAGGGAGATCTTGCTAATAGGCTACAAAATAGGGCACCCAGTTCTAAGGAGTTAAGACTATACTCCACAGATGGCACAAGCCAAGAAAACGTGTCGACGTAACGCCAAACAAGAATTAAATAATCGCAGAAAAAATCGGGGGCGTTACATTCACTCCCCCTAAAAGGAAGTTTCGTCCCGAAACATTACGCACGACACTTCTACTATAGAAGGAAAGTAATAATCCAAATATTTCAAGAAGAAAAAACAAACCAAACTAATCAGGGAAACAGTTGAGGGTGAGCCTCCCTCATAGCCGACTCTATCTCCCAAGTCGCGCTTTCTAAACCCTGATTCTTCCATAGAACTTTCACCATCGGAATGGACTTCTTTTGCAGCACTCGTTCCTGAGTATCAAAAATACGAACCGGCACTTCAACAAAAGAGAGGTTGGGCTCCAACTGGGGCACAACGTCTTAGACTTGCCCACTGCTGCGCACACACTTCCGCAATTGGCTAACATGGAAAACATTATGAACACCTGGGAAGTTTGCTGGCAAATCCAACCTGTAAGCTGACACGCCAATCCGTTCAAAAATCTTAAACGGACCCACATACCACCAATTTCCGATTCTTACTAAACCTCTTTACACCTACCATCGGGAAAACCTTAAGAAATACAAGGCCCCCAACAGAAAACTCCAAGGCAGACCTACGCCGATTGGCCTTCTTCTCGTACCTCTCTTGATCTATACGAAGCTTCTCTCGAACAAGCTTCACTGCGACTTCAATTTCCTCGAGCGCATCAGGACCCAACAAAGGCCTCTCACCAGCCTCATCCCAAAACAACGTAGTTCTGCAGCGCCTCCCATACAAGACTTCGAACGGAGCCATCTGCAAGCTCTCTTGATAACTATTGTTGTATGCAAATTCCATAAGTCGCAGCTGCTCTTCCCACACTCCACCGTGGTTTAAAATGTAACAACGGATCATATCCTCAACTATCGGGTTCACCCGCTCCGTCTGCCCATTGGTCTGTGGGTGGTAAGCAGTTGAATACCTCAGATCGGTACCCAAACCCTCCTGCACACTCTTCTAAAAGCGAGAAGTAAACCGGGAATCTCGATCAGAAATGATGCTAACCGGCACACCGTATAGTCGGATGACTTCATTCAAGTACAACTCCGCTATCTTCTTCATCGGGTAATAAATCTTATATGGCACGAAGTGAGCACACTTTGTCAGTCTATCCACTATGACCCAAACAAAATCAAACCCCCTTTGGGATTTCGGTAAGCCCGTGATGAAATCCATAGATATACTTTCCCACTTCCAAGTCGGGATCTCTAACGAAGTCAACTTGCCACCAGGCCTTCCATGATCGGCCTTCACACGCTTGCAAGTGTGGTACTCCGCAACAAATCGGGCTATATCGCCTTTCATGCAATACCACCAGGTAATTTGCTTTAGTTCATGATACATCTTTGTAGATCCTGGATGGTAGGCAACGCTGGATCCATGAGCCTCTCTGCAAACCATACCCATAATGTCCCCAACCGCAGGGATGCAAAATCTGCTGCGGTACTTCAAAGTTCCCGCATCATCGATGGAATATTCCGGCAACTCTCCTCTCTCAGTCCTGGAGAATAAGTGTAGAAGATCCGGGTCGTCCTTCTGGTGCAGTCTGGTCAAAGAAATCCAAGACGGCTCTGCCACTAACAAACTACTCTGCAAGCCACAGCATCCCACTGATATATCCATAAGGAGGAACTCCTCCACTAAACGATCGGCGGTGAGATTAAAGATCTTTCCCGTCTTACGGCTCAGGGCGTCAGCCACCAAATTGGCCTTGCTTGGATGATACTGGATCTCTAAGTCATAATCGGCCATATACTCTAGCCACCGACTTTTGCACAGATTTAACTCCTTCTGCTTAAACACGTACTTCAGGCTCTTATGGTCGGTGAAGATCTTGCACTGAGCCCCATAAGGTAGGTGTCTCCACAGCTTCAATGCATAAATAACCGCTTCGAACTCGAGGTCATGCGTATGATAATTCTTCTCATGAGTCTTCAGTTGCCTTGACCCATAAGCAATCACCTTACCAACCTGCATTAATACGCATCCCAGACCTACATGCGAAGCATCCACGTATACATCATAATCCACACCCTCAGTAGGCAGGGTCAGAATGGGAGCAGTGCGCAATCTCCTTTTTAAATCCAGGAAGGCTTCTTCGCACATCTCGCTCCAAACAAAAGCCACGTTCTTCTGAGTCAGCTTTGTCAAAGGTGCAGCTAGGGTAGAGAAACCCTCCACGAACCTCCTGTAGTAGCCGGCCAACCCTAGAAAGCTCCTGATCTCCTTAGGCGTGTCCGGCCTACTCCAATCCATCACTGCTGCGATCTTTTCTGGGTCGACCGAGATCCCATCCTTATTCACCACGTGGCCCAGAAACGAGACCTGAGGCAAACAAAATTTGCACTTGCTCAACTTGGCGACTAACTTGTGGTTCCTCAACTCCGATAGAACCATGCGCAGATGCTGCTCATGCTCCTCAGTGCTACGAGAATAAACCAATACGTCATCGATGAAGACCACCACGAACTTATCTAGGAAATCCTTGAACACTCGGTTCATCATATCCATGAACACTGATGGTGCGTTGCTCAATCCAAACAACATCACTAAGAACTTAAAATGTCCATGCCTCGGTCTAAACGCAGTCCGTGGAATATCTCCCTCACGGATCCTAAGTTGATGATAGCCTGAACGAAGATCAATCTCGGAGAAGACCATGCTACCGCGCAACTGGTCAAATAAGTCATCGATCCTCGACAGAGGGTACTTGTTCTTAACTATGACTTTGTTCAGCTCCCTATAGTCGATGCAAAGCTGCATTGACCCATCTTTCTTCTTCACAAATAGAACAGGAGCACCCCAAGGCAACGAACTATGCCTGATAAACCCTTTCGCTAATAACTCATCTAACTGGACTCGCAGCTCCTCTAGCTCTCGAGGGGCCAACCAGTACGACGCCTTAGCAATAGGACGCGTACCCGGCTCAAAATCGATCACAAACTCAACATCCTGCTCGGGAGGAAGACCAGGAAGGTCATCAGGAAAAACATTGGCGAAATCACGAACAACTGGAATCTCATCTAAGTGCGGTACACTAACAGCGGTCCCAACCACTGAGACCAAACAAGCAAAACAATCCGAAAGAAAAAGCTTCTGAGCACATACCACAGAGATAAAAGGAGAATCCTGGCTCAGATCTGTATACACGCTTCCGGGATGACCGTCGTCCCTGATGAAGTCCAAGCGCTTCCCTTTGCACTGAATGACTGCTTCATACCTAGACAGCCAGTCCATGCCCAAAATAACATTGAATTCCTCCAGATCAATCATCTTCAGGTCTGCCTTCGCAAAGAAGTCCCCCAACAAAACAAGGCAATCTAACATGCCCAAATCTGACAACACAGATTCACCAGAGGGGAACTTTACACGAAAGGTATCCCGAACTCGATCTAAAGTCAACCGATGTAGCTCTACAAAGGCTCTAGCCACGAACGAGTGGGTAGCGCCGGAGTCAAACAGAACACGCGCCCAACGATTCTTCACCTTAAACTTCCCTATAGGAACATATATAACTAAGGAACTACCACAACAATACTACAAACATTCTAGCAAGACAAGAACAAAACATTCAGGCTGGAAAGACATCTAACCTGAGATGACCTGAGTCGAAGCTTGAGCCTCCTATGAAGAGATCACGTTCAGCTTTCCCTTTCCCTTGTCCACACGCTGAGGTGGAGGTAATGCCTGCAGAGGAACTGCATGAAGAGCAGGTTGGACCTGAGGACACCTAGGCTTGATGTGTCCCTTCTGCCCACACAGAAAATAGACCTTATCCTTTGACCAGCACTGGGCAGCATCATGCCCAGGTCGCTTGGAAACGAAATAGGAGACATCTCTCCTAGGAGCACACTGAATTACATGAATCTGCTCCTTCCTCTGAGCTTCCGCCCTCTTTAAACATCTCTCGATAGGGTGGCCTGACTGGCGACAGAAACTCCACACCACTTTGCACTTCTTTCTCGGAGCTGCATTAGGTACCTAGGGTTTCTTCTCCTCAACAGACTTCCTCTTGTCCTTCCTCATTTGCTGGCCTCTGCTCTTCACGGACTAAATAGCCTCCACCTTCAGAGCAGCCTCCACTACTCCTGCATAAGTCTCTAACCCAAAAGCACTGGTCAACTGCTGCACCTCGCTCCTCAAACCACCAAGAAATCGCTTAACTTGATCAGCCTCAATGCTGACCAATCCAGGGAAAATAGATCAAATTGCTGAACTCTATCTCATACTCACCCATCGTGAGTTGCCTTTGCTTCAGATGGAGGAAGTCATTCATGAGGCGGTCACGCTCGACCGAGGGTAAGAACTTCCTCAACAGCATCTCCTTGAACACCTCCCAAGAGAATCCAGCTACCAAGCTCTCCTTCTCTCTCAGCCACCAATTCTTAGCCAAAACTTTAAGCTGATAGGCGGCTAACATCACCCTCTGATCATCTACAATCCCTGAGTACAAGAACATCTCCTCCATGGAGATCAGCCAGTCGTCTATCACCATGAAATCTGCCTTCCTATCATAAGTGGGAGGGCTCAGCCTCAGAAACTGCGAGATGAATGCCATCTCTGCTGGCACCACCACTAGAGGTCTCAGGGGTGTAGGAGGGGGAGGAACAGCAATCCCCCTGCTAGGCCTTGCACTCCCTGAGTGTGTCCTGCCACAACTGCCACCAAAGACTGGATCTGGGCTCGCACCTCCACCAACTGCCTGCTCAAGGAATTGCTACTCTGCCGCAAGCTTTCGATCACTGCATCATTCAGCGCTCCCGATGACTCACCCTCAGAAAGGGGAGTCGATCTTGTCGAAGGACGTCTCGCCATCCTAAAGACATAGCAACACTAGTTAGATCCTAGTACAACGGCTAGAACCAACTACAAGTACAGACAATACATATATAGATATGAACTTAAAGATGCTAAACTTGCTCTGGGAGTTTTTATCTTTTTACAAAAATTGATGTTATGTCCTAACCTAGGATGCTTAACCACCACCATACTAATTCTTGTGCCTAGATCGGGAATGCATGACTTTATATTATTTTTGACTCGAAAACTTATATGTGTACATATGTCATCCTGCCAGTCCTTAGCTTGGCACGTTGTGCTCATGCAATGTTATGCTATGCATGTTTGTTCTATGCATTCTAAAAAGGCCCTAATGCATATCATGAACGGCGTACGCATGAAAATGTTATGCATCCCATACTACATAACATTCGCATGCAACAAAAAAGGAAAGGTGCTAGTCGCAGCCATGTGGTGAGGTAATGCATCCCATACTACATAACCCACACATGTTACCCCTATGGTGGATCCATATACGAACACATATTATTCATCCCATACTGCATAATATGCCCTGTATACTTCATGTTATGCTATGAGTGTAGTGTTCGTGCTTTTTCCAAGACGTGCTGATGATATATCGGTGTGTGAATGACATGATGCTGAACTACCTAAGCAATCAAAGGAAAGTTTGCCCGACTAACTTGTCAGGAAACCTCCCTCTGATACCAACTATCACAACCCGCATTTTTTTCCGAATTAAAGAATTATCAGAGTATGAGAAAACACGCGTCATAATGCCACGTCAAGCAGGGGATAACAGCTGATGCTCAGGCAAAACCACCTATTATACTTTAAGAAAGAAATTCATGATTTTAATGATTAGAAAATCAGTTATACTTAGAGGCCATATCCCTCGGCTCGGTGAATCACCTAGTCCACGGTTAAAAACTATACTTAAGCGTTGCGGAAAAATACTTTATTCAGGTTTGACATCCTAAGAAGTGCATAAGAGCCCTAAGAGGACCACTTATTCTATGCAAGACTCTACATTTAATTTATATTATATATATAGGAAAACGATCTTTATACGCTGTTTGGAAAATAGTGATTTACTTTTATAAAACATGTTGATTGTGCAATATACATATAATAACAATTTTAGTTTTAAAATAACTAGCAACCTAGCATAAAACCTTCTACCACCCTCCTATAACTAGCAACCTAGCAACCTAGCAACCTAGCATAGTGGTATGAGGATTTCTTTTCCTCTCTTCTACCACCCTCTTCTTCTTATGAGGGCAGTCCGTGATGACGTGACCTGGCTTATTACAACAATAACAAACGATGTCAGTTGAAATCTGTTTGTTCTGTTTGGAGTTATACCTGTCATGGCTACTTGAGCAATTCTTTCGCTGATCACCGTCATGTCGTGATCTTCTGTATGAGGCATCCTTGCCTCTCCATTGCTTCTTTTTATTCAAGAATTTCTTGAACTGCTGTGAAAGCAATGAGAACTCTCCTTCAGATAGTTCTGAGCCTAAGGTGCTTTGCTCGGAGCCTTTTTCTTCACTTACTTCTTGAGGAGATGCTGGCGAGGCAGCTTTGCCCTTCCTTGAACTGTCAGCCTTTAAAGCAACCGACTTCTCTTTTGAGGAGAAGCGACTTTTCTCTTCTTCGGCTTTTCTGGAGTTGATCTGTAGTTCATAGGACATCAGCTTGCCAAATAGATTCTGTGGATCTTTCTCTGCTAGTCTTCCAAACTCTCGGATGGCACAGACTTTGTTGTCCCATTCTTTGGTGAGAGATCTCAGAAACTTATCATTCAGCTCCCCATTAGTAAAGACTCGGCCATACACTCTCAGTCCATTGACTATCTTAAAGAAGTTTTCAAATGTGTCAGCTATGGGTTCCTTATGACTTTGTCGGAAGGCTTCATACTTCTGATTTAAGAGGGATCTCCGATCATCCCTAACTTCCTAAGTCCCTTCCATCAGAGTCTCCAGGGATTGCCACATCTCCTTGGCAGATTGGCAATGTATAAGATTTTGCAGCATTGAGTCATCGACTGCACTTGCGATAATATTTTTAGCTTTCTTGTCTAGGGAGACAAGTGCAATCTCGTCCTTATCCAAGTCCATCAACTTCTTTGGGACCTTTTTGGTTGGGTCTATTATTGATGCAGTCATAGGAACATGCGGACCTTCTTCCACAATCATGAAGATCCGGGGATCTACTGCTTCCATGAAGAACTTAACTCTTTCCTTCCACATAGGAAAATTGTTCTTTGTGCAGATAGGGAGCTTAGCAAAATCCTTGGTCTTACTCATGCTTGATACTTCTCTGGAGACAACTTGGTGAGGATTAGATCAAGGTGTTAACCTTTTAACGATCAACCTCCCTCTGATACCAATTAAGAGAACTAAGTTGTCAACCTAAATCACCTAGAGGGGAGTGAATAGGTGAAATGCATGCCAAATGCGGAATAAAAAAAATAACACAACACAGATAAGTAATCAAGCAATCACACAGACGACAAGAGATTTATAGTGGTTCCCCAATCTTGGGTACGTCCACTTTTCGTCACTGATCTAGCAAATCACTAGACTCGGCTACTCCACTATCTCGGATTGCAAACCAATCCTACACCTCGGAACTATGTTCCTACAAAAACTCGATCCCAAACGGATCTACACTCGGAAGATAAAACTTCCTACCACTCGGAGATAGATCTCCTACAATGAAATTTGTTTGAAAAGAAAAACACAAACAACAATTATCACAGATCTGGATCTTTGACTTTATCTTCTTCTTGAGAGCTTTTCAGTTTGAACAGGAACAGTTGAAGAAGACTAGAGAGAGATCCACGATTCTGAGATCTGGAATCACCACGAATAAGAAAATAAATCAGAGACGATGAAGCATGGAGAGATCGGATGATTCTTCTTGAGTCTGGATCGCTTGAGAATTTGAGATTGATAGCTGCGGCAGAGAGAAGACGATCCAGAGCTTCTTCCGAAAACTTTAATGGCGGCGGATGGAAGGATTAGGGTTTTCGGGATTTTCTCTTTCTTAAAAATTAATCTCTGTAAACGCGTGTGTTTAGTCAAGTCTGAAAAGACCTATTTATAGGTGGTCTCCAACGGTCATAAGCATAATTAAGGATGACACGTGGACCAATCAGAAAGGACTTTTAGAAAATACTCAAAGAAACTTGACTTAGAGAAATTCAGGAAATTCGAACAGACATACTCGAGAGACAGAGACATACTCGAGTAAGAGGTTACATACTCGAGTGGATATGAGGGATATACTCGAGTATCAAGATAGAAACTACTCGAGTGCTTCAGGGATCAATACTCGAGTGGCTTAGAGAGACTACTCGAGTATGAGCAAATATACTCGAGTAAAAACACTTGGAAAAATTTCTCAGATAAGACTTGAAGAGCTACTCGAGTATAAGAGTTTGAGATACTCGAGTATGGGGAAGATAGACTACTCGAGTATCTTAGGAACACTACTCGAGTGATCACTAACCTACTCGAGTATGAAAATCAATCTACTCGAGTACAGAGTTACTTACTCGAGTATTTCAGAGAACTACTCGAGTATGTGGACTTAGAAACTTTCTAGGATAAGGAGTCCAGATCTACTCGAGTTCAAACAGAACGCGTACTCGAGTAACTAACCATCTACTCGAGTATAAGGTATCACTTACTCGAGTTTACTAAAGAAGTACTCGAGTATGTGGACTTAGAAAATTTCTTCTGAGATAGACTTCAATACTCCATAGTCCAAGTGCATGTTGATAAAGTGTGTCCCAATAGAGAGGCTATACATGAGCCAACACCTTGGATCACACAATGAGGAATTACATTGTATGGTGCTGTGTTTGGTTGCCCATTATAGACTGACATTGGTCTACACTTGGCAATAAGAACCTGCACACATACAACTCAAACACAATATCAAATACACCTTAATTCATCTTATTTCAAGGTCTGACTTCCTACAAATCTGAGGTATTGTGGAGACAAATCCCAACACTACATAACCCTCACATGTTGCCGCCAATGGTGGATCCATATAAAAACACATATTATGGATCCCATACTACATAATATGCCACGTATACTTCTATTCATTCTTATGAGTGTAGTGTTCGTGCTTCAGCCAACACTTACTGATGACATATCAGTGTGTGTATGATATGACGCTAGACCACTAATGCTAACAAGGGAAAGGTTGCCCGACCAATTGTCAAGAAACCTCCCTCTGATACCAACTGTCACAACCCTCACTTTCTCGACGAATAAATCGTATCAGAGCAAAAGAAAATACATGCGGTGATGCCACGTAGTGCAGGGGATAACTGCACACGTTCAGGCAAAACTCCAGACTTTAGATTTTTAGAAAAACCATAACTTATTATGAAAGAAAGCCAGTTATATTTAATGACTGTATCCCTCGGCACAGTGGATCAGCTAGTCCACGATAAAAAATATATATATTCATTTGCAGCGAAAAATACTTTAATTAAGTTGTTTTGACATCCAAAAGGAGCATAAGTGTCCCCGAGGGACGACTCATGGTATACACGACTCTAAGGTTGGTGTAGTATATATAAAAAAGGATATTCTTTACACTTATGGAAAAAAGTGCTTTAGTTTTGTAAACATGATGTGCATGAGATACATGTAGTAATATTTTATGGTTTTAAAAATACCTAACATGCAGCCTTGCATAAAACTTTCCCAGAAACAAGTGAACAATCTCAAAAAGGGAAAAGTAGCATTTTTAGTTCATATCCAGCAACATAAGTAAGCCACCAGTGGGCGTCAACAACATGACACGAACCCACTGGTGAGTATGCATGTCTATACAAAAAGGAAGAAAAAACTATCTCACCCGATGAGGAACAACAACCTCAGCTACCCAGGAGGCCACAAGCAAGCTCCACAAGCGCACTAGCCGTCTAACTGGCTACCACCTGAACCTGACGCAATCAAGAAAAAAGAACACCACAGCAAGTAAAAGAAAATCAAAGGAAGTGGAGCATTAGATTCATGAGCAATAAAAGAAGGGGTTTACCAGCCCTGCAACAAAACGTTCTCAGTGGAAGAAAAGGAAAGACACTAAGAAGAAGCACTGTCCAAAGAGCAGTAAAAGTACACCAAGTGTGAACATAAATAGCAATATGCTCTGCTAAGACCCTACAGCAGCACCCATGCATACCTACGCCAAAGGAAATAGTCACTAAAAAGGAAACGAACTAACAGTCCTAATCTTTGTGAATTATTTTTCGTGGTTAAAACCTTGGGTCGGAGTGGGCGGCGCAGCCCTCACCATCAACCAGACCCAAAAACACTCCAGGGTGAAAACAACCGGTGGCAGCTATAGGGTCCACACACCCAACCATACCAGCCCAACACGACCTAGGTGGTGGTGGCCACAACTCAGCACACACTATTCACCCCTTATAGAGCCCACAAAACCACACCACTTGCTATAATCCACGAGTCGGCATGCAAAAACTAGCCGAACACCCAACACCCCCCTAAGGAAGAAGCCATACTAACAGGCCTAAAGGAAAACACCCCCCAAGGCAAAAGCGTCGAGTTCAGTCGACGCGGCGCTGAGTGGGTTACTCAATACCAAGAATTATTACGGCATCGAGTGGGGTCGAGTGGGGTCACCCACTCAATGCAAGGAACATAGCCGCAAAAATCCTAGCTATGGAGTTGAGTGGGTTCACCACGTCAACGCCAAACAACTTCGATGTTGAGTGAGGTCCACCCACTCAAAGCCAAGTAACCTAACCGCAGCAACAGGCTTTGGCGTTGAGTGAGCCTACCACACTCAATGCCAAAACAGCCACGACGTTGAGTGAGTTCGACTCACTCAATGCCAAATGACTTAACCTCAAAAACAGGCTTTGGCGTTGAGTGAGTCCACCACACTCAATGCCAAAACAGCCATGACATTGAGTGAGGTCTATTCACTCAACGCCAAATGACTTAGCCGTAAAAATAGGCATTGGCGTTGAGTGAGTCCACCACACTCAATGCCAAAACAGCCACGATATTGAGTGAGGTCGACTCACTCAACGCCAGTTGACTTAGTCACAAAAAATGACCATGGCGTTGAGTGAGTGCACTACACTCAACGCCATAAGCCTAACAGTATAGGCCTTTAGTGAGGTACACTCACTCAACGCTTTGGACTTAGCCAAAAATTCAAAAAACCTGGAGCTATCCCGACCACAGCCCACTCAATGCTTACTAACCAGAGAGCTAGAAAATAACTCCAACCCTCTCTCCTACCCCTTCTACCCGGCCACAACAACCTAACAAGCTGGACTAAAGCTTAATAAAGCAAAACCCTACCTCCAGCTACTATCTAGGAACCAAGCAGAGAACAGAAAGATAGAAAAATAATTAATTCAGGGCAAGATTGACAATAAACCTGCTCGGGACAAAGACTGTAGCAACCCTAGCTTATAGGAGAGAAAGGAATGAGCTGATACAACAAAACTAATTAGAATAAAAATCGAGATTGGAAAGGGCAAAGAGAGGCACTTGCCTCTACCTCCAGGAAACAGCATCCGTACCTCTAATTCGACACCGGCGGCAAAAAAATCGGCCACCTTCACCTCCAGCTACCTAAAGAGGAAACCTCAAGCTTTAGAGAAGAAGAAGAAACCAACGGAACCCTAGATCCCATAGACAGCCCGAAAGGCTAAATTACATACCTAGGAAGAAAGTTCTCGGCGAGAGAATCTCAAATTTGCTATTACCCGATCGAAATAAGCCCTAAATCCACAGCTATCCGGCAGTCAAAGTTGCAGCTCCTCTGCCTCCCGCTTGCTTCCTTCCGCGGGAAGCTAACAAGCTGAAGCTAGCTCGGGAAATGGGGAAGAAGAGAACAACTGGAGCCTTAAAATAAGACCTCCACTCACTTATCTAAAGCTAAATAAAATAATCCTATAGCACTCTGATTCGGCCACTGGCTGCCTCTCCTAAAACCGCCACCTTTAGCTACGCATGTAAAATATTATACATATAAAAAAATGCATATACAAACATTTAAATCTAAGCTTATAAAAATCAGCCACTAAAATAGCTATCGACACCCAAGCCTAACACAACGTATATATATATATATATATATATATATATATATATATATATATATATATATATATATATATATATATATATATATATATATATATATGCATATACATATATACCTGGCTAAACAAACTAGCCTAAAAACAAGGCACTAGCCCTACCAAGCTCGGCCACCCAAGGAAGTGCACAGTAAAAGCAACTACCACTATCTAATCAAGCAAACGTCGAAATGACGCGAAAACAAATTATCTCGGATTTCGACAAAACTCGCACCATAGCTGAACACCCAAGCTACGGAAACATCGGCGAATTCGAAAACAACCTCCGACGATCAACACTCGGGAAAACACCTCCCAAGCCAAAGTACAAGCATTCCCTGAGAGGCTCAGCCGAGTCACCAAAACAGACTCCAGCTAGCTGGGGAATCTTGCAAACAGGCTACAAATAGGCCACTCAAGGAACCTAAAGAGCTAAGTCCACGCTCTAATAATGGCAAAATGCCAGAAACGCATAATCATAACACCAAACAACAATCAAACAAAACACAGAAAAACCGAGGGCGTTATAGGTATGCCCCGTGGTGCGATGAAACTCACAATACTTTGATTGGTCGTTCTTGGGATTATGAACTGGCTATTTTGGCCGTTGTAGAGCACGCTCATTTTGTATGGCATATAGCTTAATGGTGCGTGTGGTGTTGAGAGGGGTTAAATCTCTGGGCGGCAGGTCTCTTTAAGGATCTCGTCGACGCTGCCCGTTGCGATGATCATTGCGGAACCTTCGTTCCTGACGTTGCGGAGGTTGCTCCCTTTCTCTTTTACGCTTTTGGGTGCCGTAAAATTCTTGGCGATCGGCTTTGATGACTTCGTCTGTGGAGATCTAGGCTTCAACCCGATGTACAAGGTCGGGAAAATTGGGAACAGTCTCTCGCATTAGCGCTGAGTAGAAACCGCTCGGCCGGATACCCTCGAGGAACACACCTCGCAGTAACTCAGCATCAAAACCCGAGATCTGGCGGGATTCGGCGGTAAAACGTCGGAAAAAATCATTGAGAGTTTCCCCTTCGTTCTGAAAAATTCTAGATAAGTGACAGGGGTCGCGAACGATCGTGCAATTAGAGATGAACTGGTCGACGAATTGTCTTGTCAGCACCGTAAAGTTAGCGATGGTGTTTGTCCTTAGCGAATGGAACCACGTTCGGGCTTGTCCCTTGAGAGTAGCTGGAAACACTTGGCAGAGCAACTGGTCTGGAGCGTTGTAAATCCTCATGATGGTGGTGAAGTAGTTGATTTGTTCAAGTGGGTCATCGGTCCCGTCAAACGTCTCGATGTTTGGAAGCTTGAATCCATGTGGAATTGGATGATCCAAAATTTGGGGCGTCAGGGGGGAGCCTTAGCACAGCGGTCGTCGGGCACCAATATCTCTTGCTCCAGCCTGACGATATTCTTCGGCGATGACCTCTCGAATTTCCTCCAGCATGAACCTCTCTAGCAGGGGCAGACAGACTTCGTTAGTGAGCTCAGGAGGATGGTCTGCCCCTGCTCTCCTTTTGAATGGACGAGCAGAACTTGTAGCTTCAGAGTACTCTTCGGATGCTTGTTGCCTTGGTGGAACCTCCTGGGGTCTGTCGTGATTTGGCGGTGGCGGCGGATCTGCATGAACTGGTTGCAAGGAAGGAGGCGGAGGTGCTCCAAGGTTTTGCAAAAGGGTGAGAATTTCAGTTTATTGTTTCTCCATTTGGAGGACGCGTCCTTCCAAGGCGGTTACAAGAGCTAACGTGGCCTTAGCGGTTAGTGACATGTGAAAGTTGGGGTTAGATCTGATATACTCTAGAGGGGGGGGGGTGAATAGAGTATGTCTGTGTGTTTTTTTAAAATTTTATTTTTTAACAATATACTATCTTTACCTTTAACAACTACATCTAACTATCACAGATTAAATTAAATCAAGGATCACAAAATATCTAACTAACACAACCACAACAAGAACAGAAGAGAAAGAGCAACCAGACGACACAAGAAATTTGTAGTGGTTCCCTAAACTGGTTATATCCACTCTTCTACCACCCTTGGTAGGAATTCACTACAGGTTTTGATCAAGTGACTATCACCATTGAGCTTTTGATCAGGTGCTCAAAAACCAACCCAAATATTTTTGAAGGAGACTTGCAACCAGAATAATTTTGAAGGGAATTAAAACCTAGTATAGAGGTGGGAATGAGAGAGTGATGTAAGTATTCTTTTCTCAAGTCAAAATGAGAAGACTGTGTGGATTCTTATTTATTTTCAAAGCTCCCCCTAAGATCTTGAACGGTTCAGGAGTGGAAGCTTTGTTCAAGGGTGTAGGCCTTCAACTTTGATGATTGCTCGATAGCAGGCTTCTAGACTGATAAGCATGTTTGTATCTTGGAATGCCTTGGAGAAGACTGAGGACAGATGAAGAAGATAAAGATTTTCTGTCTCTATATATTGTTGATGTAGCGTGTCTTCTTCTTTTTCAGCAGAAAATCGAGACTCATTAGTTTTTTGACCACAATTTTAATTTTCAAATTACTCATGTAATCAATACTGATGACGTTCAGAATTACATGACATTGATTACTTTCCCCAACTGTTTCATTGAAAAAATGGTAGGCAATAATCCTGATGAAGACCATAATTAATGCTTTGTCTAACGGTAATATTCATAGAATGTTAGAGCATTAATTACACAGGAATTACTGCAATATAATAGGAATAGAAGGAAGGAAATAACTTAGTCTGGAATCGTCGACCAGAAGATAGAATTCGTCGAGCTGAGTCCATAGTTCGTCGAGCTAAGTATTGCTGTTCGTCGAGCTGAGTTACAAGATCTTCGAACTCTGAATAGCTGACTGCTGCTTGAGGAAATCTTCTTGTTCTGTGCTCAAAGTTCATTGACCTGAGAACAGCATTGCCTTTGAGTGAATTATGTCGCTTAGTCCATTTTGGCGCCGAGTGATCTTTGGCGTTGAGAGATGAAGTATTAGTCGACCTGAGAATAGAGATCGTCGAACTATATTAGGAGAAGTTTATCTCTGAGTTAGTCGAGCTGAGTATGACTATCGTCGACCTGAGATCGACGAACGTAGATATCTTTCTCTAAATCTTGATTTCTCTAAGTCTTGAGTCTCTGACAGTGATGGAGGCTGGTCCTTTGTACTGTTGACTCTATGGACATGGCCTAGACTTAATAAAAACATAAAATTTGACCCTTCTATACAATATGGGTCACAACCTAAGAAGACAACCTAGCCCAAATCACCTAGGGGTTCCAACAATCTCCCCCTATTTGGGTGAGGTTACTTCAAATAAACAAAAAAAAAATCACAAAACAAAATGAAGTAAACATAGCATGAAAACTGAGATAACTGATAGAATAAATAAGCTATCAGTACCTTTATAAAGCTATGTACCGAGATTGTTTACAGAAAACACAGAAAATAAACAGTTTAAATATTCTTTTCAAGGTCAGAAGCTTAGCAAATATGATTTTCCTGCTTGGGTCTTGAGCTTGTCTCATAATCATGGTCATGTCAGCATCTCCAAGAGTCTTTTAGAGGTGGTTCTTGGAACCACAACTTCAGGATGTAGACTCATATATTCCTCAGCATTGAACAGCTTCCCTACATGGTATCTTTCAAACTCTTTCTTTCTGCAGTTTAACATGGTAGAGAATTTATATGGATCTTGGCCTTTTTCTCTGGCTTGCCTGATTTGAGAAAGAGCCACAGATTCCTTGAATCTAGCCATTCTTGTAGTTGGACTAGCTTCAGGATCATAAGCTATAGTTGGAAGTTCTTCAGGGCTATTATCTTTGCCAGGAGATGGAGGAGGGGAAAATGTTGGCTTGGAAATAAACTGTTGAGCTGACTGATGTCTGGAATAAGACTGATGTCCCTGTTTGTGCTTACTGTCCCCATAAGAATGAGAGGGTCTTCCCCGTCTCTAATAAGTTTTAATGAGAGTAGGTTTAGTGAATCCATTTAAGATCTGAGATAAGGTTCCTGAGGCACCAACAGCTGGAGGAGGAGGAGGAGGATCTCTTATGAACCTTTATGGAGAAGGAGAATACCTACTACTTTTCTTCCTTGCTTTCTATCCATTTTTAGATAACCACATCCATACTGGCATACCCTTGTATGGAGTTATGTTTTGTAGGATATAATATGGTGTATCATTGGTATTTCCAGGTTTGGGAGCAGGAGGAGGTGGAGCTTTACTTTTCTTTGAGGCATGCTTTTTCTTTCCCTTTGTATCTTCATCAGGGTCAGCAGCATCATCATCATCATCATCATCATCAGATTGTTGTTGAGGATTGTCATACAATGCATCTATCTATTTTAAAAGATCTGCAGAAAGGGAAGATTCATTATGCTATAAAGGAGTTGGGGGAGGAAACTCATCTGGTGCTGGAGGACTTCTTAAGATAGAGCTCACAGCAGCTGCCCTGTTCTCTTCTTCAATATCAGCCATGATCAGATCATCTAAATCAGGCATTGGAGTATTATTCATGACAAAAAAAGGGGGAAGAAAATGATTTTGAAGGCGGGAAGGCTCTGACTGAGTCAGCCTTGGTTGTCATTGTTGGATTCTTAGGGGTCTGAGCAAGACTGTCTTGAAGTTGCTTAGCATCTTCAGAACTTATTGGTATTGAATAAGGAACAATAGCCATTGATGGCTTGGTAATTTTTGCTGGAGGGAGGCTTAAATAAGCTGTATCAAAAATCTTTAACAGTCTATCCAAGTCTATGGTGGGATGAATGACAACATCACCCATAGAATTTATTTCAGTTATTACTGACTCATCAATATCCATGTCAGTTTCAATAAAATGAATGAAATCAATTTAATCGGAATCTATACAGTCTGCTACTTCTTCTGCTTCTGCTTGAACTACTTCAGCTTCTGCTTGAATCTCTGTAGAGGGGTGAGGAGCGGCTGATGCAGCCCTTGTACTTTAAGAAGATTTAGAGGAAGAGGACTTACCCTTAGATGGCTATATGATAGTCCTCTCCCATCTGCCAAAGAGAGCACAGGTAAGTCTCTTTGAGGCATTAATGGATATGGTCTGGGAGACCTGGGATCCGTCAACCTTTTCTTTGAGGAAGATCCCTAAGTTCCTTCCAAAACATACCTCCTTTTTATTATTCTTCTTTTTGATAAGATCAAACAAAACATGAGCCCAGTTAATGGCTTTCTTGTTTACTATTGCACACATAACCAGGAATTGATGCTTGGTAATGTAATCATGTGCAGAGTGCTTTCCTAGCAGCACTTTCCCTACAATATCTGCAAGGAACTTATATTCAGCAGATAAATGCTTTTTAAGCAGTTTCTGTGGGGTTTCTCCTGAAGAACCCATGAGGCTCAACATCATATCAAACTCTTCAGTTTCAATTTCTAATTCCTCCTCACCATTATGCAATCCAAATATTTCAATTAAAACTGCGGGAGTGAGGGAGATGGCATTACAAGTGATAGTCCCCGTCATCACGTTCTCCTCAGTGGTAGATGTATATACCCATTCCGTGATCTCTGTTCCACAGATTTTGATGCGTGTTGATAGTAGAGTCTTGAGATGTTGGTATTCTAGAGTTTGCAGAATGTTCACGAATACAGTATCACAGTATTGGAAGGATTCGAAATACAGATCGAATCCTGTATCAAACTTCATCGCTGCAAGAGAGCCTGCGGGGATCGCCATGAGAATACTGGCAAGAAAAGTCAAAGATCAAGTGCAAGAGAACTGAAAGCTCAGGACAGAGGTTGAAGAAAACTGTTGGGTATGTTATCCATAATGTACATGATTTGAAGAAGTCCCTGAACAAGCTAAGGTGAATAGATAATGTATTTGATGATTTTCTTCAAGATGTGCTTGCAGCTATTCCATGCTAAGTACACACCAATGTCAGGGTGCAGTGGGTCAATATACACGAGTCTGCACAATGTAATCCCTCGTTGAGCAGATCAGTGTGTTGGCTCATGTGTACTCTTTCTATTGGAGTGTACTTATTTTCATGTACATGGCTGAGATAGATCAAGAGCAGAAGAGGAGCAAAGATGGGTCAAAGGCCAAGTGCAGAGGAAGGAAGAAAAAAATCTTCCAAGGAAAATTCGACGGGAATAACCAAGTGATTCTCGCCGATTCGACGGGAATCACTAGTGATTCTCGCCAAATCGTCGAGAATCACTCGCCGATTCCCGCCGACTGTGTCCGGCTGACTCAATGCCATCAAGAATTCTGCTAAGGCAGAATCGGCGGGAATCACCAAGTGATTCTCGCCGATTCGTCGAGAATCACCGCGCATTCCCGTCGATTCCCTCCGGATGACCAGAATTCCAACTGGAATTCTACCAAGGAAAATTCGATGGGAATCGTAAGTGATTCCCGATGACTTCGATGGGAATCACCAGCGATTCCTGCCAAATTTGCATTAGGCGAATTCCGTTGGCTCGCTGGACCAGACCAAGTGTTCAGGCGCTGTTTGAACCGAAATTAGGGTTTCGTCTGGTGGGGCCCACAACGGTCATAAAGGATGATCTACAATATAAATACTCATTTATTTTGAACATTACAGAGAATCCTGACACACGAAAAAGAAACGAGTCGCCGACTTGACCTAGCTTATCGCGGAACCTCTTCCGCCTCCGTCGTCGCTCAAAAGGTTGTCGTCGTCGCCGATCGGATTCTTCTTGATCTCCCGGCGATAGAAACTCAGCCAAGCAATGCGTCTCATGTTTCTATCTTGAGATCTTTTGTCTCTTGGTTTGTTGAACGGGAATACTTTCCCCTTCCAAATAGATTGAGACGATCGATCCAAGTAAGATCGTTGGTATACCTTGCTAGCTTAATTACGAAGTTTGGATTTACAAAGCATCGCCGCCGCAATCCTTTGTCGCCGCCGATCTCGGGGAGATCCTCTCCAAGAGAGTGCTTAGGTCGTGGACTCTTCGTCTGCTTCAAGAACGCTTCATCGAACGAAGAGGGACACCCAGCGCTCCAAATGTAGTTTGTATTTTTTACATTCCATTTTTACTTTTGTTGTAAAGGAACTTTGGTTCCTCATTGTAAGGGTTGGGTGCAACCTATGGTGGAGGAGTAGTGACTCTTTCGGGTGGAAGGGTTTCTTCCATAGTGTGAGGATTGGATTTCAATCCAATTGGTGAAGTGACCGAGTCATCCCTTGTTGGGAGATAGGTCGAAGGGGGAAAGTGGACGTACCCAAATCGGGGAACCACTATAATTGCCTTTGTGTTTCTATGCTATGCTTGTTTTGTTTTATTGTGCAGGTAAATTTTTAATTCCGCAAAGGACTGCAAATCACCTATCCCCCCCATAGGTGAAGGTAGTTGACACTAGAGTGACTTTCAAGTGGTATCAGAGGGAGGTTGCTCGTCAATAAGGTTAACACCTTAAGTAAGTTCCCGCATCTAGTGTCAAGAAGAAAGAAGTTGTCTGAAATGGAAGGACTCAAGTATTCAGGGAAGATCCCAGTGTGCACCAAGCTAAAATTTCCTATCTGGAAGGAAAGGATCAGGTACTACATGGAAGCAGTCGACCCACGACTCTTCATGGTAGTGGAGGAGGGACCTTATATTCCAACTAAGGCCTCCACCATTGATCCAACCAAGAAAGTGCCCAAGAAACTTTCAAAAATGGATAAGGATGAGATGGTGCTTGTTGGACTCGACAAGAAAGCTCAGAACATTCTGGTAAGCGCCGTCGATGATTCCATGATGCAGGATTTCTGCAACTGCAGGACTGCCAAGGACATTTGGCACTGCCTGATCATCTTGATGGAAGGCATTGATGAAGTAACGGATGATTGAAGATCCCTTCTGAACCAGAAGTACGAGGCCTGCAGGCAAAGTCCCAAGGAAGAAATCGGAGTTACATTCGAGAACTTCCTGAAGATCGTCAATTCCCTGAAGGGCTATGGCAGAGTGTTCACCGACGGTGAACTAAATGACAAGTTCCTTAGATCCCTTACTAAAGAATGGGAAACCAAGATCTGCGCCATCAGAGAATTTGGCAGGCTGGCAGAAACAGATCCCCAGATTCTGTTTGGGAAACTTCTATCCTATGAGCTTCAGCTGAACACCAGAAAAGCTGAATAAGAAGCCGATAAAGTCGCTGCCAGAGAGAAGACTGTGGCCCTAAAAGCCAATCACTCGAGGAAAAGCAAGGGTGCAGCCTTATCCCGCTCTCGAAAAATGGATGAGGAAGAATAATCTGAGCCATGCTCTTCCGGCTCAGAGCTATCTGAAGAAGACTTTTCCCTCATCACTCGGGAGTTCAAGAAGTTCCTCAAGTTGAGGAATCAAAGAAAGAGAGATGGCTCCTCCTCCAGACATTAGAAGAAGAATTATTCTTCTGACAGGTATGAATCCAAACAGAACAAACATCGCTCTAACGACATTATTTGCTTTGGATGCAATAAGCCAGGTCACGTCATCGTTGACTGCCACCAAGGCAAGAGAGATAAGGGGAAGGGAGAGGAGCACAAGTCCTCTAGAGATAAGAAGAAGGAGAGGAGCTACATCGCCAAAAAGCCAAAGACTCTGAGTGAGTCTGATTCCTCAGACTCCAGCAATGATGAAGAAGCCTACTTCAGGCTAGTGGGTCGCTCTGACTCAGAAGGAGACTTCCCCCAATTTACTGGGAAGGTAAAAGCTCGTACCCCCCTCTCTGACTATGACTATGAGTCTCCTGATGATGATCTTGAGGACAGCCCATCTGCCCGTGAAGCTGAGCTCCTCGAAAAGTATGAGCTTCTGCTCAATATCTTTGAGGAATGCAGTAAGAGGTTGAGGGCTCAGAAAAAGGAAGTCAAATTCCTTAAGGCTGAGGGTGTGTCCCTAAGAGAAGAGATCACTAGCTTGATCTCTCTCTGACAGGAACACCTGGGCCTGACTTCTGAGCACCCAGAGTCTCTAAAGCTCCTTGACCTTAAATAAGAAGAAGTCAACAAGTTGGAAGAACAACTTGCGGCAGAAAGGAAGATTGTCAAAAGCTTCTCTATGCCAAAGACTGTTCTTCCACTGGTTGATACCTTCTCTGCTTAGGCTAAGGGGGCTGGCTTGGGGCATGTGGGTGTGCCTGGTAAATCATCCAGGAGAAACAAAAAGCAGAGGAAAAATAAGGCTGCTAAGAAGGCCTCTACAGCAGAAAAAGGAAAGGCCCCACTCAACCCTGTTGAATTCAGGAAACCTGGCTTTCCCTGCAATGAACAGGAATTTGAGTCAAGCTATGGCCACTTCTTCCGGCCCTCAGTTGAAAAGCCCAAGAGCCGGTATAAGGGTTGGGCCTTCCCCCGCAACTATGGCGAGAGTGTCTTCAAGGCACCTTATGAGGAAATCCAAATGGAAAATTATGGCCACTTCTCTAGCGGCCATAATAGGAAGCAGGCACCAAAAGCCAAGTCTGTTATACTGAAGGAATAGGAAGTGAATAAATCATGTGATTGCTTTCATTATGATGCCTCCACCTCCAGATCCAAGGCCCCAGCTGGACCCACCGTTCCCAGGGTGAAGCTGGAGCCTAGGAAGCGGTACAATAGGTTCGACTGTTGGTGCTGTGGCAAAGTTAGTCACTTTGTCGTGGATTGTTAGTTTAATCTAAGATTCAAAGAGACTCCTCATGTTAGCAATGCGAGGCCGACCACTCGTAAGGTTAACCACTCGAGGGGGAGTATGTTAACAAGAAATCTAGGACCCAAGTTCAATTGGGTTCCTAAGGAAAACTGATTCTGTTTTGGAGGTATGTACAAAGGCCACCAAAACGCTTATTTGGTACTTGGACAGTAGATGTTCCCAGCATATTACCAGGACAAGAAGCCTGCTGCGTGATTACTCTCCAGTCGAAAATGGACCCAAAGTCATCTTTGGAGGATCAGATCGAGGAGTCACCAGAGGTTATGGTATGATTTCTAATGGTATAATCTCTATCACCAACGTGGCCTATATTGAAGGGTTAAATCATAACTTGATCAGTGTAAGTCAGTTGTGTGATAAAGGTTATGACGTTAAGTTCTGCAAGGATAAATGCTTGAAAATATCATGTGCCTCTTTGGAGACAGTATTAACTGGCATTAGGAGCAGAAATATATTTTGTTTAGATTTTCTTAGCATAGATTCTTCTACCCCCGTGTGCCTAGTAACAAAAGGCAGTGCATCTCTTTGTGAGCAATGGCACAAGAGATTGGCACACATTAATTTCAGGACTATTAATATGTTGTGTTCTAAAAATCAAGTAAGGGATGCTCCCATTATTAAGTGCAGCAAAGATAGCCCCTGTCCTACGTGCCAGAAGGGCAAACAGACTCGGGCTACCTTCAAGGGCATTGCAGACAAAGACTCTTCCAGATGTCTTTATCTTCTCCATAAGGACTTGTTTGGTCCAGTGCATGTTTATAGCTTGGGAGTCAAGTCATATACGCTAGTGATTGTTTATGATCACTCTCGATTTACATGGGTGTTCTTCTTAAAACGAAAGTCAGATACGTTTGACATCTTCACTAGCTTTGTCAAGCAAATTCAGAACGAACTTAACTGCTCAGTGGTTAAAATCAGAAGTGACCATGGAACAGAATTCGAATCTTGGGCTATGAAAGAATTTTGCGAAGAACATGGTATCTTTCATGAGTTTTCCTCCCCGCGTACTCCTCAGTAAAATGGAGTTGCGGATAGGAGAAATAGAACGCTCATTGAAGCTTGCACGACAATGTTTAATGACACTTCTCTCCCAGAATACTTCTGGGCAGGGGCTGTCAATACGGCTTGTCATGTACAAAACCGTGCATTGATCAACAAGAATCATCGTAAGACGCCTTATGAGCTACTGAAGGGCAGGAAACCAACCATGTCGTATTTAAGGATATTCGGCTGCAGATGCTATGTACTCAATAACGGGAAGTACCTGCGTACTAAATTTTGTGAAAAATGCTTCGAAGGCATATTCATGGGCTATAGTAGCCAAAGTAAGGCATATAGGGTTTTTAATAAGAAAACCCTCGTGGTAGAGGAATCCATTAATATTGTATTTGATGAAGGAAGCTTGCTTAACAACAATTCTTCCAGTAGCATTATTGAAGATGCAGGTGGAAGACTTGAACAGCTAAGTCTCGATGAGACTGCTAAGGATGTAACTCCCAAGTACGTCAAGGTTTCCACCTCAACGCCAACTGGAGAAATTGACGATCTGGATGGATAAAATCTCCTAGAAGAAGGAGGAGCCCGAGAAGATGTCAGAGTTCCAGATGCCAGACTCCTAGAGCTTCGACACGCGAGGGATCATCCTAGAGATCAGATCATCGAAGATCCTCGTGACGGTGTCAAAACTCGAAGAGGTACAATTAACGAGATTTTGCACCTTAGTTTCCTGTCACAGGTTGAGCCAAAGAAGTTCAACGAAGCGAACAAAGATGCAACATGGATACTAGCCATACAAGAGTAACTACATCAATTCGAACGATGCAACGTCTGGACGCTCATTCCAAGACCAAAGAACAAGAATGTGATCGGCACAAAGTGGATCTTCAGAAACAAACTGGATGAACACTGTGTCATCATAAAGAACAAGGCCATGATGGTCGCTCAAGGTTACAGACAGGAGGAGGGGATTGACTTCGACCAGACCTTTGCACCAGTTGCAATGCTCGAGGCGATCAGATTGTTCTTGGAGTATGCTTCGCACAAAGGTTTCACTGTCTATCAGATGGATGTTAAATCTGCATTCCTCAATGGAAAATTGAAAGAGGAAGTATATGTCATGCAACCCCTAGGTTTTGTTAAATCTACATTCCCTAATCATGTTTATTTTCTTAATAAAGCGTTATATGGCTTGAAACAAGCTCCTCGAGCTTGGTATGAGACTCTGTCTAGTTTTCTTCTTGAGAACAAGTTCTCGAGAGAAAAAATAGATAAGACATTGTTTCTTAGGGAAGTCAAAGGCAAGATCTTGCTGGTGCAAATCTATGTCGATGACATAATTTTCGGCTCTATGGATAACAATCTTTGCAAAAAGTTTTCTAAACTTATGCAAGGAAAGTTTGAAATGAGCAGCATGGGAGAGCTAAAGTATTTCTTGGGACTTTAAGTGAAACAGTTTGAGGATGGAATTTTCATCTCTCAAACGAAGTTCACAAATGAACTCCTCAAAAAATTCAGAATGGAGAATGCAACCTCTATGAGGACTCCAATGGGATCCACTGTGTCTCTGGAAAAGGATGAGAAAGGGAAACCTTTTGATGAAACCAAATACAGAAGCATAATTGGATCTCTGCTCTACCTTACTGGCTAGTAGACAGAATATTATGTTTTCCACCTGCGTATGTACCAGATATCAGGTGAACACTAAGGAATCTCATTATGTCGCTTCAATGCAAATTCTCAGATACCTTAAAGGTACACCTAATCTTGGCTTGTGGTACCCTAGAAACAATGATGTCGAGCTAATAGGATTTTCAGATGTTGATTTCGCAGGAAGCAGGGATGATAGGAAAAGCACTTCCGGGACGTGTCAATTCCTCGGAAGACGGCTTATTTCTTGGAACAGTAAGAAGCAGAATTTTGTCGCAAACTCCACTGCTGAATCTGAGTACATCTCAGCAGGCAGCTGTTGCGCACAACTTCTATGGATCAGAAATCAGCTCAAAGATTATGACTTGCAGTTCAGAGAAGTTATGATGTATTGCGACTCCTCGAGCTCAATAGCAATTGCGAACAATCCTGTGTCGCACAGCAGAACGAAGCATATTGAAGTGTGCTATCACTTTATTCGGGAGCATGTGGAAAACAAAGATATATCTCTCTGCTATGTCCCCTCGGATAAGCAAGTTGCAAATATCTTCACAAAGCCCCTTGACGAGGCCAAGTTCAGTCTCTTCAAAACTGAACTCGGCATGCTGAACTATGAAGAGTGAAGACTTTACATCTCAAGGCTCTTGGATTAAGGGGGAGCATCAGCAAGGAACTCAAGCTCGAGCATGGATGCAAGATCTGAGGGGGAGCATGTGGTCCAAGTGAAGTACCAGATTTGCATAATCCAAAAAGGGGGAGATTACCCTCTCGGCTAAGGCTAAGGTGGCTGCCAACGTTAAGTATTCTCTCAGGAAAATTGTAAAAAATCTCACTCTCAACTGAATTCTTCGGTTATGATTTTCATTCCCATATGTTCTATTCACCTTAGCTTGTAGGGTTTAGGCTTCTTCAAATAGGGGGATATTGTTGGGTATTGTATCCACAATGTACCTAATTTGAAGAAGTCCCCGAACAAGCTAAGGTGAATAGATAATGTATTTGATGATTTTCTTCAAGATGTGCTTGCAGCTATTCCATGCTAAGTACACACCAATGTTAGGGTGCAGTGGGTCAATATACACGGGTCTGCGGAACGTAATCCCTCGTTGAGCAGATCAGTGTGTTGGCTAATGTGTACTCTCTCTATTGGAGTGTACTTATTTTCAAGTACAGGGCTGAGATTGATCAAGAGCAGAAGAGGAGCAAAGATGGGTCAAAGACCAAGTGCAGAGGAAGGAAGAAGAAATCTTCAAAGGAAAATTCGACGGGAATCACCAAGTGATTCTCGCTGATTCGACGGGAATACCTAGTGATTCTCGCCGAATCATCGAGAATCACTCGCCGATTCCCGCCGACTGCGTCCGGCTGACTCAACGCTGTCAAGAATTCTGCTAAGGCAGAATCGGCGGGAATCACCAAGTGATTCTCGCCGATTCGTCGAGAATCACCGCGCATTCCCTTCGATTCCCTCCGGATGACCAGAATTCCAACTGGAATTCTACCAAGGAAAATTCGACGGGAATCGTAAGTGATTCCAGACGACTTCGACGGGAATCACCAGCGATTCCCGCCGAATTTGCCTTAGGAGAATTTCGTTTGCTCGATGGACCGGACCAAGTGTTCATGCGCTGTTTGAACCAAAATTAGGGTTTCTTCTGGTGGGGCCTACAACGGTCATAGAGGATGATCTACAGTATAAATACTCGTTTATTTTGAACATTACAATGGAATCCCGACACACGAAAAAGAAACGAGCCGCTGACTTGACCTAGCTTATCGCGGAACCTCTTCCGCCTTTGTCGCCGCTCAAAAGGTTGTCGCCGCCGCCGATCGGATTCTTCTTGATCTCCCAGCGACTGAAACTCAGCCAAGCAACGCGTCTCATGTTTCTATCTTGAGACCCTTTGTATCTTGGTTTGTTGAACGGGAATACTTTCCCCTTCCGAATCGATTTAGACGATCGATCCAAGTAAGATTGTTGATAGACTTTTCTAGCTTTGTTACGAAGTTTGGATCTACAAAGCATTGCCGCCACAATCTTTTGCCACCGCCATTCTCGGGTAGATCCTCTCCAAGAGAGTGCTTAGGTCGTGGACTCTTCGTCTTCTTAAAGAACGCTTCATCGAACGAAGAGGGACACTGAGCGCTCCAAACGTAGTTTGTATTTTGTACATTCCATTTTTACTTTTGTTGTAAAGGAACTTTGGTTCCTCATTGTAAGGGTTGGGTGCAACCCGTGGTGGAGGAGTAGTGACTCCTTCGAGTGGATGGGTTTCTTACATAGTGTGAGGATTGGATTTCAATCCGGCTGGTGAAGTGACTGAGTCGTCCCTTGTTGGGAGATAGGTCGAAGGGAGAATGTGGACGTACCCAAATCGGGGAACTACTTTAACTGCCTGTATGTTTCTGTGCTGTGCTTGTTTTGTTTTATTGTGCAGGTAAATTTTTTAATTCCGCAAAACGACTGCAAATCACCTATCCCCCCCATAGGTGAAGGTAGTTGACACTAGAGTGACTTTCAAAAACATAAATATAGTGTTTTCCTGAATATGAACCGACAGACTCCGTTCCATGAAAAATGAATAGATCTTCGATCTGAGGTCGACGAAATAATTTGGACTTAAATGATTCGTCGATCTCAGTCTGAAGGGTTGTAAACATTTCGTCGATCTTCGTTCGACGAAAGTTTTCTGAAGTAGGTTCGTCGATCTCAGTTCGACGAAACTAACTTCACACAGAGAGTTCGTTGATCTCCGTTCGACGAATATCTCACAAACTTCCCCCAGTTTGTCGATCTTCGTTCGACGAACTTTGAAAAATTCGGCGAGTGCAGAAAGAAATTAAACTAATTCTTCTCCATTTATCATTTCTAGCTGATTTATGAAGAACAAATGATTTCTTTCATCCAGAGGTTTCGTGAAGATATCAGCTCTTCGTAAATCGGTGTAGATATAGACAAGATTAATTTTATTTTTGTCTACACACTCTCTAATGAAATGATGCCTAATATCTATATGCTTAGTTCTGCTGCGATGAACTGGATTTTGTGTTATGGCTATGGTACTTGTGTTATCACATAGTAATGTTGAATTTTTTAAGTTGAAACCATAGTCAAGTAGTTTGTTTTTAATCCACAGCATTTGGGAACAGCAACTGCCAGCTGCAATATATTCTTCTTTAGCAATTGATGTAGACACAGATGACTATTCTTGCAAAACCAAGACACTAATCTCATACCAAGGAACTGACAAGTTCCTGAGGTACTTTTTCTGTCCACTCTGCATCTAGCAAAGTCAGCATCTTAGTATCCAGTTAACTCAAACTCTTACTCAGTAGGATACCAGAGACCTAGACTAAGACAACCCTTTATATATCTCAAAATTCTTTTTAGAAAAACTAGATGAGATTATTTAGGGTTTGCCTGGAACCTAGCACAAAGGCATGTAGCAAACATAATATCAAGTCTTCTTGCTATAAGGTATAGCAGGGACCCAACAATGCCCCTATATAGTTTCTGATCCACAGGTTTCCCATGTGCATCAGAGTCTATTACAGCATTAGTAGGCATGGGTGTTTTCTTTGCTGAGGCATCAGCCATCCCAAACTTCTTTATAAGCTCTTTGGCATATTTAGCCTGGGAAATGAAGATGCCATCAGGGAGCTGCTTCACTTGGAGACCAAGGAAGTAGGAAAGCTCACCCATACTACTCATCTCAAATTTTGAATGCATTAGATTAGAAAATCTCTTGCATAATTTGGGATCAGTAGAGCCAAATATTATATCATATACATATATTTGTACTAACAGTATTTTATCATTATGCAATTTGGTAAACAAAGTCCTATCAACTATGCCTCTTGAAAAACCATGCTCTAATAGAAAGCTGGCTAAGGTCTCATACCAAGCTCTTGGAGCTTTCTTTAAACCATAGAGAGCCTTGTGCAACTTAAACGCAAAAGGATGAGTTGGAGAAATAAAACCTGGAGGTTGTTCAACATAAACCTCTTCTTTAAGTTCCCCATTCAAGAAGACACACTTCACATCCATTTGATAGACTTTGAACTTTTTGAATGAAGCATAGGCCAGAAATATCCTTATTGCTTCTAGCCTGGCAACTGGATCAAAGGTTTGATCATAGTCAATCCCTTCCTCTTGTCTATACCCTTGAACAACAAGCCTAGCCTTGTTCCTCACAATCACACCTCGGGCATCAAGCTTATTTCTGAATACCCATTTGGTTCCAATGACTGGGTAGTCTTTTGGTCATGGAACCAAATCCCAAACCCTTCATCTCTCAAACTGATTGAGCTCTTCTTGCATTGCAATGATCCAATGGGGATCTTGCGCTGCATTAGATATGGATTGAGACTCAATTTGAGAGAGGAAACAGGCATGCATCAAGTCCTGGTTAAGTTGATTCCTTGTAAGTACACCTACTGTTATGTCACGAATCACTTGGGATCTGGGATGATCCCTCAGTGTGACAAGATCAGTAGGTGGAGTTGGTTCAGCAATAACATTTGGCAAGGATTCCTCTTGTGGAATTACTTCTGTTGTTGTGGCGGGTTCAATTGCATCCAGATTTTCTTCATCACTTTCTTCATTGGCTTGTTGAGAAGACTGGGATGTAAATTTTAATTCTTCCAATTTCTCACATAAGTTGTTTACCTGCAAGGGGTTTCTGGTAGAAATTTCTCTCTCCTTGTAAAACATGTTAGCCTAATAAAATATAACAAGCATGGATTCTTATATTTTCAATGTGGATTTATTAAAAACCCTATAAGCATTGTTGAGTTGGGAATATCCTAGAAAAATTCCCACTGCAGCCTTTGCTTCAAACTTTCTAATGTGTTTTTTGTCAATATTATGAATATAGCATACACAACCAAAAACTTTAAAATAGTTAATTATTTGTTTCTTCCCTTTGAGCAATTCATAGGGGGTCTTATGTTTTAGTTTGTGTATCAAGCTTTTGTTCAGGACATAGTTTGCTGTGCTCACTGCCTCTGCCCAATAGGATAGGGGCATGTAAGCATCTGCAAGTAATGTGCCTGCAGCTTCAATGAGTGTTCTGTATTTCCTTTCAGCTACCCCATTTTGTTGAGGAGTTCTAGGAGCTGAGAAGCAGTGTCTTATACCTTCTTTCCTAAGGAACTCTAGCATACGAAGAGACTCAAACTCAGTACCATGAGCACTTCTGATCAATACAACTTGAGTAGAATACTCAATCTGTATGTTCTTGAGAAAATCTGCAAGAACTTGAAAAGTATCTGACTTTGCTCTCAAAAAGAAAACCCAAGTGAATCTTGAGAAGTCATCTACAACCACAAAGGTATAAGACTTCCCTCCTAGGCTTTGTACAGCAACAGGGCCAAAAAGGTCCATATGTAGTAAGTACAAAATCCTTGGTGAATCACTCTTATTAATGGATTTAAAACTAGATTTTGTTTGCTTGTCTAGGTTACAAGCCCTACAGAGGCCTTCCTTCTTGTAGGGGCCAGAAGGTAAACCTCTCACAAGGTTGTCCTTAGATAGCCTATCAATGTTTTTCAGATTTACATGTCCTAATCTCTTATGCCACAAGTCATTTTGATTACTAACTATGTTAAGCAGACATATATATGAAGTAATATACTAGAAATTAACTAAATATATGTTTCCTTGTCTACTGCCAATTAAAACTGGTTTGTTTTCTCTTGAGGTAATAGTATAGGAATAAGAGTTGAATGATACCTGATAACCTTCATCACAGAGTTGGCTTATGGAGATGAGATTGTGCTTCAGTCCACTCACATATGCAACTTTCTTGAAAGTTACAGCTCCAATCCTGATTTTGCCATAGCCCTATGTTTGGCCACAATTTGAATCACCAAAGATGACCTTTTGTCCCTGCATGGACTTATAGTCAATTAAGTTGTCCTTGCTGCCTATCATGTGCTTGGAGCAGCCACTATCTAGATACCAGTATTGATTATATGCTGGATAGGTCTTCATCTACAAGTATAACACTTAGTTGTTCTTGACCCAGGTGACCTTGGGTCCTTGTTGATTTACATAGGAATAACTGGAAATATATGAGCATTCAGGTTAATCTTTATAGCCTTTGGGATGATATCTTCTGGGTAGTATTATCCATGTGCTAAAGGGATTAAAGTTGCTCTTAGAATTTGGATTTCTGTTCTTAAAATCTGGGATCGATGATTTCTGGTTGGAT
Source organism: Platanthera zijinensis (assembly GCA_039513925.1). Classification (NCBI taxonomy): domain Eukaryota; kingdom Viridiplantae; phylum Streptophyta; class Magnoliopsida; order Asparagales; family Orchidaceae; genus Platanthera; species Platanthera zijinensis. The sequence continues at coordinate 11,683,721 of CM077094.1, forward strand.
CATCGAACTGAGCTCGGCGATGTTTGATGAGATTGTCGATCTCTACTTGAAGAATGAGAGTATTCATTCTTGGAGGACAAAAATCATCGATCTCTGTTCGACGAACCATACTGATGTCGTCGATCATAGATCGAAGAATGATTATTACTCAAGTTTGCGTTCAGAGATCGTCGTTCTGAGTTCGATGATCAGTTCATATATCGTCGATCTGTGTTCGACGATAATTGCTGAACATTATCATTTTTGTTTTTCTAGTTATTGAGGTTATTTTTAATTTCAATCTGTTCAAGAACTTTATTAACCCTATTGACCTGTTCAGTATTTTTCTTTCCTTTGTTGGATATAAACTTTACTGGTTTGGAAAGATTGTTTTTCTGAATTATAGGTGGACTACTAGGGGAGGCACCTAATCCTAGTTTACTATTTTTGATCCTAGCATTTACAGTACTAGTGATATATAATAATTGTAGACTTCTCCCATTTAAGGATTCTTCTAATATCTTGGCCTTGCTATGTTCAGATTTCAAAAAGGATATTTGTTGATTAACAGAGATAAGTTCATTTGTTAGGTTAGCATTCTCTGTAGTAGTTTTATCTAGGTCATTTAATTTTTCTCTGAGGAGTTTGATTTCCTTCTCAGAGCTAATTAAGTCTAAGCACAAATTTTAAAATTCAAGTTTAAATTTCTCTGATTCAAAATCATAAGAGGCTATTACCTAATCCTCAGCTGATAAGAGCTCTTCATCTTCAGACTTATCAGCATCTGATCTACTACTGCCTACCTCAATAGCCATGAGGCAAACTTCTTTGGTCTTCTACTCTTCTTCATCCTCACTGGAGCTGGAGGAGGTTGACTCTTCTTCAGTGTCACTCCATGACTCAGCAATAAATCCCTTGTCCTTCCTCTTGTGCTTGCTTGAGGAAGGCTTGCTGTAGTGACCCTTCCTTGAGTCACCCTCCTTTCTTCTATCCTACTTCTGAACTTCTGGGAACTCAGAGATGAAATGCCCAGGTTTCCTGCAGCCAAAACACACTACTTCTTTAGATGGTGTTTTGTCATACCTTGGCTTGTCTTCATACTTGGATGGTTTCCTTCTGAAATCTTTTCTAGCCATCTTAAAGAATCTCTTGGCAAAGAGACTCATCAATTCTTCATTCACAGGAATGACTTCAGAGTCGCCTGCAGCTTTGAAAACTATGTTGTGCTCTTTCCTAGTTGGTGTAGGAGTCTTGACTTCAGCTACTGCTTCCCTTTATTTTATCAGCTGCTCATAGGACTTTAGCTTTCCTAGTAGAGCTTCAGTTGAGATCTCTGTTGTGCTTCTGGCTTCTCTGATGGGCCAGATTCTTGAGTCCCATGTGCTGGGGAAGCACATGAGGACCTTGTCATTCACTTCAGTCAAAGTGATTTCCTTATCTAGAAACCTTAGCTCACTGATAATGTAGCTGAGTCTGTTGTACATCACTTCCACTGTTTCAGCTTCATCCTTTTTGAAGTTTTCATATTCAGTGATGAGATTGGATCTTCTATCCTTCCTCTCATCTACTGATCCAGCCACCATCTGGTTCAGGGAGTCCCAAATTGCCTTGGCTGATGTGCACTCAGCAACCTTTTGAAATATCTCATCTGACATTGTTTGAGCCAATATGTTCATGGCTCTGGCATCAGTTATCTTTGCCTTTCTCTGTACTTCTCTCCATCCAGGGGGTGGAACTGCACTCATGTCTGTTGAAGTTGATGAGCTTGAAGCCACTGGAGCTGGTGGTCCTGCTACGATGGAATTAAATATTTCCTCATCAATAGAATTCATGTAGAGTCTGATTCTTGCCTTCTAGAGTGTGAACTTGGACAAGTTACACACTGGAGGTCTTGTGCTTGCATATTCTTTGTTCTGTGCCATGCTGTATAGATCTAGAAGATGTAAGAGAACAGATCTAACTAAGGATATTTGGTTCAAGGGTTAGCTTGTACAACCAAAAGAACCACCTCTGATACCAATTGAAAGTTGGGGTTAGATCTGATATACTCTAGAGGGGGGGGGGCGTGAATAGAGTATGTCTGTGTGTTTTTTTTAAAAATTTTCTTCTTTAACAATATACTATCTTTACCTTTAACAACTATATCTAACTATCACAGTTTAAAGTAAATCAAGGATCACAGAATATCTAACTAACACAGCCACAGCAAGAATAGAAGAGAAATAGCAAAAAGACGACACAAGAAATTTATAGTGGTTCCCCAAACTGGGTACATCCACTCTTCTACCACCCTTGGTAGGAATCCACTACAGTTTTTGATCAGGTGACTTTCACCAATGAGCTTTTGATCAGGTGCTCAAAAACCAACCCAAGTATTTTGGAAGGAGACTTGCAACCAGGATAATTTTGAAGGGAATTAAAACCCTGTACAGAGGTGGGAATGAGAGAGTGATGTAAGTCTTCTTTTCTTAAGTCAAAAGGAGAAGACTGTGTGGATTGCTCCCCCTGAGATCTTGAGTGGTTCAGGAGTGGAAGCTTTGTTCAAGGGTGTAGGCCTTCAGCTTTGATGATTGCTCGACAGTAGGCTTCTAGACTGATAAGTAAGTTTATCTCTTGGAAAGCCTTGGAGCATACTGAGGGCAGATGAAGAAGATCAAGATTTTTTATCTCTGTATATTATTGATGTCATGTGTCTTCTTCCTTTTCAGCAGAAAATCGAGACTCATTAGTTTGTCGACCACCATTTTAATTTTCAAATTACTCCTGCAATCAATGCTAATGATGTTGAGAATTACACGACATTGATTACTTTCCCCAACTGTTTCATTGAAAAAATGGCAGGCAATATTCCTGATGAAGACCATAATTAATGCTCTGTCTAACAGTAATATTTAGAGAATGTTAGAGCATTAATTACACAGGAATTACTGCAATATAATAGGAATAGAAGGAAGGAAATAACTTAATCTGGAATCGTCGACCAGAAGACAGAACTCGTCGAGCTGAGTCCATAGTTCGTCGAGCTAAGTACTATTGTTCGTCGAGTCGAGTTAAAGATCGTCGAACTTTGAATAGCTGACTGCTGCTTGACGAAATCTTCTTGTTCTGTTCTCTAAGTTCAATGACCTGAGAACAGCTTTGGCTTTGAGTGAATTATGTCGCTGAGTCCATTTTGGCGCTGAGTGATCTTTGGCGTTGAGAGATGAGGTATTAGTCGACCTAAGAATATAGATCATCGAACTCTGTTAGGAGAAGTTTATCTCTGAGTTAGTCGAGCTGAGTACGACTATCGTCGACCTGAGATCGACGAACATATATCTCTTTCTCTAAATCTTGATTTCTCTAAGTCTTGAGTCTCTGGCAGTGATGGCGGCTGGTCCTTTGTATTGTTGACTCTAAGGACATGGCCTAGACTTTATAAACACATAAAATTTGACCCTTCTATACAACATGGGTCACAACCTAAGAAGAACACCTAGCCCAAATCACCTAGGGGTTCCAACAACACGTCCACTAGAGAGTGTGAACGTGCGAACTCGGGGTGTCCTCCAAGGGGGGAGCCTTAAGCGGTACGAGTATTTCTCTTTTCCATCAAATCTGGGCTTATGAAGCGGTGAAGATGAGGGACTTGTCTTCTGAAGGATGGTTGGAATGGTTCCCATAGACGGCGCCAAACTGTTGTGGACTAACTCGATGACCCGGTCGAACCGGATTAACTTGAACCGTCTTAGCTTACGGAGCGGTCGAGCGCGCACATAGTCAATGAAGATGAACAGTAAGCACAAGTCTTGATGACGTGGAAAAACCCCTTAAATGGGTAAAAAACCACGTGACTGGGTCTATGCCGGTCAAATTCCACTAGATTTCGGTGATTACAGCACGCTTGGTAAATCGGTACGACAAGCCGCTCCCGTTACAACTTGAGTAGAGAGTGAGAGAGAGAGACTATAGCTTCTTGCGGGCTACAGGCTGCACCGTGGAAGTGACTTAGACATGGAAATGTGCGGGATGCTTCTGGCGCTTGCGCTCGGGGCGGCGCGTGCTTGCTGGCATTGGATAGCTTCTTCCTTCGGCTTCCTTGAGGTCTTGGGCATCCTTTTACTGTCAACACGCTGGTGGGGTGCTTATAGCTGCTGGTAGTAGCTGGCGGTCACTGGTGGCCGATGGTGGCTGCTGCTGGTTCACGACGAGCGGTGGCCAACTGGGTGGAGTAGGCAGAAGAGCTCTCACTGGAGGAAGAAGAAGACAACCCAGAGAAGAGAAAAGGGGAAGAATGAAGTGGCCCTGGGGTCCCTTTTACAGACTCCAGGCAAGGAACATAGTGGGCCCTACCACAAAAGTGGTTGGTTAGTGGGTGGTTACCCTCTTGATTGAACAGCGAGGTGAGCCTCCCCTTGATCGGACTGTGGGGAGGCCTCCTACGGAGACGAGCCGTCATGGCGGCGGTGGAGGACGGCCAGGCGGCCAACGGCGGGGGCGGCCGGCCTGGCGGCAAACGACAGCGGCCTACCGGGGGCCGGTAGAGGCTAGGCCGGCGGCCCGCCGCGGCTCAGCAAGCGGCCTGCCGTGGTCAGTCCGCTGGTGGCTAGGCGGCCAGTCGCGGCTAGGCCGGTTGCGGCTAGTCATGGATAGGGCGGTCGTGGCCGACCGCGGTAAGGCCGTCCACGGCCCGGCCGTGGCTAGGCCGGCGGTGGCCGGGCCACCGTAAGGCGGCCGCGGTTAGGCCGTCTGTGGCTTGGCCGGCCGCGGTTAGGCCAGTTGCGGCCAAGCCGGCGGCCTACTGCGGCTGGGCTTGGCCGTGGCTTGGCCAGTCATGGCCGATAGTGGCTAGGCTGGCCTTGGCCAGTCATGGCCGATAGTGGCTAGGCTGGGCTTGGCCAGCCGCGGCCTGCCACGGCTTCCCTGACAACGAGGTCAGTGGTCCGGCTACGACAAAGCCCGGGAGGGCCGGCCGGTGGCGGCGTTCAGACTATCCGACGGCTGCGGCCGCCCTCCTCCCCGAGGAGAGGGAGCGGGTCCCCCCCCCCCCTGAAATTATCATCATGAGAGATCATGGGGGGAATGGCCCACCCTTCATCCTCTTTGGGTGGAGATCATGGGGGGGGCGCTTTCTCTCCTTTAAATGATGGTGGAACCCATCACAATATATACCAAAAATATTTAGAAAGAATATTTACAAAATAAAACTAAATATATTTTGGATTTTTTTTTTGTAATAAATTTTTTTATGTTTTTGATGATTAAAAAAAGGTTTTTTGAGTTTTCTTTTTGTAATTTTTTTGTGTTTTGTTGTTGTTTTCATTTTTGTATTTTTAAAATTTTGCTTTTTTAAGTGCAGAAAATGGAAGTGTAGAAAGGAAAGCACAAAAATACCCCCATACTTAATTCCAACATTGTCCCCAATGTTGTGATATAAGTATGCGGAATAAAAATGAAATGAAATGCAATATGTACAAAAAATAAAAAGGGAGGGAAGAAACTTCCCTAGAACGTGTTCGGGGAGGCCCGTTTAGAGACCCTGCATTATTAAGACAAATAGCAAACAAAATAAATAAATAGCGAAAAAGGTAGATGTGGGGTGCCTCCCAGGAGCGCTTTGTTTGTAGACTTGTAGCTTGACTATTTTTGCGGGGTTATAATAATGAGGAAAGTTATTGTTTCGTTAACACCGATTGTTGGATCGCCAGCTATGTATAACTTTAACCGATGACCGTTTACTTTAAACGAACCTATTTCTGGGTGGGAGACGAGTACGGTCCCATATGGACAAAACTCTTCAACTTTGATGGGCAAGACCAATGTGATTTTTATTTAACTAGAAAACTCTATGACATGAATTAAAAGGGAGGACAAGATCGCTTGGAGAAAAAAAATTTTGAGTCTTGATTTTTCGAACGTGATAGAACTTAGAACGCTCCTTATAGAACTTATTGCTCTTATAAGAGTTTACACGCCATTCATCAAGCTTGTTTAGTTACAATTTTCTTTTTCGAGAGGCTAAGTTAGCGTCAAGGTTTATGAGTTTTAAAGCCCAAAGAGCGTGATGCTCTAGTTCTACAGGGAGATAGAACGCTTTGCCATAGACTAATCGAAACGGCGTACAACCAATTGCAGTTTTGTATGTTGTACGATATACCCACAACACATCGCCGAGTTTGACGGACCAATCTTTCCTATTAAATGAAACGGTCTTTTCTAATATACGCTTAATTTCTCGATTTACTACCTAAACATGGACACTTGTTTGCGGGAGGTAGGGTGTGGCAGGTTTGTGTGTGACTCCGTATTTAGCTACTGTCTTAGCCATTTAAGTGTTACAGAAATGTGTTCCCCTATCGCTCACAATAGCCCAAGGCGTGCCGAAGCGAGAAAATTATTTTTTAAGAAAGGTAACGATGACTAGTGCATCTGTTGGGGCTGCGGTCCGGAATCGCCCCCGCGCTGCGGTGTTATGCGGTAATGGCTTAACTGGTTGCCCCGTGGATCCGCCCGAGGACCTTTGATATAAAGATTAGTGGTGCCGTCCTCCATCAGTCCGGGCTTTTGGTGCGAGTGGTTGCGCTAAGTCCTCTCAATTGGTATCAGAGGGAGGTTTCGGGTTCGAAACCCCGGGGTCATTTCCGGGGGGGATTGTTGGGGCTGCGGTCCGGAATCGCCCCCGCGCTGCGGTGCTATGCGGTAATGGCTTAACTAGCTGCCCCGTGGATCCGCCCGAGGACCTTTGATATAAAGATTAGTGGCGCCGTCCTCCATCAGTCCGTGCTTTTGGTGCGAGTGGTTGCGCTAAGTCCTCTCAGCATCGTTGGTGGCGAGAGCTTGCGATTCCGCCCACCTTGATACGTAGTTGACCGCCACTAAAATATAAATATTTTTTAAAAAAGACGGAGATAGGGGGCTAATAAAATCGATGCACCACAAATCGAAGACTTCACACTCTAAAAATAAACTTTGGGGTATCTCATCGCGATGAGAGATGTTACCCGACCGCTGACAACTATCGCAGGAGCGCACAAAAGTGTGCGCGTCTTTAAAAAGAGTAGGCCAAAAGAAGCCTGCCTCTAACGCCTTTCGCGCGGTCCGGTTAGATTGATAATGTCCACTGGCCGGACCCTCGTGGCAGTGCCTAAGTATTTGCGTGCACTCCACACCCGTGACACATCTTCGGACAGCCTTGTCCACGTAGATTCGAAAAAGAAAAGGGTCCTCCCAAAAGAATTTTTTCAGTCTAAAAAGAATTTCTTCCTTTGCTGGATCGAAAATTCTTTTGGGTGCATCGGCGCAACAAAATTGTTCGTGAAATATGCGAACCATGGCGGGGAAGAAGATGAAATAGTATTTATTGCTATGAGGCATTCCTCGAGGAATCAATCGTTTATTTCAGATTCAACGAGCACTTCCACACCCGGATTTTCTAAGTCGGAGAGGTGATCGGCGGCTAGATTTTCCGCGACCTTCTTATCCCGGATCTCCAAATCAAACTCTTATAGGAGGATGATCCATCGAAGAAGGCGGGGCTTGGCATCTATTTTAGGTAATAATTATTTTAGGGTGGAGTGGTCGGTAAATACGATATCTTTAGATAGCATTATATACGAGTGAAACTTATCAAATTCGAAGACGACAACTAAGAGTTCTTGTTCTGTTGTTGTGTAGTTTCCTTGTGCGGAAGTGAGCGTCTTGTTAGCGTAAAAAATAGGATTAAAATATTTATTTGTGCATTGGCCAAGAACGGCACCTACGATAATATCACTAGCGTCACATATAATCTCGAACGAAATGGACCAATCGGGCACCAGAAAAATAGGGGAATTGATAAGTTTTTGTTTTATAAAATTAAATGCGGACTCGCATTCGCTACTAAAGGTAAAACAAAATTCCTTTTCCAGGAGGCGAGTAAGCGGCTTTTTTATCTTAGAAAAGTTTTCAATAAAGCACCTATAAAGAACGCATGGCCTAAAAAAACTCCTAACGAATTTTACGTTGGAACGCGGGGGAAGTTTTTCTATAATTTCTACCTTGGCCTTATCTACCTCCATCCCCTTAGATGAAACCTTATGTTCGAGAACCAAACCTTCTCGAACTATATAGTTACACTTTTCCCAATTTAAAACGAGATGTGTGTCCTCGCATCGCTGGAGGACACAATCTAGATTTCAAAGACAAGACTGGAAAGAGAGTCCGAAAATAGAAAATTCATCTATAAAGACTTCCATAATCTCTTCTACCAGCTCGCCAAAGATTGACAACATACATCTTTGCAATTTAGATGACGCATTGTAGAGGCCAAATGGCTTTCTTCGGTAGGAGAAGGTGCCAAACGGGCAGGTAAAAGTTATTTTCTCTTGGTCATCGAGGGAAATGGGGATTTGGAAAAACCCCGATAAACCATCAAGAAAACAATAATATGGATTACCGGACAAATGTTCCAGAATTTGGTCTAAAAACGGTAGTGATAAATGGTCCTTGCAGGTGGCATCATTTAATTTTTTGTAATTGATGCACACCCTCCAACACATAATAGTACGAGTTGGGACGAGTTCATTATGCTCATTTTCCACTACCGTAAGACCGTCCTTCTTGGGCAGAACATAAGTGGGACTAACTCACACACTATCTGAAATAGTATAAATAATCCCCGCATCTAATAATTTAATTATTTCAGCTTTAACGACGTCTTTCATGTTTGGGTTAAGACGTCGTTGCAGCTGGATGGCTTTGCGGCAATTATCGTTAAGGAAAATCTTATGGATGCAAAAAAGAGAGGTTTATCCCCTTAAGATCGAAAATTTGCGATGGAATTGCGTGGTGATGTTTAAGTAAAACTTCCAAAAATCTGAAGTCTCCGAATCGTTCAAATGCGAAGAAATGATAACGGGAAGGGTATCAACTTTTCCCAAAAAGGCGTATTAGAGTGATTCGTGTAGGGGTTTGAGGTTTAGGATGGGCGGTTCTTCTAACGATGTTTTAATTCTAATGTCTTTCGAACTAATTGGTTCGAAAGGAAAACCTATAGATGTTTCCTCTTCGCAATTAAAATTTTCGAGCGCAAAAATGTCATCATTAAGAAAAATTGACTCAAAAATAGGAGAAGAACGATCTCTGAAGAAAGCATCTAAATTATAACAAAAATAATCGCTCGATGATGAGTCTTCCATCGAGGGATTAATAGAGAAAGTAACCTTATAATCTCCTACCCGAAGATGGAGACGACTGTTACTTACATCAATTAATGTGCGAGAGGTGTCGAGAAAAGGGCGACCAAGTATAATTTGTACATCGGTGTCCTCCTCGATGTCCAAGATGACGAAGTCTGCCGGAAAGATAAACTTGTCAACTTGGACAAGGACGTCCTCCACTACCCCGACGGGAAACTTAACAGAGCGATCCGCTAGTTGGATGCGCATGTTAGTAGGGGCCGCAGCGCCCAAACCTAATTTTTGAAAGAGAGAGAATGACATCAAATTAATGTTCGGGCCTAAATCTGCAAGTGCGTATTTCACTAATATATTGCCAAAAAGGCACGGGATGGAAAACCATCCAGGGTCGTTTTGTTTTGGGGGCAATTTATTAGTAAGAGCGGTCGAGCACTATACATTAAGAGAGATATGCAAAATATTTTCTAATTTTTGTTTATTAGAAAGAAGTTCTTTCAAAAATTTTGCATACTTAGGCATCTGCGAGATTGCCTTGCAGAAGGGAACATTAATATGAATTTGTTTTAATAGTAAAATATTTTTTTTGTACTTGCACGTCCTTACGCTCATTATCTAACCTATGCGGATATGGCAAGGCCTTATTTAAAATAATTTTTCGTTTAAAATTAGTAAAGGCGGCGTAATCGAAAAAGGGGGAGGAGGGATCGGAGGTGAAATATGTACCTAAGGATCGATCCTTTTTGGATTGACCACCTCCTTACTGCTACAGAGGGTTATAGCATTGATGTTCTCCCGTGGGTTTTGCTCCGTATTCCCTAGAAGTTCCCCGAGCACGCACTCGGACATCATTCTCGCCAGCTATCCATCCTGAAGTTCTAAGTTTTTTAGCGATCCGGTGATGTTCCAAATATTTTACTCGTTGGACGCGATGAATTTATAAAAAATTTTCCTCCACTGGAGAAGGTTTCGGAGGAGGAGGTGGGAAAAATGCGGGCGCAAAAAAACTGGCGCGTTGTTCGGATTGCTCCAAGAAAAGTTGGGGTGATTCCTCCAACTCGGATTATAGTTATTACTATAAGGGTTGTTGTTGGTGTTGAAGGAAGGACGACCAAAGTTTCCTATGAAGTCCACGAACTCTTCTGCCACGCAAATGTTTGGGGGATAAAACAAGACGGAGTGGAGGAGGCAACATACATCTCCGCCACCTGCTTATTTAGCCTTTCAACTTGAAGGGCTAAGTGAGCAGCAACATCCACTCCAAAAAGTCCCACCGGTAGCTTTGAGCGTCCCCGCTGGACGTTCCTCTGGTAGGCGTTTATAGCCATCTCTTTTATAAGAGCCTAAGCGGCCTCAGGGGTTTTATTATTTAAAGTTCCCCCGATAGCCGCGTAAATCATTTTATGCGTCTGATAGTTAAGCACATTGTAATAGATTTGGATCTGCAACCACGTTGGCAGCGCGTGGTGCGGAAAATTGCAGAGGAATTATTTACACCTCTCCCAAGTTTCAAAAAGAGACTCAGGATCATTCTGCACAAATGAAGAATGTCTGCCCATAATTTTGAAGTTTTTGCGAGCGAAAAATACTTCGTTAAGAATCGTTCCGCAAGCTCGACCCAAGTGGTGATACATCCTCGCGAGAGGGAATTCAACAACGCCTTGGCTTTGGATTTAATGAAAAAAGGAAATATGCGCAAGAGAATGACGTCATCAGTAACGTCATTATCTTGAAGGTGTCGCATATTTCTAAAAAAATAATAAGTGAACATTCGGGTCCTCATCCGGTAGTCCATCAAAATGCACGGCGTTTTGGATCATTTGAATAACACTCGATTTTATTTCAAAATTATTATTCGCCACTGTACGACGAACAATACTAGAACCAGTATCATCCAGGTTAGGCAAGGCGTAATAAGACATAGTATGCTCAGCCACTTGGGCAGGGTTCAGGTCGGCCATAACTACGGCAGAGGGTTCTCCGATAGATTCTTCGTGGTCAAAAAAAGGATTTCAGCGTTGTGATTGAATACGCTCAAGGGAGCATTCGATCTCATGGTCAAAATCAAATTCTTCAGACTCTGAGGGTTGTCCACGGGTCAACACCCTAAAATATAAACTAAATAATTTTGTTTTTTACTTTTTAAATAGAGTTTTTAATTTTTTTTTTAGTTTTTAGAAAATAGGTAAAATTAATAGTCTCGGGAATTCAAAATAGCAACACGAAGAACTCCCTGGCAACGGTACCAAAAACTTAATACGCGCAAGAGACAACGGGTTCTGCACGGTGAGTCACGGAGTCAAGTGCACCTGTCGCAAGTAATACAGGATATTCCGGATGGAAATATCGAGGTCGTATATTTCTCGGGGTCAGTTGACTATTTCTACTCCTTCCGGAGGGACTATTATTTTACCGAAAATAACTTATCGGGTCTTAGTGAATTAAAGTGGTTATAAAAGAGAGTTGTAAATGGACTTAGAAAAATTCGATGAAGGGTTAACGCTCAGCATCGAATAAGATCGACACTCAAATAACTCTAAAAATTTACAGAACATAGTTTTAAAATTAATTAAAGGCAACTTGGCAATGGAGGTTCCACAAATATGAGCTCACCTATCTCTAGGAATATCGCTCACCTGAACATTAAGACTATTTGAACGAACTCTCATCCGACGAAGGATTCCTCTTAATGCTCGCTTTACGATAAGAACCCCGCTATTGGGTGGGAAACCAAATTCGGTAGAATTACGCTTCTCCTCTCTCGAGGGTATGCACACAACTCTTTTTACCCAAGGGTGATCAATCCAAATGCACGACCTCTCGGCTAGCTAGCATATGGATAACAGAAATAGTGCCCACACATCAACATGTGGTTCTACGCGTCGTAAACCCGGGAGAAACCTTAAGCCCTTTAATTAAAGTGAGAAAAAGATCCTTTAATTATTTAGAGTGATTTCTTATGTCCAAATGCTCATTGATACTGAGGGCTAAGAACGATTAGCCACTCATCGGTATGGGTACGGCTTATGAGTTTTATGAGGCGCGAGTTCAAAACTAAGCACTAAATGGTTATAAAAAGAGGACATAAAATTAACGTAACTTTACGAACAAAAAGTATAAAGACTTTTATTGCTAAACAAAGAACTCACAGGCACATCAAACCCATAATTTAAGAAAAAGCTAAGTTACCAATAGGAAAACATAATTGAAATTACAAGTCCTACTCAAACGAGTAGGCGGGAAATGAAGAGTCCTACTCAAATGAGTAGGCGGGAAATGACAAGTCCTACTCGAACGAGTAGGTGGGAAATGACATGTCCTACTCCAACGAGTAGGTGGGAAATGAAAGCCAGTCCTACTAGAATAAGTAGGTGGGAAATAAATGCACACACACACACACTCTACATATTTGAAAGAAAGTAATAGAAATTATCTCATACACACACACAGACACACGACGTGAAAATGAAAAAAAATGATAAAGAAAGAAATAAAAGAAAGCAATAAAAATTAACTCATACACTGACACACTCTACATAATTGAAAGAGCAAAATGAAACTTATTCTCATACACTCACACACACACAACAAAAAGAGAAAGAAAACAAACCTATCTTAAAAATTAAAATAACAACTTTTTCATTGTTATAATTCTATAAAAGAGTTTAAAAAGTGGGAAAAAAAAGTTGAAAAGAACAAAAGTTTTAGAAAAATAAAACGAGTAAGTAAAAAAAGATAGAAAGCTACTTTGGAAACACTTGTATAAAACAATAAAAATGAAATTAAATTAGTAAAAAAAACTAAACATTAAAAAAAAATCCTAAGGGACAAGAAAATAAAAGTTAACATAATAACTAATAACTATAAAAGAGGACCTAGAACAAAAGCTAAGCAAAACAAAACTATGAAAACATAAAAACATGAAATTAAACTCATACACACACACACACACACATTTTTAAGAGAAAGACACAAAAAAGGGATAAAAAGAGAAAAAGAGTGGGACACTCACATCCATTCATGTACAACATAAGGAGAGAAAATCTAACATATGTTATTAAGGAAAAAAGGTTGATTACAAAGATAAAACAAACATAAAAGAGTGGGGGAGAAAATTCTCCTTACATTGTAAGAAGTGCACCCAAGCAGCCCACAAACAACAAAATTGGCCCCAAAATTTGAACCCTTTGTAATTACAGAAAAGTTCTATTTATAATCAAAATTTTGGGGATGACACGCCCTGGTCATGGGCGTGATATTTGTGTGTGTCAGGCTGGCATGCCGAAGATGGTGAAATTCTGGTGACTGGTCGATTTCCAGAAGCTTCTAGAACGTGACACGTGTTGGTCACGAGCATGACAGGGTTGTCACGGGCGTATCAGCAAGGTATGACTTGTGAAGGCGTCGAGCGTCGAGCTGGGATCGACAAATGTTTCATGTTGAATTGAAATGACAAGGGTGTGTCAATCTGGACACGGGCATGACTGATGCGTTGAGAGTTGCTGGAAGCATCGAGCTTCAATCGACGAACGTCGAGCGGTTGGACACGGGCGTGTCCGACGAAACACTGGCGTGTCATCATCTTTTCTTTACAAGCAGTGCTTTTTTCATAGGAATCAAAGAAACACGCTTGGTCACGGGCGTGTCGGACATGACACGGGCATGTACTTTGAGAAATTTGGCTTTTTCTGACAAAATTCTGAAAAACAAAATAAAGCTAAGTTAGAACAAAATTTACAAAAAATAAACATTTTTTTGAAGAAAAATAGCTAAAAATAACGAAACTAAACTAAAAAGACCTAATAAAAGTACTAAAAAATACAGGATATTTACAACTTATCAACCACCTATGAGCTTTTGAAGGGTAGAAAACTGACTGTGTCCTATTTTAGAATCTTTGGAAGTAAATGCTTCATACTTAATAATGTGAAGTATTACCGCACAAAGTTTAGTGAAAAGTGTTTCGAAGGTATTTTTGTAGGTTATAGTAGCCATAGTAAGACATATAAATTTTTTAATAAGAAAACTCTGGTGGTAGAAGAGTCAATAAATATTCTATTTGATGAGACAAGCTTGCTCCAAAGCCGCTCGTCTAGTGTTATTTGTGCAGATGTAGGTATCAGGTTCAAGGAGCTAAGCTTGGATGAAGCTATCAAGGAAGAACTTCCAAGCTCAGTCAAGATTGTCGATCTAGGCTCGGTGGATGAAGAAACGCTAGAGGAATAATTTCCACAACCTGTAGAGGATTCACCAGATGTTGCGGAGTCTATTGGAGGGAGAGCATGGAATCTAGGGTTCAGACGCCTAAGAGATCACTCAGCTTATCAAATAATAGGAGAGCCAGGCGATGGTGTTAGAACAAGAAGAGGTACAGCTAATGAGATTATGCATGTAAGTTTAATGTCGATGGTTGAGCAAAAAAATTAGAAGAGGCAAAGAAGGATGCTTCTTAGATATTTGTAATGCAAGAGGAGCTCAATCAGTTTGTACATTGCAAAGTCTGGGAGCTGGTACCCAGGCCAAATGGACAGAACATGATCGGCACCAAGTGGATATTTAGAAACAAGATGGACGAATACAAAATAATCATCGAGAATAAGGGCAGACTTATAACACAAGGATACAGACAAGTAGAGGGGATCGACTTTGACAAGACCTTGGCTCCAATGGCTCGGCTCGAGGCGATCAGGTTATTTCTTGCGTATGCTTCCCTCAAAGGTTTCACTGTCTACCAAATAGACGTGAAGTCAGCATTCCTCAATGAGAATCTGAAAGAGGAAGTATATGTAGCGTAACCCCTAGGTTTTATAAACTCTAAATTCCCTGATTACATTTACTTTTCGAATAAAGCATTATACAGCTAAAAGCAAGCTCCCCGATGTTGGTATGAGACGTTGTCTAGCTTTCTTCTTGAGAACAAGTTCACAAGGGAAAAGATAGAGAAGACATTATTTCTTATAGAAGTAAAAGGCAAGATTCTGATAGTGCAAATCTATGTCGATGACATCATATTTAGCTCTACGGAAGACAACTTTTGCAAAAATAATTCTATACTTATGCAAGGGAAGTTTTAAATGAGCAGTATGGGAGAGCTGAAGCATTTCTTAGGACTTCAGGTGAAGAAATCTGAAGATGGAATTTTTATCTCTCAGACGAAGTTCACCAAGGAGCTTCTTAGAAATTCGAAATGGAGAACATAACCTCTATGAGGACTCCAATGGGTTCAACTCTGTCTTTGGAAAAGTATGAGAAAGGAAAACCTATTGATGAAACCAAGTACAAAAGCGTAATTTGATCCTTGCTCTACTTGACAGCCAGTAGACAAGATATAATGTTCTCAACACTTGTCTGCGCTAGATATCAGGTGAACACTAAGGAATCTAATTACGTCGCTACAAAGCATATTTTAAGATACCTTAAGGGTGCACCCAATCTTGGCTTATGTTATCCAAGAAATTATGATGTCGAGCTAATTGGTTTTTCAGATGTTGATTTTGTAGGAAGAAGGGATGATAGGAAAAATACGTCCAAGACATGTGAATTACTTAGAAGACAACTTATCTCTTGGAGCAGTAAGAAGTAGAATTGTGTGGAAACTTCTACCGCTGAGTCAGAGTATATCTCTACAGGTAGTTATTGCGCACAACTTATAACACCTCTGTCTGTCACATGAAATATAATAGAGGGTTTAGCCGGGGCCCCACTCCATATTCCACCGACAGTCAACGACGTTAATTATGAATTTCAAAACCAGTACACGCAACCTAACTCAGTGCATTCTAGCGGAAGCTTTAGGGATTATTATTGAACTTATCAAACATGAATGTCCACTATAAATAAACAACCACATTTATATATATCACAGGAATGTAAACAGACATACACAAAAGTGATCGGCCTTAAGACCTTACATTTAAACTTCCAGGTGTTGATTACAAACATCGGCATGCTGGCCGGCAATACATGAAAATAGTAAAACTTTACAATTAGGCCTTCGAGGGATAACATAGTAGCAAGGGATTCAGCCCACTATTTGCTGCTTGGCTCTCAAACACCTGCATAGAGACAATCCACCGCGAGGGTGGCATACAAGGCAACGATCATCATTCAGCTGACCAATTTATAATGACCCTTCCCCTTTACCGGGGTAGTGGTATTCCTTACTTGCAGGAATAGTAATTTCAAATGCAGATATATCACAAAACATGCACTCATGCATAGATTAATAATCAAAAACGTCGGTCGCACTGCCCGATGCTCCGTGCTCTCAGGCCATAATATCGGTATACCGGAAAACCAGGGTCCCACCACTGTTCCGAGGTCCCAAACATAATGGTAAGTTTGAGCATTCATGCAACACGGCCCACGGTTGGAGACTTTAGTCTTGATGGCGTAAAGCCTAAGAGTCTCATTATGTGATCCTAATGAATGACAATAACTTAGGCACTCAAGTTAGTCAACCATAACGTGGAGACAGTTCAGCCATTACTCGTTTCTCAAATCATCAATTCAATGTCTACACTGACGCCGGTCGGCTTCCCTATGTCCGTTCGGCTCGATGGCCTTTAAGAGCTTGCAGCTCATAAATTAGCCTCATAGTCTCCTAGAGACGGGCTTTACAATCAAAAAGAGAGTTAGTGCCAGCGTTCATCACGATCTCTTGGTGGGAACAAAAGAAGTTCTCTTTCTGCGCCCAAACTCAACCCAAACCTTGCAGCATCCTGTAGTGCCAGAAACACTGGTCTTTCCTTAGCACACAACACAAATAACTCACCAAGAGCTATCTTTGTTGGCGATACTCACTGTTGCCCGACGATATCCAACTGGGCTTATACCATGGATTTTTCGGGTATTTTCCTGGAATGCAACTCCATTACCCTGCATACCCCATATATTACTCATTTATACTCGATGTAACATACATAAAAAAGTAGACCCCTAGGTCTTTGTTTTGTCATGACTAGGTCATGACAAACCTATCAGAAGCTCTAGATCTAGTGGGCAAGGCTCATGGTGAAAACCACCTTGGTCTTCCTATAGCACATCCTCAACATCAGACCTAAGGTCTGACTTTAGGCCTTCAAATTGACCCCATAACCCTACCACAACACCCTTAACACCTTGGTTCGTCCATATGGTCGTTAAGGACCCATTGGGGTCAACCAAAATGAGGCCAAGTTGACTCAAGTCAGTGAAGCATCGAGTGAGTCGACAAGACTCGACTAGTAGATAATGTATCTACTTAGTAAGATTTTTGGGCTCGGGCATTGAGTGTGTGGAGTGCACACAACGCCATGGGTTGAATGGCGTTGAGTACGTTGAGTGCACTCAACGCTATCTTACTTAGAAAGAATTTTGAGCTCGGTGCATTGAGTGTGTTAAGTACACTCAACGCCATGGGCTGAATGACGTTGAGTGCGTTCAGTGCACTCAACGCCATCTCACTTTGAAAGAATTTTATGCTGGTGGCATTAGGTGCATTGAGTGCACTCAACGGCATAGATGAATGGTGTTGAGTTCATTGAGTGCACTCAATTCCATGGGATGAATGACGTTGAGTGTGTTGAGTCCAGTCAACGACATCTTACATAGTAAGAACTTTGAGCTCGGGGCATTGAGTGTATTGACTACACTCAACTCCATGGGCAGAATGGCTTTGAGTGCGTTGAGTGCACTCAACACCATTTTTACTTAGAAGGATTTTTGTGCTCGTGGCGTTGAGTGTGTTGAGTGAACTCAACTCCATGGGCTTAATGGCGCTGACTACGTTGAGTGCACTCAACGCCAATTAACATGAAAGGATTTCTGGAATCATGGCATTGAGTGAGTTGAGCTCACTCAACGCCATAGCTTGAATGGCATTGAGTGAGCCGAGCTCACTCAATTCTATTGTAATTAGAAGATTTCTGGTGATTTTGGCATTGAGTGTGGAGGCTTGTCTCAACTCTTTTGCCTTAGGGAAATTCTCGGCCTTGTTTGCAGGCTCGTATGATTAGGCTTAACCGAGATCTTTTCGGGAATTGCGCATAGATGAATTAATTAGCCCCGGTCCTTTTAGTAGGACTTATTTAAACAATAATAAGTGGTCCAGTAGTATGGTGACACGTGGCCGGCGGTTTAACCCAAAATTCCATAAACGGAGGAGAGAGAGAAAAGAGGGGGAAGTCTATTCATGGCTTAGGGAAGCTAAGGGCCACCCATTAAGTCTAGGTTAAGTTACTCTGAGGAAGGGTAAGAGTTTCTAGCCATTTCCCGACGACCATAAGGCAGGTTCCCCCCCCCCCACCCCCACCACTTGGTAGAGAGCTCCATTCTTGGCCATTAATGGCATTGATTCCAAGACCACTCCCCTTCCCTATTTTATTATTTTAAAACCCTCACTAGACTTCTAGGAATCGTTTACAAATCTTACTTGAAGGAGCTGGAGTAGTTCATCGCGCTGTTGCAGAAACCGAGCTGTGCTACCATCGGAAATGGCACCCCGACGATCAACCCGCCTCAAGGCCGTAAACAAGGTCCTCCTTGTAACACCTCCCCTGTAATGATCGTATAATATGGGTCCGGCCGAGGCCCACAACATACAGATGCCACAACTTTGGCTTTAAAAGATGATATTAACTACCCAATCTCAAAACTCAGAACAAAACACAGTGGAAATAAATTAAACAACTCGAAGTTATCCACTATTAAAACAGGAGTTTCACCACGGCCTTATGGCCTTATAATAAAAGAGTCCAAAACAGAAAGACCACAAGGTATAATATCAACGTGCAACAGCAGTCCTATGCTACCTCGGCATGCAGGCTGGAATATACCCATTACATAAAGCACACAATCAAAAGGAAACAAGCTAGAAATCACAGCAAACACTTCATGAGGCTTAGGGCTTTTTAGTCGGTGCACTTGCTCCCGCTTGCGATCCTTGCCCTGTAAAAATTTGTAGTAACGTGGGTTAGCAAAGGCTGATATCTACTGTATAACCAACACATCTCCTCCAAGCCGCCCCTAATGGATCCTGGGGCACCCCTCCAACCTGCAAGTCAGCACTTCGTATATAATATACATAAAATGTAAAGCTTTAAAATAGGTTAAGATGTCTCATACAACAATCACATTTTCTATGTTGAGCACAACAAAAAAGGGGCCTCTTATATAGCATGTATGCAAACCCGGGCTTCACCTAAGGCACCCTATCGCATATGCAACTAACACATTATCATCACAACTGGGTAATTCCATTTCCCCATTGACGTAAAGTTGCAAACAAAAAGGGGTCTACAATGCCCCTAACGGCCCAATGGCCGCTACATGGAAATCTTGTCAAGGCCCCACCCACACATGTGTCTTAAACCCGGGCTTGCCTACAAATTCTAATTTCTCTCATCAGGATTCTATCTCACACACAAACCGATTCTAAGAACCCTTGCTGGACCCCACCACCTCATGTCTTCATTGCTCGGGCTTGCCCTACGCTTGGCATTCTCGTCAGTCTCATAGAAGAGGACTAGTCTCGTCAGGACACTCTCCCCACGTGACATTCACATCATGGGATAGCAAGCCGACCATGGAGACATTTCCACGCCTTAGCATAGCACAACCATACACTTTCCCACCCTAATCCATCATTTGTACTGAAACGTTCCCGCACACCAAGGAAACCATCTACCGCCAATGCGGAGCTAACCTTGTCCAGTTCCGGCTACAAGTACTCACTCAAGAAAAGGGGGAAAATGCATACATCACAACGACATCTTGCCGCAATGGATTTCTACTGAATCCTTAAAGCTCGTCATGAAACATTACCGAGTCGGACTAATGATCGCGAATACGGCTTCATCCACCATGCCTAATCCGCTAACGAAGCGGATATCTAATGCAAAATCATACCGAGGATGGACACAATCGACCCGGAGGTTCCCATTGAACCATGGCAATCCATACCCCTCTCATTTGAGAGATCTGGAGCCAAAAAAATGAAAAGAAAAGATTCTAAGTGTGCATCCTAAAAACAAAGTGGAGAAGTATCGTTACCTTACGGCCTATCTTCCTAGCCATGGAGAAACTTGGTCGGATGAACACCACCGCAACGATCTTCCCTTCGCAGATCTAGACTTCGCTCGAGAAATGGGGCTCTGAAGCTTATCCGACGGCCGGAACTCTCCTCCACCTTCTTCCATTCTCTCCCCTCTCTCTAACCATTAGAAAAAGAAAGATCTAAATGGAATTAGGGTTTGAAACCCTATTCCTGGCCAAATACCTGCAGGGGAAAGCCCGTGCCATCGGATCCTACTTGAAGGAAACGAACGGCCATGATTCGCCCTGAAAAAGAATTTCCCGGGCCGAACACGGCTTGTGACACGCCCGTGTCCAAGGCCATGTTCCCTCAATCACAGCCAAACCAGAAATTTCAGAACAGGACACGGCCTGTGACACGGCTTGGGACACGCCCGTGTCTCAAGTGACATGCCCGTGTCATGGGCCGTGTGTCTCAATCGATGCTGCAACCGTCAAATCCCGAACAGGACACGGCCATGTGACACGCCTATGTCACATGCCGTGTGCTAGACATTCCCTGGGACACACCCGTGTCCCATGCCATATAACAGCCTCAGTACAACTCGTCAAACTTCCCGAACAGGACACGCCCTATGACATACCCGTGTCATAAGCCGCATGCCCTGTTCAACGCTCGTCACTGAAAATCGTCGACCTCCCGGAAAAATGTTGACCTCAACCATGACACGCCCTGTGACACGCTCGTGTCACAGGCCGTGTGCCTAGTGTCCATGCTCATCGACTTAAAATCTTATACCTCTCGGCAAAACGTCGACATCTAGCACGACACGCTCTGTGACACTCCCATGTCACAGGCCATATCACCCTATTCAGAACCCAACTTGGCCTGAAAATGCCATTTGTTCTTCTTTTGAGTTTCGGGGCGTTATAATTCCTCCCCCCTTAAAAGAATTTCGTCCCAAAATTTAAATAGAAAGTACACAAAACTTAAACGGTACTTGAGAAGAAAAGCTCAGGGTACTCCTCAAGCATGACATGCTCTAACTCCCACGAAAGCTCCTCACGACAACAGTTGTCCTAACAAACTTTTACGATTTTGATCTCCTTGTTCCGCAACTGCCGAATTTCTTAATCTTCTATACTAATTGGACGAACTCGCGTCCTCAAGTCCTCTTTTATCGGCACTGATGCCGATTCGATCACCACACTAGCCTCTACCAAAGCTTTCCTCAAGATGGAGACATGGAAGACATCATGTAATCCACTCATCTCCGTGGACAATGCCAACCGGTAAGCTGCTTCTCCCACCCGTTCTATCACCTTGAACAGTCCTAAAAACCTCGGACTCAACTTCTTGAGTCGGCGAATCCGCAAAACGCCTTTGAACGCCTTGATCTTCAAATAGACCCAGTCGCCAACCACATATTCGACATTCCTATGGCGAGCATTAAAATATTTTTCTTGCCGATCTTGAGCTACCTTCATGCGCTCTTGAATGGTTCGCACCGACTCACATTATCAACTACCACTTCTTTTCCCAAAAGCTTGGTGTCTCCTGCCTCTGTCCAAGATATCGAGGTTCGACACCGCCTCCCATACAGAGCTTCGTATGGCGCCATCTTTATACTTTCTTGGTAACTGTTGTTATACGCGAACTCTACCATGAAGAGGTGTAATGCCCCGAAACTCAAAAGATCGATGGGTGGCATTTTGAGCCAAGTCTGGGACTTGGTAGAGGTCACATAGCCTGGGACACGGGCGTGTCCTACGTGCGTTTTGTGCTCTGGTTCGACGATGGCTGTGTGGTCGACGAAATTGCAGTCGAAGATCATCGAATAGCGAACACGGCCTCAGACATGGGCATGTCCCAGGCCGTGTCCTACTGGATTGTTAGCCGAGTTGTGTAAGGGGAAAGACACAACCTGAGCCCAGGCGTGTTTGGGTCCGACATGGGCGTGTCAAATTCTACACGGGCATATCGAATGCCTGTATTCTCCTCAGGTTTGTGTTGGACTTGTGTCGATGGAAGAACACGCCCAGCTATATGGGCGTGTACTGGATGATATGGGCATGTCAATCCTGACATGGGCGTGTCGAGAGCTCGTGTTCTTTTTAGGATGCGACGGTTTCGACGCCGATTGAGGCGCACGACCTTGGGACACGGTTGTGCCGCAAGCCGTGTTCGGCCCAAGTTTTGGATTTTAAGTGTGAATCGTGGCCATCCGTTTCCTTATTTTGGTATCCAACGGCTCAGGGCTGTTCTTGCTGGGATATACTGGGGAATAGGGCTTAGAAACCCTCATTCTATTTGGGTTTTATCTTTCAAAAATTCTAGAGAGAGGAGAGAGCAAGGAGGAATAAGTAAGAGAGATCTGATCATCGGAGGAGATTCGAAGCGGCAAATCGAAAGCCGAGTCCAGATCTATGGAGGCGAGATAATCGTGGTGCTTTTCATCCGTATAGATTGTAACACCAAAAAAACCCTACGTCCCAAATATGGGTTCAGGCTGAGTGACACGGCCTGGGAGACGGGCGTGTCGCAGGGCGTGTCGAGTGCACACGGCCTGGGATACGGGCGTGTCCCAGGGGGTGTTCTGGTTTTGTCGACTCGAGCTCTCGAGAACTGATCGTCGAGCGGCAACACGGACTGGGACACGGAACTCTGGAGTGGCGTTGAGTGGGCTGGTGTTTGATGAGTCCTATTTATATAATGATTTTCGGACTCATCTGGGCTTGTTTTTGTATGCTTGCACTTCACTTTGAGTTCGTTATCGCTCATATTTCATTTTATCCTTATTTCTTTAGGAAGTGCACTTTTGGCCCGTGGTTGTGTTTATTTTGTGTTCTTATATTATTGTACTCCATTCTGTGCTTGTTTGGAATGTCTGCGCATATCAGTGCTGGGTTTAGGGGTCGTGTGCGTGTCCCGGGATTATTTGGAAACAGGTTTACTGCGCACGATCATCGGCTTTGTTGCGCATGACCACTGGTCATGCACCGCTGATCGTGCGTACCTATTCCCCACTTTCCAAAGTTCTGTCGGGTCAATCGCACGACCACTGACTTCAGTGCGCACGACCACTGGTCGTGCGCCACTGATCATGCGCGATGATTCTACTTTTTCCTGGAGTTCTGCCTGGCCTTCGCGCACTATCACTGACCACAGGGCGCACGATCACTGGTCGCGCGCCAGTGATCGTGCGTGCTGTTTATTCTGCTTTCTATAAATACGCAGGTTCCGCCCTAATTTCGGGAGATCGCCCCTTTCCGCGATTTTCCGCCGTTTTCTGCTCCGAAGAGGGATTTCGCCGCCCTCCATCATCCTCCACCATAGGGAGTTGCTCCGGGCAAGCCTTCAACGCCAAATCAAAGCCGGAGCATCCCCTCGGCCTCCTCCTTCATCCTCAAGCTTCAAGCGGAGTTTTGACCGAGCTTTCTCCATCAAGCTAGGAGGAGCTGGAGCCGCAATCTACCGGGTCATTTCAACGAAGAAGACGGGTCCATTGGGAGTGAGTGACAGCCTCCTCTACCCCAGACGCAGTTGAGGACCGAGCTTGGACTCGGATTGACAACCCGGGATTCCAACCGTAAACCCTCAATAAGGCTTCGGATTCGGTCGATTCGCACACCTGTTCCTCTTGTTGTTGTTAGCTTAGTTATTTTCCATGTATTGATGAAGAATGCTTATGTGTAGTTAACATTTACTCTTATTCATGTCTATGTCAGTTAGTGTTTTTGTTATATTTACTTGAGGTGCGCCATATTCCATCCTCCACCATCCACCCTTGCCGCACTAGCAATTGCTAGTGGCGTGCGTTGCGAAGAGGTGCTTACGACCCTCATTCCGCCATTCTAACCACCTCATCCGCTAGCCTATTCGTCCATCCGCCAAGCGATTCGGTGCATAGCGGCCCGTGAAGTTTCCATCCCGCCTAGCGAAGCATCGCATAGCGGCGTTGCATAGGAGTAGCTTGTAGATTTTACTTCCTGTTTACGCAACAATCAAACCCCCCCCCCTTTTTGAGCCGACCCGAGGACTTCAATCTCAAGTCCTCGTCGACATTAACTCATCCCTTACTGTGTTCCTCAAGAGACCGACACTCGGGGATTTATTCCCAAACTTTATTACTTGTGCGACCGGTGCTCTTGCCGTATTTTCCACGCATCAAGTTTTTGGCGTCGTTGCCGGGGAACACAGTCATTTGAGTTTTTGAAGAGGTAGATGCGAGATAGTCGCCCTTGTCCATTTGTCCATACCCTATTTTGTCTTTATTTTAGTTTTTGAAATTGTTTACTTTATTTTTTCTATCCCTTCCTTGTTTTCTATTTTTTTAATATTGCAGATCCGAGTTGTTTTATTCTTGTGTGTAGTAATTTCCGGTAAATATTTCTGTTCGCGATGGATTCTGCTGCCGAGTGCCGTATTTTTGACGCTTTGCGGAGTTGCATCGATGCAATGGCTATTTCTAATGCCGAGCACTGTTTCCGGTGTATTCTATGTCAAGGTGTGGGCCATATGTTGAAGGATTGCCCTCGCTTGTGCAAGCCTTCTACCTCTGTGGACGCATCCGCAGCAGTCCCCTGTTCGCGGGAGACTACTGTGGATGGGCCTACCAGGGTGTTGCCTGGCCATACACTGACATGGAGCACCTTGCTCGATCTTTGCCCGTTGAGATTACGGAAGAATCTCTCGCCGCATATAGTTCCTTCATGGGTTCCTCAACCCCTTTTTACAAGCTTCCTTTGAGTGATCACTCTCACTCGGATGTTAGCCCGCAAGGAGTGGATCGGGAACACATGGACGATCCTGTATGGGACGATGAGAGTGTTCCGGTCGTCGACGGGGTGGCATCTGTGGATGATGTTGCGAAGGGGCCTGCGCATTCTATGCCTGATTTTGAGAGCAGCTTTGCCCCTACGCAGTATTTGCCGGAGTTTTCTACTCCTTTTTCTTGTGAGTCGGCTGATGAGGCCGTTATTGTAGATGATTCGGTGCCTGAGGTTGTGCCGAAGTGGGATGACGATTCTGCTATCTCCGATGGAGAATGTGGATCATCGGACCACTATGACGCACCCCGGTGGGATGAGGAGTATTACCTTTCGGATGCGGAGGTTTGCACCCCCCTATCTGACGAGGCGGTCCCCCTTTCCACCGCGGACTTCGAGTTCTCGAATTCTCCCAATACGACTCATATGACACTGACGATGATCATTGTTTGGATCCTGCTGGGGGTGATACCGGGATCACTCCCCCGATTTCTGATTATTTTTGTCCTTCTTCTCTTTTATTCCTTGATCCCCCTTCTATATCTGAGCCTGTGCGGGTTGATTCTCCGCTGGTGTGCTGGGATGACGATGAGCCTTGTGCTCAAGCCGTTGACTCCTACGCACCTGTGTGGGATGACCCCTTGCTAGGAAAGGATTCTTTTTGTGATGAGATGAGCGAGTACCAGGTCGCCTCCTCATCTTATTTCCTGCTTCCTCTACCTGAGCTTTTCAGGTATTATTATCTAGGTAGAGGGGTAACTGTTCAATCGTTGTATCAGTACCCGTTACCGCAACGGATATTGGAACAGTTACCTGTTCATCTTCTCTTCCATAGGCCCATTAGCTAAGGCTTTTCTGCTTCGAATAAGTCGTGCTGGGATGACAGTAACCCCAGTAGTTATCTTAAATTTCTGCATTTTACTTTTTATGTCTAGCTTAGTTTAGTATTTCTTTTTGTATATTTTTCTTTTGTTTTGTTTTTGCGGAGCTCACCCCTGCAGGTTTTCTTGACATTCTTGTTGGTGGGGTCGTGATTCTCCGTATGGTGGAGCTGTTCTAGTTTTCACGCGTCTTCTGGTATGCTCACTAGCTGAGCATTGGGTAACCTCTTCCCTTAGCTCATTCTGATTTTAATTTCTCTATCATTTGATGTGTTGTTTAGTCTAAGTCTGGGGGAGAGCATGTTTACCTTTTGCACGTGCACATTTCTTTTGCATACTAGAAGCTTTTCGTGTTTTATTATGTTTATGTTCATTGCTTCGCACACCACTGCACCCACATGAGCGCGAGCTTAGCTGTTAGTGTGCCACGAGTTGAACTTGTATCTTTGTTAGATTTGGAAAATTTCTGTGCTAGTTTAGTATTGTGCGACGGAGTAAAATGTTGGCCTTGCTGTGTTTCTAGTCAACTGCTCTCGTTTTGTATATAAATTTGTGTAGATTTAATTTTTTTCGTATGCTTATAGTTCTATATTTTTCTATTGGCGTAAATATTTCTTATTCTACTCAAAAGTTGGTGAATCCGGTGTGAATCAAACGGTAGCGTAGGAATGTGTGTAGCCGCCACTAGACTGATATTGCTTGAGTCGGGAGGAAGGATTATCTTTCTCGGTTGCTAAGAACTTGCCCCAAGCTATTCTTGAAGCATTGGTACACGGTTAGTCTAGCGTGAGAGTGATGTAGGCCACCTTTTGGCCCGGTTGAGCTTTGTACCAATTCCTAACATCGCCCTTGCTAGCCCCGTTGTGCCTACCCTTCTTTTGATTCAGCTCCACTATATTCTCCAAAGCCCCATAGCCGATCCTAGTCGCACACCCAAGTCGAGCTTAGTGTTTTATATTTTAATGTTGGGTTGTGATGTGGTGTTATTATTTGTGAAAATGTGGAAGTGCTTTCAAGTTATATCTGCTGAAATTATGAAAATAAAAAGATGAACAAGAAAAGAAAATGATACAAAAAAGGGGTGAAAATGAAAAGTGAAAAGAAAAAGTTTGATTGAAAATCTTTATTTGAGATGATTTGGATTTGGAGTAGGCGGTGCACACACCCATTTAGTAAAAGTTAAGTCTGGGGGTGTGGTGCACCCGTGTTTATTTTGTGGGCAGTGGATACTAGTTTTGTACGTTAGCTCATTTGGGTTAGGTGCATACCCTTCATGTTTATCCTTGTTTTCCTCACCGTAACCCAAGCCCCATTATTACCCGAAGTCCTACGGACTTGCGCTTGAGTTGACTAGTGCCGTGGAGAGAGTGCGAACGGGCAAGCTTATGGTTTCCGACATTGGTGGATTCCTTTGGGGGTAATCTTGAACCCCGGTCTTCGGCAATGCTCACCTTAGTGGCCTGCCTACTTTCTTCCTACGTAGGACTAGATGATTCACCGTGATTCCACTTTTGAGTAATAATAAATTTTTGATACGCATTGTGAAAAATATAAAATATTTTGTATACTTAAAAATTTCCTCTACTTTATTTTTATGCAAGCGAGCATGCGACTTTGCATGGTACTCCGTTTTGCAATTTCTTTGTTAGCTAGTTCATTTTCCCCGTCTGCTTATGTTTTGTTTGCTCGGGACGCGCAAATAGTTAAGTCTGGGGGTGTGATGAGTCCTATTTATATAATGATTTTCAGACTCATATGGGCTTGTTTTTGTACGCTTGCACTTCACTTTGAGTTCGTTATCGCTCATATTTCATTTTATCCTTTTTCTTTAGGAAGTGCACTTTTGGCCCGTGGTTGTGTTTATTTTGTGGTCTTCTATTATTGTACTCCGTTCTGTGCTTGTTTGGAATGTCTGCGCATATCAGTGCTGGGTTTAGGGGTCGTGTGCGTGTCCCGGGATTATTTGGAAACAGGTTTACTGCGCACAATCATCGGCTTTGTTGCGCACGACCACTGGTCGTGCGCCACTGATCGTGCGCGTTGATTCCACTTTTTCCTGGAGTTCTGCCTGGCCTTCGCGCACTATCACTGACCACAGGGCGCACGATCACTGGTCGTGCGCCAGTGATCGTGCGCGCTGTTTATTCTGCTTTCTATAAATACGCAGGTTCCGCCCTAATTTTGGAGATCGCCCTTTCCGCGATTTTCTGCCGTTTTCTGCTCCGAAGAGGGATTTCGCCGCCCTCCATCATCCTCCACCATAGGGAGTTGCTCCGGGCAAGCCTTCAATGCCAAATCAAAGCCGGAGCATCCCCTCGGCCTCCTCCTTCATCCCCAAGCTTCAAGCGGAGTTTTGACCGAGCTTTCTCCATCAAGCTAGGAGGAGCTGGAGCCGCAATCTACCGGGTCATTTCAACGAAGAAGACGGGTCCATTGGGAGTGAGTGACAGCCTCCTCTACCCCGGACGCAGTTGAGGACCGAGCTTGGACTCGGATTGACAACCCGGGATTCCAACCGTGAACCCTCAATAAGGCTTCGGATTCGGTCGATTCGCACACCTCTTCCTCTTGTTGTTGTTAGCTTAGTTATTTTCCATGTATTGATGAAGAATGCTTATGTGTAGTTAATATTTACTCTTATTCATGTCTATGTGAGTTATTGTTTTTGTTATATTTACTTGAGGTGCGCCATATTCCATCCTCCACCATCCACCCTTGCCGCACTAGCAATTGCTAGTGGCGTGCGTTGCGAAGAGGTGCTTACGACCCTCATTCCGCCATTCTAACCACCCCATCCGCTAGCCTACTCGTCCATCCGCCAAGCGATTCGGTGCATAGCGGCCCGTGAAGTTTCCATCCCGCCTGGCGAAGCATCGCATAGCGGCGTTGCATAGGAGTAGCTTGTAGATTTTACTTCCTGTTTCCGCAACAATCAAAACCCCCCTCCCCCTTTTTGAGCCGACCCGAGGACTTCAATCTCAAGTCCTCCTCGACATTAACTCATCCCTTACTGTGTTCCTCAAGAGACCGACACTCGGGGATTTATTCCCAAAATTTATTACTTGTGCGACCGGTGCGCTTGCCGTATTTTCCACGCATCAGTGTTGAGTGGCGTTGAGTATGGTATACGGCCTGTGACACAGGCATGTCATAGGGGCGTGTTGAGCACACGGCTGAGGATACGGGCGTGTGCCTTAGCCGTGTTCTTTTTGGGTATTTCGGCCTTGTGTTGATGAGGTGACACGGCCATCCACACGGCCGTGTACTGGTTGACACGGGCGTGTCAGGGAGTGACACGGGCGTGTCGTGGCCCGTGTTCTGTTCCAGATTGAGTCCGTTCCTAAACCGCTCAAGGGATACGGCCTGTGACACGGGCGTGTCACAGGCCATGTCATCTCTTTTTAGATGCTTTTCCAAGCAATTGAGTCCGTTCGTTCCCTTCTATTTGGATTCTATGGTCCCAGATCATCCCTGCTCTTATAAGGCCGAGAATAGAGATGGATATCTCATTCTCATTTTAGCCTTTCTCTTTCTAAGTGAAGAGAGAGAGGAGATAAAGTAAGGAAGAAGGAGATGCTTTCCGACCACCGGTGGAGCTTCAGCGGTCCATTTCGAAAGCCGAGGGCAGCATTGTGGAGGCAAGGATGCCGCAGTGGTTTCCATCCGGCTAGTTTTCCATGGCACCGAAGCGATCGTCAAGGGTAACGTTCTTTCTTCCTTGGGCAGGTGAAGCCCTTTGTTTATGCATGTATCTTTATGGAATCCTCCATCAAAAGATGGAAGAGCGTAAGTGATTCCAGCGGTGGAGTCTGCATCTAGATCCGGAAGTGTGTAGTACGGAATAGGAATGTTGTGTGAAGACCATCTGGACGTATAGTCTTGATTGGTGATGTGCGATCCGGAGAAGACTCCGAGTATATATCGAATGGCTTGCGGAGCGTGTGAGGATGCTTTTTAAATGTGGTAAGGAGGCTTGGGATAGCTCCTTTGATTATAAGCTCGGCACGAGCTATATTGTGAGAATGAAAAGTGGCACCGTATGCCGGTGTTATGAGATGGATTGCGGTTACCTCTGAGTGGGTGGGCGCGAGAGGTATCCGACATGCATTTGGAGGCTGATGCCCATGTCCAACAAGTTAAATTGTAGGGTCGGGTGAGCGGTCGATGGGTGGCAATGCAGCAGGGGCGATTTCCCTAGGCTTGTTACACTACTTGGGTAGGTCGACTGATAGTGCTCACAGTTGCCGTGAGGTGAATGCCTCTGCATGAGTCGGGTGTGTGAGGTCTCCGACGCATGTTCGGAGGCTTATGCCCGGCCAACAAGCTAAACACCTCGAATCGGTGGTGGGACCTTGAGGAATTCGGTACACCATAATCGTGCCCTGAGTGCACGGAGCGTCTGGCGCTGAGGCTTGCATTTGTGATGTTGTGTGTTATATATGTATGTGTTGAGATTGGATTACATGCAGGGAAGGAACCACTGCCCCGGGTAAGGGGTAGGGTCGTTATAATTAGTCAGCTGAATGCTGACCATTGCTTTGTTTATCACCCTTAGGGTGTACGTCCATGTGCAGATGTTGCAGGCTGAAATGGATTGAGCGGGCTGAATCCCTTATTGCTGTTGCTGTTAGGCCCTCGGAGGCCGTGCGAAGCTTTGGATTTCATATGTGGCCAGCCTGCGTGCCGATGTATGAAGTCGTATGTTTGTAAAGAGAAACTTATAAGGCCTTAAGGCCGTGAGGGGTGTGCTTGTTAACATTCCTGGTCTTGTATATAAATGAATTATTTATATAGTACTGGACATTCATGGATTGAGTTCGTATAACTTGTAATCTTCCGGTAGAATGCTCTGAGTTAGGATGTGTGGTATTTGGTATTAACCTGTGACCTCGTCGTCTGTTTGTGGCATATAATGTGGGGTCGCGGCCGTACCTTCTATTATATGTTATTTAACGGGTCGGGTTGTTACATTTTGGTATCAGAGGCCTTTCGGTTTTTCGCTTTAAAATTCGTGGCCGAATTCTTTTGTCGGGTGGCGAGCACGTGTACATGGGAACCGTTTTAACATAACTGTAATCAAGAATGTCCACTAGGAATGTGCGTGTGTGTATTCGTTCGGTTTACCGTTTTTGAGTGGAGGTTCATTATTGATATCTTATTCACATATAGGTGACAAGAAGTGGAGCTGGGCAGTCTGAGCCCCAGCATTCGGATAAGCGTGTGGCACCAGCCGAGGTGCCCACACCTCCTCCTTCTGCGAAAACTGTACGCCTAGTCGCAGAGGTGGTATTTGCCATGCTTCAAGAACAACCTGTTGGGCAGGCATGGTCTGTCGTGGAGCCAGTTCGGGTTGGTGCAAGTCAAGAGCGGGTGGAAGCTCGAGTGGATGAGCGAGCGACTGACGATCAATTGAAGCGATTTATGGATTTTCATCCACCTACGTTTGTCGGGGCGCATTCCCCAATGCAGGCAGAAGATTGGCTTGCAAGAGTGAAGAGGATCCTGATCGCGCTCCTGATTGATGAGGGCCAGAGAGTGACGTTAGCCACTTTCTTACTGGAAGGAGAGGCGAGACTGTGGTGGGATGACGTCGAGATGCACCAGTTGGTAGGCAGAGGCCTGGGAGAGATTTCGATGGACGAATTCTCCAGGTTGTTTTGGGCAAAATATGTGCCAGTATCGCGGAGAATTGCGATGGAGAGCGAATTTAAACGTCTGGTGCAGGGTAAGAAGACTGTGGATGACTACCTGCATGAATTTACCAGGCTGGGACGTTATGTGGGGTTGACGTTTGCAAAAGAAGCGCAGAAGACGAACAGCTTTTATGAGGAACTCCGAGTTCATTGAACCAAGGCTTCCAAGCCTTTGTAGATACAGCCTCTGCGCTGGAAAAAGATTTGAAACGAGTACATGACAAGAAGAACTTTGTGGCGGATAAGTCGGAGTTCAAAGTCCTGCAGTCCGAACAGTCGGAGTTACGGAAACGGGATAAGAAGAGGTTCAAGCCTGCTGAACAAACGTCTTCAGATGTTGCTTCGGCCGCGACGTTTGGTCAAGGACGTGTTGATTCGCGTACATGTTTCATTTGTGAAAAGCCGGGGCATATAGCCCGTTACTGTTGGAAAGGCCCGTCAAAGAGTGAGCAAAAGACAGGCACGTCTTTTGAGGAAAAAGGTAAGGTAGTGGCGGAATCATCTGCAACTCGGGCGCAGCCGCAAGTGTACAATCTCGGCGTGCAGGAGCCCTAAAGCTCACACTATGAAGGACAACAACCTCGGGTGTTTAACCTAGAGTTGCAGGAGTCTGTCAAGAAGTTGCTTAAAGACGCGGATGAGCGGAAATAAAGTGGATGGTGCACTTTACTTTATTGCTGGTCGGTTATACCTCGTTTATTGTATGTGTGTTTGTGCAAACACTTTTGTTGGTGCGAGAACGTGGGGAGCGTAACCCTAGATCATTTTTTGGATATTTGTACCAAAGGAATGTTTGTGTTGATGGATTTGTTGCACTGAATTTCGGGATGAAATTTCTATAAGGAGGGGAGGATTGTAACACCCCAAAAACCTTAAGTCCAAAATATGGGTTCAGGCTGAGTGATACGGCCTGGGACACGGGCGTGTGGCCCTCGAAGGCCGTGTGAAGCTTTGGATTTCATGTATGGCCGGCTTGCGTGCCGATGTATGAAGTCGTATGTTTGTAAAGAGAAACTTGTAAGGCCTTAAGGCCATTAGCGGTGTGCTTGTTTACATTCCTGGTCTTGTATATAAATGAGTTATTTATATAGAAGTGGACATTCATGGATTGAGTTCGTATAACTTGTAATCTTCTGCTAGAATGTTCTGAGTTAGGATGAGCGGTATTTGGTATTAACCTGTGACCTCGCCGTCTGTTTGTGGCATATAATGTGGGGCCCCGACCGAACCTTCTATTATATGTTATTTAACGGATCGGGTTGTTACATAGATTTCCATGGCGCCAAAGAGGAATGCTAGGGTAACGATTCTCTTCTTGAGCATGTGAAGCTCGTCTTCTTTTGCATAAGGAAACCCGCTCCCGTGAGTGTGCGGTGAGTGTGCGGTGTTCCTTTGGGTAGATGTGAATAGTCCCCCTTTTTTGCATGTAGAGTCCGAAATCAAGAAATGGATATAGGCATGGTGTGTGAAGTCTACCTAGACAAGTTGGTCTGGATTGGTGATGTTTCATTATGCATGATTAGCCGGAGAAGACTCCGTGCCTTTGGTTGTTTTCGGGTTTCCTACGTGGTAGATTGCAACAGGGAATCTTGGGGATTAACTCCAAGGTGCACCTGGAAAACTGGGCGCAAACACATTTCTGCCAACTTGGTGGCATGGGAGACAGGCTTGAACATAACTAGGTTATGTGCTTGTTTGATAAATTTTGGGATCCGGTGAAGCTTAGCCCGCGCATTTGACTTAAGATTGACAGTGCGGTGTGAGCAACGGGCTTGTAGAATCGGACCCGGACTATGTGGTTTGGTGATAGAGACCCTAAATCAGGGACTTGCCATTGGCATAGTAGTGCGAGTCATAGGCTTAGGCCAGAAAGACTAAAATGCTCACGAGTATTGCAGTCCAAGAGGCGGTGGTGAGACCATGGTTTTGACCGGGTTCACCGTGTAACTGCCCTGAGAGCACGAGGTGTGAGGCTGTGTGTCCCTGCACCTGGGGTTTTGTGATTATTCACTATAATACTTAATATGCTAATAAGTGCATGGAAGGAGCATTGCCGCCCCGAGTTTGGGGACGGGATCGTTATAATTTGGTCAGCTTTAGCTGACCGTTAATTTTGTTTGGCACTGTTGCGGTGAATTGTGCTTGCAAGTGCTGCAGAGAAGAGTGGAAAATAGCGGGCCAAAGCACTTGTTGCTGAGCCGGCCCTTGAAGGCCTTGTTTGGTTTACTTGTTTAACTCATGTGTGACCGGCCTGCGAGCCGAAGTATGGAAGACACTGTTTTAAATTTAGTGAACTCCTGTAAGGCCATAAGACCGGTACTTTGTTTACTTTGTAATTCATTCCTATTTGGGTTCGATAGTGGACATTCATGCTTATTGCTGGGTTTTTATTTTGCAACTTAATAAATTGCTTCCGGTAGATGCTCTGTGTAGGACATTACGATTGGGAGAATGGTTTCAATGAATAACCCACCAGTCTGTCCGTCGTATATGGCGTCGGGCCCCGGCCGGACCTACTACTATATGCTATATGACGGATAGGGGTTTTACAATTTGGTATCAGACTACTGGTTTCGGTCAGGCTTAAATGAATTTGTGGACGAATTCACTTTAAGGTGTGGTGAGCACATGTGTGTGCGTCATCGTTATAATATGAAAAGAACCCATGAATGTCCACTAAGGAATGAAAATACACATGTCTGAGGAACCTGCGTGTTCCTATAATTTCTTTTTGCAATATTTCTTGGTCGCTTAATGATATTTTGTATGACTATAGGTGACCAGGAGAGGTGCGGGGTCGTCAGAACATCCAGTTTCTGAGGCAAGTAGCGCACCAAATGATGCGTCAGCAACACCTCCTTCGGCTGAGACCATACGATTGGTAGCTGAAGCAGTGTTTGTGATGATTAATGCACAGCCTGCAAGGCAGGTGCAGCAGCCTGCCCCTGCTATGGAGCTAGTACCGCTCCAAGCGGCGGAACCAAGGAGGGTGGAGCAGGTTGTGGTGGAGCCAATGATGCCTAAGATGGCAACGAAGAATCAACTCAAACACTTTATGGGCTTCAATCCTCCAGTATTCTCAGGGATGGGAACCCCAAGTCAAGCTGAAGATTGGCTCTCCCGGATAAAGAGAGTCCTGACAGCTACGGAGACGGAGGAGTGGCAGAAGTAGATTATAACCACTTAGTTGTTGGACGGCGATGCAAGGCTTTTGTGGGAAGGTTTTAAACTACACCATTTGGGGGGGAGAAGACCACTTACAGACGTCTCGATGGAAGAATTCTCGAGACTGTTCTTGGCTCGATACCTCCCCTCGGCGCAGAGGATTGCAATGGAGAACGAGTTTCAGAAGTTGGTGCAGGCAGAGAGTAGCGTGGATGAGTACCCCCACGAATTTACATGCTTGGGTCAGTATACAAGCGCTACATTCGCTGATGAAGAGCGAAAGACAAACCGATTCTATGAAGGTCTGAGGGATGACCTGATTATACTGCTCTCAGGGCCTATGACGCAGGGCTTCTTGACCCTGGTCAACACGGCCCAGTCTTTGGAGAAAGATATGAAGAACGTACAGGCGAAGAAAGACTCCAGTGGTAGGAAGTCATAGTTCAAAGTGCCGTCTTCAAAGTTCGGTTTTCGAAGGTGGAATAAGAAGGCTAGGACATCGGGTCAAGCCCCTTCTTCCAGTGCTTCGGGGGCAACTACTAGCGAAACCCCGGGCGCTTGCATTACTTGTGGGAAGCCAGGGCATTTTGCCTGTGACTGTTGGAGCGGACATCCAAAGTCCGAGAGGAAGCTAGGAGCAACTTACGAGGAAAAGGGCAAGGCGGTGGAGTCAACCGCATCCAATTATGCTCCGCCTCAACCAAAAGTCTACAATCTTGGCCAGCAGGAGGACATCAAGCAAGCGGATGTGGTGATAGGTACGGTTCAAATTTATAGCAATTTGACTTTAAATACTGTTACTTTGTACATGTTAGCTTATTACTGTTTGTATATGCCTTGTTTTGATTTGTGATAATCCGGCGAGAGCACTGTTCGATACGGGAGCTTCGCACTCCTTTTTGTCCGAAGGTTTCATATTGCGCATTGGAGTCCCTTCTTCGATGACAAAGGACAAATTGGACGTGTTATTGCCAAATGGGTGTTCTATGCGCACGAACAGACTTTGTGCCGTAAAGATTCGTATTGGAAGTCAGGAGTTCGACTTGCTAGCATCGTTACTGCCGCTAGTAGAGTTCGACGTCATTTTTGGTATTGACTGGCTTTCGGAGCAGCATGCATATAGAGATTGCAATCGTAATGAAGTCAAGTTGGGAGCGGACCGGGAGACAACGTTTGCGAGTTTGAAGGGGTCGAGCAAGACCTTGATATCTGTTC
The DNA here is from genome assembly GCA_039513925.1 of Platanthera zijinensis. NCBI lineage: Eukaryota > Viridiplantae > Streptophyta > Magnoliopsida > Asparagales > Orchidaceae > Platanthera > Platanthera zijinensis. Next base: position 11,719,589 of record CM077094.1, read on the forward strand.
TTCAGGTGGTCAAGGTTGTTTGTGTTGGTGCAGAGATGTTCTTCACGCTAGTTGTAACGCCACTCCAAGCACCAAGAACAAGCCAAGCACGTTATCGGGTTGCAGCCCAAGCACCCCAACCCCTCTCCAGCCCACTGGCGGGTTGTTGGTGGCCACAGCCTCCCTTTGATTAGTCAAACTCGATAGTCAAGCGCGAACTATGGGGACTTCCCAGGAGGTCTCCCATCCCAGTACTACTCTCGCTCAATCACGCTTAACTATGGAGTTCCTTCACTTCTCATCACCTGTTGAGCTGCACTTTTTATTGTAGCGACCCTAGCCGATCCAACGTGACAATGTCACGACTCCTCTCTAGGCGACGCTTCCGGGCTACAGCCCGGTAACGTGCCTGGCCTGTGCTTGGTGCTTGGCGGGGCGTTACAATAAAAAGATCACATTTTATTGTAGCGACCCAAGACGATCCAACGTGACAATGTCACGGCTCCGCTCTAGGAGATGCTACCGGGCTAGAGCCCAAGCACCCCAACCCCTCTCCATCCAGGAGGGTTGTTGGTGGACACAACCTCCCTTTGATGAGTCAAACTCGATAGTCAACCACGCACCATGGGGACTACCCATAAGGTCACCCATCAAAGTACTATTCTGACCCGAGCACGCTTAACTATGGAGTTCAGGCTGGGTGACACCCCAATTTTCAATTTGGAGTTTAGGCTGGGTGATACGGCCTGGGACACGAGCGAGTCCCAAGCCGTGTCCAGCTCTGGGTACTCAGCTGTGTTGTGAGAGCCTGAAAAAAATGAATTCTAAATGCGTTGAGAGGCGACACGGCCTGAGACACGAACGTGTCCCAGGGAATGTCCTGCTCGGGTTTGAAACCGGGTGGAGTTGAGTGAGGAACGCGACCAGTGACACGGGCGTGTCATGAGGGCGTGTTCGGCACAGGGCCAAGGACACGAGCGTGTGCCTTAGCCGTGTGCTTCTCAGGAGTGTTGGTCCTATATCTAGAAAGGAACACGCCCCTAAATACAAGCGTGTACCAACTGACACGTGTGTTGGGTATTGCATCCACAATGACCCAGATTTTAAGGAAGTCACCCTTGAACTAAGATGAATTAAGTTGTATTTGATATCTTTGTATTAGTTGTGTGTTTGCAGACTCTCATTTCTAAGTGTAGACCAATGTCAATCTACAGTCGGTCATGAACACAGGACCATACAGTGTAATCCCTCACTGTGTGATCCAAGGTGTTGACTCATGTGTAGCCTCTCAATTGGGATATACTTCATATTCAAGCACTTGGACCATGGGATGAAGATTGGATTCTTGAAGAGAAGAAGAAAATTCTCTAAGTTCTAAAATTTCTCCAAGTCCACTTCTCGAGATGTCTACTATAGTTCTTGAGAAGTAGAGTTAGCAGTATTCGAGAAGTTCACTTAGTTCTCGAAAAGCCTAGGCTAGTTTCGAGAAACATCATTATAGTTCTCGAGAAGCTTAGTCTAAGTTCTCGAGAAGTCACAGCCTACACTTCTCAAGTATCCAGAGACAGCCTTGTTAATATTCTAAGTTAATCTCTCGAGAAGTCCATTATAGTTCTCGAGATCATAGCTTCTAGTTATCGAGAAGTCAGCTTAGTTCTCAAGTACTAGATTTGGCCTTCGAGTAATGTTATTTTAGTTCTCGAGAAGTTTTGTTTAGTTCTTGAGTAATATCAACGCTTAATTCTCGAGTACTAACTTAAGTCCAGAATGTTTAGCTCTCGAGAAATCAGCCTTGTTCTCGATAACTTATTCATACTTCTCGAGAACAGTAGTTCATTTTTCAGAAAATTTACTTAAGTCTAGATCGACGAGATTTTCAAATGACTTGACGTGATTGGTCCACATGTCGTTATTAATGTCTTTTATAACCGTTAGAGGAAGTCCTATATAATTTTTTTTCATTAAGACTAACCCTAAGCGGTGATCCGTACTCTTTCTATTATTCTGAATCGACCGTCTCTCTCCAAGAACGAATTTATAGAAGCCGCCGCCGCCGCTCAGGTTGAAGATCGACACGTCTGTTTTCGATCAAGAAAGACTTGTTGTTCAAGGAATCTTCATCTTCTCTTTGATCGAGTAGGTCAAAGTTTTCTCTGATCAGATCTACCAAGTCCTCTTCAACAAATTCTGAAAAAGCCGCAAGTTCAAGAAGAACACCTAGAGATAAATTTTTCCAGATCTTAGACAAATCTCTGTTTGTATTTCAAATCTCTTCGTAATTTTTGTAGGAGATTATTCTCCGAGTGTAGGAGCGTTGTTCTACAAGTTGTAGGAAGTTTTCATCTTCCGAGTGAAGATCCATTTGGATCGAGGTTGTAGGAACTTGCTTCCGAGACATAGGATTGGTTTTCAAACCGAGATAGTGGAGTAGCCGAGTCTAGTTATTTACTAGATCAGTTAGGGAAAGTGGACATACCCAAGGTTGGGGAAGCACTATAAATCTTCTTTTCATTTGTGATTGCTTGATTGTTTGTGCTAGTACGTTAAAATTTTTATTCCGCAAATAGACGCACAATTCACCTATTCACCCCCTCTAGGTGATTTAGGTCTACAACTTAACACTTTCAATTGGTATAAGAGGGAGGTTTGTCATTAAAAGGTTAACACCTTGATCAATTTCCTCTCTAAGTTGTCTCTTGATTATTTTCAAACAATGGACAAGGCTAAAGATTTTCCCAAGCTTTCCCTGTGCACAAAGAACAACTTTGCCATGTGGAAAGAAAGAATTAAATTTTTCATGGAAGCTGTGGATCCTCGGATCTTCATGATTATTAAAGAAGTTCCTTACGTCCCCATGACCATCTCCGCCTTAGATCCAACAAATAAAGTCCCAAAGAAGTTGATGGATCGAGATAAAGATGAGATTGCACTTGTCTCTCTGGATAAAAAAGCTAAAAATATAATAGCGAGTGCAGTCGATGACTCTATGCTGCAGAATCTGATTCACTGCCAATCTGCTAAGGAGATGTGGCATTTTCTCATCACTCTGATGTAAGGTACAGAAGAAGTGAGGGATGATAGAAGATCCCTATTGAATCAGAAGTACGAAGCCTTTAGGCTAGGGCCAAAGTATACCATTACAGATACATTTGAGAACTTTTTCAAGATAGTTAACGACCTCAGAGTATATGGCTGAGTCTTCATCAACGGAGAACTGAATGATAAGTTCCTAATATCCTTAACCAAGGAATGGGACAATAAGGTATATGCCATCAGGGAATTTGGAAAGCTAGCTGAGACAGATCCTCAGAATCACTTCGGGAAGCTGATGTCATATGAGATTCAACTCAACAAAAGGAAAGCTGAAGAAGAGAAGAGCGGGTCATCATCCAAAGAGAAGCTTGTTGCTTTAAAGGCAGACACCTCCAGGAAGTCAAAGGCTACCTCTCCAGCCCCAACACAAGAATTTAGTGAAGAAGAAAACTTGGAGCCAAGTACCTCGGGATATGAGCTTTCTGAAGGAGAGTTCTCCTTACTCTCACGGCAGTTCAAGAAATTCTTGAATAAGAAAAAGCAATGGAAATGCAAGGATGCCTCTCACAGAAGATCACGACATGACGGCAATCGACACAGAAAATGCTCAAGCAGCCACGACAGGTATGGTTCTAAACAGAACAAACATATTTCGACTGACATAATTTGCTACTGTTATAACAAGCAAGGTCACATCATAGCTAACTGTGCCCAAGAGAAGAAGGAGGGTGGAAAAAGAGAAGAACAGAAGTCCTCGTACAACAAGAAGAGGACAGAGAAGAGCCTGATAGCCAAGAAGGGCAAGACTCTTAGTTACTCTGACTATTCTCAGTCAAGTGAAGAAGAGGAAGCCTACTTTGGACTTACGGCTCAGTTAGATGATGAACAAGAGCCCCAGTTCAATGGGGAGGTAAAATCTCTCACCCCTCTTTCAGATTCTGAAGTTTTTGAGCATGATCACGAGGAAAGCTCCTCTGACGATGAGTGTGAACTCATGGCCCATTACAAGGTGTTGATCATGGCTTACGACAAATGTCGACGAGTCGTGAAAACTCATGCTAAAGAGATCATATCTCTAAAAGCTAAAGAGAGCACCTTGAGAGAGGAAGTTGCTAAGACTAACTCACTCAAGGAAGACTTCAATAATACTAATGAAGAAAATAATAAGGCTCTAGAGCACCTTGACTTGAAAGATAAAATCATCAAGGAGTTGGAAGAACAACTCGCAGCTATCGAGAAACTTGTTGAAAGTTTCTCGAAGCCTAAGACTGTCCTTCCTCACGTTGCTGAATTCCCAGCAAAGGCCAAGGGTACTGGACTAGGCCATGTAGAAGCTCCTAGTAAATACTCTAGGAGAAATAATGCTAAGAGAAAGAATAAGGCCGCCAAGAAGGCCTCAGTCGAAGAAAAGGGGAAAGCTCCTCTAGATCAGACTATTTTTAAGAAAGTCATTTTTCCAACGAATAAGTTTGATCTTGACTCATCCTACGGTCACTTGACTAGGCCTACTTATGTAGAGCCAAAGTCTCATTACCAAGGATGGACTCGCCCCAGAAACTTTGGTGAGAGTGTCTTTAAGGCACCTTATGAAGAAGTCATTCTTCAGGGCTATGGACCTTATAATCATGGTCATAACTTCAAGAAAGCACCAAAAGTAAAATCCATTGTTGAAAAGCCTGTGATGGAGAAGAAATCATGTGATTTCCATCATCATGAAGCTTCTTCCTCCAAGAATGCTACCCCTGCTAGGCCACCATCCAAGGAGGTTAAGCAGGAGAACTTAAGGCAATGATACAATAGGTTTGACTATTGGTACTGTGGCAGAATTGGTCATTTTGCCATCGATTGTCTATTTAATCCAAGAAATTTTGCAACTCCTCAAGTTGGCAACATGTGAATGACCACTTAAAATGCTAACCCTCGTAGGTGGAGTATTCTAACACGAGGCCAAGGACCCAAATGTGTTTGGGTTCCTAAGGCAAATTGATTATGATTGCAGGTATGTCGAAAGGCCACCAAAACACCAATCTGGTATTTGGACAGTGGATGCTCTCGACACATGATCGGGACAAGAAGCCTACTTCAAAATTATTCTCCACTGTTGAACAGAACAAAGGTCATATTTGGAGGTTCAAAATGAGGGATAACTAAAGGCTACGGTATGATTATTAATGGTAGTGTATCCTTTTCAGATGTAGCTTATGTGGAGGGATTAGAACACAATCTTATAAGAATAAGCAAACTATATGACAAAGGATACATAGTTGAATTCCACGCTGACAAGTGCCTGATAAAGTCTGTTGATAATATGGAAACGATTCTATCCGGCGCTCGAAGAAGGAATATATTTTGTTTAAATTTCATTTGTATAGACTCTTCTACACTAGTGTGCTTTTTAGCAAAAGATAGTTCATCTCTTGGTGACCAATGACACAAGAGGTTAGCACATAATAATTTTAATACTATTAATAAATTATTCTCTCTAAACTTTGTACGTGATGCCCCGAATATAAAGTATGTCAAAGATAGACCTTTTCATGCATGCGTAAAAGGCAAGAAAATAAGGGCTACTTTTAAAAGCATAATAGGAAAAGACTCCAATAGGTGTTTACACCTACTTCATATGGACTTGTTCGGTCCACTACAAATTAGAAGCTTGGGAGGTAAGGAATATACATTGGTTATCATTGATGACTACTCGCTCTTTGCGTGGGTATTGTTTCTGAAACACAAGTCAGATACCTTTGATGTCTTTACAAATTTTGTTAGGCAGATCTAGAATGAATACAATTGTTTCGTAGTCAAAATCATAAGTGACATTGGAACAGAATTCAAGTCTGGGGCCATGACAGAATTCTGTGAAAGCTTAGGTATCTTTCATGAGTTTTCATCTCTCCTCGTACTCCACAGCAAAATGGAGTAGCTGAGAGAAGGAATAGAACACTCATAAAGGCTTGTAAGACTATATTGAGTGATGCTTTACTTCCGGAGTACTTCTAGGCTGAAGCCATCAATACTGCATGCCACATGCAAAATCGAGCACTCATCAATAAGAATCATGATAAGACACCTTACGAACTTCTAAAAGGCAAGAAACAAGCTGTTTCATATTTTAGAATTTTTGGATGTAAATGCTTCGTGCTTAACAATGGTAAGTATCATACTACCAAGTTTAGTGAGAAAAGTTTTGAAGTTATTTTTGTAGGTTATAGTATCCATAGTAAGGAATACAAAATTTTCAATAGAAAAACTCTGGTTATAGAGAAATCCATACATGTTGTATTTGATGAGACGAGCTTGTTGCAAAGCAAATTGTCTAGTGTGCTTGTTGTAGATCCAGGTACAAATCTGAAAGAAATCAGCTTGGATGAACTGACTGCAGGTGAAAGAGAAAAGTTCATCAAGATCACTACTCCAACCCCCATTGGAGAGATAGACGATCAAGATGAAGAAACCATCAGAGTTGATGAAGTCACTCCAGTGGCTGAAGAAGTTCCAGATGCTAGGAATCTAGAGCTCAGACATCTGAAGGATCATCCATTGAACCAGATCATAGGAGATCCCCGTGATGGTGTCAGAACTTGTCGAGGTACAAATAACGAGAATCTATATTTATGTTTTCTCTCACAAGTTGAACCAAAGAAGTTTGAGGAAGCAAACTCAGACGCATCATTGATCTTGGCCATGGAAGAAGAACTGAACTAGTTCAAGCGCTGCAAAGTTTGGAATCTAGTTCCAAGACCCAAAGGTAAAAATGTCATCAGGACAAAGTGGGTCTATAGGAACAAATTGGACGAGGATGGAACAATCATAAAGAATAATGCCAGACTCGTCGCCAAAGGATATCGTCAAGAAGAAGGAATCGACTTCGACCAAACATATGCTCCAGTAGCAAGGCTGGAGGCCATCAGACTATTCCTGGCTTATGCTGCACTGAAGAGCTTCACTATCTATCAAATGGATGTGAAGTCCGCCTTCCTTAATGGTGACATAAAGGAAGAAGTATACGTGGAACAACCCCCAGGTTTTGTTGATTCTAACTTTTCTGACTATGTTTATTTATTATCGAAAGCGCTGTACGGTTTGAAACAAGCTCCTCGAGCTTGGTAAGAAATGTTATCTAGCTTTCTCCTTGAGACCAAGTTCACAAGGGGAAAGATAGATAAGACATTATTTCTTAGGGAAATTAAAGGCAAGATTTTGCTAGTACAAATCTATGTCGACGACATCATTTTTGGTCCTACAGACAACAACCTCTGCAAAAAGTTTTCTAAACTTATACAAGTGAAGTTTGAAATGAGTAGTATGGAAAAGCTTATGTATTTCTTAGGACTTCAGGTGAAACAATCTGAAGATGGAATTTTCATCTCACAGACGAAGTTCACCAAGGAGTTGATTAATAAATTCGAAATGGAGAGTGCAACCTCTATGAGGACTCCAATGGCCTCATCTATGTCTCTGGACAAGGATGAGAAAGGGAAACCTTTTGATGAAACCAAGTACAGAAGCATAGTTGGATCCTTGCTCTATCTTACTACCAGTAGACCAGACATAATGTTCTCTACAAGTGTTTGTGCTAGAGTCCAAGTGAACTGTAAGGAATCTCACTATGCTGCTGCAAAGCGGATCTTGAGATACCTTAAAGGTACACCGAATCTTGGCTTATGATACCCGAGAAGTAATGATAGCGAACTAATTGGTTTTTTAGATGCAGACTTTGCAGGTAGCAAAGATGATAGAAAAAGAACTTCAGGGACGTGTCATTTCTTTGGAAAAAGGCTTATCTCATGGAGCAAGAAAAAGTAAAATTGTGTCGCAATCTCAACGGCCGAGTCAGAATATATTTCTGCCGGCAGTTGTTGTGCACAATTGCTTTGGATAAAGAATCAGCTAGAAGATTGCGACATGAAGGTTAAAGATATTCCATTATTTTGCGACTCCTCCAGTGCAATAGCAATTGCCAGCAACCCAGTCTCGCACAGCCGGACAAAGTATATCGAGCTCAGATATCACTTCATCCGGGAGCATGTGGAGCAAGGGGATGTGGATCTGCGATACGTGCCAACAGATCGACAAGTTACAGATATTTTCACAAAGCCGCTGGACGAGACCAAGTTCAATTTCTTCAAAACTTAACTTGGGATGCTGAACAAAGAAAGATAGATCAAAGGGAATCAGTTCAAAGATCAAGAATCGATGATATTTCAAAAAGGTCAGAAATTTCTCAAGTGGAAGGCAGTTCTTGAGAAATACAGTTACTTCTCGAAAAGTATATAACTAGTTCTCGAAAACTTAAGTCCACTTCTCGAGAACTAAAGATCCGTCTCTCGTGAAGTACAATAAGTTCTCGGAAAAAAGAAATATACTTCTCGATAACTATAACCATGTCTCTCAAGAACTAACCCTACCTCTCTAGAAATGCCCCGTCTGTTTTCGATTTCTGTTCATTTCTTCAATTTCGAAAACCGATCGATTTCTGATTTAATCCAAGGGTTATTTTAGATTAATTAGATACCTAATAAACATTACTAGGGTTATATATATATATAACTTTAGAAATCTCAAATCAACTGACATTTCAAAATCCATTCTCTCGAAAACTCTTCGTCTTCCGTCGACCAGAGCATCGACACCGCCGCTTTCTCGCGCTCTGTCCATCACCGTCATCAATCTCAATGAAACATCAGTCCATAATCAGAGTCAGCAGTGAACTTGTGGTCGCCGGGATTGCAGAAATTTCAGACGATTTAAAGAATTTGCTTCTTTTGCTAGAAACCGCAGGTTTGAACTTTGTTCTTTCAGAACCTTGTAAGATTCTATTTCCAGAAGTAGAAGAGTTCTATAGAAATGTCAAGATAAGGAGGAATAACACTGTACTGAAATCCAAGGTCATGGTAGTTAAGATTATGTTAAGCCCGACCATAGTGTCCAGACTTCTAAGATTGCCTACTGTAGATGATGGAGATGAACTTACACAGGAAGATAATGACAGAACCTGCAATTTTTGTGGAGTTACAGTTGACATCACCTCACTAAGGAGGAAAGCTCTGAATGATGTCAACAAGCTTCTGGTTGACATTGTTGGAAAAATTCTATGGTGCAGGATAGGGTCTATAGGTTTCATAACCAATGACCTATTCGATGTCATGACAGCTATAGTCTACAGGAAGAAATTTCTATATGGCATGATGATTTTTAACATGATCAGGGATAGTATTAAAGAACCAAAGTTTGTCAGGATAATCTCTTTGATGTTGCATGAGATTGATCCAGTTGTCTTCCAAACTTCAAAAGGTACACCTATTCATCACATGAGGAATATCTACTTAGCTTCCATTCAAAGGTGGGAGTTAAAACTGAAGAATCCAAAGCAGATAGCTAAAGAGCTTGCAACCCCTGCTTTAGAGGTCAGGACCCCATTTCCCTCCTCTCATGATGTTGCTGAACCATCTGGTGCAGTAACTGAGGGGGAGCCTACATCCTCTGTTCCAGTAGATAGAATTCCCTCTCCTCCTCCAGCTAGATCTCCAGTCAGAAGTCCAGTCAATTCACCAATCAGTAGTCCATCAAGATCACCAGCAAGATCACAAATCAGAAGTCCAATCAGAAGTCCAATCAGAAGCCCAATTAGATCTCCAGTCAGGTCTCTATTGGCAGATATATCAGTTGAGGCAATTTCAAATGAGCAAGTTCAGAAAACCCTCAACTCACATGCTGAAGACATAAAAAACATCATAAAAGAACTCACTTCTGATGAGCCTCTTCCTTCCCTCCATTCAAAAATTGCTAAAGAACCTTCAAAGGGTCCATCTCAAGCTCCTTCTCCATCTCCAATAGCTTCTCCAAGAGAAACTCCTTATCCTTCTCCAAGAAAAGACTCACCTCAACAAGATACCATCATTCTATCAGAAGAAGATGAGACAGAACCAGAGACAGTTGAAGCTCCCCTGAGGAGACTTGACTTTTCTATTCCCACCCTCCATGGTGAGGAAGGATATATAGTCATTCATACTGCCAGAGCTAAAATCTTTGTAGTTGTTGAAGAAATCCATCCTTGGAAAGTCCCTCCTCCACCTCAAACTGCTACTCTTGCTGTTCCCGCTACTGCTGCTTCCCCTATAAGTTCAGATTTTCTAAGCAAGATTGAAGTTATGCTGGCTAACCAAAGGAAATATTTTGATGAATCTCTGAAGAGAGTCCAAGACAAATTCACTGCTCTAGAGAAAGAGATTAGCAGAGGATTTGCAAAAATCCAGCACAACAATGACTCTCTCAAAGAATTACTTCTGATTGGTGGAAAAGCTATAAACCACACTATCACTAGTGTTGGTAAGGTAATGGGACAATCTGTAACTCTTGCAAACAATCAGATCCAGTTAGAGATGAAAGCCCAAGAACATGTTATGAAAATCTGTGAAGAGGTTGGTACCTTCAAAGAACATGCTATAGACACACTATCTGTAGAATTCAGAAAGGGGGAGAGTCTGGTGAAAGAACATGTGGACAAGTTTATTGCTAATGCCAACACTGTCTTGTCTGAGCAGTTAACTGCAATTAATAAGAATGTTTTAGAATTGATTCAGTCTGTGAAATTTCATAAATATAAAATTGCAGTCTGGATGAATAAACAGATATTCCTTGAATTCCAGGTTGATCTTAATGTCATACCTCATCACCTGAACCCTATTACTGAAGGTCAGTCAAGTCAGATGCCTGCTCAGATGCAGCATCAGATGCCATGCTTCTCTCCAAGGCCAGAAGATCAAAATCCTCCTCCTGCTTCTTATGATCAAGTTTGGGATGATGTGATTCCTCAAGATTTACCTGAAATCAACACTTCTAAGTAGAGGAAGTATGGGGAAGGCCCCTCTGCAAGCAAAAGCATTCCTAAGCAGACAGAGAGAAAAGAAAAGCACAGGAATTTGCTGAAGTCTGGAGTCCTACCTTCAAAGCATTGATTCTTGATACTCTCAAGTTAGTAATGGACTATAATGAAAGCAGGAATCTCCACTACAACTCCACTGAGTGAGAACTCTATGAGAATTCCATGACTAAAAGAAGGATATATGACAGAGAGTATGACAAGAATAATCCTAAGGCTCCTCCAAAACCTCCAAGGTACCACCCAAAGCCTTTCAGCTACCAGAGAAGACAACAAGAAAAGTATGACAGACAGCATCAGAGCAAGGAATGACTTTTTGTTGATAACTATTTTGAGATTATGGATGAAATGGATGTTGATTTGAAATCTAAAACATTATATATATACAATTTCTAGTTTTGCTAATTGTGTGCTTAATTTTCATTTCCTGTATTTGAATCTATTCTTCATTTACAGTTCTTTCTTTATTGGTATAATTCACCTTAGTGTAGAGGGTTCTGACTTCTATAAATAGGGGAAGATCGTTGGGTATTGCATCCACAATGACCCAGATTTGCAGGAAGTCACCCTTGAACTAAGATGAATTAAGTTGTATTTGATCTCTTTATTTTAGTTGTGTGTTTGCAGACTCTCATTTCTAAGTGTAGACAAATGTCAGTCTACAGTGGGTCATGAAAATAGGACCATACAGTGTAATCCCTCACTGTGTGATCCAAGGTATTGACTCATGTGTAGCCTCTCAATTAAGATTCACTTCATATTCAAGCACTTGGAGCATGGGATGAAGATTGGATTCTTGAAGAGAAGAAGAAAATTCTCTAAGTTCTAAAATTTCTCTAAGTCCACTTCTCGAGAAGTCTACTATAGTTCTCGAGAAGTAGAGTTAGCAGTATTAGAGAAGTTCACTTAGTTCTCGAAAATCCTAGACTAGTTCTAGAGAAACATCATTATAGTTCTCGAGAAGCTTAGTCTAAGTTTTCGAGAAGTCACAGCCTACACTTCTCGAGTAGCCAGAGACAGCCTTGAAAATATTCTAAGTCCATCTCTCGAGAAGTCCATTATAGTTCTCGAGAACTTATCTTCTAGTTCTCGAGAAGTCAGCTTAGTTCTCGAGTACTAGATTTGGCCTTCGAGTAATGTTATTTTAGTTCTCGAGAAGTTTTGTTTAGTTCTTGAGTAGACTCAACGCTTAATTTTCGAGTACTAACTTAAGTCCAGAATGTTTTGCTCTCGAGAAATCAACCTTGTTCTCGAGAACTTATTCATACTACTCGAGAACAGCAGTTCATTTTTCAGAAAATTTACTTAAGTCCAGATCGACGGAATTTTCAAATTACTTGACGTGATTGGTCCACGTGTCATCATTTATGTCTTTTAAAACCGTTAGGGGAAATCCTATATAATGTCTTTTCATTAAGACTAACCCTAAGCGGTGATCCGTACTCTTTCTATTATTCTGAATCAGCCGTCTCTCTCCAAGAACGAATTTACAGCCCGCCGCCGCTTAGGTTGAAGATCGATACGTCTGTTTTCGATCAAGAAAGACTTGTTATTCAAGGAATTTTCATCTTCTCCTTGATCGAGTAGGTCAAAGTTTTCTCAGATCCGATCTACCAAGTATTCTTCAACAAATTCGTAAAAATCCGCAAAGTTCAAGAAGAAGACCTAGAGATAAATTTTTCCAGATCTGAGACAAATCTTTGTTTATATTTCAAATCTCTTTGTAATTTTTGTAGGAGATTATTCTCCGAGTGTAGGAGCATTGTTCTCCAAGTTGTAGGAGGTTTTCATCTTCCGAGGGTATATCCATATGGATCGAGGTTGTAGGAATTGGGATCCGAGACGTAGGATTGGTTTCGAATCCGAGATAGTGGAGTAGCCGTGTTTAGTGATTTACTAGATCGGAGAGGGAAAGTGGACGTACCCAAGGTTGGGGAACCACTATAAATCTTCTTGTCGTCTGTGATTACTTGATTGTTTGTTCTAGTTCATTAAAATTTTTATTCCGCAAATAGACGCACAATTCACCTATTCACCCCCCTCTATGTGATTTAGGTAGACAACTTAACACTTTCAACGGGCGTGTCAGGGGCTTGACACGGGCGTGTCTTAGCCCGTGTTCTGGTCTGGGTAAGTCGGTTCGTGTACCACTTGTAGTACAAGTACTTTGATATGGGAGTTTCACAGGCCGTGTCAGCCCGCAACACGAACCGACAATTGAGCTTGCAGCTCAGTTGGTGATGAGGAGTTGAAAAGCTCAATAGTTAAGCTTGCTCGGGCCGGAGTAGTACTAGGATGGGTGACCTCCTAGGATGTCCCCGTATGGCCCAACTTCACTGTCGAGTTCACTCATCAAAGGGAGGTTGTTGCCATCAACAACCCGCCAGTGGGCTGGAGAGGGGTGGGGGTACTTGGGCTGCAGCCCGGTAGCGATGCCATGGGGGGCTATGGGCCAAATTCAGGGTCATTACACTAGTGGAGGATACAAAGCCTAAGCCCACTATGGGTAGTATCCCACTAGTGTGCGAGTACCCTGATGTGTTCCCGGACAATCCTCCCGGAGCCCCACCCTAGCGGGAGATCGACTTCACGATTGAGCTAGTGCAAGGTGCCTAACCTGTGTCACGCTCTCCTTATCGGTTGGCGCCTAAGGAAATGGCGGAGCTAACAGTTCAACTTGAAGAGTTGTTAGAGAAGATTTATGTGCGTCCAAGTTCATCGCCTTGGAGCGCACCGGTCCTCTTTGTTAAGAAGAAGGACGGAAGTTTGCGGCTCTGTATCGTTTATAGAGAACTTAACAAGTTAACGGAAAAGAAAAAGTACCCGATCCCAAGGATTGATGATCTATTTGATCAGTAAGTCAGGTCATCAGTGTACTCAAAATTGGATCTTAAGTCCGATTACTATCAACTGAGAATAAGGGAAAGTGATATCCCAAAGACAGCATTCAGCACAAGATATGGGCATTTCGAGTTTACGGTCATGCTGTTCGGGCTGACTAATGCGCCATCAGTGTTCATAGATCTGATGAACAGAACGTTCAGGGAGTACTTAGACCACTTTGTGATCGTCTTTATCGACGACATATTGGTGTACTCGCAGTGCGAAGAGGATCACTTCAAGCATCAACATTTGGTTTTGGAGACACTGAGGAGGAACGAACTATACGCAAAGTTCTCCAAATGCGAGTTTTGGTTGCCCTCAGTAGCATTCCTTGGTCACATTGTCAGTGGAGAAGGGTTTGCGGTGGATCCGAAGAAGATAGTTGCGATATGGGAGTTGCCTGTGTTGTCTTCGGTAGTGGAAGTCTGGAGTTTTCTGGGCTTGCCATCTATTACAGGCACTTTGAAGAGAACTTCTCGCAGATAGTGTTACCTCTCACTACTCTGACAAGGAAAGATCAGAAGTTTGTTTGGACGCAAGAGTACGCACAAGCTTTTGAAGAGTTGAAGGGTCGGTTGACCACGGCGCCAATGCTAAGTTCGTCGAGTGGGACCGAAGGCTTTGAGAACTATAGCAATGCTTCGGGTAGTGGTTTGGGATGCGTGCTGCTGCAGCATGGAAGTGTTATAGCCTATGGCTCGCGTCAGCTGCAAGTGCTTGAGAGAAATTATCCGGTCCACGACTTGGAGTTAGCGGTCGAAATATTTTCTCAGAAGCTGTGGAGGAATTATTTGTATGGCGTAAAAGTCGATATTTATACTGACCACAAGAGCCTGAAATACCTATTGGATCAGAAGGATCTGAATATGAGGCAGCGAAGATGGATGGAGTTCCTGGGGGACTATACATTTAGAATTCATTATGTTCACGGGAAAGGCAATGTAGTTGCGGATGCGTTGAGTCACAGGGCTTCCGCTCAAACCAATTGGTTGTCGGTTCATGACAAACTGTTGATTCGGGAGTTGGAGGCGTTAGATATCTCCTGTGTGGACAAGCAGACTAGCTCCGAAGCACTATTGAACTGGACTGAAGTTTAGTATGACCTAGCTGATCGAATTCGGCAGGCTTTGGAGCTGGATAGCGACATGAAGCAAATCTTTGATGCGGTTTCGGTTGGGTCAAATTTCCAATTTACGGTTGTAGATGGACTGCTAAGGAAGGACAGTCGTTTGTGCGTCCCAAACGAGGGTATTTTATGGGTGGAGTTGATGTACGAGGCTCATGATACCAAGTACTTGATTCACCCAGGGAGCACGAAGATGTACTGAGATCTGAAGAAGTGGTTCTTGTGGCCAAGACTCAAGAAGAATGTGGCACTATTTGTAGAAAAGTGTCAGACTTACGCCTTAGTTAAGGCAGAGTGCCAGAAGACAGGGGGTCTCTTGAAATCTTTGCCTATTCTGACGATATCTCAATGGACTTTGTGCATGGATTGCCGAGGTCGCAGAAGGGAAACGACGCCATCTCACTGATCGTAGATTGGTTGACAAAAGTGTCGCACTTCATTCAGAATTGGAAGGATGATTCAGTGGAGAAACTGGCGAAGTTGTATGTGGATAACATTGTTCGACTACACGGTGTGCCCTGTAATATTGTGAGCGACCGTGATGGATGGTTCGCGTCCAATGACTAGAGATTGGTGCAGCAAATGTTGGGAACTAAGTTAAGGTTTAGCACAGCCTTTCATCCGCAGACGGATGGTCAGACAGAGAGGGTCAACAGGACGATGGAAGACATGCTTCGCATGTGCGTCCTGGATTTCGGGAAGCAGTGGGAAGATCATTTGTATTTGGTGGATTTTGCTTACAACAAGAGCTACAAAGCGAGCATACAAATGACGCCCTTTAAGGCCTTATATGGGAGAAAATGTCGCACACCGTTATCGTGGTTAGAAACAGGTGAGGTGAGGTTGTACAAAAAGCAAGAGGTGGAAAGCGCCACTTCATTGGTACGAACCATTCGAGTGCGTTTGTTGATCGCTCAGGATAGACAAGCTAAATACTATAATGCCAGGCATCGGAATGTGGAGTTCGCTGTTGGAGACTGGGTATATTTGAAGATAAAGCCGTTCAAGGGTGTTTCATGGTTACAACGCTTGAAAAAGATGAGCCCGAGGTACCTTGGACCATTTGAGGTCCTGGAGCGGATTGGTGAAGCGGCTTATCATTTAAAGCTATCAGTGGAGCCGAGTGCTCTACACGACATATTTCACATATCAGCGTTGCGGAAGGCGATGCAAGAGCCTACGAAGGTGATCGCGTTTGATCATATACCGGTGGACGAAGGTTTAATGACAAGGGTCAAGCCCGTTCGTATTGTGGACTCTAAAGTCAAGCGACTTCGTAACAAGGAGATCAGGATGGTAAAGGTCCGTTTGGACAATTGCGGTCGGGAAGAGCTCTCTTGGGAGAGGGAGAAGACTATGCTTGAGGAGTACCCAGAGTTATTCCACTCAGGTACCGCTTTTGGTTTTTTGTATCTTTTTCTTTCGGAAATTTCGTGGATGAAATTATTTTAAGAGGGAGAGAGTTGTAACGCCCCGAAACTCAAAAGAGGGATGGGTGGCATTTTGAGCCAATTTTGGGACTTGGTAGAGGTCACACGGCCTCGGACACGGGCGTGTCCTAGGGGCGTGTCGTGCTCGGGTTCGATGACGGCTGTATGGTTGATGAAATTGCAGTCGACGATTGTTGAATAGCGAATATAACCTGAGAAACGGGCATGTCCTAGGCTGTGTCCTACTCGGGTTGTTAGCCGAGTTTTTTCGGGGGAGAGACACGGCCTGAGACCAGGCGTGTTCGGGTCTAACACAGGCGTGTTAAATTCGACAAGGGCGTGTCGAATACCCGTGTTCTCCTCGAGTTGGTGCTGGACCTATGTCGATGGAAGAACACACCTAGCTACACGGGCGTGTACTGGATGACACGGGCATGTCAAGCCTGAAACGAGCGTGTTGAGAGACCATGTTCTTTTCAAACGCGACAGTTTTGGCGCCGATTGAGGCACACGGGCATGCCACAAGACATGTTCGGCCCAGGTTTTGGATTTTAAGTGTGAATCGTGGTCGTCCGTTTCCTTCTTTTGGGATCTAACGACTCAGGGTTGTTCTTTCTGGGATATACCCGGGAATTGGGCTTAGAAACCATCCTTCTATTTGGGTTTTCACTTTCTAAAGTTCTAGAGAGAGGGGAGAGCAAGGAGGAAGAAGGAAGAGAGACCCGATCGCCAGAGGATATTCGGAGCACCAAATCGCAAGCCGAGTCCAGATCTTCGGAGGCGATATCATTGCGCTGCTTTTCATCTGTATTGATTTCCATGGCGCCAAAGAGGAATGCTAGGGTAAAAATTCTCTTCTTAAGCGCGTGAAGCTCTTCTTCTTTTGCATAAGGAAACCCGCTCCCGCGAGTGTGCGGTGAGTGTGCAAAGTTCCTTGGGGTATATGTGAATAGTCCCCTAGTTTGCATGTAGAGTTTGAAATCGAGAAACAGATATAGGCATGGTGTGTGAAGCCTACCTGGATAAGTTGGTCTGGATCGGTGATGTTTCATTATGCATGATTAGCCGGAGAAGACTCCGTTCCATTGGTTGTTTTCGGGTTTTCTACGTTGTAGATTTCAACAGGGAATCTTGGGGATTAACTCCAAGGTGCACCCGGAAAACTGGGCGGAAACGCATTTCTTCCAACTTGGTGGCCTGGGAGCCAGCCTTGAACATAATTGGGTTATGTGCTTGTTTGATCGAATTTGGGATCCGGTGAAGCTTAGCCTGCACATTTGACTAAATATTGATAGTGCGTTGTGAGCAACGGGCTTGTGGAACCGGACTCGGGCTATGTGGTTTGGTGATAGAGACACGAAATCAGGGACTGGCCATTGGTATGGTTATGCGAGTCTTAGGCTTAGGCCGGAAAGACTAAAATTCTCATGAATATTTCCATCCAAGGGGCGGTGGTGAGACCGTGGTTTTGACCGGGTTCACCATTTAAGTGCCCTGAGAGCACAGGGTGTGCGGCTGTGTGTGCCTGCACCTGTGGTGTTGTGATTATTCACTATAATGCTTAATATACTAATAAGTGCAGGAAAGGAGCATCGCCGCCCCGAGTTTGGGGGCAGGATTGTTATAATTTGGTCAGCTTTAGCTGACCGTTACATTTGTTTGCCGCCGTTGTGGTGAATTGTGCTTGTAGGTGCTGCGGAGCCGAATGGCAAATAGCGAGCCAAAGCCCTTGTTGCTGAGCCGGCCCTTGAAGGCCTTGTTTTGTTTACTTGTTTAACTCATGTGTGACCGGCCTGCTAGCCGAAGTATGGAAGACACTGTTTTAAATTTAGTGAACTATTGTAAGGCCATAAGGTCGGTACTTTGTGTACTTTGTAATTAATTCATGTTTGGGTTTGATAGTGGATATTCATGCTTATGGCTGGGTTCTTATTTTGCAACTTAATAAATTGCTTCCGCTAGATGCTCTGTGTAGGACATTGCGATTGGGAGAATTGTTTCAATTAGTAATCCACCTGTCTGTCCGTGGTATATGGCGTCGGGCCCCGGCCGGACCTACTGCTATATGCTATGTCACGGATAGGGGTGTTATAAGAGGTGATCCTACCATTTATTACCGAAGTCAAGAGTACACATCCTCAGCATATCCTCCATAGTACGGTTCGTTCTTTCGGTTTGCCTATTAGTTTGAGGATGGAAAGCTGTATTGAACTTGAGCTTCGTGCCCAGACTCTTCTGAACCAACCTCCAGTCCTTAGACGTGAAATGTCCATCGCGATCACTAACTATGCTTTTAGGAATTCCATGTAGTCGCACAATGTTGCAAACATACAATTCCACCAGCTTCTCCACACTGTCCTCCTTCCGATTTGGGATGAAGTGTGCCACTTTGGTCAAGCGATCCACGTTCACACAGATTGCATCGTTACTCTGCTGCGATATAGGTAACCCATGCACAAAATCCATGGAGATGTCATCAAATTTCCACTCGGGAATAGGAAGAGGCTTCAAGAACCCGCCCGGATTTTGACACTCGACCTTCACCAAGGCACAAGTTTGGCACCGACTCACGTATAAAACTACGTCCAGCTTAAGACAAGGACACCAATAAGATTTCTTCATATCCAAGTACATCTTTGTACTGCCCGGGTGAATGGAGTACTTTATGAAGTGGGCCTCAAACATCAACTCCTCATGGAGGTTGTCGAACTATGGTACACAAATCCTCCCGCCCTTCCTCAGAATCCCATCAATCATCTCCCAAGTGCTACACTCACACTTTTGAGCTTCCTTCACGTATGGTTGGAACTCCACATCAAAACGGGTCGCTTCCCGAATACGATCGGACAAATCATTCTGCATTTCAATCCAGTTCAACCGAGCCAAACTAGTCTCTCCTCTGGCTACACACTCCATGCGTAGGGACTCCCAGTCTTGCCTCAGTCACTCATCATAAGCTTCGATCCAACTCCCTAGCCCAGAGTACTTTCTACTCAAGGCATCAGCCACCACATTGGCTTTTCCTGGCGTATACAGAATCGCCGCATCATAGACTCCAAGAAACTCAACCCACCTGCGCTGTCATATATTCAAATCCTTCTGATCTAGGAGATACTTCAGACTTTTGTGGTCTGTGAAGATCTCCACTTTCGCACCATAAAATGTAGTGCCGCCATAATTTCAGCACAAAAATTACCGCCGCCAATTCCAAATCATGGACGGGGAAATTCCTCTCGTGAGGCTTCAACTTCTTAGACCCAAAGGCGATCACCCTGCCATGTTGTACCAATACACACCCCAAACCGCATCTGGATGCGTCGCTGAAAATTTGAACTCCCTCAGTCCCTTTCGGCAGACTTAGGATTGGAGCTGTCATCAGCCTTTCCTTCAGGGTGTCAAATGCCTGATTGCACTCCTTAGTTCACACGAACTTCTGATCCTTACAAGTTTGTGAAGTGAGGGGTAGAGCTATCCGTGAAAAGTTCTCTACGAACTTTCGATAGCACCCGGCTAGTCCAAGAAAACTTCGTACTTCTGCCACGGTCCTCAAAACTTGCCAATCCCTGATTCCTTCAACTTTTGTTGGATCTACCGCCACCCCATCCCCACTATTACATGGCCCAAAAATGCCACATTCTCTAACGATAACTCGCACTTTGAGAACTTTGCATAAAGTTGGTCTCTCTCAACACTTGCAAGACTATTCTCAAGTGAGTCTCGTGCTCCGCCTCTGACTTGGAGTAAACCAGATCTCATCAATAAAGATAACTACAAAAGAGTCCAAGTATTTGCGAAATTCTCGGTTCATCAAGTCCATGAAAATGGATGGTGCGTTCGTCAGCCCGAACGACATCACCGAGAACTCAAAGTGACCATACCTCATATCAAACACTATCTTAGGTACGTCCTCGTCTCGAATTCGCAACAGATAGTATACTGACTTTAGGTCTAACTTTGAATACACCATCGACCCCACCAACTGATCGAACAGATCATCTATCCGAGGGACCAGATACTTATTCTTGATAGTCAGTTTATTCAACTCCCGGTAGTCTATGCACAAACACATACTACCATCTTTCTTCTTCACAAATAACACCGGCGCGCTCCACGGTGAAGAACTGGGTCGGATATAGCCCTGCTCCAACAGTTACATTAACTGTACTTTGAGTTCGGCCAACTCTTTTGGTGCCATCCTAAAAGGTGGACGTGACACCGGCCTAGCCTCTAGAACTAACTCAATTGAGAAATCAATCTCCCGTCGAGGAGGTGCTCCAGGAAGCTCCTATGGAAACACATCCTCGTATTCTGCCACTACGGGAACTTCTCCAATGGATAACAGGGAAAGGCTAACCTCCAACAATGCTACAAAGGCTACCCCTCCCTGGTTGATTGCCCGCACCAACTGCATGGATGAAACTAGGGAACATGCCACTCCGTGAAGACCCTCAAACTTAACTTCTGTTTTCCCTTTGCTCCTTAGGTTTACTACCTTAGATAGGAAGTCAATATTGGCACACTGCTCTGCTAGACAGTCCATTCCCAATATTACATCAAACTCAACCAATGGTAGGACCGCCGCTATCAACATGAAGTCGACTCCATCTAAGTTCCAGCAAATGTGTCCCTTAGCCCTGGTAGTCATGGATGACCCATTGGGCATACGCACCTTCAACTTTACGTCCGTTGAGAATGGCTCAACTCCAATCCTCCGGATAAAACATTCCGCAAGGAATGAGTGAAATGCTCCGGTATTAAACAATACCCTAGCGGGGTATCCAGAAACTATCACAAAGCCTAAACAAAGCCAATAATCATAAACGGCTTGAAAGTATGAAACACAAGGTAAAACTAAAACTCTCATACCTGTCACCACATCGGGTTGACGGATCGCTTCTTGCTGCCCAAGGTTGTAGGCCCTTGGTTGCACTGGTTAAAACCGAGAAGCGCTCGACTCCGCAATCTTCCCTTTCTTTGCCGCACTAGGGCCGGAGCGCACAGTATGCTCCTGTCTTGGCTCTTGCTCAGTTCCCCCTTCAGTACAAAATCGAGCTATGTGCCCCACCTTGCCACAATTAAAGCACTTAAAAGGTCCCTTAGAGCGAGACCCTCCGGACGTCCAGTTGCTTTTCTCACCGGACTTGTACGGGTAAGGATTCTTCTTCCATCTGCTCCCTTCAAATATTCCTTAGGATTGAAAAGTCTTCCATTCCCCTTGCTTGTGTGTGAAACCCTTGCGGCGTTGGGTTCGCTCCATATCGCTCTCCAAAATTCTAGCCGCCTCAACAAAATCATTGAAACCTGCGCGTTTCATAGATATGAGGGGTTGCCTCAGGTTCTCCCTCAATCCGTGGTAGAAGATGTTGTCCCTCTCCTCATCGTCCGCCATGGTCATTCCCGCATAACGGGCCAATCGAGTGAATTCCTGAAACAATTCATCCACGGTCTTGTCTCGCTGCACCAAGTCAAGAAATTGCCTTTGCAAGGCTAACCTTGTCGACGCCGGAATGTACTTATCCAGAAAACATTCCCAAACTCATCAATGGACGGGGTGCATCCAGGAAACTGCCGGCCACTATGGCTCACCCACCATAACTTGGCGTCTCCTTCCAACATGAAGTCTGCAAACTCAGACTTCTTCTCTTTTTGCATCTCTGCCGCCCTCAACAGTTCTTGAATCCGTTCCCACCATTCCTTTACATCAGTCGGCGTACTGACTCCCTTAAATGTTGGAGTATGGAAGCTCAGAAAAAACTTAATTTACCGGTCCCCTTGCCCGACAATCACCCTTTCGGCTAAAGGATCTACTTGCCTGGCTTCTCCACCCAGCGCGGCGGTCGCCGTATCCGGGGTAGCAGGAGTTGCTACCTGAGCAACGGGGGCTTCTACATGTGCTGCCGCTGCAGCTTAGGCTGTCTCCATTGCTTCTGCAAGCATGCGACAAAAATCGGTCGGGGTTCCCCCATGCCTAACGGACCCTGCACAGTAGCGCTGCTCGCCGAAAGCTCTTCTCTTGGCCTCGACTTTCCCGCCTCGTCTCTTGCACTCTTAACACAAGCAAGGTAAATGCAAATCGGTCTCTAATTGCAAGACTCAAATACAAGGATACTCATGGTCCCGCGATACTCCTATATGGATAACTTCGTATACGGGATTCAATTATGACTTTCGACCACGAATCCTCTCCTTAAAACGCTAACCTGCCTCTGATACCAAATTGTAACACCTCCCCTGTAATGACCGTATAATATGGGTCTGGTCGGGGCCCCACAATATATAGATGACACAGCTTTGGCATTAAAAGATGATATTAACTACCTAATCTCAAAACTAGAACAAAATACAGCGGAAATAAACCAAACAACTTGAAGTTATCCACTACTAAAACATGAGTTTCACCACGACCTTATGACCTTACAATAAAAGAGTCCAAAACAAAAAGACCACAAGGTCTAATATCAACGTGTAATAGCACTTCTATGCTACCTCGGCATGCAAGCCGGAATATACCCAAAACATGAAGCACACAATCGAAAGGAAACAAGCTACAAAGCACATCAAACACTTCATGAGGCTTAGGGATTTTCAGCCGGCTCACTTGCTCCCGCTTGCAATCCTTGCCCTATAAAAATTTGTAGTAACGTGGGTCAGCAAAGGCTGACCTCTACTGTGTAACCAACACATCTCCTCCCGGCCGCCCCTAACGGACCCCGGGGCACCCGTCCAACCTGCATGTCAGCACTTCGTATACCATATACATAAAAATATAAAGCTTTAAAACAGTTTTGGATGTCTCATACAATAATCAAGTTTTCTATGTTGAGCACAGAATAAAAAGGGGCCTATTATGCAGCATGTATGCAAACTCGGGCTTTACCCAAGTCACCCTATAGCGTATGCAATTAACACATCATCAACACAACTGGGTACTTCCATTTCCCCATTGGCGTAAAGCTGCAAACAAAAAGGGAACTACAATGCCCCTAACGGCCCAACAGCCGCAACATGGAAATCTTGCCAAGGCCCCACCCGCACATGAGTCTTAAACCTGGGCTTGCCTGTAAATTCTGATTTCTCGCATCAGGATTCCATCTCACAAACAAACCAATTCTAAGAACCCTTGCTGGACCCCACTTGCTCATTGCTTAATTGCCCTGGCTTGCCCTACACTTGACGTTCTCGTCAGTCTCACAGAAGGGGACTAGTCTCATCAGTACACTCTACCCACATGACTTTCACGTCCATGGGATAGCAAGCCGACCACAGAGACATAGCCACGCCTTAGCATAGCACAATAATAAACTTTCCCATCCTAATCCACCATTTGTACTGCAACATTCCCGTGCACCCAGGAAACCATTTACCGCCAATGCGGAGCTAACCTTGTCCGGTTCTGTCTACAAGTACTCACTCAAGAAAAGTTGGAAAACACATACATCACAACGACATCTTGCCGCAACAGATTTCTTCTGAATCCTTAAAGCTCGCCATGCAATATCATCGAGTCGGAATAACGGTCACGACTATGGCTTCACCCACCTTGCCTAATCTGCTAACGAAGTGGATCTCTAATGCAAAATCATGTCGGGGACGCACACAATCGACCCGGAGGTTCCTCTTGAACCATGGCAATCCAAACCCCTCTCATTTGAGAGATCTTGAGCCCAAAAGCTAAAAAGAAAAGATGTTAAGCGTGCATCCTAAAAACTAAGAGGAGAAGTATCATTACCTTACAACCTCTCTTCCTAGCCATGGAGAAACTTGGTCGGATGAACACCCCCGCAATGTTCTTGCCTTCGCGGATCGTGACATTGCTCGAGAAACGGGGCTCCGAAGCTTCTCTGGCGGCTAGAACTCTCCTCCACCTTCTTCCTTGCTATTTCCTCTCTATAACCCTTAGAAAGTGAAAGATCTAAATTGAATGAGGGTTTGAAACCCTATTCCCGGCCTAATACCTGCAGGGGAAAGCCTGAGCTGTCGGATCCTACTTGAAGGAAACGAACGGCCACAATTTGCCCTGAAAAAGAATTTCCTGGGCCGAACACGGCTTGTGACACACCTATGTCCAAGGCCGTGTTCCCTCACTCGCCGCCAAACCAGAAATTTCAAAACAGGACACAACCTTTGACACGGCTTGGGACACGCCCGTGTCTCAAGTGACACGCCTGTGTCATGGGCTGTGTGCCTCAATTGACGCTGTAACCGTCGATTCCCGAACAGAACACGGCCATGTGACACGCCCGTATCACATGCCGTATGCTAGACACGCCCTGGGAACGCCCGTGTCCCGGGCCATGTAACAGCCTCAGCACAACTCGCCAAACTGCCCGAGCAGAATACGCCCTGTGACACGCCCGCGTCATAGGCCGTGTGCTGTTGCGCGCTAGGGTTCGAAGAAAATAAACGCAACCGAACTAGCAACCCGATGAGGCAAGTATACCTATCGAATTGTAGCAAGGGGACACAAGTGTCGTATTGAAATCCGGGAACTGTTGGCTAAACTTACTCACACGAACGCTATTATCTTATCGACAGAAAAAAACTAGGGTTTTAGAAAATCTAAGTGCAGGGGAGAAAGTAAAGCAAACTAGAAAGAGAACTACCGCAATTAAGTTACGCTATTAAGAAAAGAACTATGCTAGAAAGGAAACTACTGCAGTTAATTAAAGAGCACAAGATAGGAGATTACTACTAAAGGAAGAAAATATGAAATGGAAATGCACTCGATCAAGATTCACCTCGGCTAAAGACGATTAAGAAAATGCGATAAAAATCTAAACTTAATAGGATAAGGGTCCTTGACCGTGGAGGTTCCTAAAGCTTGAACACGCTTCTCTCGAAGTCGTGCCCAACTGAGTTTAGGAAGGTCCGACCGACTCTCGTCTAAATCGGAGGCCTAAAACTCGCTTTACACGGTGAACCCCACTATTGGATTTTACTCAAATCCGGGAGATTTGGACGTCTGCCTCTCTCGAGGGGTGCGTACAACTCCCTTTACTCTTGAATGCTCACTTCATTCTTTCGGCCTCTCGGCTAGCCCAGAATGAAAGCAAAGGCGGAGAGTATATATCGAAAATATACCCCCAACCCGTGATTAATCAAGAGTAATTCAAGGCCCTAACCTAAAAAGAAAAGATTAATTAAAATATCATAACATAATCGCTCTAACCTCGGATCATCAAGATCGAGTACAAGGAGGATTAGTTAATCATAATGGAGTGGAGGGGGGGGGGGGATGAGTAGGAAAACATAAGAAGAACACAAGCTAAGGGAAGAACAATTTTATTAATGAAAAAAAGGCAAGTTACACTAATGAAAATAAAATTACAAGTGCATGAAAATTAAACCCTATTCTAGCCCTACATTAAGCACTAAGCAAGAAGAAAATTACAATGAAAAGCTAAGACAAACTACAATTAAACTAGGGTTAAACAAAAAGTACAAAGAGAGAGGGAGAGAAAGAGAGAGAAAGCATGAAAAAGGATCAAGAAACAAAGGGGCAGCACCTCCCCCACTCAACCAAAACTTGCTGAAATGGAGAGGAGGGGGCTCTATTTATAGATTTTTTTCTCGGGTTGGTCACGCCCTCCGACACGCCCTAGGGGGGGCGTGTCAGGGGGCGTGACAAGTACGGATTTGACCTCGGGCTCTGGATTCTGGCGGGAGGGATGATTGCTTCGGTACGTCGGTGGTCACGCCCTAGGTCACGCCCGTGACAGGGGGGCGTGACAGGCATGTCATGTCCAAATCATTGGTCGGAAATCCGTCAGTCACCGAAAAAGGAGGGTGTCACGCCCATGTCACTGGCGTGACATGGGGCGTGACAGTACTATTTGCGTGCTGAGGCGGAAGGGCATTTAATGCGGCGGCAGCTTTGCGGCAGAGGGCGACACGCCCATGTCACGCCCGGTGACACGCCCGGGGAGGGCGTGTCAGGGGGGCGTGACAGCGGTTTTTGACCGTTTTCTGTCCCCTCCAGCAGGTGTCCTTGGGATCGGGTGACACGCCCTAGGTCACGCCCATGGAGGGCGTGACAGGGGGGCGTGACAGGTCCTTTTGGCAATTTTTTTGGAAACCTGCAAAAAGACAGGAAAAAGTTAGTGGCAATAAAATTTACATAAAAAGGATAAAAATAAACTAATAATAGACATAATTTGTACAATATAAAATATAAAATACGATAATAGTTTAGGCTACAAAACGTATTATCAAATTCCCCAAGCTTAAGCTTTGCTTGTCCCCAAGCAAAAATATAAAAACTAGAAATTTATAAAAAGGACTAATCAAAAAGTTCTAATTATGCCTACACAAGTACTATGCGAAATTCTAAGTAGGGAAAAGGTGAAATGTAAGTCTAAAACAATTATTTAGGTATGGTAAAACTTTTATAAACTTTACTTAATAAAAACAAATCATCCAAAATTTTAACGAGATTTTTTAAATGGACTTAAATAAAGCAACGAAAATGAAAAACACACATTGAGTTGTTACTAGATCCAAGCAACGCATTATAATTATATCAATTTAATTAACAAAAATCTAGGTTTAAATCTAAAACTAAAACTGATTTACTGTTTTTTTTTCTTAGTTGTTAAATAAAAAATCAAAAAGCGTGAATCAAAAGGACTTAAATAGGACAGAAACGTTTGGTTTAGGAAAATAATTAGGAGTGGAATTCAAAGATAAACGTGAAGGTTTTAAAATCACACTAAACCAAAGCAAAGAGTTTCAAAATCTTTATAAAAATATATACACACATTCTTTTTCTTCTTTTTCATTTTTTTTTTCAAAACGAAGGCCATAAATATTTTTTTTTATTTTCTTTTTGGGTTGGCCAAACAAAAATAAACATCACTTTCGAACATACTTTTTTTTCGAAAACCTTTCTCCCACAAAAAATCACAAAATACCCTATCAAAATCGTCAAAATAATTTATGAAACTCAAAAAGGCTAGTGTGATTCGATAGGTTGGAAATTTTGGCTTTGGTGAAACTGAAATGAAGGAGGAGCTATCAAATGAAATCGGAAAAAGGCTCAAAAGCGGCTGACTAGTGGTAAAAGTTTTTTAGGTTGGCAGGAAAGCTCAAACAAAAACAAAAACGGCCTAAATCATTTTCACGCTTTTGAATTTATTTAAAACAAAGGTTTGAAAAATTTCAAAAAGCGAGTCCTAGATAATAAAAGAAGATTGATGAAATTATCTTGAAAATAGAAATAATAGGTGACTTGGATCGTTCACATCTACTACGTTATTCAAAGTTGACTTTACAAAAATTATTCAAAAACGAAAAAGAAAATAGTGGATGATGAGTTTTTAAGAAAGTAAAGGAAATAAATAACAAAAAACCATAATAGAAATGCGAGTTTTAGAAAAATATTTCACCTTAACATGCTACCGTGAATTAGAAACACAGCATGGCCAACATTTTACTTGTGAAACATAATTAAAAAGAACGATTAGAAATATTATAATTAACTAAGTTGTTTATAGGAGATTTTGAGTAAAACAAAACTAAAAACTAGGGGTACTATTGAAATACCAAAATGTCTAAACTATTCAAAAACCCATATATTTATATATTTTTTAATTTAATTTTGTGAAATATTCTCTTTTTTTTGGATTTTGGAATTTTAAGATATTCATTTTTTTGGAAATATTTACAATATATACAAAAAGAAGATTATTTACACTACGCAAAAATGAAGGAGGAAATCCTCCCCCAAGCTTAAAACGGACATTGTCCTCAATGGCTAAAGAAGGGGATTGGAGAAGGAGAGAAAAATAAAATACAGAATTGAAAGACAGAATTGAAATACAGGTACTTCCCCGGATTTATTTGCTGCGAAAACTGAGTGATGCCGCTCCTCCGAATGTCTTCTTTGGACTTCGTGATGGATTCAGCAATGTTAGAGCAGGCGATCGCAGAAGCTTCAGCTTGTCGGAGCCGTCCGAGGCAAAAATTATAAAATAAAGAAAACAGAAAAAGATAACTTGGGTTGCCTCCCAAGAGCGCCCTTTGGTTAAAGCGTCGTTGAGCTCGACGCATCAAAAATAATATTTGTCCAAAAATATTGTTGTCCCGAAAGAAGATTGTTTTTTAGCAAAAAAATTAAAAGTTCAAGATTAAAGTTCGTGAAGCAGAAACTTAATAATGTTTGGACTGACATCATCATCACCAGAGAAATACAGTTTAAGATGCTGACCATTCACTTTGAAATTACCCTTATCAGGGTGAGAAATTAAAACAGTTCCATAAGGAAATACTTCTAACACAGAAAACGGGCCAGACCAGCGAGATTTTAATTTGCCCGGAAATAATCGTAAACGAGAATTATATAAAAGGACTTGGTCGCCCGACTTAAAGTTTTTAGGGTGCCTTAAGTGTTTATCATGTAAACGCTTCGTCCGCTCTTTATAAAGTTTATTATTTTCATAAGCATAAGAGCGCCACTCGTCGAGTTCATTTAGTTGAAATTTTCGAAGGTCACCGACTGAGTGGGGATCGAAGTTTAAAAATTTTAAGGCCCAAAAGGCGCGGTGTTCTAACTCTACGGGCAGATGGCACGATTTTCCATAGACCAGCCGATACGGCGTACATCCGAGGGCGGTTTTGTACGCTGTTCGGTAGGCCCATAAGGCATCGTCAAGTTTGGTTGACCAGTCTTTTCTAGAAGTTGAAAAGTCTTTTCTAATATTCTTTTTATTTCTCTATTAACTACTTCGACTTGACCGTTAGTTTGGGGGTGGTAAGCAGTGGATAGTTTATGCGTAACGCCGTATTTAGTAAGGATTTTTGAAAATTGCGCGTTACAGAAATGGGAACCCCTATCGCTAACGATTGCGCGTGGCGTACCGAATCTAGAAAATTATTTTTTTAAAAACGTGACTACAACTCGGGAGTCGTTCGTAGGAAGAGCTTGGGCCTCAGCCCATCGTGACACATAATCAACAGCAACCAAAATATATTTATTTCTGAAGCTAGAAGGAAGGGGTCCAACAAAATCAATTCCCCAGAGGTCGAAAATTTCGCACTCTAAGAAATAATTTTGCGGCATTTCATTTTTATTAGAAATATTGCCCGACCATTGGCAACTATCACACCTGCTCACAAAGGCTTGCGCGTCCTTAAACAGGCTAGGCCAGTAAAAACCCACGCAAAGCACCTTATGAGCGGTGCGAGCAGCTTGATAGTGCCCACATGTCGGACCTTCATGCAAATGTTTTAGAATATCAATTCCTTCATCAAAAGAAACACATCTCCTTATCACTTGATCCGCACAAATTTTGAAAAGATGCGGGTCTTCCCAAAAGTAGTTCTTCAGCTCAGAAAAGAATTTCTTCTTTTGCTGAGAGGAGAACTCCTTTGGGAGCACCCGGGCCACTAGATAGTTGGCGATGTGCGCGAACCAAGGAGAAGTAGATGTATTAACTAAAAGCAGCTTCTCGTCAGGAAAATAGTCATTAAAAGATTTTTCATTTAATTTTTCTATAAAGGGGTTATCTAATCTGGACAGATGGTCGGCGGCCAAGTTTTCGGCTCCTCGCTTATCACGGATCTCTAAGTCAAACTCCTGGAGGAGTAAGACCCAGCGAATCAAGCGAGGCTTGGCATCCGTTTTGGCAAGAAGGTACTTGAGGGCCGAGTGGTCCGTAAAAACAATGATTTTTGAAAGAGTAATGTAAGGGCGAAATTTATCAAACGCAAATACTACAGCTAAGAGCTCCTTCTCGGTTGTGGTGTAATTTTCTTGTGCAGATGTGAGGGTTTTACTAGCGTAATAGATGGGGTGGAAGTTCTTAGATATGCGTTGACCTAATACGGCCCCCACCGCAAAACTACTCGCATCGCACATAATCTCGAAAGAAAGGTCCCACACCGGAGCTATCATAATTGGCGCGTTAATTAACTTTTCTTTAATTAATTCAAAGGCAGAAATACAAGAGTCATCAAAAATGAATGGAGCGTCTTTTTCTAAGAGATGGGTGAGGGGCTTTGTGATCTTGGAGAAGTCCTTTATAAAACGACGATAAAAACCAGCGTGGCCTAGGAAACTTCTTATAGTTTTTATGTTTGTAGGCGGGGGCAACTTCTCAATAACTTCTATCTTGGCAACATCTACCTCAATACCTTTAGCAGAAATTTTATGACCCAAAACTAACCCTTCCCTCACCATAAAATGGCATTTTTCCCAATTTAGGGCAAGGTTAGTTTCTTCGCATCGTTCTAAGACTTTTTCGAGGTTTTCTAAACATCTATCGAAGGTATCGCCAAACACGGAGAAATCGTCCATGAATACCTCCATAATGCTTTCTACGTACTTGTCAAATATTGCGAGTATACATCGTTGGAATGTAGCCGGTGCATTGCATAATCCAAACGGCATTCTTCGGTACGCGAAGGTGCCGAAGGGACAAGTAAACGTAGTTTTCTCTTGGTCCTCGGGAGAGATGGGTATTTGAAAGTACCCCGAGAGGCCATCGAGAAAACAATAAAAGCTATGGCCGGAGAGACGTTCTAAAATCTGGTCGATAAACGGTAGAGGAAAGTGGTCCTTGCGGGTGGCGTCATTTAACTTACGGTAATCTATGCACATACGCCAACCCGTCACCGTTCATGTCGGGATTAATTCATTACTCTCATTACTAACTACGGTTATCCCTCCCTTTTTCGGAACTACCTGAACGGGGCTAACCCACTTACTGTCCGATATAGGGTAGATAATTCCTGCGTCTAATAGTTTCATAACCTCGCCCTTAACTACTTCTTTCATATTCGGGTTTATACGGCGCTGAGGTTGGATAGAGTTACGCGAATTATCTTCCATTAAAATTTTATGTGTACAGAAAGATGGGCTTATGCCCTTGATATCAGAAATTTGCCAAGCAATAGCCCGGCGATGCTTACATAGAACTAGAAGAAGTTTATCGTTCTGCGTATCCGTGAGGTAGGCCGAAACGATAACTGGTAACTTGGAGTCTTTTTCTAAGAAAGCATACTTAAGGTGTTCGGGAAGTTCTTTAAGTTATAGGGTAGGGGTTCTTCATAAGAGGATTTTGAGATTCTTTCTTTTTCAAAAATAATATCTTCATAAACTTTTTTATAAGGATCGTAATAAGGGGTGGGGCTAGCAGCCAAAACAGCTTCTTGTACAGATTCAGTGGGAAGAAAAGAGGAAGAACAAAAATCAGAAAACTCTTTTTCAAACTCAGAAAGACAATAAGAAGATTCATCACTTCCTTGCAGTGATTCCGTTGTAAGAGAAGAGGAGCAAAAAGTAGAAAATTCTTTTTCAAAGTCGGAGAGGCAGTAGGAAGAATCATCACTCACGGCGTCTACGAAAAAACATGAGTCATCATTCGCTAAGGTGTTCTTCATCGAAGGGGTGATAGAAATTGTGACTTCGTCGTCGCCTACTCGAAGAAAGAGCTTACCATTGCTTACGTCAATGATGGCTCGGGAGGTGGCAAGGAAGGGTCGGCCAAGGATCAGGGGAACCTCGACGTCTTCTTCGATGTCCAAAATGACAAAGTCCACCGGGAAGATGAACTTGTCGACTTTCACTAGAACGTCCTCCACTATTCCTAACGGGTACTTGACGGATCTATCGGCAAGCTGGATACTCATACGCGTGGGGTTAAGGCTACCAATCCCTAACTTTTTGAACAACGAAAAGGGCATCAGGTTTATACTCGCGCCTAAGTCGGCTAACGCGTGTTTAACAAAGAGATCTCCGAAGACACACGGGATAGAGAAACTACGCGGGTCACTGATTTTCTTCGGCAAACCGTTTGTTAAAACGGCGGAGCACTCGGCGTTTAGCATGACGTGCGAAAGATTCTCTAACTTCTTCTTGTTTGTGAGGAGGTCTTTAAGATATTTGGCGTATTTCGGCATCTGCGAAATAGCCTCGTGGAAGGGAAGATTAATGTGGATTTGTTTGAAGATTTCTAAGAAGCGGGAGTACTGATCATCTTGATGTTGTCTATTAAGTTCAGAGGGGTATGGAGGAGTTGAATTATTTTTGAAGATGGGTGGTGGAGTGAGATTATTTTCTAAAGCGGGGTGATTACTTCTTCAGCAGATGGTGGAAGCGGAGCGGAGCTTTGATTTTTAAAAGCGGGAGCGGAGCTTGCCTCGGGCTCTTCACTTACCATACCGGTGACTTGCTTCCCACTCCGAAGATTTATAGCTTTCGCTTGCTCTCTCGGGTTGGGTTCGGTATTGGAAGGAAGAGACCCTGCGGGTCGCTCAGAAATTATTTTCGCGAGCTGTCCTACTTGATTTTCTAGACTTTTTACGCTTCTAGTTAACGTTCTTATAGTGGCGTCATTTGTGGTGATATATTTAGTAAGTAATTCCTCCAAGCTTGGAGGTTTTGGGTAATTTTGAAGAGGTGGTGGTGGTGGTGGTGGTGGTGCAGAAAAATCATTTTGCGGGGGTGGGCGCATCGCATTCGATGGATTACTCCATGAAAAGTTCGGGTGATTTCTTAAAGCGGGGTTATAACTATTCGGAAAATTAAAACCAGGCGGATGAAAATTCGCAGCAGAAAAATTATTAAAAGCAATTCTAGGCATATTATTAACATAATCTTTATGTTCTGGAGTAGGGGTTGCAGATTCCCATACCTGAGGGGCGGAGGCAGCAGTCATCTCCGTTATCTTTTTGCTTAGGATTTCTACTTGCAGAGCGAGCTGGGAGACGTTGTCCACTTCATAGATACCTGCAGGCTTGTTCGGGCGGGACCTAAGCACATTCCACTGATAAGTGTTCATGGCCATGTCCTCAAAAAGCTCAAGAGCGGCTTCCGGGGTCTTATGATTTAAAGTACCGCCAAAAGCTGCGTCTATCATTTGCTTCGTGCTTTGATTTAGCCCGTTATAAAACGTCTGCACTTGTAACCATACAGGCAGCGCGTGATGTGGGCATCGTCTTAAAAATTCTTTAAATCTCTCCCAGGTTTCGTAAAGGGTTTCAGAGTCTATTTGTCCGAAGGCAGAGATGTCGTTCCTAAGTTTTGCAGTTTTAGCTGGCGGAAAATACTTCGCCAAAAATTTTTCAGTTAATTCATTCCAAGTGGTTATGCTATTTTTCGGAAGTGTGTTAAGCCACTGCTTAGCTTTAGTTCTTAGAGAGAAGGGGAAGAGTCTCAGCCTGATCGCATCATTTGTGACACCATTTATCTTGAAAGTGTCACAAATTTCAAGAAAGCTAGCTATATGTGCGTTCAGATCTTCATCTTGAAGT
The DNA here is from genome assembly GCA_039513925.1 of Platanthera zijinensis. Lineage (NCBI taxonomy): Eukaryota > Viridiplantae > Streptophyta > Magnoliopsida > Asparagales > Orchidaceae > Platanthera > Platanthera zijinensis. The sequence goes on from CM077094.1 coordinate 11,753,172, forward strand.
CCGTCAAATTGCACATATTGCTGCACCATTTGAATTATGCTAGGCTTTAGTTCGAAGTTATTATTTGCTATAGCAGGGCGGACTATACTTGATTTTGTTCCCTCGAGGTTTGGTCGTGCATAATAGGACATTGTCCTTTGCATGGCCTCATCTACGTTGGGTTCTTCCATTCTTAAAGTAGCAAATGACTCGGAGTCCTCAACCGGCACTTGGATAGTAGGACCTTGAAATCGCGATCTTCTCCGAAGAGTACGCTCAATTTCGTGGTCCAAGTCCAAAATAACCGACGGACTCCCGCGGGTCATGCACTAAAAGAACAGAAAAGAAGAAGAGGAAGAGAGAAAGGATAAACTAGAAAAAAGATTAGATTTTTTTTTATAGATTAACTCCCGAAATTCCCAAGGACTACCCCGTGAAGGGTTCGCAAGGTACTAGACAAGACAGTGGCGCTTAAAGCCCTTTGCCCTTTTCGAGAGAATTAGGTGGCGTAGAAAAATTTTGAGGTTGGTTTCTATTAAGAGCGGTGATAAAATTTTTTTTATTTTTTTAAAATTTTAAAGAAGAGGATGAGAAAGAGAAGAGATAAAATTAATAGGTTCGTGTTTTCAAAATATCAACGGAAGTTAGATCCCCGGCAATGGCGCCAAAAACTTATTGCGCGCTAGGGTTCGAAGAAAATAAACGCAACCGAACTAGCAACCCGATGAGGCAAGTATACCTATTGAATTGTAGCAAGGGGACACAAGTGTCGTATTGAAATCCGGGAACTGTTGGCTAAGCTTACTCACACGAACGCTATTATCTTATCGACGGAAAAATACTAGGGTTTTAGAAAATCTAAGTGCAGGGGAGAAAGTAAAGCAAACTAGAAAGAGAACTACCGCAATTAAGTTACGCTATTAAGAAAAGAACTATGCTAGAAAGGAAACTACTACAGTTAATTAAAGAGCACAAGATAGGAGATTACTACTAAAGGAAGAAAATATGAAATGGAAATGCACTCGATCAAGATTCACCTCGGCTAAAGACGATTAAGAAAATGCGATAAAAATCTAAACTTAATAGGATAAGGGTCCTTGACCGTGGAGGTTCCTAAAGCTTGAACACGCTTCTCTCGAAGTCGTGCCCAACTGAGTTTAGGAAGGTCCGACTGACTCTCGTCTAAATCGGAGGCCTAAAACTTGCTTTACGCGGTGAACCCCACTATTGGATTTTACTCCAATCCGGGAGATTTGGACGTCTGCCTCTCTCGAGGGGTGCGTACAACTCCCTTTACTCTTGAATGCTCACTTCATTCTTTCGGCCTCTCGGCTAGCCCAGAATGAAAGCAAAGGCCGAGAGTATATATCGAAAATATACCCCCAACCCGTGATTAATCAAGAGTAATTCAAGGCCCTAACCTAAAAAGAAAAGATTAATTAAAACATCATAACATAATCGCTCTAACCTCGGATCATCAAGATCGAGTACAAGGAGGATTAGTTAATCATAATGGAGTGGAGGGGGGGATGAGTAGGAAAACATAAGAAGAACACAAGCTAAGGGAAGAACAATTTTATTAATGAAAAAAAGGCAAGTTACACTAATGAAAATAAAATTACAAGTGCATGAAAATTAAACCCTATTCTAGCCCTACATTAAGCACTAAGCAAGAAGAAAATTACAATGAAAAGCTAAGACAAACTACAATTAAACTAGGGTTAAACAAAAAGTACAAAGAGAGGAGGAGAGAGAGAGAGAGAAAGCATGAAAAAGGATCAAGAAACAAAGGGCAGCACCTCCCCCACTCAACCAAAACTTGCTGAAATGGAGAGGAGGGGGCTCTATTTATAGATTTTTTTCTCGGGTTGGTCACGCCCTCCGACACGCCCTAGGGGGGGCGTGTCAGGGGGCGTGACAAGTACGGATTTGACCTCGGGCTCTAGATTCTGGCGGGAGGGATGATTGCTTCGGTACGTCGGTGGTCACGCCCTAGGTCACGCCCGTGACAGGGGGCGTGACAGGCATGTCATGTCCAAATCATTGGTCGGAAATCCGTCAGTCACCGAAAAAGGAGGGTGTCACGCCCATGTCACGGGCGTGACATGGGGCGTGACAGTACTATTTGCGTGCTGAGGCGGAAGGGCATTTAATGCGGCGGTAGCTTTGCGGCAGAGGGCGACACGCCCATGTCACGCCCGGTGACACGCCCGGGGAGGGTGTGTCAGGGGGGCGTGACAGCGGTTTTTGACTGTTTTCTGTCCCCTCCAGCAGGTGTCCTTGGGATCGGGTGACACGCCCTAGGTCACGCCCAGGGAGGGCATGACAGGGGGGCGTGACAGGTCCTTTTTGGCAATTTTTCTGGAAACCTGCAAAAAGACAGGAAAAAGTTAGTGGCAATAAAATTTACATAAAAAGGATAAAAATAAACTAATAATAGACATAATTTGTACAATATAAAATATAAAATACGATAATAGTTTACGCTACAAAACGTATTATCATGTGCCCTGTTCGATGCTCGTCGACTTAAAATTGTCGACCTCCTGGAAAAACATCAACCTCATGCACGACACGCCCTGTGACACGCCCGTGTCACAGGCTGTGTGCCCAGTGCTGATGCTCGTCGACCTCTCAGCAAAATGTCGACCTGCAGCACGACACGCCCTATGACCCCCCCCCCCCCGTGTCATAGGCTGGGTAAGCCTACTCAGAACCCAACTTGGCCATAAAATGCCATCCGTTCCTCTTTTGAGTTTCGGTGCATTACACTCCCTTACTCCTTCTTATATGGATAGATCTTAGGAATCTTTTAGTGCCAAGATTCGCGATTAATTGAGCCCAATCGGGAGAAGTTTTCTCCTAGTTTTTCCGAAAAATTAAGCTTGAAGGATTGTCAGAATCCACCCCTCCGACGGCCATGCCGCCGCCTAGCAATGGCCACCACCTCGAAGGAGGTGGTGGTGGAGGTGGTCGGCCAGGGAGGTGGCGGGGTGGACGGCGGTGGTGGCTGGAAGTACCTCCAGGTCGGGAGAATCCCAGTCATTGCTGGAGGAAGAAGATGAAAAGTGGTTGTGGGATCCTGCGTCAAGATCAGTAAAGGATTAGTATATTAATATTTCATTTTAATGTTTTCTGTCACACATATTCAGTCACCTTGCAATGTAATTTAAAAATACTTAGAGGCCTTTACAGAGAAAATGGTAGCAATGAAATCTTTAGATTTGAAGGTGTACTTTATTTTTAAATTGATTTCAACCAATTTGGATAAATATTTTGACCACAGCCCTCATTTTGGTGGGGGCTATACCTAGGGCTAGACAGAAATTAAAATGTGTGCCGCCACTTCATCCCTTGTCTAAATGACCTGAAATTGTGATAGGGAGTCACCCTAGTTAATATCTAGGTCATGCCCAAAAATGAGAATTTTTGGGGATAACTTTCCTATACTTATTGTAATTATTTTATAAACCATGATTAAATTAATTAAGGGACCAAATGACCTCCAAACCCTCCCAAATTTTGGTGAGTGGTCCTTGGGGTCATCATAAGGTTCTGGATAAAATTTCATCAAATTTGGAGATTATTGGGATTGAATTTTTGCAAACCCTAGCTTTGCTATAATAAGGGTATTTAGCTCAAAAGTGCACTTTGAGGTATGAGTGGTCAAATCACCTCAACAGAGGTTGGGATTTGTGCCACTGGTTTGGCATGACATATAACACCCTCATATGTTTTATGGGGTGGTTTGGGATTGAATTTCCTTAGGACCCAAGTTCAAACCCGATGTTTGGACCTTGGGGGTTTAAGAAGGGCATGTGGTCAATTGTCCTTGTATGGACTTGAAATTTGGTAGGGAGGATACTACGGTAGCTAAAGTCCTCTGGTAAAATTTTTAAAGGATTTGGAGATGGGTAGACCCCTCAAAACCCTAACCCTAGCTTAGGTCACAACACTTGTACATCCAAGATAAGCCACCAAAGCTTAATTAAAAGCCATTAAACTTGGGTAGTATAGTCATAGGGTCAATAAGGCCCTTTGGTGATTTTATTGGAAATTTTGGTTCAACACATCTAGCACCTTCTTTGGAGTATATGAAATTGCCCTTATTAATCATTCAACTTTTATGATCACCCTATTGAATTTGAAGTTATGAGAATTTTGCAGAGGGTATTTTATACCAATATACTCTTACATGATTTTTATTATAATTTTCAGATTTATATTTTCAGTACTTTGTTCACAAGCGTTTATAAATACAAATATGATCAATAATAAATTCAGAGCTCCATAGTTGATAAAAAATTGTGAAACTTGATCAGTAGTAATTCTAGGTCAACATGCACTTGTGGAAATTTTATTAAAATATTTTAGATGAATAATTTCTGTACTTAGTGAATTAAATTACCAAATTTGGATTATTGTGTAAAATTAGGTTTTGAGTCCTAAACCTTGCTGAAAAATTGGGAGACTTTGTATTCTATGTTAATTAGTCATCTTTCATTTATCATAAATTTTGTGGAGCATTTGCATGTCTAAAAAGGGTACTTCTTGTTCAAATCAAGGGCATTTGTAGTTCTTAGGAAATTAAATAAATTATTAGATAAATTAGGAAAATTATGAATTTCTGGATTTAGGCTAAACATGTCATGATAGACCCCCAATAATTATTATAGGAATATTGGATGATAATTTTGATACCTCACATTGTATACATAATATAGCCTAGGGTGGTCTGCGATTAGTAAAACTACAGAAACCATGATATGGTGCAAGATGAATCCAGAGAGTTGGGATGTTGGTGTTGTAACATCCCATATTACTCCTAGACCCCTTCACTAAGATTGGGTTAGACATGGGGTGGGTGTTAGGGTAATTAGCTAGGTTTGACCCTAGGTAGTGAGTTATAGCCATGTGGGGCCCACTATAGGACCAAGGTTAAATTAGGTCAAACTAGCCTAAATAGGGACCCTAGCCACACCATGACCCTACCAAATTGCCATAACCCTAAAAAAAATCTAAGTGGACCCTAGGGCATGTCACTAGGTCAACCCTTTGACCCTAGTCGACCCAAGTCAACCTTAGCCCTATTTTGGTCAAACTCATACCTATATGCCCAATTATCCGAAGTGGGGCACACCCTTGACCCAACCCAAGGTGGGTGGTGCCACTAAGTTCATGAACATTAGGTGGGGTTAGCCCACTCATCATGTTGACAAAGTCAACTCAAAAAGTCAACTTGGAAAACATTAGGCCTAAAGGAGGGAAAATGAACCCAAGCCTCATCCTTTGGGCTAAGCCCACCAAGCATGGCCCATTATCATCCCAAGGATTCAAAGACCAGCCCTACCCCACTGGTTTTAGAGAGAGGACACATGCAAAGGGGCAAATTGGGGAATTCATCCAAAAAGAGGAGAGAGAAATGGGAGGAAAATAAAGGTGGCCATGTGGCCTTCATCCCTTCTGCCCAAAATGAGCTGGCCGACCTCCTCAAAGCATTTCAAATCCAGTTCAAGCATGGTGGCCACTTGGCACCTTTGGTGACACAACCAAAGCTTCAAACCATGCTCACCTCGAGTTTAACTCCCCCTATAAACACTCCCGGCCAAAACTAACCTCACCATCAGCTTTAGAAGGGGAAAACGAGTGGAGATCAATAGTTGGGGCAGAGAAATCGGTGGAGAAACTAAGAATCGGGAAGTAGATCGCCGAAGCTGTAAGACCCCAACCTCGGAGATGATCGCGGGGCGATCAAGCCGCACTTTTGGAGGTCTGAACAGGGGCACACGGCCAGGCACACGGCCGTGTGCCTACCCGTGTTCAGTGGCCTTTGGTGGTTTTGTGCAGTCTCGAGTCAGAGAAGGACACGGCCTGAGACACACGGCCGTGTCTCAAGCCGTGTGTGGGGCACACGGCCTCGAACACGGCCGTGTTCGAAGCCGTGTTCATGAAGCCCGACGATCGTTCCTGAAGCTCCAGGTAACACGGCCCGTGGCATAACGGCCGTGTCAGGACCCATGTCGATCGGCGTAACTGATATTTTGGGTTGAATCCGGGCCGTCCGGATCTTTTATGTTGGATCTAACGGCTGTGGGTTAACCTAGGGGGTATTAGGGTTGAGTTTGGGGTTGAATTCCCTCATTTCAACCCAACCCTTTCTCTTTCTAAACTCTTAGAGAGAGGTGAGAGCCAAGAGGAGGAGGAGCAAAGTTCCGGCCGCCGGCGGAGCACCGGAGCACCGACTCGCGATCCGAGTCCGGATCCTCGAAGGCAAGGGCGAGGCGAAGCTTTCCATCCGTCTACATCTTCATGGCGGGCACGCGGAAATCTACGAGGGTAACGATCCTCTTCATAGGGCATGTTTAGTCGCCCTTCTTTCTATGCATGGGGAAATCCCCCTCTCGCGAGTGAGCGTTGAGGCGCGAAATCCCTTCGGGTAGATATGTAAAGTCCCCGTTGATAGAGCCCGGAATCAGAGTACGGGCGTAGGCATTGTGTGTGAAGCCTATTCGGGTTTAACCCGGATCGGTGATGTTTGCATTGCATGGCCGGAGGAGACTCCGCGCCGATGATTTTAGTTTTCCGAAATTTCTATGCGGTAGATTGCATACAGGGATCCTTGGGGGTTAACCTCGAGGCGCACCCGGAAAGCTTGGGCGGAATCGCATTGCCGCCACTATGTTGCCTTGGAGGGCAAATCGGTACATAACGGGGTTATGTGCGTGTTTTGATCGATTGTGGGAATGAGGAGAAACTTGGCCCGCACCGATGGCTAAATGGCCGTGGTGAAGTGAGCAACGGGCGGGTGGAACTCTACCCATTCCAAGTGGTCTCGGTAGAAGCGACCTAAAGTACATGGGACTTCCCGGGAGGCTGTAAACGGGCCTAGGCTTCGGCTGAAAGGGCTAAATGCTCACGAGAGTTGCCATCCGAGGGATGGTGGTGGAATCGCGGTGTCGGACTGGGTCCGGACCGGGTTCACCGATTAGTGCCCTGAGAGCACGGAGTGTGCGGTCGTGCGTGCCGACACTTGTGGCGAATAGAATACTTTATAGAATTGCTATGGTAGTTTTATATGCAGGGAAGGAGCACCGCCGTCCTGAGAAACGGGACGGGGTCGTTATAATTTGGTCAGCTTTGCTGACCGTTGCCCTTTTGTATTGCCACCTCTTGGGTGGGTTGCTTTCTACAGGTGCTGCTGCGGAGCCAAGCGGCAAATAGCGGGCTAAAGCCCAAGTTGCAGCGCCAGCCCTCGAAGGCTTAGTTATTAGCTTTTTCATATTCATGTATGGCCGGCCTGCGCGCCGATGTATGAAAGACGCTATCTTGTTAAGCGAACACTTTTGTAAGGCTTTAAGGCCGTGAACTCTTTTGTGTATTTTCATGTTCGTCATTCCTTTGTGGTATTTATTACTAGTGGACATTCATGCCTATATGGGTTCTTTGTTTAACTTAAAAATGCTTCCGTTAGAATGCGTTGTGTAGGACGTTGTTGTTAAATTGGTTGGAATGGTTGTCCATATTCGTAACCTTCCGGTCTGTCCGTAGTATATGGCGTCGGGCCCCGGCCGGACCTACTGCTATATGCTATGCGACGGATAGGGGTGTTACAAATTGGTATCAGACTACCGGTTTCGGTCTAACTTATTGGAATTTGCGGACGAATTCTTTTAAGGGTGGTGAGCACGGTCACGTGTGTCATCGTTATAACATGAAAAAGAACCCATGAATGTCCACTTAGGAATGAAAATACACTTGTTAAGGAACCTGCGTGTTCCTTTAATTGCTGTTTGCAGTAGTGTTTGGTCGCTTATCGGTGTTTTTGCACGAATATAGGTGACCAGAAGTGGCGCTGGGCCGTCTGAACGGCCAGGTTTTGAGGCGAGCAGTGCGCCAAGCGATACGCCTGCAACACCTTTGTCTGCCGAGACCATTAGGTTGGTGGCGGAAGCGGTCATGGCAATGATTAATGCGCAGCCTGCAAGGCAGGTGCAGCAGCCTGCTCCTGCTGTGGAGCAAGTACCGCTTCAGACGGCAGAGCAAAGGAGGGTTGAGCAAGTTGTGTTGGAGCCAGAGTTGCCGCGGAGAGCAACTGAAAGACAACTGAAGCATGTCATGGGCTTTCATCCACCGGTGTTCACGGGGGCAGAAACCCCGACCCAAGCAGAGGATTGGCTCTCAAGGGTCAACAGGGTGATGACTGCGACGGAAACTGAAGAGTGGCAGAAGACCACTATAGCGACGTTCCTTTTGGATGGAGACGCAAGACTGTGGTGGGAGGGCCTAGAGCTGCATCAGTTGAGGGGAAGGCCATTGGCCGAAGTCCCGATGGAGGAGTTTGCGAGACTATTTATGGCTCGATACCTCCCCTCGGCGCAGAGGATCGCGCTAGAGAGCGAATTCCAGAAGTTGGTGCAGGGTGATAGCACCGTTGATGAATACCTCCACGAGTTTACTCGGTTGGGGAGATATGCCGGCACTACCTTCGCAGACGAGGAGCGCAAGACGAGCCGCTTTTATGAAGGGCTAAGGGATGATTTGAGGTTGCTGCTGTCGGGGCCCAAGGCACAGGGTTTCATGACCCTGGTCAGTTCGGCCCGGTCCTTGGAGAAGGATATGAGAAACGTGCAAGCGAAGAAGGAGAGGGAATCTGGTGGCAAGAGATCAGAGTTCAAGGCACCGACTACGTCAAAGTCGGGCTACCGCAGATTCTCCAAGAAGTCTAGGACGTCGGGTCCAGCTCCTTCTGCAGGTGCCTCGGGGGCAACTACCAATCGAACCCCGGGCGCTTGTTTCACGTGTGGAAAGCTGGGGCACTTTGCCCGTGACTGCTGGAGTGGACGCTCAAAGTCCGAAAGGAAACAAGGAGCTACCTACGAGGAAAAGGGCAAAGCGGTGGAGTCGACCGCGTCCCACTATACTCCGACTCAGCCTAGAGTCTACAACTTGGGCCAGCAGGAGGCCATCAAGCAAGCGGATGTGGTGACAGGTATGAGTTAATTTATGCAAGTTGACTTGAGAATACTATTACCTATTGCTTGTTAAGCTAATGTCTTTTGCTTAGGCTTTGTGGTGATTAGCGATAGTCCGGCACGGGCACTGTTCGACACTGGTGCTTCGCATTCTTTCTTGTCCGAACAGTTTATATCACGCATCGGAGTCCCTTCTTCGATGGCGAAGGACAAGTTAGATGTGTTGCTACCGAATGGGTGCTCGATGCGTGCGGACAGAGTGTGCGCCGTGAAGGTTCACATAGGGAGCCAAGAGTTTGACTTGCTAGCGTCCAAGAGTTCGACTTGCTAGCGTCATTATTGTCGTTAGTAGAGTTCGATGTTATCTTTGGAATGGATTGGCTGTCAGAGCAGAAGGATTGGCTGCCAGAGCAGAAGGCTTGGATCGATTGCGACCGTAAGGAGGTCAAGCTGGGTGTAGGGCGGGAGACTACTTTCGAGGGGCTTAAGGGGTCGAGCAAGACACTGATGTCTGCTCTTCAGGTGGTGAAGGCGGTTCGTGCTGGTGCAGAGCTGTTCTTCGCATTAGTGGAGGCCGCAAAGCCGAAGTCCACTTTGGATGAGATCCCCGTGGTATGCGAGTACCCAGATGTGTTCCCAGATAGCCTTCCTGGAGCCCCACCGCAGCGAGAGATTGATTTTACGATCGAGCTCGTGCCGGGTGCCAAACCCGTGTCATGTGCTCCTTATAGGTTGGCGCCAAAGGAGATGGCGGAGTTGAAGGTTCAGCTGGAGGAGCTGATGGAGCAAGGTTATGTGCGTCCAAGTTCGTCGCCTTGGAGCGCACCGGTCCTCTTCGTTAAAAAGAAGGACGGTAGTATGCGACTGTGCATCGACTACAGAGAATTGAACAAGTTGACGGAGAAGAACAAGTACCCGATCCCGAGGATTGATGATCTCTTTGATCAGTTAGTCGGATCGTCTGTATACTCCAAGTTAGACTTGAAGTCGGGGTACTATAAGCTGAGGATCAGGGAATGTGATATCCCAAAGACGGCGTTCAGTACGAGGTACGGGCATTTCGAGTTCACGGTCATGTCGTTTGGACTGACGAATGCTCCATCGGTATTTATGGATCTGATGAACTGGACGTTCAGAGATTTCCTGGATCGCTTTCTGATCGTCTTTATTGACGATATTTTTGTATACTCGCAGTGTGAGGAAGATCACTTTAAGCACTTGCACCTGGTGTTGGAGACTCTGAGAAGGAATGAGCTTTACGCAAAGTTCTCCAAGTGCGAGTTCTGGCTACCCTCGTAGCGTTCCTTGGACATATAGTGAGTGGGGAAGGTATAGCGGTGGATCCGGCGAAGATTGTTGCGATACGGGAGTGGCCTGGGTTGTCTTCGGTAGCGGAAGTCCGTAGTTTCCTTGGGCTTGCCGGCTATTACAGGCGCTTCGTAGAGAACTTCTCGCGGATAGCGTTACCTCTCACAAACTTGACCAGGAAGGATCAGAGATTCTTATGGACGCAAGAGTGCGTGCAGGCTTTCGAGAAGCTGAAGAGACGGTTGACCACGGCGCCAGTGCTCAGTTCGCCGAGTGGAACCGAGGGCTTTGAGGTGTATAGCGACGCTTCGGGTAGTGTTTGGGCTGCGTGTTGTTGCAGCATGGTAGCGTGATAGCGTATGGATCGCGTCAGCTAAAGGTGCATGAAAGAAATTATCCGGTGCACGACTTGGAGTTGGCGGCCGTGATATTTGCACTCAAGTTGTGGAGGCACTACCTATACGGAGTAAGGGTCGACATATACACCGATCACAAGAGCCTAAAATACTTGTTGGATCAAAAGGATCTCAATATGAGGCAGAGGAGGTGGATGGAGTTCCTGGGGGACTACACTTTCAAGATACATTATGTACCCGGAAGGGCAACGCAGTTGCGGATGCGCTGAGTCGCAGGGCTCCCGCCCAAGCCAACTTGTTGTCGGTGCATGATGAGCGGCTAGTACGGGAGTTGGAGAAGCTTGAGATCTGTTGCGTTGACAAGCAGTCGAGCGCCAAGGCAATGTTAAACTGGACAGAGGTGCAGTATGACCTGCCTGACCGGGTTCGGCAGGCATTGGAGTTGGATGACTCCATGAAGGAGCTTTTGGAGGCCGCTCTGGATGGGTCAAATTCCCAGTTCTCGGTAGAAGATGGGTTATTAAGGAAGGATCGTCGTTTGTGCGTCCCAAGTGGGGGCAACCTCCGGCAGAGTTGATGTACGAGGCTCATCATACCAAGTACTCAATCCACCCAGGGAGCACGAAGATGTATCGTGATCTTAAAAAGTTGTTTTGGTGGCCGGGACTTAAGAAAGATGTGGCGTTGTATGTGGCCAAATGTCAAGCGTGCGCCTTGGTGAAGGCGGAGTGCCAAAAGCCGGGCGGATTTCTGAAGTCCTTGCCTATACCGGAGTGGAAATTCGACGACATATCCATGGATTTTGTGCATGTATTGCCAAGATCGCAGAAGGGAAACGACGCCATTTGGGTGATCGTTGACAGATTGACGAAAGTGTCACATTTCTTACCAATGAGGAAGGATGATCCAGTAGAGAAGTTGGCAAAGCTCTATGTGGATAGCATTGTGCGCTTGCACGGGGTGCCCCGTAGTATTGTGAGTGATCGCGATGGGCGTTTCACGTCCAATGACTGGAGGCTAGTGCATCAAATGTTGGGCTCCAAACTGAAGTTTAGCACGGCGTTTCATCCGCAGACGGATGGCCAGACCGAGAGAGTCAACAGAACCTTGGAAGACATGCTCCGCATGTGTACGTTAGACTTCGGAAAGAGGTGGGAGGACCACCTATACTTGGTCGAATTTGCTTATAACAATAGTTATCAAGCAAGCATTCAGATGGCGCCGTTCGAAGCTCTTTACGGAAGAAAATGTCGCACGTCGTTGTCTTGGTTAGAAACGGGTGAGTCCAAGCTTTATCAGCGTCAAGACATTGAAGATGCCACTTCTTTAGTGCATACTATACGGAGCGGTTGCGGATTGCCCAGGATAGGCAAGCCAAGTATTATAATGCCAAGCATAGGAGCGTGGAATTCAGTGTTGGCGATTGGGTGTACTTGAAGATCAAGCCGTTCAAGGGTGTTTCACGGATTCGACGCTTGAAAAAGTTGAGTCCGAAATACCTTGGGCCATTTGAGATTCTGGAGCGGATCGGAGAAGCAGCTTATAGGTTGAGGTTATCAGCAGAGTTAAGTGCTTTGCACGATGTATTCCACATCTCGGTTTTGCGGAAGGCAGTGCAAGAGCCTTCGCAGGTGTTAGCGGCCGACCAAGTACCGGTTGAGGAAGGATTGACAACGAAAGTCAAGCCCATATCCATTGAGGATTTCGAAGTCAAGCGGCTTCGGAACAAGGAAATCAGAATGGTGAAGGTCCGTTGGGATAACTGCGGACGCGAGGAGCTCTCTTGGGAGCGAGAGCAGACAATGCGCGAGGAGTACCCCGAGTTGTTCCCCTCAGGTACTCGTTATGTTTATTTCTTTTTGTGTAGTCTCTGTTCTTAATTTCGGGACGAAATTCTCTTAAGGGGGAGGGAGTTGTAAGACCCCAACCTCGGAGATGATCGCGGGGCGATCAAGCAGCACTTTTGGAGGTCTGAACAGGGGCACACGACCAGGCACACGGCCGTGTGCCTACCCGTGTTCAGTGGCCTTTGGTGGTTTTGTGCAGTCTCGAGTCAGAGAAGGACACGGCCTGAGACACACGGCCGTGTCTCAAGCCGTGTGTGGGGCACACAGCCTCGAACACGGCCGTGTTCGAAGCCGTGTTCATGAAGCCCGACGATCGTTCCTGAAGCTCCAGGTAACACGGCCCGTGGCACACGGCCGTGTCAGGACCCGTGTCGATCGGCGTAACTGATATTTTGGGTTGAATCCGGGCCGTCCGGATCTTTTATGTTGGATCTAACGGCTGTGGGTTAACCTAGGGGGTATTAGGGTTGAGTTTGGGGCTGAATTCCCTCATTTCAACCCAACCCTTTCTCTTTCTAAACTCTTAGAGAGAGGTGAGAGCCAAGAGGAGGAGGAGCAAAGTTCCGGCCGCCGGCGGAGCACCGGAGCACCGACTCGCGATCCGAGTCCGGATCCTCGAAGGCAAGGGCGAGGCGAAGCTTTCCATCCGTCTACATCTTCATGGCGGGCACGCGGAAATCTACGAGGGTAACGATCCTCTTCATAGGGCATGTGTAGTCGCCCTTCTTTCTATGCATGGGGAAATCCCCCTCTCGCGAGTGAGCGTTGAGGCGCGGAATCCCTTCGGGTAGATATGTAAAGTCCCCATTGATAGAGCCCGGAATCGGAGTACGGGCGTAGGCATTGTGTGTGAAGCCTATTCGGGTTTAACCCGGATCGGTGATGTTTGCATTGCATGGCCGGAGGAGACTCCGCGCCGATGATTTTAGTTTTCCGAAATTTCTACGCGGTAGATTGCATACAGGGATCCTTGGGGGTTAACCTCGAGGCGGACCCGGAAAGCTTGGGTGGATTCGCATTGCCGCCACGATGTTGCCTTGGAGGGCAAATCGGTACATAACGGGGTTATGTGCGTGTTTTGATCGATTGTGGGAATGAGGAGAAACTTGGCCCGCACCGATGGCTAAATGGCCGTGGTGAAGTGAGCAACGGGCGGGTGGAACTCTACCCATTCCAAGTGGTCTCGGTAGAAGCGACCTAAAGTACATGGGACTTCCCGGGAGGCTGGAAACGGGCCTAGGCTTCGGCTGAAAGGGCTAAATGCTCACGAGAGTTACCATCCGAGGGATGGTGGTGGAATCGTGGTGTCGGACTGGGTCCGGACCGGGTTCACCGATTAGTGCCCTGAGAGCACGGAGTGTGCGGCCGTGCGTGCCGACACTTGTGGCGAATAGAATACTTTATAGAATTGCTATGGTAGTTTTATATGCAGGGAAGGAGCACTGTCGTCCCGAGAAACGGGACGGGGTCGTTATAATTTGGTCAGCTTTGCTGACCGTTGCCCTTTTGTATTGCCACCTCTGGGTGGGTTGTTTTCTACAGGTGCTGCTGCGGAGCCAAGCGGCAAATAGCGGGCTAAAGCCCAAGTTGCAGCGCCATCCCTCGAAGGCTTAGTTTATTAGCTTTTTCATATTCATGTATGGCCGGCCTGCGCGCCGATGTATGAAAGACGCTATCTTGTTAAGCGAACACTTTTGTAAGGCCTTAAGGCCGTGAACTCTTTTGTGTATTTTCATGTTCGTCATTCCTTTGTGGTATTTATTACTAGTGGACATTCATGCCTATATGGGTTCTTTGTTTAACTTAAAAATGCTTCCGTTAGAATGCGTTGTGTAGGACGTTGTTGTTAAATTGGTTGGAATGGTTGTCCATATTCGTAACCTTCCGGTCTGTCCGTAGTATATGGCGTCGGGCCCCGGCCGGACCTACTGCTATATGCTATGCGACGGATAGGGGTGTTACAGAAGCAGCTCGTCCATGGCAAACCGCTGCCGCAACCGCTGCCAAGGCCTGGAACAGGTCCGTTTCGCCGCCCCTTTACCCGTACTAGTTTCCTAGATCCACTAGGAGAGATATCGGGCTCAATTGAGCCTGATGCCATGTGAGGAAATGTGGAATTTCTCAAGTTTTTAATACTGCTCGGGATCGCCAGAGGAGCCACCTCCGGCAACCTCGCCGCCGAGAAACACTAGCCCCCACCTCAGTGAAGGTGGTGGCGACATCCGCCGCCGGTGGTGGTGGCCCAATTAGCCGAAAAATGGGAGACAAGTCGGCCCAGCGCAAATCAATCCCGGCCATTGGCTGGAGGTAGGAGATGAACCGATGTCGTCGGTTTATGCTTTAAGATTCGTACTATTAATTATATTATGAGATAATATTGAATGTTATGAATAGTGTACAATTTTGTCACACTGCAATAGTCCATTTGCATGTTAAATATAGGGCTTTTAAACTCAATTCCAGAGGATGAAATGAACATGAAAAATGTATCCCTTTGTGTTAACTTTAATTTTCCACCCTTAACTTGAGATTTGGTCCAGTGGTGTGACCTGTAGGACCAGTTTGCTAGGGTTGGTCCTGGGCTAGGACAGAAAGTAAAATGGATCCCCATGCCAAACCAGAAGTCCACATGGGCTGAAATTTTGGCCATGTGACTTATTTGGGCATTTATAGCCCCTCCCCAAAAATTAGAATTTTTGAGAAATATTTTTCTATAGTTTTAGTCAAAATATGATAAATGAAATAAATGTGATTTTTGGAGTATTTCAACTCCAAATGGCCCCAATTTTTTGTGGCAAGTCCTTAGGGACATTTTAAATGTATGTTTAAATTTTAGCCAATTTGGACCACTGCATGTTGGGTAAACCCACTTGCATGTGTTGGCTTGTTATAGACTTGGTGTGCATTTAGCCTAAAATGAAATAATGTGTATTCAGTCAACTTGGAACATTCAAAAATCATGATTTTCATTATAGAGACACGTGAGGGTTTAATACACCTCTCATAGCAATGGTGGGATTTTTGGGAAAAAAATCCCATTATTTTGAATTTTTGAAAATTTGGTCCTTTTGAGGAAATAAATTTAAAATAGGTTTACCCTTATCATAAAATGTTCAATTTCTATTGAGGACTAAGTAATGACATAATAAACACTATAAATAAATTATATTTCATTTGGATGAAGTTTAAGTAGTTTAAGGAGCAAAATGACCATTTTACCCTAATGGAATTTTTGTAGAAATGATGGGTATATTCTTTTAAAAAATCTGAGAAAATTCATATTGCTCTAATTGTATGTTTTATGCCATGTACAATTATTTCAGAATTTTGTGGTGCCAAATAATGTACTTAGGCCCTATAATGGAATTTTGGTAAATAACTCAAATTGATCATTTCATAGGCCATTTCAACCTAGATGTAAATGGAAATCTGGACATAGCATTATTTCATTATTATCAAGGCTCTGCAATTTAATTAGAATTTTTGAGATAATATTTTATGTACTTCATTTGGAAAATGCTAAATTTGTGGATATAGTATTAAATAGGAATTAATTATAAATCTGAATTGAAAAAGCATGAAATTTTGGTAAGCCCCATTAATTGTCATGTTATATACCTGGAAGAATCCTTAGGAAAGTAGGTTTAATATTAACAATACTTCATGTGCAAAATGACTAGGGATTACATTTAAAGAAATTAATTTAATGGTGTAATTAATTTGGAAAATTATGGAATTCATCGTGTTCATCATATAGGTCCCTACCATCCTAGGATAAATAATTTGAGGCATATGGACAGATGAATTAGAAGGTCACATTTGTGGGTGGTATCGGGACATGGGTAAGGGTATAACACCGATATTCATTCTAGTAGGGCCACCGGGGGAGGAATATGATAAACAAGCAAAGTGAGAATCTTAGTAGAGGAAATAACCCCGGATGGTGTCCTAGAGGATTCTTTAATCATGTGTGGAAGAGTGCAAGTTCCGTGACAACAACAATAACGGGGACCGGCGGAGAACCGCTGCATTCCTAATAATACCTTAAGTCATTCGGGTCGTTCTAAAGTAACAATGAGAGTTGGGTGATAATCCTGGGTAGACACAAATAAGAATAATTATCCTTGTGAAAGGGAACTTTGGGCTTGTCATCCCATCTTGGTTCCTAGTGCCTTCGAGAGCCCTTTATTGGGCATACCTTGGGCAGTCCTGGGATTAACCCTAAAACTACTAAGTCTAATAATTGGTAGACAAGAGTAGTATACTAGGCTAAGAGAAGTGGTACTCATGCTCACCCGCGTAGGGTTGGAGGGTTATGAAATAAGATTGGAAACATGCTCACCCGTGATGGGTTGGAGGTAATCTGGACAGGTTGGTCCTGCAAGCTAAAGGCTCGAGAGATTTATATTAGGACAGGTTTGCCCTGCGAGATGAAGAATCGAGATGAAATACTTGCATGTGCATAAAATTAGTGGCGGGTCATGTGGTACTGGGCCAATCGTCACACCGATGGCAGTACGGCGAACCAGGAGGGTGTAAGGGTTTGGGGGGTCAATTGGTTGTTTACGCTGCAGTTTGGAGGACAATCCCTGATAACGCGCACCCAGCCCAACAAGACTGACAGGTAGTTAGCAAAGTACGTACGCAGAGATTCTAGAGTGCACCTAAGACGTGTACAGAGGAGTATGAGAGAGAACTAGGCCTGATAGTGTGTATACCTGCCTAGAAAGCGGAGACGCCCGCTCCGCTGCTGCCGTAGCCACAACGGTGGTACCTGAGAGTGATGCTAGCTCTCGAAAAGTGGGAACTAAAGGTCTGGGATCTCAGAGTCGTATGCATGTGTTGCACTTGCATGTTTCATAATTCGTAATATATCATCCATTTGCATTAGGTCATACGCTTCATAGATCCTTATCATATAAATTAGTATGTGCTCTTTTATATGATAATTTTTTTTTGAAATCCTAACTTATATATTTATATGGGCATTTATATAAGTTAGGATACTCTGTGATGGTAGATAGCTTTACCTTTTCTTTACTTAATTTACTTTTCAGCTCTTACTTTCAGTTCCTTCCTTTACTAGTACTGCACTTTACTTACTTGTACTATATACTTAGAACGACTAGAGTAGAATAGTAATATCTATTATAACTGCTAGTTAACTCTTGTCACCTGCTTCCACTTTTGCTACCCCTTGTTGTCCTCCGCTTCGTCCTTCCGCTCGGTTCCTAGGAGTTTGGGGGCGAGGTGCGGGGGAAACGACTTAGTCTTTTTGACTAATGGTCGGTGACCATACTATTTTAGGAGCTCGTGGAGATGGAGCACCAGCACGACGAGGAGGCAGGACTTGAGGAGCAGATATCGTTACCACAAACTTCTACTACTACTGCGCGTCCTCAGGTAGGACGAGATTAGATGATGATATAGATAGCTTCCGCTTATGTTTTGAGAGAGAGACATATTGAGATACTGATGTACCGGGCATAAGCCCTTATTATTATTATTGATGTACTCTGTCTGGACTGTTTCATATTTTATTTCACATATATATTCGTGTTGTGGCTGTGGACTGTTAAATGGTTTTGTTACTCATATTGCTCTAGAATATGATCGTGTTAGCCGGAGGGATCGGTGTCTTGCTGTGTCGACTAGCCCGTGTGCTAATGTCATCGTATGGCGGCAGTTCTGGGCATAAGATTCGGGTGTGCTCCCAAATTTGGAAACCGGATCTTATAGGTGTGATGATCTGATAAGTGAAATGAGTGCATCATCGTTAGTTGTCATGAGGAGTGGGAGGTTTGACTTGTGTTAAGAGGTGTTTGGGGTCGACGAAACATCATCTTTCCCATGGAGAGAGAGAGAGCCAAAACACATTAGGATTAAATCAAGAGTAATACTTAGGGATCAGGAATCGAGTATTAACCTATAATATTATGTGCCTTGTGAAAGCGAGCTTTTACTTCAGCCCTTCGTAGTTCCTAGTGCCCTTTGAGAGCCCTTAACGGGGTATGCCGGGGGCAGTCCTGGGCTAACCTAAACTTTAGGTAAAACTGAATTGCAAGAGTAACTAGTATTACTAGGGTTTCACTTTCACTCATCTCGATGCCTCGGGGTGTTAGGTTGGGTCACTCAGGCTGTAGGATCAGTGGATTTGGAGATTGGTAGGTTGGCCCGGCGAGCTTTGGCACGGTTATTGATTGTTACGGGCAGGTTGGCCCGGCGAGCTTTGGCTCAGTTGTTTATGGTGATGGACGGGATGGTTTAGGGATCTTTGGCTCGATAGCTGATACATAAGTTATATGTGCATAAAGTATGAGGTTGTGGGTCTTCAGTATTGGAGGGTCGATGCACCGACGCCAATACGTTGACTCGGCAAGTGTCGTTAAGCACTTGGCCAGATAATGTCCGTTACGCCAGCCAGCAAGAGTACGAAGGAGCTCCGCTTAGTGCACCAGCGTTGAGGCGTACAATAAGTCTGACTGGTAGTGCAATCACCGGTTTAGAGGTGGGCGAGGCCAAACCCATCGCTTCTGTTTGCCACTACGGAGGTATCCTGGAAGGTTCCACTCCAGAAAGGGGGAACTAAAGGTCTATGTACACAGAGTCGGGTGAGTTGAACTTGCATGTTCACATCATGGAATAATTGCATGTCATAGCATAACCATTGCATGTAACCCTGACACCTATTGTATAAAGTGGTATGGGACGCTTTATACAATAGGCCCTACAAAACAACCCCTTGGTTTATAAGTTCGCGCGAGCGTGCTTATAAGTTACGGTTTTATTCGGTAAATATATATGCTTGCTAGAAAACCGACACCCTATCGTATAAATTTGTATGAGACTTTTTATACGATAGGGGCCTTGCACAAGATCCCTTAGCTTATGGGTTTTCATATAAGTTAAGGTTACTTAATTCTTGTTCAGTTTTACGTACTTTTATTATTGCCCTATATAAGCTCATATAACTGCTAGATTAGCTCCGTCGTCACCTGTTATTTGTCATTCTCCACCATTATTACCTCTCCTTTCCTCCTCCATGCTCGGTATCTAGGAGCCATGGGGGAAAGGGCGGGGGGATGATAGGACTTAGTCTTTTAGACTAACGGTTTTTTAACCACATCATTTTAGGGGACCGTGGAGCCCAGCATGGAGAAGCACCCCCGGATGTCGGCACGTTTGGAGATGGGATAGCCTAGTACCTGAGTTCAGACAGTTGGGACTATGAGTACTGATCGTTATTAGATGATTAGTTTTTCTTCTGCGCTGAGTGATATGTAGTGAGGATATTAATGTACCGGGCATGAGCCCTATTTTCTCTACTTTATTATATCTATGGAAACTCCCTTTGTGGAGAATATTTACTATATATGTGATGTTTGTGGACTTGCCCTTTATTATTTTGCTACTATTGTGATCGAATCGCCGGGTAAGATCGGCTTTTTGTAGTGGCGACCTTCCCGAGTATGAAGGTGTCAGCGCAAAACGACGGTTCTAGGCCCAAGACCCCGGTGATGTAAAAAGAAAAAAAATGGGGTCCTACAAGTTGTATCAGAGGGGACATCGATCAAAAAGTAGCAGTACACAAACCCTGGGTTACCCCCGCGTGAGTTTAGTTTGGGTACAAACTAAGCAGCGGAAGCAGTGGTGTGCCCATATGTGGGATCACATGTAAATTATCCACTTTTAATTAGGGTTGAACGATTACTTATAAATGTCTTTTGTTATACAGCCCCCAACACAGCCTACACCACAGGACAGAGTCCAGCAAAATCCGAATGTTGCACCACCTCCCCCGGTCCCCACTCTGTTCCTTTAGTAGAGATGGTGCAGACTCTAAAAGCTATTCTGGAGGCTTTTAGGGCCCAACAGGTTCCGGCTTCCCAGCCAAACTCGGGGGCCAATTGGCTGAGTATTTTTCGAGGACTTTCTCCCCCATATTACTTGGGGACAGAGTTGGCTGTTCGGACGGAGGAGTGGCTGGACATCATGTATGAGATGCTGACTGTGATACGGTGCCCATGGGAGGAGAGGGTGCCTTTGGTGGTCTCTTGCTTGGAATCCCATGCCAAGAGATGGTGGAAGACATCGCTGGACATGTTGTTTTTTGATAGAGAGGTTTCAGACATTGCTTGGGAGGAGTTCAGGGATGCACTGTTGGAGCAAATTGTTCCGCTGTCGTCTAGAGACGAGCTGGAAGACAGGTTTTTATAGTTGAGACAGGGCAACAAGACGGTGGTGGAGTACTACCGAGAGTTCAACCATCTGGCCCGATTTTCGGATTATTATCAGTTTGATGAGGCAGGATACACCAAGAGGTTCTATAAGTGCCTGCGAGAGGATTTGAGGGAGGCTCTGCTGTTCGTGTCCGACGGGCCTATTCCTTGGATATTGGAGATGGCGAAGACGATTGAGGAAGATTGGCACACTACTCGAGGCCGAAAGCGGCAAACTGAGAATCAGGGCCGGGGAGCCAGAGATGATCAGTGAAGGGTCCGCTTTGCTGATGGGAGAGATGGTATAAGGGAAGAGGACCAGCATCACAAGGAGGTGAGACAGTAGCAAGGGGAACCAGTGGTGATGGCTCCTCAGCCTCTCTAGATGCGGGAGATGTAGATACCTGGTGGTATGGCATATCCCTCGCCAGAGTGCTTCAACTATCATCAGGTTGGGCATATCCGGATAAATTGCCCCATGAAGAGGGAACCACTACCAGCACCACCGGCTGCCTCGCCTGCTCAGAATTTTGGAGTCTAAGGACGTGGCCTAGGACGTGGATACCAGGGCGGATATCGCAGTCAGAAGTTGGAGCAAGTGTATACACTAGATCTGACACAATATCAAAATCCAGAGCAAGTGATAATAGGTACACTGGTTAATTTTAACTGCTCTCTTTCCTAAGTAATTAGATTTATGGATATAGAATTGATAAACTAGGAAAGAAAACCATAACTAGATTTCTAAGTCATTAACAACTCCAGGCATAGTCTTCATCAGCGGCAAGCCCAATCATAAACTGTTCGATACGGGTGATTCACACTCGTTCGTGTCGGAAGCCTTCATGGAAGGACTTGAAGGCGTGGAGTGATTCACAGGCTTGATGATGAGGATACGGCTACCTGATGGATCAGATCTATTCACTTCCGCCCACTACAACATGGAGGCGGAGATCAGCAGAGCGGCATTCAAAGCACCAGAAACAATCCTAAAGATGCCAGTCTTTGATTTGATCCTAGGCATGACATGGTTGCATTGAAACCATGCCCCGATTCACTACCTATCAAAGAGGATCACCATGAGGCATGGGGATTCCCAAATCATCATCGAAGGTATAAAACCTATTCCCCCTCTCTTGTTATCATCCGTGCAGGCCATCAAGGCTCACTTGCAGGGGGAGGAAGTCTATGAAGTGCTGTTTGAAATGGCTGTGGCAAAGGATTCCATCTCTAATATCCCGGTGGTGCAGAATTTTGCTTACGTATTCCTAGAGAAGCTGCTAGGGATACCCCTGCACCGAGAGAAGGATTTCCGGATACAGCTGGTGCCAGGGGATAAGCCTACATCTAGAGCCCCTTACAGGATGGCCCCGAAAGAGTTGGCAGAGTTTTGAAGCAAGCTGCAGGAGCTAGTGGAAGCCGAGTTTGTCCGACCAAGCTCTTCACCATGGGGAGACCCAATGTTATTCGTCAAGAAGAAGAATTGGACACTTAGATTGTGCATCGACTACCGAGCACTAAATGAATGATAGTTCAGAATACTTATCCATTGCCAAGGATAGATGTGATGTTTGATCAGCTGGAGGGGGCACATTTCTTTTCAAAACTGGATTTGAGGTCGGGCTACTACCAGCTGCGGATCCAGGAGGAGGACATTACGAAGACTGTCTTCAGTAGCAGATATGGGTTTTTCGAGTTTACTGTAATGCCCTTCGGGCTCACGAATGTAATGTCGGCGTTCATGAGCCTCATAAACCAGGTGTTTGAGGAGTGTATGGATGTGTTTGTCATTGTGTTAATTGATGACATCCTCATCTACTCAAGGACGGAGGAGGAGCACACACGACATCTGACGCTGAATCGAGAGAGTCTGCAGGAGCACCATATTTATGCGAAGTTCAGCAAATGCCAATTCTGGTTGAAGGAGGTGGCTTTCCTAGACCATATCATCAGTGGAGCTGGGTTGACAGTGGACCCGACCAAGATTCAGGCAGTTCGGGATTGGCCGCAGCTGAAGGCGGCCACAGACATGCAGAGTTTTCTAGGACTTGCCGGTTATTACCGGAAGTTCGTGGAGGGATTCTATCGAATTGCCCTCCCACTCACATCCCTAACGAGGAAGGATGTGCCCCTTATCTGGACCCCGCAGTGCGAGGTGGATTTTCAGGAGCTGAATGATCGACTCACCTCGGCTCCTATAATTTCCCTTCCTTCGAGAAAAGAAGGATTCCAGGTCAACACCGATGCTTCCTACCACGGTATGGGAGCAGTGCTAATGCAAAAGGGCCATGTAATTGCTTATGCTTCTCGCCATCTGAAGAAGCATGAGTAGAACTACCCTGTTCATGACTTAGGAATGGGAGCAGTCGTGTTTGCTCTTAAAGTCTGGTGACATTATCTATATGGTATCCACTACGACATATACTCTGATCACAACAAATCTAAAGTATGTGGACACGCAGAAAGAGCTGAACATCAGACAGAGGCCATGGGTGGAATTTCTAGCAGATTACTAGTACGAGATGCATTACCATCCAAGGAAGGCAAATGTGGTAGTTGATGTGCTGAGTCCGAGAGCCTCCACCACCGCAACGAAGCCCCAGATTATGTCCATGGAGCTGGTACAAAGATTAGAGGGTACGCATATAACGCTGGTGTCGTCTGATGACCTCAAGCTTTTTGAGAATTATTTAGCCGCGATGAGCGCTACTGATGACATTCAAGACCGAGTCAGAGATGGGCAGAGGCAAGATGCCAAGCTGGAGCCGATATTCCGGGCCTTGGACGCAGGTAATGCTGGGGATTACACATTGAGAGATGACCTAGTATGCTTTAGATGATGAGTTTATATACCATAGAGAGGCTAGGTCTGGGAGGATATCATGAAGGAGGCCCACTATAGCCGATATTTGGTACACCAGGGAGTTACGAAGATGACTGCGGATCTGAAGAAGACCATCTAATGACCAAGCATGAAGAAGGATATAACCTACTTCGTAAAGCACTGCGAGACATACCAGCTGGTCAAGGAGGAGTGTAGAAACCCTGCAGGTTTATTGCAACCACTCCTAGTGCTAGAGTGAAAATTTGAGGACATCGCAATTGAATTCATACATGGGCTTCCCCGATCACGGACAGGGAATGATTTGATCTGGGTAATCGTCGACCGGCTGATGAAGGTAGCCAGATTTATCCCAATCAGGAAGGATGACTCGGTTAGTGTGCTGGTTCGGAAATTTGTGGAGCAGTTCATCCGTTATCATGGTGTGCCTAGGACGATTGTATCAGATCGGGACAAACGGTTTACATCCAGGGAGTGGAGATCAGTGCAGACTTACTTGGGCACTTGGCTGACATTCAGTACAACTTTTCATCCCCAGACCGACGGGCAGACGGAACACACAAATCGGACCTTGGAAGATCTACTGCGACTATGTATTCTGGACTGCGGATAGCCTTAGGATAAGTTGTTGCCACTGATCGAGTTCTCATATAATAACAGCTACTAGTCTAGCATAGGGATGGCTCCTTATGAGGCCCTATACGGATGAAGGTGTAGGACTCCGTTGTCATGGGTACAGGACGAGGATCCGAAGGTTTTAGGCTCGGAGTTTATTCAGGACACCAAGGCTCAGGTAAGCTTGATATGGGACAGGATGTTAGAGGCATGATGATGCATATTTTAGCTTAATTTATTAGAGTAAAAATATATTATTTTCATTTTAAATCTCTTTCTTTATGTAATTTTATGTTTCTTTTTATGTAAATATTATAACTAATGTTTATTTTCTGTTTTTGCAGGTTTCGGCAAGTTTTTAGCCAGAAATCCCCTGACACACCCCCTGTCACGCCCTCCCCGAGCGTGACCCAGGGCATGTCACCTGTTCCCAAGAAAGCTAGTTGCCAGAAGGAATTTCCCGCCAAAATCCCTTGTCATGCCCCCTTGACACGCCCTCCCCGAGCGTGTCCCAGGGCGTAATACGGGGCATGTCGCCCTCTGCCCGATGCCTACCGCCGCATTCAATGCTTTCTCCACTACTGCATGCAAACAGTACTTTCACGCCCCCCTGTCACGCCCCCTATCACGCCCTCCACAGGCGTGACCTGCCTTTTTCCGACGTCTGATGGGCATGCGATCGCTGATTTTGACATGATGTGCCTGTCATGCCCCCCTACACGGGCGTGACCTAGGGTGTGACTGACATTGTACCGGGGCAATCATCATTCCCACCAGATTTTAGCTCCCGAGGTCAACTCCGTACCTGTCATGCCCCCCTGTCATGCCCTCCCCGGGCGTGACCATCCTGTGGGTAAACTCTATAAATACCAGGCCATTCCCATCATTCAGAACCATGTTTTTGGGGAGGGGGGAGGTGCTGCTAGTTCATTCCTTTAGGTTTTAGTGTTTTTATTTTCATGTTTTGCTCTTTCTCTCCCTCCATTTCTAGCATTTATTTTCATACAATGCAATTTCATTTCCTATAATCTTTTCTTATTAGTATTGTAGTAGTAGTTAGTTTCTTTTCATGCACTTGTAATCTCTGTTCCTAGTTGTAATTGTTTTTGTTTTTAATAAAACTGTAGTTATCATTTCCTTTCTCTTATTCGCTCTCTTTAGTTTTCATGCACTTTTATTATCTACCCCACTCTTTCCCTTTTACAATGATTAACTAATCCTCCTGTACTCGATCTTGATGATCCGAGGTTCGAGCGATTAAGTTATGATGCTTTAATTTACCTTTTCTTTTTAGGTTTTAGGCCTTGAATTACTTATGATTTTTCATGGGTTGGAGGTATATTATCGATATATACTCTCCACCTTTGTTTTCATTCTGGGCTAGTCGAGAGGCCGATAGAATGAAGTGAGCATATAAGAGTAAAGGGAGTTGTACGCACCCCTCGAGAGAGGCAGACGTCCAAATCTCCCGGCTTTGAGTAAAATCCAATAGAGGGGTTCATCGCATAAAGCGAGCTTTAGGCCTCCGATTTAGACGAGAGTCGGTCAGACCTTCCTAAACTCAGTTGGGCACGACTTCGAGAGAAGTGTGTCCAAGCTTTAGGAACCTCCACGGTCAAGGACCTTTACCCTATTAAGCCTTGGTTTATTTATAGCCTTTTTAATCGGCTCTTGCTGAGGTGATTCTTGATCGAGTGCGCCCCTTTATCTCTAGCTTTAACTCTTTTTATTTCTGCAAGTAATTTGTTTTCTTTTTAGCTTAGTAAATTAACTTCAGTTTTTTAATTTAGTAATTAATAAAAATTTCAGTTGATAAAATAATATCGATCTCCTCAAAGTAGAAGTAATCATTACGCCCCAGGGAAATATAACCTTGATACTAATCTTTAGTATCCTATACTATAATCGATAAGGTGTGCTTGCCTTTATCGGATATAGAATTGGAGAATATTCTAAACCACCACATCCACCTTCTCTTCTCTTCTAACCCTCTCTCCACCTCTGCGATTATCTATATCATGTTTTTAACACCGTTGTCGGGGATCGAACCAGGGTCACCCGCATGACAGGCAAGTTTTTGGCGCCGTTATCGGGGAACTATTTTGATATTTTGAAAAAAGGATAGCTATTAGTTTTATCATCTTGTTTTGCTTTTTTCTCTCTCTCTCTCGCCCCTCCTTCGCTGTTGATTTACTTTTTTTATAATGGTTAATCTTTGTTTTAATTGTGGAGAGTTCGGTCACTCTCGCGAGAAGTGTTGGGTAAGATATCCTTCATTCACCCATGATTTTATCCCTTTCGGATCGAATCAATTTGGCCAAATTAATCTATCTGCGAATTTTTTTTCATGGTGTTACGATGGTTTCCAAATGCCTTCCTACCCTTCTCCTCCGAATTTTTCTGATTTTAATTTTTCCAGAAATTTCTTGAATGGACATTTTGATCCTAGCCCTACTTTGAACTACTCAGGGTGGCAACACCCTGATCATTCTTGGGGATAAGGTGATCATCAACCCATTCCATCTCAAGATTTCTCCGCTTTTTCTTCACAAGTTTGCGCGCCTCCCGTTTTTGATTCTAGCGAAAATGAAGTCATTTTTGATGGTGTAGCATTTGATGCACGCATCAATGCTCACTTCAAAGTGATTTTTGACGCTTTGGTTGCTGAGGCCACATCTTTTTCTTCCCCTCCTCCTCCTATTTATCTTTCGAATGATGAATCTTCGGATATTCCGCAGTGCCTTCAATCACTTGCGGAAGACGATTATTCAGAAATTCCATAGTGCCTTCAACCTCTCGAGGAGGAAATTTCCCACGATATGCTGATTTTTTTTAAAGTTTCCGAGGAAGACGAACTTTCTTGTGTTCGATCTTCCGAGGAGATTTATTTTTCGGATATCCCGGTTTGCTCTCAATCTACCAAAATGATTGATATTCAAGTGGAGCAACCGGATCTTTCTATCCAACCATTTTCTTGTGATCAACCGCTGCCGCCTTCTTCTTTTTCTTTTCTTCCCCCTTCTTGCGTAAATTCTGTTTTCTTTTCTTCTTTTATTTTCCTTCTAGTTTAGTTTCTAGTTCTTCTTCTTCCCCTTCTAATAGTTTAGTTTCTTTTTCTAGCATTTTTTCTTTTTCTGAATCTTTTTCTTATTTGTTTTATTTAAAAAATAAAAAATTACGAAAAAATATTTTTATTTTCTTAAAAAATGTTTTGGCACTCGCGCCGAATCGCATATTACGCTAGCTGCCATTATATTTCTCTTTTTTATTTTATATTTAGCTAACTAAGAACGTCAAGCTCAACGATGTTTTAAACAAAGAGCGCTCTTGGGAGGCACCCGTTGCTTATCTTTTTCTTTTTTCCTTTTTTTATTTTATTTTATGCCAGAATAATCTCCCGCGTGTTTTTGCTGCTTCTCGCCACTCAACTTGGACTCAAGTTGATCTTTATCTCAAGTTTGGGGGACGCATTTTACAACGTCTGCGCACCAAGCGCTAAGGGAAGCATCTTTTTCTTTTCTTTGAATTTCTTTTTCTTCTTTTCTCTCTTTTCTCACTCTCTTTATACTTAACTTTAAACATTGAGGACAATGTTTAACTTTAAGTATGGGGGAGTGTTCCTTTAATATTTTACTTTAGAAAAAATAAAAATTTATAAAAATTTTAGAAAAATCAAAAAATTAACTTTTAATTATTTTTGAAAAATCCAAAAAAATATATAAATTTTTTTGAAAAAAATCCCAAATTAAATTGAGTTAATTTTTGTCAAATCAATTAGTACCCCGCTACTTTGCTTTTTATTGTTTTTTAAGCTCATGTCTTCATGCTTAGTTAGAATAAATTAGATTAATTTTTTGTTTAAATATATTAAGCGAGTAGTATGTTGACTCATGTAGTGTTTCTATTTAGGATAGTATGCTATTTTTGAAAAATTTCATGAATTTTTCTTCACTTTTTCTTAGCCTTTCTTTTATTTCTTTTACTTTTATAAAGCCTATCATCCTTTATTTTTCATTATTAAAATATTTTTAAACGTTAATTAGTTTTAAGTGTAGTAGACACAAACCAGTCTAGACGCTTATTATCATTGTTTTCATGAAAACAAATTCTCTATTTTTTATTTTTTGTGTTTATCCTCTTTTGAAATTTCAAAGCTTAACTTTGTGTAGATTTAGGAAGCATGAAAATGATTTTGGCATTTCTTTTGTAACGTTTGAGCTTTGCACCCCGCCTAACAATAATCGTTGCTAGCATTTTTGTGCCTTTTTCCTTTCCTTTTTGTAGCCCCACTTTTTTTTTCACCACGGCCAAATAGCTTTCCTATTTGCACACTTTAAAATTATTTTTGAGCTTTAATTGCTTATGTGCATCTTTTTGAAAAAAATTAGTTGAAAATTTTTGTATTATCTTTTGCTACAAAAGTGGAAATTTTTAAGTATGAAAAAAGAAAAAAAATTAAAAATGAGAAAAATATTTAATGAAAAAAATGTAAAAGAAAAGAAAAAGAAAAAGAAAAGTGTATTTATTTTGGCTAGATTTATTTTGGCAAAACTCATTTTCTTTTTGTTTTAAGTGTGCAAATACCCCTCGTGTTTATCTTTTTGAATATCGCACCCTTAAAACATAAGCCTAACAGTACGCCTAATTAAAGCCCTAATGATTCATGCTTCCGACATTTACTTTTTTAGTATAGTAGCGGGAAACTAGATTAAGTGTTTTTGATAGAAATATTGAATTTTGTCTTGATTGCCTATGATTTAATTTGTCTCTTAGACTTTAGTAGTGACTCAATGTGTTTTTTACTCATTACTTTATTAAGTTTTAATTCTATAAAGATATGGGATGATTTGTTTGTATATCTAGAAAAATTTATAAAACTTTGTGCTAAGTTAAAGTAGGAATTTTTGGTTCTTTTTCAAAATTTCTCTACCTTTAAATTAAAGTCTTACTCATTTATAGCATTTTTAAACATTTCAATTAATTCTCTTTATTTTCTCTAACTCGTAGTCTTTGCTTGAGGACAATAAAAATAATAAGTATGGGGGAATTTAAAGATGCATATTTTAGCTTAATTTATTAGGGTAAAAATATATTATTTTCGTTTTAAATCTCTTTCTTTATGTAATTTTATGTTTCTTTTTATGTAAATATTATAACTAATGTTTATTTTCTATTTTAGCAGGTTTCAGCAAGTTTTCAGCGAGAAATCCCCTAACATTCCCCCCTGCGACACCCTCCCCGAGCGTGACCATGGCGTGTCACCTGTTCCCAAGAAAGCTAGTTTCCAGAAGGAATTTCCCGCCAAAATCCCTTGTCACGCCCCCTTGACACGCCCTCCCCAGGCATGTCCCAGGGCGTGACACGGGGCGTGTCGCCCTCTGCCCGATGTCTGCCTCTGCATTCAATTCATTCTCCACTACTACATGCAAATAGTACTGTCACGCCCCCTGTCATGCCCTCCCCGGGCGTGACCTAGGGCGTGACACGCCATTTTCCGATGTCTGATGGACTTGCGATCGCTGATTTTGACATGACATGTCTATCATGCCCCCCTACACGGGTGTGACCTAGGGCATGCCTGACATCGTACCGAGGCAATCATCGTTCCCGCCAAATTTTAGCTCCCGAGGTCAACTCCGTACCTGTCACGCCCCCCTGTCACGCCCTCCCCGGGCGTGACTGAGGGCGTAAACAACCCGTGGGAAATCTCTATAAATACCAGGCCATTCCCAGCATTCAGAACCATGTTTTTGGGGAGGGGGGAGGTGCTGCTAGTTCATTCCTTTAGGTTTTAGTGTTTTTATTTTCATGTTTTGCTCGTTCTCTCCCTCCATTTCTAGCATTTATTTTCATGCAATGCATTTTCATTTCCTGTAATCATTTCTTATTATTATTATAGCAGTAGTTAGTTTCTTTTCATGCACTTGTAATCTCCGTTCCTAATTGTAATCGTTTTTATTTTTAATAAAACTGTAGTTATCATTTCCTTTCTCTTATTCGCTCTCTTTAGTTTTCATGCACCTTTATTATCTACCCCTATCTTTACCTTTTACCATGATTATCTAATCCTCCTTGTACTCGATATTGATGGTCCGAGGTTCGAGCGATTTAGTTATGATGCTTTAATTTACCTTTTAATTTTAGGTTTTAGTCCTTGAATTACTCTTGATTTTTCATGGGTTGGAGGTATATTATCGATATATACTCTCCACCTTTGCTTTCATTCTGGGCTATCTGAGAGGTCGATAGAATGAAGTGAGCATTCAAGAGTAAAGGGAGTTGTAAGCACCCCTCGAGAGAGGCAGACGTCCAAATCTCCCAGATTGGAGTAAAATCCAATAGAGGGGTTCACCGCGTAAAGCGAGCTTTAGGACTCCAATTTAGACAAGAGTCGGTCGGACCTTCCTAAACTCAGTTGGGCACGACTTCGAGAGAAGCATGTCCAATCTTTAGGAACCTCCACGGTCAAGGACCTTTACCCTATTAATCCTAGGTTTATTTATCGCCTTTTTAATCGGCTCTTGCTGAGGTGATTCTTGATCGAGTGCGTCCCTTTATCTCTAGCTTTAACACTTTTTATTTCTGCAAGTAATTAGTTTTCTTTCTAGATTAGTAATTTAACTTCAGTTTTTAGTTTAGTAATTAATAGAAATTTCAGTTTATAAAATAATAGCGATCTCCTCAAAGTAGAAGTAATCATTACGCCCTAGGAAAATACGACCTTGATACTAATCTTTAGTATCCTATACTATAATCGATAAGGTACGCTTGCCTTTATCGGATATTGAATCGAAGAATATTCTTAACCACCACATCCACCTTCTCTTCACTTATAACCCTCTCCACCTCTGTGATTATCTGTTTCAAGGCACAGAGCAGATATTGCAAGTATTATGAAGCCCGGCATCGTCAGGTGGCGTTTCAGGTGGGGGACCAGGTAATCTTGAAGATCCGACCAATACAAGGAGTTTCACGGGTGCGTGGTCGGAAGAAGAAGCTCAGCCTAAGATATATGGGCCTTACAGGATCCTGGAACGGATCAGTCCATTAGCATATAGGCTGGAGCTACCACCAGAGCTGGGAAGTCTGCACGACATGTTCCACGTATCCTCTCTTAGGAGGGCTCTACTACGCCCGAAGCAGCAGATTATGGCCACAGATGTGCCGGTAATATCTGATCGATCAGTTCACCTAGAACCGGTCCAGATTTACGATAAAGGGATACGAGTCTTGTGCCGCAAGAAGGTTCCATTGGTCATTGTCTTATGGAGGAATCAGGGCAGAGAGGAGCACACAAGGGAGCCACAGGACTTGATGCAATAAAGGTACCCGGAGCTTTTTCGTCAGGTATTACTCACAACCTCTCGGGTTATTACAATTTACCTTTCATACTTGAAACCCCGTAGGCCTAACTAGAATTTCGAGGACGAAATTTTTTGTTTATATATTAAGATTTGTAACATCCCTCAAATAACTAGACTCCAGGTCTTTTTTTGTCATGACTAGTTTATGACAAAACCATCAGAAGCTCTAGATAAAGTGGGCAAGGCCCAAGGTGAAAACCATCTTGGTCTGCCTATAGCACATCCTCAACATCGGACCTAAGGTCTGACTTTAGGGCTTCAACGTGACCCCATAACCCTACCACAACACCCTTAACACCTTGGCTACTCTATAGGGTCACTAAGGACCCATTGGGGTCAACCAAAAAGAGGCCAAGTTAACTCAAGTCTGTGAAGCATCAAGTGAGTCGACAAGACTCGATGAGTAGATCAGGTATCTACTTAGAAAGATTTTTGGGCTCGGAAATTGAGTGCGTGGAGTTCACTCAATGCCATGGGCTAAATGGTATTGAGTGCGTTGAGTGCACTCAACTCCATCTCACTTAGAAAGAATTTTGAGCTCGAGGCATTGAGTGCTTTGAGTACACTCAATGCCATGGGCCGAATGGCGTTGAGTGCGTTGAGTGCACTCAACGCTATCTCACATAGAAAGAATTTTGGGCTTGTGGCATTGTGTGCGTTTAGTGCACTCAATGCCATGGCTTAATTGCATTGAGTGCGTTGAGTGCACTCAATGCCATGGGTTGAATGGCGTTGAGTGCATTAAGTGCACTCAACGCAATCTTACTTAGAAATAATTTTGAGCTCGGGCCGTTGAGTGCGTCGAGTACACTCAACGCCATAGGCTGAATGGCGTTGAGTGCGTTGAGAGCACTCAACACCATTTTTACTTAGAAGGATTTTTGTGCTCGTAGCGTTGAGTGCGTTGAGTGCACTCAACGCCATGGGCTGAATGGCGCTGAGTGCGTTGAGTGCACTCAATGCCAATTAACATGAAAGGATTTCCTGAATCATGGCATTGAGTGAGTTGAGCTCACTCAATGCCATAGCTTTGGGAAGCCAAGGGCCACCCATTAAGGCTTGGTTCAGTTACTCTGAGGAAGGGGAAGAGTTTCCAGCCGTTTCCAGGCCACCACAAGGTAGGTTCACCCCCCCCCCCCACCACCACTTGGCTGAGAGCTCCATTCATGGCCATAAATGGCATTAATGGCATGACCACTCCCCTTCGCCATTTTATTATTTTAAATCCCTCACTGTACTTCTAGGAATCGTTTACACATCTTAGCTGAAGGATCCAGAGCAGTTCATCATGTTGTTGCAGAAACCGAACAGCGCCACAATCGCAATCTCGACGATCAACCCGCCTCCAGGCTGCAAACAAGGTCCTCCTCTACTCCTTCTATTGATAGATCTTAGGAATCTTTTAGGGCCAAGATTCAGGCTCAATTGAGCCCGATCGGGAGAAGCTTTCTCTTGGTTTTTCCACAATATTATGCCTGACGGATCGTCGGAATCCGCCCCTCCGGCAACTGTGCCGCCGTCCAGCGATGGCCACCACCTCGACGGAGGTGGTAGTGGCGATGACCGGCAAGGGAGTTGGCCTGGTGGCCGGCAGTGGCGACTGGAAGTACCTCCAGGTCGGGAGAATCCTAGTCATTGCTGGAGGAAGAAGATGACCAGTGGTCATGGGATCCTGCGTCAAGATCCGTGCAAGATCAGTATATTAATATTTCATTTTAATGATTTTTGTCACACATATTCAGTCACCTTGTAAATAAATTTAAAAATACTTAGAGGCTTTTACAGAGAAAATGGTCAACATGAAATCTTTAGATTTGAGGGTCTACTTTATTTTAAAATCAATTTCAACAAATTTGGATAAGTATTTTGACCACATCCCTCATTTTGGTGGGAGCTATACATAGGGCTAGATAGAGATTAAAATGTTTGCCTCCACCTCATCCCTTGTCCAAATGACCTGAAATTTAGACAGGGAGTCACCCTAGTCTATATCTAGGTCTTGCCCAAAAATGATAATTTTTGGGGATAATTTTCCTATAGTTTTTAAAATTATTTAATAAACCTTGATTAAATTAATAAGGGGACCAAATGAGCTCCAAACCCACCCAAATTTTGGTGAGTAGTCCTTGGTGTCATCATGAGGTTATGGATAAAATTTCATCTCATTTGGAGATGATTGGGATTGAATTTTTGCAAACCCTAGCCTTGCCTTAATAAGGGTATTTAGGTCAAAAGTGCACTTTGAGGTTTGAGTGGTCACATCACCTCAATAGAAGTTGGGATTTGGGTAGCTGGTTTGGTATGACATATAACACACTCATATGGTATATAGGGTTGTTTGGGATTGAATTGCCATAGGACCCAAGTTCAAACCCTATGTTTGGACTTTGGGGGTTTAAGAAGGGCATGTGGTCAAATGCCCTTCTATGGACTTGAAATTTGGTAGGGAGGATACTAGATTAGGTAAAGTCCTCTGTTAAAAATTTTAGTGGATCTGGAGATGGGTAGACCCCTAAAAACACTAACCCTAGATTAGGGCACAACACTTGGACATGCAAGATAAGCCACCAAACTTAATGAAAAGCCATGAAACTTGGGTAGTATAGTCATAGGGTCCATAAGGCCCTTTGGTGATTTTATTGGAAATTTTGGTTCAACACATCTAGCACCTTCTTTGGAGTACGTGAAATTGCCCTTATTAATCTTTTAATTTTTATGATCACCCTGTTGAGTAGGAAGTTATGAGAATTGTGCAGAGGTTATTTTATGTCAATATACTCCTACATGAATTTTATTATAATTTCCAGATTTATATTTTCAGTACTTTGTTCACTAGCGTTTAAAAATACAAATATGATCAATAATAAATTTAGAGCTCCACACTTGATTAAAACTAATGATACTTGATCAGTAGTGATTCTAGGTAACCATGCTCTTGTGAAAATTTATTACAATTTTTTAGATGAATAATTTCTGTACTTTCTGCATTAAATTACCAATTTGGATTATTGTTCAAAATTAGGTTTAGAAGCCTAAACCTTGCTGGAAAATAGGCAGACTTACAATTCTATTTTGAATAGTCAACTTTCATTTATCATAAATTTTGCGGAGAATTTCCATGTCTGAAAAGGGTACTTCATGTTCAAAACTAGGGCATTTGGAGTTCTTAGGAAATTAAATAAATTATCAGATAAAATAGGAAAATTATGAATTTCTAGATTTAGGATAAACATGTCATGATAGACCCCCAATAATTATTATAGGAATAATGGATGATAATTTTGAATACCTCCCATTGTATACATCATATAGCCTAGGGTGGTCTGTGATTAGTAAAACTGCAGAAACTATGATATAGTGGAAGATGAACCCAGAGAGTTAGAATGCTGGTGTGATGATCTAGTAAGTTAAATGAGTGCATCATCGGTAGTTGTGATGAGGAGTGGAGGTTTGACTAGTGTTAAGAGGTACTTGGGGTCGACGAAACATAATCTTTCCCATGGAGAGAGAGAAAGAGTCAAAACACATTAGGATTAGATCTAGAGTAATACTAAGGGATCGGGAATCGGGTATTAACCAATAATAATAAGTGTCTTGTGAAAGGGATATTTGAGAGTACTAAGTTGTTAGCCTAAATCACCTAGAGGGGGGGAATATGTGAGGTCTGCGTATTTTTTGCGGAATAAAAAAAAATTAACACAGCACAGATCAAGCAATCACACAGAGAACACAGGATTTATAGTGGTTCCCCAACCCTGGGTACATCCACTTTCACCTCACCAATCTAGTAAACCACTAGACTTGGCAACTCCACTATCTTGGATCAAAACGATCCTACACCTCGGAACCACGTTCCTACAAACTCGATCCAAATCGGATCTACAGAACTCGGAGTCAAGACTCCTACAAGAATAAAAGGTTGTATAAAGAAATATACAAACAGAACCGATTAGATCTGGATCTTCAAATCTTTCTTCCTTCTTCATCTTTTAGAGATCGGCGGAAATAAATCGAGGAAGACAGAGGCGAAAACCCTTGGATCTGGAAACCTGGAATCAGCGTGATCAAGCACGGGATCTATCGATTGAGAGTAGCTTGATCTTCTGAAACTTCTTGGCTGAATCTCTGTATCGGAGAAGACCGGCGATGAAGAAGATGAACAGTATTTTGTCGGCGTGAACTTGTCGGCTTCCCGATGTCGGTGATAAAATCAGATTCAGAATTCTTATTTTTTCTTCTTACGGTTTGTCGACTTGACAAGACCTATTTATAGTACTTCTGTAACGGTCATAAGCATAATTACGTACACGTGGACCAATCATAATAGAGGATTTGAAATAAGCTGCAATTTCTGGACTTAGAGAAATTCTGAAGGCAAAATCAATCTACTCGAGTATATGAGTGAGCTACACGAGTATGAGCTGATCTACTCGAGTACTTCATTGGTTTACTCGAGTATATCGAACTCACATACTCGAGTACATACGAAACTACTCGGGTAAAGAGCTGATCTACTCGAGTACTTCATTGGTATACTCGAGTATATCGAACTCACATACTCTAGTACATACGAAACTACTCGGGTAATCTCAAGCCTACTCGAGTATTAAAATCATCTACTCGAGTACAGTCACTTACTTGAGTATATCAGGGAACTACTCGAGTATGAGTTATCACTTACTCGAGTAAAAGAAAGTCTACTCGAGTATAAGCTTTTATACTCGAGTATATTGAGAATTTACTCGAGTATGTGGTCCAATCTACTCGAGTATACTGAGGAAGTACTTGAGTACGTGGACTTGGAGAATTTCTTCTGAGATAGACTTCAATACTTCAGTCCACCAATCCAAGTGCATGTTGATGAAGTGTATCCCAATAGAGAGGCTATACATGAGTCAATACCTTGGATCACACAATGAGGAATTACATTGTTTGGTCCTGTGTTTGGTGACCCATTATAGACTGACATTGGTCTACACATGGCAATAAGATCTTGCATACAGAACTCAAACACAAAATCAAATACAACTGCAATTCACCTTAGTTTTAGGAGGACTTCTTCAAATTAAGGTCATTGTGGAAACAAGACCCAACAATCTCCCCCTATTTGAAGAAGTCAGAACACCATCTACTAAGTTGAATTGCTAGAGATATTAAAACAAAATGACATGAAAGAGGATGCATTGTCTTACATTTCTTTATTATAATTTTCCAACAATCTCCCCATTTCTGTACTAGAATTGTTTTGCGTTTCTCCCCCTTTCTGAAATCTTCATTTGGATTTGCAAAATTTCTCTTCCTTTATCATCTCTAAATTCCATTTCCTTTTGCTCTCCCCCTTTCTGACCTCTTTAAATAGGGGATACTAGAAACTCCCCCTTAATCTTCTAGTTCCAAGAATTTTTCTGGAACAACTACTTGTCCAATTGCCAGATAAGAATTTTATTGGCCTATGGACATACCTGCATGAAAAAGATTAGAATCCCTTAGGAGCCCAAACAAGATTGGGTCCTAGGTCTCTTGTTAGTATCCTCCCCCTATGAGAGTTAACATTATGAGTGGTCTTTCTCACATTATCAACTTGAGGAGTTAAAACATAGCTGGGATTAAACCAGCAATCTATGGCGAAGTGACCAACCTTGCCACAACACCAACAGTTAAACCTATTGTACCTTCTCTTGTTCTCTTGCTTTACCTTATGGATGGGGGGTCTAGCAAGAGAAAATGTCTTGGAGTAGGAAGCCTCATGATTGCAACAAGTACATGGCTTCCTGGTCTCCTTGGCCTTTGTTACACCAGTTTTAGATTTTGGTATCTTCTTCTTATTTGGCCCATGATTGTAAGGATCACAAGTCAGTGAGGCAACAATTTGGCTTGGGATAGCCTTGCCTTTACCTTTGGCTGATTTATGTCCTATACTGCTATTTTTTTCAAAGGAGGTTTCTCCATTAGTGATTGGAAGCACAGTTGTAGGCATGGTGAGAGTTTCAACCAGCTTTCGTTCAATGACTAGCTTTGCTTCCAATTCATCTAGGAGAAAATCTTTATGATTTACTAATTCAG
The DNA here is from genome assembly GCA_039513925.1 of Platanthera zijinensis. Lineage (NCBI taxonomy): Eukaryota > Viridiplantae > Streptophyta > Magnoliopsida > Asparagales > Orchidaceae > Platanthera > Platanthera zijinensis. The sequence goes on from CM077094.1 coordinate 11,790,737, forward strand.
TAAAGTCTTTGATTTCATCCTTCAAAGATTGAACTTCATCTCTGAGAGGGGTCATTTGGTCAATCTCCTCTCTCAGATTTGATTCCACCTCTTTGAGGGATGCAATCTCTTTTGATTGCGATTTGACTACCTTCCGGCATTTGTCAAATGCAGTCAATAAGACTTGATACTGATTTACCAATTCAAAATCATCCTCCCCAAAAGAATAGCCATCATGACCATTTGAGTCAGAATCTGAGGCAGAAAGAGGTGTGTGAGAATTTACCTTCCCGGTATATGAGGAGTTACCGTTGTATTTGTCCTCTTGGTCAGAAACAGCCATAAGCCCGAAGTAGGCTTCTTCATCCGCACTTGACTCAGATGAGTCAGAGTCACTGAGGGTCTTTGGCTTTTTGGCAATGAAGCTTCTTTCTTTCTTCTTCAGAGGGCACTCAGTGCTTATATGACCTGGCTTACTACAGGAATAACAAACAACGTTAGATGAAACATGTTTGTTCGGTTTAGATTTATACCTGTCATGTCTGCTGTGACGATCACCATCAGGACGTGATCTTCTGGACGAGGAATCATTTTCTCTCATTTGTTTCTTATTGCTAAGAAACTTCTTGAATTGTCGGGAGAGACGATGAAACTCTTCATCTGATGAATCTGAGCCTGAGGTGCTTGGCTCAGACTCTTCTTCTTCATAGTCTCCTTGAGTGGAAGCGGCTTTGGCCTTTCTTGAGCTGTCTGCCCTTAGTGCAACTGGCTTATCTTGGAATGAGGAGCTGTTGCCCTCTTCTTCAGCTTTTCTATTATTGATTTGAAGTTCATATGACATAAGCTTTCCAAAGAGGTTCTGAGGGTCAGTTTCTACTAATCTTCCAAACTCTCTGATGGCACATATCTTGTTGTCCCAATCCTTTGTCAAGGATCTTAGGAACTTGTCGTTTAGTTCACCATCTGTGAACACTCTGCCGTAGTTCCTCAATCCATTGACAATCTTGAGGAAATTTTCATATGTGTCAGCAATAGCTTCCTTTGGTCCTTGCTTGAAGGCTTCATACTTCTGATTTAGAAGGAATCTTCTATCATCCCTTACTTCTTCTGTACCTTCCATCAAGATAATTAGAGATCGCCACATTTCCTTGGCAGATTGGCAGTGAATGAGGTTTTGCAACATAGAATCATTGACTGCACTTGCGATGATGTTCTTGGCTTTCTTTTCTAAGGAGACAAGTGCAATCTCATTCTTATCAAGATCCATCAACTTCTTTGGCACCTTCTTTGTAGGATCACTAGTGGAGGAAATCATAGGGATATAAGGGCCTTCCTCCACTATCATGAATAAGCGGGGGTCAACAGCTTCCATGTAAAGTTTTATTCTCTCTTTCCACATGGGAAAGTTTGCCTTATTGCACACTGGGAGCTTAGAAAAATCCTTGGCTCTGTCCATGCTTGATTAACTCAGAAAGACAACTAGGAGGGATCAGATCAAGGTGTTAACCTTTTAAAGATGAACCTCCCTCTGATACCAATTGAGAGTACTAAGTTGTTAGCCTAAATCACCTAGAGGGGGGGAATATGTGAGGTCTGCGTATTTTTTGCAGAATAAAAAAAAATTAACACAGCACAGATCAAGCAATCACACAGAGAACACATGATTTATAGTGGTTCCCCAACCCTGGGTACATCCACTTTCACCTCACCAATCTAGTAAACCACTAGACTTGGCTACTCCACTATCTCGGATCAAAACGATCCTACACCTCGGAACCACGTTCCTACAAACTCGATCCAAATCGGATCTACAGAACTCGGAGTCAAGACTCCTACAAGAATAAAAGGTTGTATAAAGAAATATACAAACAGAACCGATCAGATCTGGATCTTCAAATCTTTCTTCCTTCTTCAGCTTTTAGAGATCGGCGGAAATAAATTGAGGAAGACAGAGGCGAAAACTCTTGGATCTGGAAACCTGGAATCAGCGTGATCAAGCACGGGATCTATCGATTGAGAGTAGCTTGATCTTCTGAAACTTCTTGGCTGAATCTCTGTATCGGAGAAGACCGGCGACGAAGAAGATGAACAGTATTTTGTCGGCGTGAACTTGTCGGCTTCCCGATGTCAGCGATAAAATCAGATTCAGAATTCTTATTTTTTCTTCTTAGGGTTTGTCGACTTGACAAGACCTATTTATAGTACTTCTGTAACGTTCAAAAGCATAATTACGTACACGTGGACCAATCATAATAGAGGATTTGAAATAAGCTGCAATTTCTGGACTTAGAGAAATTCTGAAGGCAAAATCAATCTACTCGAGTATATGAGTGAGCTACACGAGTATGAGCTGATCTACTTGAGTACTTCATTGGTCTACTCGAGTATATCGAACTCACATACTCGAGTACATACGAAACTACTCGGGTAAAGAGCTGATCTACTCGAGTACTTCATTGGTATACTCGAGTATATTGAACTCACATACTCGAGTACATACGAAACTACTCGGGTAATCTCAAGCCTACTCGAGTATGAAAATCATCTACTCGAGTACAGTCACTTACTTGAGTATATCAGGGAACTACTCGAGTATGAGTTATCACTTACTCGAGTAAAAGAAAGTCTACTCGAGTATAAGCTTTTATACTCGAGTATATTGAGAATTTACTCGAGTATGTGGTCCAATCTACTCGAGTATACTGAGGAAGTACTTGAGTATGTGGACTTAGAGAATTTCTTCTGAGATAGACTTCAATACTTCAGTCCACCAATCCAAGTGCATGTTGATGAAGTGTATCCCAATAGAGAGGCTATACATGAGTCAACACCTTGGATCACACAATGAGGAATTACATTGTTTGGTCCTGTGTTTGGTGACCCATTATAGACTGACATTGGTCTACACATGGCAATAAGATCCTGCATACAGAACTCAAACACAAAATCAAATACAACTGCAATTCACCTTAGTTTTAGGAGGACTTCTTCAAATTAAGGTCATTGTGGAAACAAGACCCAACAATATTTGGGCTCCAGCCCATCGTAGTTCCTAGTGCCCTTTAAGAGCCCTTCACGGGGTATGCCGGGGGCAGTCCTGTGCTAACCTAAACTGTAGGTAAAACTGATTTGCAAGAGTAACTTGTATAACTAGGGTTTCACTTTCACTCATCTCGATGCCTCGGGGTGTTAGGTTGGGTCACTCGGGCTGTAGGCTCAGTGGTTTTGGAGATGGGCAGGTTGGCGCGATGATCTTTGGCTCGGTTGTTGATTGTGATGGGCAGGTTGGCCCGGTGAGCTTTGGCTCGGTTGTTGATTTTGACGGATGGGATGGTCCGGGGAGCTTTGGCTCGGTAGCTGATACATAAGTTTTATGTGCATAAAGTATAAGGTGGTGGGTCTTCTATATTGGAGGATTGATGCACTGACGCCAATACGTTGACTCGGCAAGTGTTGTTTAGCACTTGGCCAAATAAAGTCCAGTGAGCCTGCCGGCAAGAGTACGCAGGAGCTCCGCTTAGTGCACCAGTATTGAGGCATACGATAGGTATGACTGGTAGTGCAATTACCGGTTTATAGGTGGGCAAGGCCCAACCCACCGCTTCTATTTGCCACTACAGAGGTATCCTTGGATGTTTGGCTCCAGAAAGGGGGAACTAAAGGTCTGTGTACACAGAGTTGGGTGGGTGAGTTGCACTTGCATGTTCACATCATAGCATAATTGCATGTCATAGCATAACCATTGCATATAACCCTAACACCTATTTTACAAAGTGGTATGGGACGCTTTATAAAATAAGCCCTACAAAACGACCTCTTGGTTTATAAGTTCGCGCGAGCAGCTTATAAGTTAAGGATTTATTCAGTAAATATATACGCTTGCTAGAAAACTGACACCCTATCAAATTAATTGGTATGGGACTTTTTATACGATAGGAGCCTTGCAGAAAATCCCTTAGCTTATGTATTTTCATATAAGTTAAGGTTACTTAATTCTTGTTCAGTTTTACTTACTTTTATTATTGCCCTATATATGCTCATAGAACTGCTAGATTAGCTCTGTGGTCACCTGTTATTTGTCATTCTCCAACTTCATTACCTCTCCTTTCCTCCTCCCCGCTCGGTGCCGAGGGGCCTTGGGAGAAAGGGCGGGGGATGATAGGACTTAGTCTTTTAGACTAACGGTTTTCGAACCACATCATTTTAGGGGACCGTGGAGCCCAGCATGGAGGAGAAGCCACGGAGGTGTGCACGCTTGGAGATGGCACAGTCTAGTACCTGTGTTCAGATAGCTGGGACTGTGAGTCCTAATCGTTATTAGATGATTAGTTTTTCTTCCGCGCTGAGTGATATGTAGTGAGGATATTGATGTACCGGGCATGAGCCCTATTTTCTGTACTTTATTATATCTATGGACACTCCCTTCGTGGAGAATATTTACTATATATGTGATGTTTGTGGACTTGCCCTTTATTATTTTGCTACTTTTGTGATCGAATCGGCCGGAAGGATCGGCGTTTTGTAGTGCCGACCTTACCGGGTATGAAGGTGTCAGCGCAAAACGGCGGTTCTGGGCCTAAGACCCCGGTGGTGTAAAAAGCAAAAAATGGGGTCCTACACACGGAATGTTCTCTAACATGCAAAATAAACATCACCAATACAAACCAACATGTCCAGATGGGCTTCACACAGAATGCCTATTCCGTACTACACCTTTCTGGATCTATATGCAAGAATCACTGGGGATTTCATGAATTAGCCCAAAGGAACTCCCTCGATTATCCACCTTTTGGTGGGGGATTCCATGCATATGTCAAAAGAAGGAGTTCACTTGTCCAAGAAGGAAGATCATTACCCTTGTAGTTCTCTACAGAGTAATCACCGTGATCTTTGATCCGGATGGAATTGATCGCCACAACTTCCTCTCTACTGATCTACCGTCGACTCGTGATTCCAATCATAAGACACCTTGGATCGATATCCAAAAGAGTTCCTGGACATTCCTCATCTTCCCTCTACAGAAGTAAAGAAGGGAAATTATAAGAGAAGATGAGAATAAAATCTCAAGTCCATCATATATACAAAAGCTATCGCCGCGCTGTAACTCCTACCACCACGCGGTAACACAGGCTGTAACCTCTTTAACCAAACGACGCCACTATCCAGAGCTATTGCCCCGCAATAACTCTTTAGCGCCTGGCGATAGACTGGTTACTTGAGAAATCATTTCGACGTTCGTCGAGAGGCTAGTGCGGAGCGGTAACGCCTATCGCCTGGTGGTAGCGCTCTCGACAATTCCTCAAAAGCATTAAGTGGTCTTTACTGAAGTCATTTACTGCCACGGTGCTTTAGCTTCCTATCGCTAGGCGGTAAAAACCCAAGCACCTTGTCTTTAAATTCACTGAGCTACCTCTTGTGATAAGCCTATCTCCGTACGATAGCCTCCAATGACCACTACTTTTTTGGGGTGTTACAACGCTCCCCTCCTTATAGAAATTTCGCCACAAAATTTACGTACAGCAATAAGAAAGACAACAACTAAGATGTCATAACTACTTTTAATCATAAAAACATTGTTATAATAACGTTACACAAATAACTCGGGATATTAATCACACATGGTTTGCTCTCAGTCCCATGTAAGATCTTCACGGCCACAGTTGTCCCACCGGACCTTGACCATCCTGATTGTCTTTTTTCGTAGCTGCTTGATCGTCGTATCCTCGATCCGAATGGGTCTAACTTTCATGGTTAGCCCACCATCGACCAGTACTCAATCATCTGCAATCACTTGAGTTGGATCTTTCACAGCTTTGTACAGCACTGATATGTGAAACACATCGTACAAGCCACTTAGTTCCGCTGAAAGAGCTAAATGATAGGCAGCTTCTCCAACTCGTTCAATCACTTCAAATGAACCAAAATATCTCGGACTTAGCTTTTTTAAGCACCGAATCCTTGATACACCTTTGAATGATTTGAACTTTAAGTATACCCAATCGCCCATCGCAAACTCCACATTTTAGTGTTTGGTGTTGTAGTATTTCTCCTGCCTATCTTAGGCTATCAATATACGCTCTCGAATGGTACGTGTAGTCGAATTTGCATCTTCGACCTCTTTACATTTATAGAATTTTGACTCGCCTGACTCCGCCCAAGCTAAAGGTGTACGACACTTCCTGCCGTAAAAAGCTTCAAAGGGTGCCATCTGTATACTAGCTAGATAGATATTATTGTATGCGAACTCAATCATATAGAAGTGATCTTCCCACCTCTTCCCGAAATCAAGGGCGTACATACGGAGCATATCCTCCATTGTTCTGTTGGTCCTTTCAGTCTGGCCTTACATTTACAGTTGGAAGGTCATACTGAACATTAGTTTATTCCCCAACATTTGATGGATTATCCTCCAATTATTTGAAGTGAAATGCCCATCTCGATCACTAACGATTCTACGGGGCACGTCGTGCAATCGTACAATATTATCCACATAGAGCTTGGCAAATATTTCCACTAAATCGTCCTTCATGTTTGGAATAAAGTGCGACCCTTTGGTTAATCGGTCAACGATCACCCACACGGCATCATTTCCGCTCTGAGATCTCGTTATACCATGCACAAAATCCATAGAAATGTCATCAAACTTCCATACCGGGATTTGTAATGACTTCAAGAAACCTCCAGGTTTCTAGCATTCAGCTTTCACCGAGGAACAAGTTTGACATTTTGCCACGTAGTGGGCTATGTCTTTCTTTAAACCTAGCCACCAGAACATCTTCTTCATGTCCTTGTACATTTTCGTTCTCCTTGGGTGAATTGAGTACATTGTAAAATTTGCTTCGTATCAATTCATCACGAAGTTTACCAACATTCAGGATGCACAAATGACCAGCTCTTCGCAGAAGTCCGTCATCCAAGGAGAACTGTGCATTTGACGCATCCTCCGCATAGCGTTGTAAAATCTTATCGAGTTTCATTGCTCGACGAAACCTATCTGCAAGGTCATATTGAACCTCTATCCAATTCAGGTACGCATTTGCAGTGACATTATTGTCAACACAAGAAAGTTCAAAGTTCTCAGATTCCAGGATCAGACACTCATCATGCATCGGCAACCAACTAGCCCTTGCCGGAGTTCTATGACTCAAGGCATCTGCGACCACATTTCCCTTCCCGGGAGCATAGTAAATCTGGAATGTGTAGTCCCCAAGGAACTCCATCCACTTTTGCTGTCGTATATTTAGATCCTTTTGATCGAAAAGATACTTACGGCTCTTATGGTCCATGAAGATGTCAACTTTCATGCCATATAAGTAATGACGCCATAGTTTATATTAAAAAATTACCGTCGCCAACTCTCAATCGTGGACGGTATAGTTCCACTCGTGCACTTTCAACTAGCGTGAGCCATAGGCGATCACTTTACGAAACTGAAGAAGAATACATCCTAGGCCTCTCCATGATGCATCACTACAAATTTCATAGTTGTCTAAACCACATGGCGACGTAAAAATTGGCGCCGTAGTTAGACGACTTTTAAGCTCCTCAAAAGCTCGTGCACACTCCGGTGTCCAATCAAACTTCTGATCTTTCCTCATCAGTGTGGTGGGAGGCAAGGCTATCTGTGAAAAGTTCTCTATAAAGCGCATGTAGTAGCCCGCTAGTCCAAGGAAACTCCTGACTTCGGCTATAGAAGACAACACTGGCCACTCTCGTATCGTAACTATCTTTGCAGGATCCACCATAAAGCACTCTCTAATAACCACATGGTAAAGAAAGGCCACTGACGACAACCAGAACACGCACATTGAAAACTTGGCGTAGAGCTTGTTTCTCCTCAGGGTAAACAACACCATTCGTAAATGCTTCGCATGGTCTTCTTCAGACTGAGAGTACACTAAAATGTCGTCAATAAAGTCGATTACAAATAAGTCCAAGTGCTCTCGAAATGTTCGGTGCATTATGTCCATGAATTCTGATGGCGCATTTGTTAGCCCAAACAACATTACGGTGAACTCTTAATAACCATAGCGTGTACAAAATGTAGTCTTGGGAATGTCACATTGTAACGCCCTGAAACTCAAAAGAGAAACGGGCAGTGCATTTGAGCCAGTTTTTTTCCTGGTGAGGGCAAACACGGCCTAGTACACGAGCGTGTCTTAGGGCGTGTCGTGCTTGGGTTGCACGATTTTTCTTGAGGTCGACGAGTTGCAGTCAACTATCGTGGAATGCGGAGAACACGGCCTGAGACACGGGCGTGTCCAGGGTCGTGTCCTACTCGGGCTGTTTGTCGGGCTGTGTGGAAAGAGTTAAACGGCCTGGGACACGGGCATGTCTCAGGGAGTGTGTAGCACACGGCCTGTGACACGGGCATGTCACAGAGCCGTGTCCTCTACGGGATGGTTTGATCCTGTGTCGGTTAAGGGAGCACGCCCCTCAACACAGACGTGTACTGTATGACACGGGCATGTTATTTGTTATACGGGCGTGTCTAAGAACGTGTCTCGTTCGGGACGTGACGATTTCATCGTCGATTAAGGAACACAGCCCATAACACGAGCGTGTCACAAGCAGTGTTCGGCCAAGTAATTTGACTTTAAGTACAAATCGTGGCCGTTTGTTTCCTTCTAATAAGATCTGAGGACTCAACCCTTCCTCTGCTGGTATATGGCCGGGAATAGGGTTAGAAACCATCACTTCAAATTGGGCTTTCTTTTTCTAAAAGAATTAGAGAGAGGTGAGAACATGTACGAAGAGGAAATCCGTTCGCCAGAGTTGCTTCGGAGCCTCGATTCTGAATCTGAGTCCAAATCTGCGAAGGCGAGGCCAATATGGTGCTTTCCATCCGACAAGATCTTCATGGAGCCGAAGAGAAATGCTAGGGTAATGATTCTCTTCTTGGACATGTGAAGTCCCCTTTCCTTTTTGCATAGGAAGCCCGCTCTCACGAGTATGCGGTGAGTTTAATGTGTTCCTTCGGGTAGACATGAATAGTCCCCATTATTTTTCATGTAGAGTCCTGAATCGAAGTACAGACTTAGGCATGGTGTGTGAAGCCTACCTGAACAAGTTGGTCTGGATCGGAGATCTTTCATTATGCATGAATAGTCGGAGAAGATTCCGTTCCGATGATTGTTTTTGGGTTTTCTATGCGGTAGATTGCAATAGGGAATCTTGAGGATTAACTCCAAGGTGCACCCGGAAAACTAGGCAGAAGCGTGATTCTTCCAACTTGGTGGCCTGGGAGCCAACTTGCACATAAATAGGTTATGTAAGACTTGTGTATTCGCTTTGGGACTCGGGGAAACTTGACCCGCGCATATGGCTTAAATTGACGTTGCGGTGTGAGTAATGGGTCAGGCGGAACCGTACCCGCTCTGTGTCGTTCGGTTAAAGAGACCTAAAGTATGTAGCACTTTCCGTTTGCATTGATGGAGGGTCTTAGGCTTAAGCCAGAAAGACCAAAATGGTCAAGAGATTTGCAGTCCAAGTGGCGGTGGTGAGAGCGCGGATTTTTGACCGGGTTCACCGAGAATGTGCCATGAGGGCACGGGGTGTGTGGTTGTGCGTGCCGATGCCTGTGGTGATGTGGAATTTTAGTATATTGCTGGTTATGCTAATAAAGTGCAGGGAAGGAGCATCGCCGCCCCGAATAAGGGGCGGGGTCGTTATAATTTGGTTAGCTTTAGCTGACCGTTGCTTTTGTTTGCCACCGTGCGGTGTAATGTTGCTTGCAGGTGGTGCGGAGCCGAGTGGCAAATAGCGGGCTAAAGCCTTGTTGCAGTGCTGGCCCACGAAGGCCGAAGTGAATTGTTTACTTTATTTTCATGTGTGACCGGCCTGTGTGCCATTGTATGGAAGACACATTTTATTTAAGTAAACTTTTGTAAGGCCATAAGGCCAAGTACTTGTTGTATTTGTACGTTCATTCCTTTTTGGTTCTTTAGTGGACATTCATGCTTTTGGCTGGGTTCTTTCTTTGCAACTTAATAATTTGCTTCCGCTAGAATGTACTCTGCATAGGACGTCAGTTATTGGTTGAATGGTTTCATTTAGTAACCCATCGGTCTGTTCGTGGTATATGGCGTCGGGCCCCGGCCGGACCTACTGCTATATACTAGGTGACAGATAGGGGTATTACAATTTGGTATCAGACTACCGGTTTCGGTCTTGCTTAAATGAATTCGTGGACGAATTAAATATAAGGGGTGCTGAGCACATGTGTGTGCGTTATCGTTATAACATAAAAAGTACCAATGAATGTCCACTTAGGAATGAAAATACACATGTTTGAGGAACCTGCGTGTTCCTTTAATTGCCTTTTGCAATATTATTCGGTCACTTAATGGTGTTTTGTATGACTATAGGTGACCAAGAGTGGTGCAAGGCCGTCAGAACTTCCGGGTTCTGAGGCAAGTAGCGCACCAAACGTTGAGCCTGCAACACCTCCCTCGGCAGAAATCATATGATTGGTGGCTGAAGCGGTGTTTGCTATGATCAATGCTCAGCCTGCAAGATAAATGCAGCAGCCTGCCCCTGCTGTGGAGCAAGTACCGCTTCAAGCGGTGGAACCGAGGATAGTGGAGCAAGTGGTTGTGGAGCCATTGATGCCCTGGAGAGCAACTGAAAAGAAGCTGAATCATGTTATGGGCTTCAATCCTCCGGTGTTCTCGTGGACGGGAACCCCAACCCCAGCTGAAGATTGGCTCTCCTGGATAAAGAGAGTCCTGACTGCTACGGTGATGGAGGAGTTGCAGAAGTCGACTATAGCCACTTACTTGTTGGACGGCGATGCAATTCTGTGGTGGTAAGGTTTGGAATTACACCATTTGGTGGGGAGGAAACTTATGGACGTCTCGATGGAGGAGTTTTCGAGACTTTTCTTAGCAAGGTACCTTTCCTCGGCTCAGAGTATTGCAATGGAGAACGAGTTTCAGAAGCTGGTGCAAGGAGAGAGTAGCGTGGACAAGTACCTCCACGAATTTACACGCTTGGGTCGGTATGTAAGCGCTACATTCGTCGATGAGGAGTGAAAGACAAACTGATTCTATGAAGTTTTGAGGGATGACTTAAGGCTACTGCTCTCGGGGCCTATGATGCAGGGTTTTCTAACCTTGGTAAACACGGCCCGGTCATTGGAAAAAGATATGAAGAATGTGCAAGCGAAGAAGGACTCTGGTGCTAAGAGGACAGAGTTCAAGGTGCTGACTAACTTAAAGTCTTTCTATCATAAGTTCGGTAAGAATGCTAGGACTTTGGGTCCAACCCCTTCTTCTGGTGCTTCGGGGGCAACTAAAGGCCAAACCCCGGGTGCATGTTACAATTGTGGGAAGCTGGGGCATTTTCCCCATGACTATTGGAGCGGACGTCCAAAGTCCGAGAGAAAGTCGAGAGAAACCTACGAGGAAAAGCGGAAGGCGGTGGAGTCAACCGCATCCCATTATTATCCAACTAAACCAAGAGTCTACACCCTTGGCCAGCAGGAGGCTATAAAACAAGCAGATATGGAAATAGGTACGGTTTAAATTTATAGCAGTTTAGCTTTAAATACTGTTACCTTGCATATGTTTGTTTATTACTGTTTGTACTAGGCTTTGTGTTGATTTTCGATAATCCGGCAAGAGCACTATTAGATACAGGAGCTTCGCACTCCTTTTTGTCCGATGGATTCATATCGTGGATCGGAGTCCCTTCTTCGATGGAGAAGGACAAACTGGATGTGTTATTGCCTAACGGGTGCTCAATGTGCGCGGATATAATCTGTTGTATAAAGATACGGATTGGGAGTCAGGAATATGACTTACAAGCGTCGTTATTTCCGCTGGTGGAGTTCGACGTAATATTTGGTATGGACTGGCTCTCAGAGTAGCATGCAAATATTGATTGCAATCGCAAGGAGGTCAAGTTGGGAACTAGTCATGAGACGACTTTTGCAGTCTTGAAAGGGGCGAGCAAGACGTTGATGTATGCTCTTCAGGTGGTTAAGGCAGTTCGTGCCGGTGCAGATCTGTTCTTCATGCTGGTGGAGGCTTTGAATCCTAAGCCTACTTTGGACAGTATCTCAGTGGTATACTAGTACCCTGACGTATTCCCTGACGACCACCCTGGAGCCCCACCGCAGTGAGAGATTGACTTCGTAATTGAGCTAGTGCTAGGTGCCAAACCTGTGTCACGCTCTCCGTATCAGATAGCGCCTGAGGAGATGGCGGAACTAAAGGTTCAACTAGAAGAGCTTTTGTAACAGGGTTATGTGCGTCGAAGTTCGTTGCTTTGGAGCGTACCGGTCCACTTTCTTAAGAAGAAGGACGGAAGTCTGTGGCTCTGTATCGATTATCGAGAGCTAAATAAGATAACGGAAAAGAACAAGTATCCAATCCCAAGAATGAACGATATATTCAATCAGTTAGTTGGGTCATCGGTATATTTGAAGTTGGATCTATGTCCAGGTATTATCAGCTGAGGATAAGGGAAAGTGATATCCCCAATACAGCATTCAGCACGAGATATGGGCATTATGAGTTTACTGTCATGCCGTTTTGGTTGAATAATGTGCCATCAGTGTTCATGGATTTGATGAATAGAACGTTCACGGAGTACTTGGACCACTTTGTGATCGTCTTCATCGACGACATATTGGTGTACTCTCAGTACGAAGAGGATCACTTCAAGCATTTGTATTTGGTGATGGAGACGCTGAGGAGGAAACAACTATACGCCAAGTTCTCCAAATATGAGTTTTGGTTGTCCTCGGTGGCATTCCTTGGTCATATAGTTAGTGGAGAAGGGATTGCGGTGGATCCGACAAAGATAGTTGCGATACGGGAGTGGTCTATGTTGTGTTCGGTAGCGGAAGTCCGGAGTTTTTTGGGGCTTGCCGGTTACTACAGGCGCTTCGTAGCGAACTTCTCGCGGATTGCATTGCCCTCACGACTTTGACGAGGAAAGAACAAAAGTTTATGTTGTCGCTGGAGTGTGCGTAAGCTTTCGAAGAATTGAAGAGTCGGTTGACCACGACGCCTATTCTATGTTCGCCGGTTGGGACCAAAGGCTTTGAGATCTACATTGATGCTTCGGGTAGTGGTTTGGGTTGTGTTCTATTGTAGCACGGGAGAGGGATAGCTTATGGCACGCGCCAGCTGAAGGTGCATAAGAGAAATTATCCGGTCCATGACTTGGATTTAGCGGCCGTGATATTTGCTCGGAAGCTGTGGAGACATTACCTGTAACGCCCCCATTCGTCACATGGAATATAACAGAGGGTCCGGCCAGGGCCCCACGCCATATTTCACAGACAGACGAGTGAGCCACTTGAGAGTATCAAAAACCTTTATACACGCATCCTAACTCAGAGCATTCTAGCGGAAGATTTTAAGTTACAGAACTCATAACAATGAATGTCCACTACAGCCATATAAATAACACATTTATATACGACCAGGAATGTTTACACGAATACACCGCACACGGCCTTAAGGCCTTACAGGTTTCTCTTTACAAATATATAAGTTCATACATCGGCACGCAGGCCGGCCACACATGAAATCCAACACTTCGCACGGCCTTCAAGGGCCTACCAGCAGCATGGGCTTCTGCCCGCTCAATCCAATCAGCCCGCAACACCTGCATAAGGACGTCCACCCCATGGGTGATAAACAAAGCAACGGTCAGCATTCAGCTGACCAATTATAACGACCCTACCCCTTACCCGGGGCAGTGGTTCCTTCCCTGCATGTAAAGCAACCACAACATATATATATATATATCACACACACAACATCACAAACGCTGGCCTCAATGCCAGGCGCTCCGTGCACTCAGGGCACATTTATGGTTTGTACTTGGTAGGCGGGCATAAGCCTCCAAACCCCTGTTGAAGACCTCAAGCACCCGTCTCACTCAGAGGTACGCACCTCACCAAATCCCGTGAGCACTAACAGTCGACCTACCCACGTAGTGTAACAAGCCTAGGGAATTCGCCCTGCTGCTTTGCTACCAATCGACCGCTCATCCGATCTTAACATCGCCACTTGGTGGAGTGGGCATAAGCCTCCAAACCCCTGTTGAAGACCTCACACGCACACCCACTCAGAGGTGTCCGCACTCCAACAACCAGCTCTTAACAAGCATGCAACCAAAGGAGCTATGCAAAGCATCCTTCACACCAAGCACATCGTCCTCACCATCTCCACAGGCTAAATGATGAATACACGGAGTCTTCTCCGGTTCGCAATATAAACATCACCAATCCCGACATACGTCTGGATGGGCTTCACACATCATGCTTATGCCGTACTACATACTTCCGGCTCTAGATGCAGACTCAACTGCTGGAATCGCTTACGCTTTTCCATCTCTTGATGGAGGATTCCATGCGCATAAACAAAGGGCTTCACCTACCCAAGGAAGAAAGACCGTTACCCTTGACGATCGCCTCGGCGCCATGGAATAACTAGCCGGATGGAAATCACCGCAGCGGCCTTGCCTCCGCAACGCTGAACTCGGCTCTCGATTCGGACCAACGAAGCTCCATCGGCGGCCAGAAATCTCCTCCTCCTCCTCCTCCTCCAAGCTCTCCTCTCTTTCTTCTCTTTAGAAAGAGAATGGCTAAGTGAAAATGAGATTTCATCTCAATCCACGGCCTTTTAGAAGCTGGAAAGGCTTTGGACCACAAGATCCAAATAGAAGGAAACGAACGGCCGAGATCTGCTCTAAAAAACATTTCAACAGGCCTGACACGCCCTGTGACACGCCCGTGTCACAGGCCGTGTACCCCCAGTCGGTTAGCAACCGACTCAAAAGATACCAGAACACGGGCTTGTACACGCCCGTGTCGGACCTGACACGCCCGTGTCAGTCAATCGACACGCCCGTGTCACCCCTGTAACACGGCCTTACACAATTGCCAAAACGACCACAGAAGTACACGGCCAAGGCACACGCCCGTGTCCATGGCCGTGTCCCTCAAGCTTGACTATCGTCGACGTCGACCGCTGCCCCATGCTCGTCGACCAAGCCTGGACACGCACTGGAACACGCCCGTGTTCCAGGCCGTGTCGCCGCTTGACGACCGCCAACCGCAGGTCGATACCTCGACACGCCCAGGATGGACACGTGTCGGACACGCCCCGGACACGCCCTGGGACACGCCCGTGTCCCAGGCCGTGTCAAGCGATACGCCGCCCAACCTTGCTGCCTACAAGTCGCTGGCCAACACACACGACACCTGGCTGGACACGCCCCCCGACACGCCCGTGTCGCCGGGCGTGTCAGCCGCCCCTCAACAATTGTCGAGCACAATTTGTTGAGTAAACGATCCCGAGCAACCCGAGCAAGACACGCCCTGGGACACGCCCGTGTCCCAGGCCGTGTCAGCCTACAAAAACTCCATTTTGTCTTGGAGATATTTGGGGTGTTACAACCCTCCCCTCCTTAAAAAAATTTCGTCCCGAAATTTAGCGCAACACACATGTATCAACACAACCACGCTGTTGCGATACAAACCAAAACGATCCAGGTTTAGAGCTCAGAGGCCGCAACTTGTCTCGCCCCATGGAATCGTACCACCACAACTGCTTGTCACAAACATAGATACATACATACAATATAACAAAAGATAATAAAGTGCAACTTCACTTTATTTCGGCTTCTCTGCATCTCGCAGAATCCGTTTCGCGACTTCCATTAAGTCCAAAGCACGGATTTGCTATTCTGCTTGGTTTGCACTTTGCGGCTCCTGCAACTCAAGAGTGTAAATTCGAGGTTGCGCCCGCGATGCAGACGATTCTGCCACGGCTTTGCCCTTTTCGTCATAGGACGCACCTGCCTTTTTCTCACCACCACTCCAGCAAAATCGGGCGATATGCCCTTGCTTCCCACAAATGAAACATGCACGCGGCCCATTCCTTCCTTGCTCAAATGTAGCTCCTGACGCAACATCCGAAGTTTGTTCAGCAGGCCTGAACCGCTTCTTATCACGTTTCCTCAAATCTGATTGCTCTGATTGCGGAACTTTGAATTCGGACTTTTCCACTGCCGCATTCTTCTTCTCCCGCACCCGCTTCAAATCCTTCTCCAGCGCACTAGCGGTATGTACCAACGCTTGAAATCCTTGGTTCACTGAACTCGGGAGAGCCAACCTCAGCTCATCACGCAGTCCTTCATAGAACCTATTCGTCTTTCGCGCCTCTTCTGCAAACGTCGACCCCGCATACCGACCAAGTCTGGTAAACTCATGCAGGTAATCGTCTACGGTCTTATCACCCTGCACCAGACGCTGAAATTCATTTTCCATTGCAATTCTCCGCGACATTGGCAAGTATTTCGCCCAAAATAATCTGGAGAATTCGTCCATCGATATGTCGCCCAGGTCTCTACCTCTCAACTAGTGCAACTCAATCTCATCCCACCAAAGCCTCGCCTCTCCTTCTAGTAGGAAAGTGGCTAACGGGACTTTCTGCTCCTAACTAATCCTGAGCGCAGCCAGGATTCGTTTCACTCTGGAGAGCCAATCCTCTGCCTCTGTTGGAGACGTCGTCCCGACAAACGTAGGCGGAGTAAACTCCATAAATTGCTTCAGTTGCTCGTCCGCTGCTTGCACAGCAACCGGAACCTCAACATGCTCTTGCCTCGCACCAACCTGTACTGGCGCCACAGCAGGCCTCGCTTGCCCGAATGGTTGTTCTTGAAGCATGGCAAAGATCACCTCCGCAACTAAGCGCACCGTTTCCGCAGAAGGGGAAGGTGTAGGCACCTCAGCTGGTGCCACACTCTCATCCGAACGTTGGGGCTCCGACGGCCCAGCTACACTCCTTGTCACCTATAGGTGAACAAGATAGCATTACGCTAAATACTAAAACGGCAAACAAACCGAATAGACACACACACATTCCTAGTGGACATTCTTGAGTTCAATTATGCGCTCCCAACTCAACCCTAACCTCTGATACCAAAGTTGTAACGCCCCCATTCGTCACATGGAATATAACAGAGGGTCCGGCCGGGGCCCCACGCCATATTTCACAGACAGACGAGAGAGCCACTTGAGAGTATCAAAAACCTTTATACACGCATCCTAACTCAGAGCATTCTAGCGGAAGATTTTAAGTTACAGAACTCATAACAATGAATGTCCACTACAACCATATAAATAACACATTTATATACGACCAGGAATGTTTACACGAATACACCGTACACGGCCTTAAGGCCTTACAGGTTTCTCTTTACAAATATATAAGTTCATACATCGGCACGCAGGCCGGCCACACATGAAATCCAACACTTTGCACGGCCTTCAAGGGCATACCAGCAGCACGGGCTTCTGCCCGCTCAATTCAATCAGCCCGCAACACCTGCATAAGGACGTCCACCCCATGGGTGATAAACAAAGCAACGGTCAGCATTCAGCTGACCAATTATAACGACCCTACCCCTTACCCGGGGCAGTGGTTCCTTCCCTGCATGTAAAGCAACCACAACATAATATATATATATATATATATATATATATATATATATATAATCACACACACAACATCACAAACGCCGGCCTAAATGCCAGGCGCTCCGTGCACTCAGGGCATATTTATGGTTTGTACTTGGTAGGCGGGCATAAGCCTCCAAACCCCTGTTGAAGACCTCACGCACCCGTCTCACTCAGAGGTACGCACCTCACCAAAACCCGTGAGCACTACCGGTCGACCTACCCACGTAGTGTAACAAGACTAGAAAATTCGCCCTGCTGCTTTGCTACCAATTGACCGCTCATCCGATCTTAACATCGCCACTTGGTGGAATGGGCATAAGCCTCCAAACCCCTGTTGAAGACCTTACACACGCCCACCTACTCAAAGGTGTCCGCACTCCAACAACCAGCTCTTAACAAGCATGCAACCAAAGGAGCTATGCAAAGCATCCTTCACACCAAGCACATCGTCCTCACCATATCCGCAGGCTAAACGATGAATACACGGAGTCTTCTCCGGTTCGCAATATAAACATTACCAATCCCGACATACGTCTGGATGGGCTTCACACAGCATGCCTATGCCGTACTACATACTTCCGGCTCTAGAAGCAGACTCAACTGCTGGAATTGCTTACGCTTTTCCATCTCTTGATGGAGGATCCCATGCGCATAAACAAAGGGCTTCACCTGCCCAAGGAAGAAAGACCGTTACCCTTGACGATCGCCTCAGGCGCCATGGAATTACTAGCCGGATGGAAATCACCGCAGTGGCCTTGCCTCCGCAACGCTGTACTCGGCTCTAGATTCGGACCAACGAAGCTCCACCGGCGGCCGAAAAGCTCCTCCTCCTCCTCCTCCAAGCTCTCCTCTCTTACTTCTCTTTAGAAAGGGAATGGCTAAGTGAGAATGAGATTTCATCTCAATCCACGCCTTATAGAAGTTGGAAAGGCTTTGGACCACAAGATCCAAATAGAAGGAAACGAACGGCCGAGATCTGCTCTGAAAAACATTTCAACAGGCCTGACACGCCCTGTGACACGCCCGTGTCACAGGCCGTGTACCCCCAGTCGGTTAGCAACCGACTCAAAAGATACCAGAACACGGGCTTGGACACGCCCGTGTCGGACTTGACACGCCCGTGTCAGTCAATCGACATGCCCGTGTCACCCCTGTAACACAGCCTTACACAATTGCCAAAACGACCAGAGAAGTACACGGCCAAGGCACACGCCCGTGTCCATGGCCGTGTCCCTCAAGCTCGACTATCGTCGACGTCGACCGCTGCCCTACGCTCGTCGACCAAGCCTGGAAACGCCCTGGAACACGCCCATGTTCAAGGCCGTGTCGCCTCTTGACGACCGCCAACCGCCAGGTCGACACCTCGACACGCCCAGGATGGACACGTGTCGGACATGCCCCGGACACGCCCCGGTACACGCCCGTGTCCCAGGCCGTGTCAAGCGACATGCCGCCCGACCTTGCCGCCTGCAAGTCGCTGGCCAACACATACAACACCTGGCTGGACACACCCCCCAACACGCCCGTATCGCCGGGCGTGTCAGCCCCCCCTCAATAATTGTCGAGAACAATTTGTTGAGTAAACGATCCCGAGCAACCCGAGCAAGACACGCCCTGGGACACGCCCGTGTCCCAGGCCGTGTCAACCTACAAAAACTCCATTTTGTCTTGGAGATATTTGGGGTGTTACAACCCTCCCCTCCTTAAAGAAATTTCGTCCCGAAATTTAGCGCAACACATATGTATCAACTTAACCACGCTGTTGCGATACAAACCAAAACGATCAAGGTTTAGAGCTCAGAGGCCGCAGCTTATCTCGCCCCATGGAATCGTACCACCACAACTGCTTTTCACAAACATAGATACATACATACAATATAACAAAAGATAATAAAGTGCAACTTCACTTTATTTCGGCTTCTTCGCATCTCGCAGAATCCGTTTCGCGACTTCCATTAAGTCCAAAGCACGGATTTGCTGTTCTGCTTTGGTTTGCACTTTGCGGCTCCTGCAACTCAAGAGTGTAAATTCGAGGTTACGCCCGCGATGCAGACGATTCTGCCACGGCTTTGCCCTTTTCGTCATAGGATGCACCTGCCTTTTTCTCACCACCACTCCATCAAAATCGGGCGATATGCCCTTGCTTCCCACAAATGAAACATGCACGCGGCCCATTCCTTCCTTGCTCAAAGGTAGCTCCTGACGCAACATCCGAAGTTTGTTCAGTAGGCCTGAACCGCTTCTTATCACGTTTCCTCAAATCTGATTGCTCTAATTGCGGAACTTTGAATTCGGACTTTTCCACTGCCGCATTCTTCTTCTCCCACACCCGCTTCAAATCCTTCTCCAGCGCACTAGCGGTATGTACCAATGCTTGAAATCCTTGGTTCACTGAACTCGGGAGAGCCAACCTCAGCTCATCACGCAGTCCTTCATAGAACCTATTCGTCTTTCGTGCCTCTTCCGTAAAAGTCGACCCCGCATACCGACCAAGTCTGGTAAACTCATGCAGGTAATCGTCTACGGTCTTATCACCCTGCACCAGACGCTGAAATTCATTTTCCATTGCAATTCTCTGCGACATTGGCAAGTATTTCGCAAAAAATAATCTGGAGAATTCGTCCATCGATATGTCGCCCAGGTCTCTACCTCTCAACTGGTGCAACTCGATCTCATCCCACCAAAGCCTCGCCTCTCCTTCTAGTAGGAAAGTGGCTAACAGGACTTTCTGCTCCTCACTAATCCTGAGCGCAGCCCGGATTCATTTCACTCTGGAGAGCCAATCCTCTGCCTCTGTTGGAGACGTCGTCCCGACAAACGTAGGCGGAGTAAACTCCATAAATTGCTTCAGTTGCTCGTCCGCTGCTTGCACAGCAACCGGAACCTCAACATGCTCTTGCCTCGCACCAACCTGTACTGGCGCCACAGTAGGCCTCGCTTGCCCGAATGGTTGTGCTTGAAGCATGGCAAAGATCACCTCCGCAACTAAGCGCACCGTTTCCGTAGAAGGGGAAGGTGTAGGCACCTCAGCTGGTGCCGCACTCTCATCCGAACGTTGGGGCTCCGACGGCCTAGCTCCACTCCTTGTCACCTATAGGTGAACAAGATAGCATTACGCTCCATGCTAAAATGGCAAACAAACCGAATAGACACACACACATTCCTAGTGGACATTCTTGAGTTCAATTATGCGCTCCCAACTCAACCCTAACCTCTGATACCAAAGTTATAACGCCCCCATTCGTCACATCGAATATAACAGAGGGTCCGGCCCACGCCATATTTCACAGACAGACGAGAGAGCCACTTGAGAGTATCAAAAACCTTTATTCACACATCCTAACTCAGAGCATTCTAGCGGAAGATTTTAAGTTACAGAACTCATAACAATGAATGTCCACTACAACCATATAAATAACACATTTATATACGACCAGGAATGTTTACACGAATACACCGCACACGGCCTTAAGGCCTTACAGGTTTCTCTTTACAAATATATAAGTTCATACATCGGCACGCAGGCCGGCCACACATGAAATCCAACACTTCGCACGGCCTTCAAGGGCCTACCAGCAGCATGGGCTTCTGCCCGCTCAATCCAATCAGCCCGCAACACCTGCATAAGGACGTCCACCCCATGAGTGATAAACAATGCAACGGTCAGCATTCAGCTGACCAATTATAACGACCCTACCCCTTACCCGGGGCAGTGGTTCCTTCCCTGCATGTAAAGCAACCACAACATATATATATATATATCACACACACAACATCACAAACGCCGGCCTCAATGTCAGGCGCTCCGTGCACTCAGGGCACATTTATGGTTTGTACTTGGTAGGCGGGCATAAGCCTCCAAACCCCTGTTGAAGACCTCACGCACCCGTCTCACTCAGAGGTACGCACCTCACCAAAACCCATGAGTACTACCAGTCGACCTACCCACGTAGTGTAACAAGCCTAGGGAATTCGCCCTGCTGCTTTGTACCAATCGACCGCTCATCCGATCTTAACATCGCCACTTGGTGGAATGGGCATAAGCCTTCAAACCCCTATTGAAGACTCTCACACTCCCACCCACTCAGAGCTGTCTGCACTCCAACAACCAGCTCTTAACAAGCATGCAACCAAAGGAGCTATGCAAAGCATCCTTCACACCAAGCACATCGTCCTCACCATCTCCGCAGGCTAAACGATGAATACACGAAGTCTTCTCCGGTTCGCAATATAAACATCACCAATCCCGACATACGTCTGGATGGGCTTCACACAGCATGCCTATGCCGTACTACATACTTCCGGCTATAGATGCAGACTCAACTGCTGGAATCGCATACGCTTTTCCATCTCTTGATGGAGGATCCCATGCGCATAAACAAAGGGCTTCACCTGCCCAAGGAAGAAAGACCGTTACCCTTGAAGATCGCCTCGGCGCCATGGAATAACTAGCCGGATGGAAATCACCGCAGCGGCCTTGCCTCCGCAACGCTGAACTCGGCTCTCGATTTGGACCAACGAAGCTCCACCGGCGGCCGGAAAGCTCCTCCTCCTCCTCCTCCAAGCTCTCCTCTCTTTCTTCTCTTTAGAAAGAGAATGGCTATGTGAGAATGAGATTTCATCTCAATCCACGGCCTTATAGAAGCTGGAAAGGCTTTGGACCACAAGATCCAAATAGAAGGAAACGAATGGCCGAGATCTGCTCTGAAAAACATTTCAACAGGCCTGACACGCCCTGTGACACGCCTGTGTCACAGGCCGTGTACCCCCAGTCGGTTAGCAACCGACTCAAAAGATACTAGAACACGGGCTTGGACACGCCCGTGTCGGACCTGACACGCACGTGTCAGTCAATCGACACGCCCGTGTCACCCCTGTAACACGGCCTTACACAATTGCCAAAACGACCAGAGAAGTACACGGCCAAGGCACACGCCCGTGTCCATGGCCGTGTCCCTCAAGCTCGACTATCATCGACGTCGACCGCTGCCCCACGCTCGTCGACCAAGCCTGGACACGCCCTGGAACACGCCCATGTTCTAGGTCGTGTCGCCGCTTGACGACCGCCAACCGCCAGGTCGACACCTCGACACCCCCAGGATGGACACGTGTCGGACACGCCCCGGACACGCCCCGGACATGCCCTGGGACACGCCCGTGTCCCAGGCCGTGTCAAGCGACACGCTGCCCGACCTTGCCGCCTGCAAGTCGCTGGCCAACACACACGACACCTGGCTGGACACGCCCCCCGACACGCCCGTGTCGTCGGGCGTGTCAGCCCCCCCTCAACAATTGTCGAGAACAATTTGTTGAGTAAACGATCCCGAGCAACCCGAGCAAGACACGCCCTGGGACACGCCCGTGTCCCAGGCCGTGTCAGCCTACAAAAACTCCATTTTGTCTTGGAGATATTTGGGGTGTTACATTACCTGTATGGGGTGAAGGTTGAAATCTATACCGACCACAAGAGCCTAAAATACTTCTTAGTTCAAAGGATCTAAACATGCGGCAGCGGAGATGGATGGAGTTCCTGGGGGACTACACATTAAAGATTCACTATATACCTAGGAAATGCAATGCAGTTGCATATGCATTGAGTCGCATGGCCCCAGTGCGGGCCAATTAGTTGTCGGTTCATGACGAGCAGTTGATTCAGGAGCTGGAGGCATTAAAGATCTCTTGTGTGGACAAGCAGACTAGTTCTGAAGCACAGCTGAACTGGATAGAGGTATAGTATGAAAGAAAAGAGAGATATCGATTGCGGAATTCAGATTATAGATATTTTAGATGAAACCCTAAAGCCTAACACAAAGTGTTGTGCACAAAAGGCAGCCAACTGTAATTACAGTTAAGGCTAGAGTCTTATTCCAGCAACTAGCAATCCTAGTTATTTCTACTCACAGCCACTGTATAAGTAATAAATAAACAACCAAATGACACAAGAGATTATAGTGATTCCCCAACAACTTGGGTACGTCCACTCTTCTACCTCCACGGTAGGAATCCACTCAGGTTTTTGATCAGGTGCCCTGCCACCAACGAGATCAGCTGCAGGTAGATCTAGAGACCCTTTAGACTTTTGATCAGGTGTCTAAAAACCAACACAGGTTTTTGATCAGGTGCTCTGCCACTAGGGGATACTTTTGAAGGGAGTAATAACCCTTTACAGGAGGGGAAAGGAGGTTAAAATGTCTTCTCTATTTTACAAAAGATTAGTAAAGCACAGGCCTCTTCAAAACTTTTGACAGAATACTGTCTTGAAGTTCTGAAGGAAAAGCTTAGAAGAAGATAATATAAAATAAAAGGATCTTCTTCAGCAGCTTCCTTCTTCTTCTTCTTCTTCAATATCTCTGAGTGTAGTCTTCTTGGAACAGGAGCACTCAGGTTGAAGAAGAGTGAAGAGATATCTTCTCAATTGGATGTATAAATGCTGAGAGCAGCTGTGCTGTATTGTATTTCTTTCTTCTGCTGCTGTATATTGCTGGTAGCAAGCTTAGTTCTTTCTTTAAAAGAACTCTTTATATATAAGCAGCAGTAACAGATCTATTATTTGAGTTGAGCTTTTGTCTTCTTCTCAGATCTTGAATCTGGGCTGCAATTAACATAAAGACAAAACCTATCTTGCAGACATATATATTCTATATAAGGAATAAAGCTTCATAAGAAGCTGCAGTATTAAATCTGAAAAAGAATGCTATAAAAGGTCACATCAGATAACTCTTTACAGCCAACGGCTATAAAGGACAGCTGCAGATAAAGTAATCAATAAGTCAACTAATAAGACAAACTACTTTATCTGAAAGGAAAGACTTATGCATAATAATAGCAAGGATTGCTTTGAAGTAATAGCAGTAAATCAATCAGATATTATATAATAAATATATGCTAGAAATACAGGAAATAAAACACAGAAAAGAACGCATATAATACTATAGTTGAACGCCGTTCTACTATAGTTGAACGTCGTTCTACTATAGTGGAACGCTGTTCTACTATAGTTGAACTCCGTTCTACTATAGTGGAACTCCGTTCTACTATAGTCGAACGCCGTTCTACTATAGTCGAACTCCGTTCTACTATAGTGGAACGTCGTTCTACTATAGTGGAACGCCGTTCTACTATAGTGGAACGCCGTTCTACTATAGTCGAACGCCGTTCTACTATAGTCGAACGCCGTTCTACTATAGTCGAACGCCGTTCTACTATAGTCGAACGCCGTTCTACTATAGTTGAACGTCGTTCTACTATTTTTGGACTGGAATTCTGAACTTCAAAACTGAACTTCTCTGGAATTTCTGCACTTTCTTCTTGGATTCTTTTGATGTATACCTGGAGAATCCTATGACCCTTAGACTATATAATTGGGGTCAAACTAATAATCCTAATAGTGATCCTAACCCAAATCAGAACCTAAGGTTCCAACAATCTCCCCCTATTTGGGTGAGGATCCTATTAGCAAAATAATATTATACTAAATATATATTTGCAAAGCATAAGATATATAAAAAAGAAAAGTTTTGCATAGCTGGCTGCTTGCAGGCATTTGCAATCTCCCCCTATGTTGATGCGGTACCTGTGATTGAAGGAGACTGAGATGACTTTGAATTTTGATTGAGTCATCCAGCAAACTCTTATAAATAGTACCTGCAGAAGACTATGGTAGAGATTGCTCTCTCCTTGAAAAAGGGTATGTTAGCAGCAAAAAAATGATATTTGTCCAGCAAATTTAATTAGGATTCTGGATCTGAAAACCAAAATCAGATATCTTCCTTCCTATAGAATTTCTTTTCATTAGACGAGATTCAAACTCAGCTGACCAATGCAACTAGAGTAGAGGACTCAATCTAGATGAAATTAGAAAAGGATCTATAAGAAATAGAGTTTATCTGACAGAGAATTTCTTTATACAGAAATCTGAATAAAATATTTGAACAAAATATCAAACAGATATATAAACAACCTTAAGAAAAAGGAAGTGCTTCCTAATAAATTGTTCCAGATGGTAGAAGGATTTGAAAATATTTTAAGTAATTTATCCTTTTGATAATAAAACAAATTTATGAAAAAGCTGACTGAGTTCTCAAATCTGAACTCATTTTGTTGATTAGAATAATCTGAAAACATTTCTCTGAGAAGTGTTGTTTCCTTCTCAGTTTTGTTAAACTTTGGCAGCAATATTTAATTTCTAAATCAACTAAACTGATAACAGAATTAGATATTACCTGAACCTTTTCAGGTTTTGATTTGTCTTCTGTTTGTTTAGCATCTAAGTTGCTGCATGAAGCATTTATGGCCATTATGCAAAATTCTTTGGCCCTTGCTTCCTCCTCTTCATCTTCAAATGATGAGTCATCATCTGAGACATCCCAGATAACATCTAGGGATGTTGGTTTTCCTTCTTCAGATGAGATGTTGTGGCTTCCTTCTGATATATTATCCACGGGTTCAGAAGCCATTTGGTGAAGGGAATCCCACATCTCCTTAGCTGTTGAGCATTCAACAATCTCTTGAAAAATGTCATTAGACAATGACTGAGCTAGGATATTCATTGCTCGAGCATCAGCTAGCCTGACACTTTTTGTTGTTGTTGCCGATGTTGGAAGACCTGTCAAAATAGAAGAAAATATTTCTTCATCAATATTGTTCATAAATAATTTGACTCTTGCCTTCCAGATGCTAAACTCAGCTAAGTTGCAAGCTGGAGGTCTGGTGCTAAAATAATCATTGTACTGCGCCATGAAAGTGAATGTGAATATCTATAATCCTTGGTATCTATCAGGATCTTGTGACTCAGGTGTTAGACTGTACAGTCAGTCAACCTCCCTCTGATACCAATTGAAAGAAAAGAGAGATACCGATTGCGGAATTCAGATTATAGATATTTTAGATGAAACCCTAAAGCCTAACACAAAGTGTTGTGCACAAAAGGTAGCCAACTGTAATTACAGTTAAGGCTAGAGTCCTATTCCAGCAACTAGCAATCCTAGTTATTTCTACTCACAGCCACTATACAAGTAATAAATAAACAACCAAATGACACAAGAGATTATAGTGGTTCCCCAACAACTTGGGTACGTCCACTCTTCTACCTCCACGGTAGGAATCCACTCAGGTTTTTGATCAGGTGCCCTGCCACCAACAAGATCTGCTGCAGGTAGATCTAGAGACCCTTTAGACTTTTGATCAGGTGTCTAAAAACCAACACAGGTTTTTGATCAGGTGCCCTGCCACCAGGGGATACTTTTGAAGAGAATAATAACCCTTTACAGGAGGGGAAAGGAGGTTAAAATGTCTTCTCTATTTTACAATAGATTAGAGAAGCACAAGGCCTCTTCAGAACTTCTGACAGAATACTATCTTGAAGTTCTGAAGGAAAAGCTTAGAAGAAGATAATATAAAATAAAAGGATCTTCTTCAGCAGCTTCCTTCTTCTTCTTCTTCTTCAATATCTCTGAGTGTAGTCTTCCTGGAATAGGAGCACTCAGGTTGAAGAAGAGTGAAGAGATATCTTCTCAGTTGGATGTATGAATGCTGAGAGCAGCTGTGCTGTATTGTATTTCTTTCTTCTGCTGCTGTATATTGCTGGTAGCAAGCTTAGTTCTTTCTTCAAAAGAACTCTTTATATATAAGCAGCAGTAACAGATCTATTATTTGAGTTGAGCTTTTGTCTTCTTCTCAGATCTTGAATTTGGGCTGCAATTAACATAAAGACAAAACATATCTTGCAGACATATATATTCTATATAAGGAATAAAGCTTCATAAGAAGCTGCAGTATTAAATCTGATAAAGAATGCTATAAAAGGTCACATCAGATAACTCTTTACAGCCAACAGCTATAAAGGACAGCTGCAGATAAAGTAATCAATAAGTCAACTAATAAGACAAACTACTTTATCTGAAAGGAAAGACTTATGCATATTAATAGCAAGGATTGCTTTGAAGTAATAGCAGTAAATCAATCAGATATTATATAATAAATATATGCTAGAAATACAGGAAATAAAACACAGAAAAGAACGCATATAATACTATAGTTGAACGTTGTTCTACTATAGTTGAACGCCGTTCTACTATAGTTGAACGCCGTTCTACTATAGTTGAACGCCGTTCTACTATAGTCGAACTCCGTTCTACTATAGTGGAGCTCCGTTCTACTATAGTCGAACGCCGTTCTACTATAGTCGAACTCCGTTCTACTATAGTGGAACGCCATTCTACTATAGTCGAACGCCGTTCTACTATAGTCGAACGCCGTTCTACTATAGTCGAACGCCGTTCTACTATAGAATGTCGTTCTACTATTTTTGGACTGAAATTCTGAACTTCAAAACTGAACTTCTCTGGAATTTTCTGCACTTTCTTCTTGGATTCTTTTGATGTATACCTGGAGAATCCTATGACCCTTAGACTATATAATTTGGGTCAAACTAATAATCCTAATAGTGATCCTAACCCAAATCAGAACCTAAGGTTCCAACATAGTATGACCTGGCTTATCGGATTCGGCGGGCTCTGGAGTTGGATAGCAACATGAAGCAAATCCTGGATGAAGCTTTGGATGGGTCAAATTCCCAGTTTAATGTTGTTGATGGACTGTTACGGAAGGACAGTCGTTTGTGCTTCCCTGATATGGGTAAATTGATGGATGAATTGATGTACGAGGCACATCATACCAAGTACTCGATTCACTCGGGGAGCACGAAGATGTATCAGGATATGAAGAAGTCTTTCTGGTGGCCAGGATTGAGGAAGGACGAAGTGTCACACGTGAGCCTTGGTGAATGCGGAGTACCAGAAGCCCGGAGGTTTATTGAAGTCTTTACCTATTCCGTAGTGGAAGTTCGACGATATTTCTATGGATTTTTTTGCATGGTTTGCTAAGATCGCAGAAGGGGAACGATGCCATCTTGGTGATCGTAGATCGTTTGACTAAGGTGTCGCACTTCATTCTGAATCGGAAGAATGATTCGATGGAGAAACCTGTGAAAATGTATGTGGATAACATTGTTCGACTACATGGTGTGCCCCATAACATCGTGAGCGACAGGGATGGACGGTTTACGTCCAATGACTGGAGGCTGGTGTAGCAAATGTTGGGAACTAAGCGGAGGTTCAGCACAGCCTTTCTATTGGGTATTGTATCCATAATTACCTAGATTTTAAGAAGCCTCCAGTCAAGCTAAGATGAATTCACAATGTATTTGACGACATTTCTTCAAGTTGTGCTTGCAGTTATCCCATGCTAAGTACACACCAATGTCAGGGTATAGCGGGTCAATATACACGGGTCTTCACAACGTAATCCCTCGTTGAGCAGATCAGTGTGTTGGCTCATGTGTACTCTCTCTATTGGAGTGTACTTATTTTCAAGTACAGGGTTGAGATAGATCAAGAGCAGAAGAGGAGCAAGGATGGTTCAAAGACCAAGTCATGGGAATAAAGAAGAAAAATCTTCTAAGGAAAATTCGTCGGGAATCACTAAGTGATTCTCGACGATTCGACGGGAATCACCAGTGATTCTTGTCGAATCGTCGAGAATCACTCGCCGATTCCCGCCTACGGCATCCGGTTGACAGTACGAATTCAAGAAATCAGCTAAGGCAGAATCGACGAGAATCATTAACTGATTCTCGCCGAATCGTCGAGAATGACTTTGCATTCTCGCCGATTCGTCGAGAATGGGCTTGATTCTCGTCAATTCCCTCCGGATGTCATGGATTTCAACTTGAATTCTTCTAAGGAAAATTCGACGGGAATCATTAGTGATTCCCGCCGACTTCGACGGGAATCACCAATGATTCCCGCCGAATTTGCCTTAGGCGAATTTCATCTGCTCACTGGACCGAACCAAGTTGAAGGGCGCTGTATAGACCAGGCTTAGGGTTTCGTCTTGTGGGGCCCACAACGGTCATGAAGGGTTATTATACAGTATATATAGTCACGTAATTTGAACTTACACAGTAGCGAAGAAAACGAGAAAGGAACACGGCCGCCGAGCGTGACCTAGCCGATCGCGGACTTCCTCTCGTCCTTGTAGCCGCTCGCAAGCCGTCGCCACTCCAAGTATCGCTGCTGCAGGTCATAGGTCTTCCTTGATCTCCCAACGACAGAACCGAGGCCAAGTAGTGAATCTCACGCTTCTCTCTCGAGATTTTCTTTCCGATTCGATTGAGATGACCGATCCGATTGAGATCGTTGGCAGACCTTACTTGACTCGTCAAGAAGTTTGGATCTGCAAAGCATCGCCGCCGCAATCATTTGCCACTGCCGATCTAGGGAAGATCCTCTCCAAGAGAGTGCTCCGGTCGTGGACTCTTCGTCTTCATCAAGAACGCTTCAACGAACGAAGAGGGACATCGGGTTCTCCATACTTGAAGTTTGTATTTGTGTACATTCTAATTTTTGTGTTGTTGTAAAGGAATTGTGATTCCTAGTTGTTAGGGTTGGGTGCAACCCGTGGTGGAGGACTAGTGACTCCTTCCGGGTGAAAGGGTTTCTTCCATAGTGTGAGGATTGGATTTCAATCCGTTTGGTGAAGTGACCGAGTCATCCCTTGTTGGGAGATAGGTCGAATGGGGAGAGTGGACGTACCCAAATCGGGGAACCACTATAATTGCTTTTGTGCTTTTCTGTGTTGTGGTTGTTTTCTTGTGCAGGTTATTTTTTATTCTGCAAAAGACTTCAAATCACCTATTCCCCCCCCCCCATAGGTGAAGTTAGCTGGCACTAGTTAACTTTCAAGTGGTATCAGAGCGAGGTTACTCGTCAATAAGGTTAACTCCTTGAGTAAGATCCCAGTTCTAGTGTCAAGAAGAAGACAAGACTCAAGCATGGAGCTATACTCTGATGTCTATCCTTTGAGACACCCTGCGTGCACAACGGAGTATTATCCCATCTGGAAGATGAGAGTTATGTTTCATCTGGAAGCCATTGACCCTCGCGCATCATTCATTATGGAAGAGGGTCCCTTCATTCCTATGAAGGCTTCCGTATCTGGAAAAGATCTCCAAATCCCAGAGTCCCGAAGAGATGTCTGAGACTGAGCTTTCACTTTTCAACCTGGACAAGCTGATTCGTCAGATCATCACTGACGTCTAGTCTGGATCATCTCGTTCAAGATTGGACAAGTGTAGGACTGCAAAGTCTATGTGGCAAACTATCACTAACCTCGTGGAGGGAACGGAGACGGCTGGGACTGGATGCTAGAAGGAGGATGAAGCCTATATGGGGGTCCTCATCTCTAATGATGAAATTCAAGACCAATCTCTCAATATCAGGGCTCCCGTGTCTCTATCTGAGACTGAAGAAGAGATTGAGGAATGCAGTTCTGATGAAGCTGACACATCAGTCTCTGCAGATCTTAACGCTACCCTTGATCATTAGAGTCAGGATCAGTTAACTTCCTCATCATGCTCCTTTCCTCTTGAATCTCCTGAAGACAGGAGTGGTTGAGAGGGTTGTCCATCAAGTGATGCAAGGGTAATGGACAACTTCAATCAAAGGATTGAAACTCTAGATTCCCTTCATAGTGCCCTTCATAAGAGCAACTTGCTTGTGGAGAAACAAGCTATGGAAATTGCTCAGTTTAGGACCATGATGGATCTCAAATTGGAATCCATCAAGGTGAAGGACTCAAAAATCTCGGATCTAGAGTTTTCACTAGAGACCGAGAAGAGAATAATATCTAGCTTTTCCAAGGTAGATGCTATTAAGAGAAAGGGAGAAAATGGGGGGATCTCACGAATTATAAAATCGTGGAGAAATGGGGAAACTGTTTTCAGACCCCCAACACCGAGTAGGAAGGGCACACATCATGCCTTCAGGTATGACCATAAGAACAACTATGGTCACTTCAAGAATGATCAACCCTCTTGTGGAAGTACCAATAGTGCAAGTGCTGTTATGGCTACCCA
This sequence comes from Platanthera zijinensis, assembly GCA_039513925.1. NCBI lineage: Eukaryota > Viridiplantae > Streptophyta > Magnoliopsida > Asparagales > Orchidaceae > Platanthera > Platanthera zijinensis. The sequence goes on from CM077094.1 coordinate 11,822,116, forward strand.
TGAGAAAATACATTTGGCTCATCATGAACCTTTTGTATTCTCTGCCTCAGCCTCAACACTTCATGAGATTGCAGGAACCAGCTCTCACAGTAACTCTCACCACCCTAGGATACAGGGAAAGGGGGTTGGGAAACATGTAGCTAGTACCCATGGGGCCCCCGAATGTGTGCTAATTTAAAAGAAGGCACAACCTCCCAGGCCTCATGACACTCACCACATGTTCTCCATCCACCCTCCCTCATGTCTCGGTGGAAAGGGCAAATCTATGAGCAGAACCTGCTCTACCCCTGTCAGACCTAAGATCATGACTAACTCAGTCAGTAGATCTGGTCAGAAAAGGAGATACAACATTCATGAGTGTTGGTGCTATGGCAAAGTGGATCACTTTGCCATAGATTGTTAGCAGAATCCCTCTATGCCAAGGGTAAGGGTATGTCCACTTCCTTTGGGCATAGTTAGCCTTCCTGACAGGAATCCTGTAGGAAGGCATTCGACATTTTATGCTGACAAGAACCAAGGACCCAATACATATTGGGTTCCTAAGGTAAGGAAATCTGTTTTGCAGGATAGTCTAGGTTCCCATGAAATGATGGGATCTAGACATGAGATGTTCCAAGAATGATATGGAACAAGTATATGGGATAAGAGATAGTGCTAACTACAATATCCTACTCCAATTGGACACCTGGTGTACTTGAAATAAAAGATGTAAGACCCCATTTTTTTCTTTTTAAACACTGGGGTCTTAGGCCCAGAACCGCCGCTTTGCGGTGACACCATCACGCCCGGGAAGGTCGTCACTACAAAACGCCGATCCTGCCGGCCAAATCGATCGCAGAACAGTAGTATAAGTAAATATAAATCTAGTCCACTATAACCACATGTATATAAATAAATCTCCACGAAGGGAGAGTCCACAATAGTAATAATAATCAGAGTACAAAAGGAGGGCTTGTGCCCAGTACATGTAATCCTCACTACAAGTCACTCACGGAAGCAAAACTAAAACTAAGCGTCACCGTAACTGTCACTGAACCGAGAGCACCCAAGCTAGACTGGCCCATCTCCACCGACTCCATACTCTGCTGGTGCTGCATCTCTGGGTGCTTCTTCCTTTTCGGCCTGCAGTCGCCGCCTCGCAATCCACGTCTTCGTCTACGTCTTCGGCCTCCTGGCTGCTGAGCTTGTGGGATCCCACCCATCATAGGGCATTTGACCAGTGTATGTCCCGGCTGGTGACAATGGTAGCACGGTCGCGGGGTCACCTCGTTCAGAAACTGCAAAACACGTGACCCTTCCATATGGTACACCTAAAATGTTGTGGTTCGAAAACCGTTAGTCTAAAAGACTATGCCCTATCATCCCCTACCCCTTCCCCCATGGCTCCTAGGTACCGAGCGGAGAGGAAGAAAGGGAAGGACATGAAGGTGGAGAATAAGTCAAAAGCAGGTGACAGCGGACCTATGCTAGCAAGTCCATAGTAAATACGACAGAAGCAGAAAGTAGGAAATATAACCTTAACTTATGCGGAAGCACATAAGCCAAGGGATCTTTTGCAGGGCTCCCATCGTATAAAGTGTCCCATACCACTTATACGTTGGGGTGTCGGTTGTCAAACAGCAAGGAGTAGCAAGTAAGTAAAAGCACAAGAAATAACAAATATAACCATTGATTTATAGGGATTACCCCTATAGACCAAGGGGTCGTTTTGCAGGGCCTATCGTATAAAACGTCTCATACCATCTTATACGATAGGTGGCAATGTTTATGCTATGACACACAAATATGCTATGGAATGCACAAGCAAGTGCAATACACCCACCGACTCTATGCGCACAGACCTTTAGTTCCCCCTGTTCGGGCAGCTAGCTTCACCCCCAGGAACCTCCGTGGTGGCAAACGGAGACAGTGGGTCGGGCCCCCCACTCCTAGGCGGGTAACCACACTACCAGGCCTAGCCCTTCCGTACGCCCCTAGAAGAACACAACCTAGTGTATCCGCGTACTAGTGCTGGCTATATCCACCAGGCTTTCTTTGGCTAAGTGTCCCACACCGCCGAGTCAACGTACCGACGTCGGTGTGATCGATCGTCCAGTACCGATGACCCACCACTTTTATGCACATGTAATCATGATAGTTATATTTGTACAAGTTCTCATGTTACCGAGCCTCCAACTCTCTAGGCTACCAAGCATATACCAAGTCCCCGAGCATCCCGCTCCCTGGACTTCCAAATTACAAACCAAACCATTGACATTACTAGTAGGCCCTTAGACCACGGACCTACTCTACCCATTCCATGCCAATTCTTCTTCCTAAGTGTATAAGTGTAGGTGTGAGGTGCAACTATTATTAGGGTTACTCTTGATCATTTTTTTCCTAAGATTTAAGGTTAACCTTGGACTTCCCGAGGTTTACCCGATGAAGGGCTCGCAGCGGTACTAGGACCTATGATGGGGTGAATCCCAAAGCTCCCTTTCCATGGCACTTATTGTAATTGATTGGTTCCCTTAACCCATTCCCTTCTCATATTACAGTGGGCTAATCCTAGGGTGACTTTGACTCTTCCTCTTCTCGGGGAGGACGATCTTCCGTCGAACCCGAACACTACTTAACGCTAGTCAATCTCACACCCTACCCATCCTGACTTCCAATAATGAACTTGATTTAACTCACCCTATCCAAACCAGCAAACTACCAAAATTCCATCTCCCAAGTTCATTACCCACTCTAGTTCATCTTCTGCAGTTTTTACTAAACGCAGACCATCCTAAGCTTTGTGAGGTATGCAAGGGGTGATACTCCAAATTGTCTTCCAAATCTCCTATAATATTTACTGGAGGTCTACCATGATATAATTAGTCTAAATTCAGAAAATAATAATTTTCCTATTTCGTTTGGCATTTAATTTATTTATTCTCAGCCTCCCAATGCCCTAGTATGAACATGAAGTGCACTAATTAGCCAACAATAAATCACCATAAAATCAGTAAAAATCCTATTAGGCATTTAAGCAGTAATTCCAAATTTTGAGTAATTTCAGAGGTGTTTAGGCCTACATTTCCTAATTTACCATTTTAGGCCACTTTTACCATATTGTGAAGCAAGTACTGTAAATATATATCTAAAAATCACCAGAAATTATATAAAATTTATGGTGACCTAAAATCATCATAAACCAAGTCCCATAATTTTTATTTAATATTTGGGCTCTGAATTTATTTTAATGTAAAACACTAATTTTCCTAGCTCAGTGAAGGAGGTACTATTTTTAATTATCTAAAATTTCAAATAAATTTACAGGATGACTATCACAGTATAAAACACCTACTTACCAAATTTCATAATTTTCCAAATAATAAATGGGCATTATTTGTATTTTTGACTATATATCACAATTGGTATGTTAAAGAAGCAAGTACCAAAAATAATTAGATAAAACTCCCAAGAAAAATACAAAAAGTATAACGTTCTATAAGATGCCCTAATCCAAGATTTAATAACATTCCAGTGAACAGAAATTCCATAATCATCAAAATAAATATATAGGGCACAACTAGGGTTGTGAATGAAGTACTGTATAAGTTAACCCAAAAATCTCAAAAAAATTATATTATGTCCACTTAGACCATAAAATCACCCTACCATGGTGGAGGGGAGCTGAACGGCTTGTAATAGCTGGAGGAGGGCTGGAAACTCCTCCTCTCCCTGAGAGAAGTTGAATCCAGCCGTTTCAAGGGGAAGAGGGAAGGCCATGACATCGAATGCCATTGATGGCCATGAAGTCTAGCTCCCGGCCATGGTTGGAAGGAGAGGAGTTAGCTTCCACGTGGCACAGCCAGTCAAACTTCACAAAATAAGACCTAACTAAGTCTTAATAAGAGGAAAACGGCCCATTAAGACATTCTGGCCCGCTTCCCAAAATGGCCCGGTTCAGCTGAACCAGCACCCAGCCAAAAAAAGATGCCCGAAAAAAACTAAGTAAAATGGCGTTGAGTGAGCTCTGCTCACTCAACGCCATCCATGTTACGGCATTGAGTGAGCTCAACTCACTCAACTCCATCCCAGTTACGGCGTTGAGTGAGCTCTACTCACTCAACACCATCAGAATAGCCTCCCAGACTATGGCGTTGAGTGAGCTCAGCTCACTCAACGCCATCCGGATTATGGCGTTGAGTGAGCTCTACTCACTCAATGCCATACAGAATAAGCCCCTTTTAAACGATGGCGTTGTGTGAGCTTAATTCACTCAACGCCATCCAGATTATGGCATTGAGTGAGCTGAGCTCACTCAACGCCATCCATATTATGGCTTTGAGTGAGCTTAGCTCACTCAACGCCATCCAGGTTATGGCTTTGAGTGAAGCTTAGCTCACTCAACGCAATCCAGGTTATGGCTTTGAGAGAGCTGAGCTCACTCAACGCCGTCCAGGTTATGGCTTTGAGTGAGCTTAGCTCACTCAACGCCGTCCAGGTTATGGCTTTGAGTGAGCTTAGCTCACTCAACGCCGTCCCCATTATGGCTTTGAGTGAGCTTAGCTCACTCAACGCCGTCCCGGTTATGGATTTGAGTGAGCTTAGCTCACTCAACGCCGTCCCGGTTATGGATTTCAGTGAGCTTTGCTCACTCAACGCCATCCAGATTATGGATTTGAGTGAGCTTAGCTCACTCAACGCCATCCAGGTTATGGCTTTGAGTGAGCTTAGCTCACTCAACGCCGTCTAGATTATGGCTTTGAGTGAGCGGAGCTCACTCAATGCCGTCCCGGTTATGGCTTTGAGTGAGCTTTGCTCACTCAACGCCATCCAGGTTATGTCATTGAGTGAGCTAAGCTCACTCAATGCCGTCCAGATTATGGCTTTGAGTGAGCTTAGCTCACTCAACGCCACCCAGACCACGGCGTTGAGTGAGCTTAGCTCACTCAACGCAATTCCAAGGTCACGGGCGTGACGGATTGGTCATGGGCATGTCAGGCCCATGTTGACATTTCCTGAGCTCGACGATCATCTTCCTAAGCCCGACGATCGTCGAAGGGGTCACGCCCTAGGTCACGGGTGTGATAGGTTTGTCACGGGCGTGTAAGGCCCAAGTTGACTTTTCCTGAGCTCGACGATCGTCTTCCTGAGGCCGACGATCGTCGACGGGGTCACGCCCTAGGTGTAAGATCCTGTCTCCCCATTCCGAGGCTAACCCGGATCTTATGCCCAGAACCGCCGCCTTACGGTGACACTAACGCACGGGTTAGTCGACACCGCAAGACGCCGATTCTGCCGGCTAGTACGATCATAACCTGTCGGCCAATATGAGAATAAAAGTACAGAAACAGAGTAAACGCAGTAGAAGTCCACAGCCACATCACATATATATATCAAATGAAAGTACACATGCCAGTCCACAATGAGTACAGTAAAATGAAAGTAAATAGGGCTTATGCCCAGTACATCATGATCAAATGTCTCTCTCTCACTAACAGCAGCGGAATCTATCATCTCAAATCATCGCACCTGAACATGTGCTCCAGTAGTAGTAGCCGGTATCTGCCCCTCAAGTCCTGCCTCCTCGTCGTGCTGGTCCATCTCCTCGAGCTCCTAAAAATAGTATGGTCACCGACCATTAGTCAAAAAGACTAAGTCGTTTCCTCCACACCTCGCCCCGCAACTCCTAGGCACCGTGCCGGAGGACGAAGCGGAGGACAACAAGAGGTGACAAAGGCGGAGCAGGTGACAGGAATCTAAGCAGAATGTGTAACCAAGTAAGAAATGAAAGGTAACCTTCACTTATGCGGGTACGCATAAGCAAGGGGTCTTCTGCAAGGCTCCCATTGTATAAAATGTCCCATACCATTTATACAATGGGGTGTCAGGTGTCACAAGCAAAAATATATATATAAAAGGAAAGTAACCTCAACCTATAAGCTTGCCCACTCAAGCCTATAGGCTAAGGGATCGTATAGCAGGTCCTAATGTATAAGCGTCCCATACCACTTATACATTAGGTGTCTTAAGTTGTTATGAAGGTTAATGTTATGCAGCTATATGGTGGGTATGATATGAACATGCAGTGCAACACACACACACGATTCTGTGATCACAGACCTTTAGTACCCACTTTTCGAGAGCTAGCATCACTCTCAGGTACTACCGTTGTGGCTACGGCAGCAGCGGAGCGGGCGTCTCCGCCTTCTAGGCGGGTATACACACTACCAGGCCTAGACCTCTCTTGTACGACTCTGTACACCGCCAGTGCACTCTAGAGTCTCTGCGTACCACTTTGCTGACGACCCGTCAGTCTTGTTGGGCCGGGTGCGCGTTATTAGGAAAAGTCCTCCAGACTCCAGTATAAACATCCTACTGGTCCTTCTAACCCTCGCACCCGCCTGGTCCACCGTACTGCCGTCGGTGTGACGACTGGCCAGTACCGCATGGCCCGCCACTAATATATGCACATGCAAGTATTATATGTTGAGCCTCCAGCTCGAAGGGCTATCCTGTCCCAAATCTCTCCAACCCGTCACGGGTGAGTATGTGCTACAAAACCTCCAACCCTGCCCGGGTGAGTATATATGTCAATCTCTTTTCTCCAACTCGGCACGGGTGAGCAAGTAGTCAAAAGACTCCAAGTCCCTCCAACCCGGCACGAGTGAGCACATGTCCAGTTCACTTACCCTATTAGACTACTCTTGCCTACTGATTATTATACTTAGTATCTTAAGGTTAATCCCAGGACTGCCCAAGGTATTCCCGGTGAAGGGCTCTCAGGGGCACTATGAGCTACGATGGGCTGAATCCCAAAGCTCCCTTTCTCAAGGATATTTACTTTAGTTGATGTCTATCCAGAACCCCTTTTTCTCTCTCCTGTTACGTGGAGTGACCTAGTGACTTAAGGTATGAGTTAAGGAATGGCGGTCTTCCGTCATCCCCCTCTTAGGTAGGCTAAGGTTGCACTTTTACTCTCGTCTCTAGAAAACATCTGCCACCCAGGGTTATATTTCCGATCTTATACTCTAACTCAATTGTTGATTCATTTCCTGGTGGCCTATTGTACAGTATACCTTTACTATGCGCACCCCATGACCTTGTACCACCCTGAAATTGAACTTTCAAATCTTTGGACCAATAGACCCCAAATATTTATCCTAGGGTGGTATGACCATCTAGAATGTGTATGGTAATTTTTATAATTTTCTCTATTATTTTTATATTTATTTTATTTTCTCCAAATATTTTCTATGGTCGTTTAACACATGAAGTATGTTGTTGCATAGTCCTAATGATGCAAAATAGTTATCTTATCAATATCATGATGAATCATCACTATTTTCCAAACTTCATAATTTCTCCCCAAATTTATGTATTTAAATATTAATTTTCATAAACCATCATAATTACTACTTTTCAAATGAAGTATATGAAATTTAATCACAAAAATTCCAATAAATTTACAGGGAATCTAATTCATCAAAATAATACTACTGACCAAGTTTCATCAGTTTTAATCAAAGTTATAAACATGCAAATCATTATATTGGATAATTACCAAAATGCCATTATGATGATTTAAAATTTATAGGTACATTCAAAAATTCTGAAATAAATAATTCAGTGGTCTCATACCTATATATACCTCTAGAAATATTCACAAATTTTTCTGACCCATATTTGTATTGATTTATGAAATAGAAAGGATAGGGGTAAAGTGGTCATTTCAAAAGACTTCAAACAGAGAAATTAAAATTCCCCTAGTCAATTATGATCCACTATACAACAGGGCCAAATTTGAAGTTTTTTACCTAATTAATTCCAATTTTCTTTTTAATTTACAAATAGAGCCATAATTTCCAAAAATCCAAATAATGGGATTTTTGATCCCAAAAATCCCATAAAAATTTTGAGGGACTACATTTGACCTAAATACCCTCTAGAATTAATTTCATGGTCTGCAAAAGCTCCATAAAGAATAAATTCACATTATAGTAGAACTTGCTATTGGCACACCAAGGGTAATACTAGCCTACACTTGCAAGTTGGTTAACCCATCATGCAGAGGTCCAAATGGGCTGAAATTTTTGTCAGACCCTAACAATGTCCCAGAGGACTTGCCACCAAAATATGGGGCCATTTGGAGACCTAACACTCCATTTATTCAATTTATTTAATTTATGACATTTGGATTAAAACTATAGGAAAATGTTTCCCAAAAATTCCCAATTTTTGGCAGGGGCTAGATATGCCCTAAACATGCACAAGAACAAAATTTCAGGTCATGAGGACACCTGGTTTGGCATGGGCTTCATTTTTAATTTCTGCCCTAGCCTAGGACCAGTCCTAGGAAAAAAAGACCTACAGGACAGTACACTGGGTCAAATCCTATGATTTCTGTGGCATTTGAAAGTTAACACTTAAGGCTACAAATTCTATTCAGCACTCCTGGCCTAGAAATGACCCTAAGCACCCTAACTTTTGGTTTGAAAATGGCTGTAATAGTGTGACAGTATTTACTGTTCATTTATTTAAATCAAACTTAATGCTTAATGATACAGCGCGAATCTTAAAGCATAACGGACAGCATCCGTTCATCGTCCCCAAGCGTTTAATGGCCCAGATTGAATTTTCTTGGGCCATCTTGCGGGACGTTTTCCGGCCGACTGTGGCGGCGTCGTGGGCCGGCCAACGGTGCCATCACCTTCACGGTGGTGATGGCTTCATTTTGCCGGTGTTGAGGCGGCGGGAGACGGCGGCTCCGGCGATCCCGAGAGGTATAAAATTCCTCTGAAAAATCGGAAATTCTCACATGGTATCGGGCTCAATTGAGCCCGATTTCTCTCCTAATTGATCTAGGATCCTAGTACGGGAAGAGGGGTGGCGAAACGGACCTGTATGGTGGCTTGACGGTGGCTGTGGCGGCGATTGGCCATGGTTAGTTAGCTCCGACGATCTCCTTCCCAATTTCCCATTTCTCCACCGAATTCCTTGATCCAGGACTCGAATTCAACTCCCTAGGACCTTCTGAAGCTGATGGCTGGGCTGGATTTTGCATGGAGTGACTGTACAGGCAGTTATGGCCGGGGTGAGCTCAGTTTGGCCATTTTGTTGGCCCACCATGGCTGCCAAGTTGCTTTCATGCAGCAAATCCCATTGAAAGGTGGTGTAGGGGTCTGCCAGCAGCTCTTAAGCTGCAGAGGTGAAGGCCAAATGGCCTTAATTCATCTCCACCTACCTTCTCTCTCCTCTTCACCCAAATTTTCCATTTTTACCCTTGTGCATGTCTTCTCTCTCCACCACCAGGGGGGTAGGGTTGGTCATTGGCCATTTGGCTGGTCATGGGCCAAATTTGGTGGGCTTGGCCCATGGGAAATGACTTGGGTTCATTTTTTCCTCTTTTAGGCTAAAGTGTTGACTTGTTGACTTTTGAGGTTGACTTGGTCAACATGATGGGTAAGCTGACCCCATATGATGGCCATGGGCTCCATGTCATCACCTAACATGGATTGGGCCATGGTGATGGTCTTAGCCCACTAGGAATGGGCTTGGTCTTCATTTACCCTTAATTAAGCTTAAGGTTGACCAAGTTTGACTTTAGGGTGGACTTGGTCAAATGGGTGAGTGGGTTGACCCCACTTAGTGGTCATGAGGTCTAAATCATCACCCAACATGGCTTGGGTCATGGTGATGCCTTACTTGATCCAATTGGACCCATGAGTGTAAGGTTTGATCATTTTAGGCCTGAAGTTGACCTGGGTCAACTATGGTCAAAGTGTTGACCTAGGGCATGACTTTGGGTCTACTTAGATTGTAGTTAGGGTTAGGGCAATGTGGTGGGGGTCATGGTGTGGCTAGGGCCTTCATTTAGTCAAGTTTGACCTAGTTTGACCTGATCCTATAGTGGTCCCATCTGGTGACAACTCACCATCTAGGGTCAAACCTAGCTAACCTCCCCCTAGCTCACCACATGCCTAACCAAATCTAAGTTAAGGGGCCTAGAAGTAACATGGGATGTTACAAATCCTATAAACAAAACAAATAATTTCGTCCCCGAAATTTAAGTTCGGGTCTACGGGTTCTATTTGCAGAAATTTTAAGGGACTTTTAAAAGATAACATAAAAAGTACCTGATGAAAATTGCTCCGGATGTCGCTCCAGCATCAGATCCCTAGGCTCCCAGGTGTGCTCCTCCCGTCCATGGTTGGACCACAACACCTTCACGAGCGGGACCTTCTTTTTCCGCAACACTCGGACGGCTGTATCGTCGATCCGGATCGGCTCCAATCTAACTAAACGGTCAGGCTCTACCGGTCTAGCTGTAGTGGTGATATGCTGCTCAGGTCGGAGAAGAGCTCTTCGCAAGGAAGAGACATGGAAAACATCATGTAGGGTGCTCAACTCCGGAGGTAGCTGCAGTCGGTAGGCCAAGGGGCCCACACGCTCCAAAATCAAGTAGGGTCCCATGTACCGGGGGCTGAGCTTCTTATATCTCCGTATCCGAGAAACACCGTGTACCGGTCGAATCTTCAGAAAAACTCTGTCCCCAACCTGGAACTCCACCTTCCGGTGCCGTGCATCATAATATTTTGCCTGTCTGCTCTGAGCCTCCAAAAGCCGATCCCTGATCAAGCGAATCTGGGCCTCCGTATCTTCCACAAAATCTGACCCGAGGGCTCGAGTGTCCACATCCTGAACCCAAGATAGCGGGGTCCGGCACTTCCTCCCATAAAGTGCCTCATAAGGAGCCATCCCAATGCTGGCCTGGTGGCTGTTGTTGTATGAAAACTCAATCAGTGGTAGTAGCCTCTCCCAAGGCTTCCCAGTATCCAATACACATAGCCTGAGCAGGTCCTCCATAGTTCGTATCGTCCGCTCCGTCTGACCGTCGGTCTGCGGATGGAAGGCAGTGCTAAAGGTAAGTCTGGAACCCAAATAAGCATGCACTGCCCTCCATTCTCTGGAGGTGAAGCGGCCGTCTCTGTCCGAAACAATAGACCTGGGAACGTCGTGGTACCGGATGAACTGCTCTACAAACAACCTCACCAACACAGCAACTGGGGCATCTTTTCTGACCGGGATAAACCGTGCTACCTTGGTCAACCTGTCCACAATAACCCAGACGGAATCGTGCCCAGAATGGGAGCGAGGGAGTCCGTGAACAAAATCCATAGAAATGTCCTCGAACTTCCACTCTGGGACTGGCAGTGGCTGTAATTCACCGCCTGGGCTTTTGCATTCGGCCTTCACTCGTTGGCAAGTCTCGCAGTGTGTCACAAGATATATGATCTCCCTCTTCATTCCTGGCCAGTACATGGTCCGCCGTAAATCAGCCCACATCTTGGTGATGCCGGGATGCACTGAGTATCTGGAATAGTGCGCCTCCCTGAGAATATCCTCCCGGATCTCACCTCATACTGGAATGTACACTCGGCCACGGAATCGAAGAAGATCGTCCTCCAGCGTATAATCCCCATACTTGCCTCCTTCTAGAGCGTCAAAGATAGGCTCCAAATCAGCATCCAACCTCTGATGTGTGAGAATGCGCTTCTGAATATCATCATTGCTGACCAAAGAGTTCAGGTACTCTCGATAGATCACTGGCTCGGCCTCCGAAACCATGGTAATGTGCATATCCTCCATCATGCGTAGCAGCTCCATAGACATCACCCGGGGCTCCGGTCCAGAAGTGCCGGCTCTCCTGCTCAAAGCATCCGCTACGGTATTCGCCTTCCCCGGGTGATAGTGCATCTCATAGTCGTAATCGCAGAGGAACTCAAGCCACCTCCTCTGTCGCAGGTTCAGAACCTTCTGCGTGTCGATGTACTTGAGATTCTTATGGTCAGAGTATATATCACAATGAATCCCGTAGAGGTAATGTCTCCATGTCTTGAGGGCAAAAACTACGGCCCCGAGCTCGAGATCATGTACTGGATAGTTATGCTCATGCTTCTTCAGCTGTCGCGAAGCATAAGCGATAACATGTCCATGCTGCATCAAGACTGCACCCATCCCCTGATAGGAGGCATCTGTATATATCTGGAATCCTTCACTCCCTGAGGGAAGTGCAAGGATGGGGGATGAAGTGAGTCTGTCCTTGAGCTCTTGAAATGCTGACTCACACTGCTCTGTCCAGTCAAATGCGGCATCCTTTTTCGTCAAGGTCGTGAGGGGAAGGGCTATCCTCGAGAACCCCTCCACGAACTTGCGATAATACCCTGCTAGGCCCAAGAAACTGCGGATGTCTGAAGCTGTCTTTGGCCGTGGCCAATCTCGTACTGCTGCTACTTTAGCCGGATCTACTGCCAAACCGGCTCCGCTGATCGTATGTCCCAGGAAGGCCACTTCCTGAAGCTAGAACTGGCACTTGGAAAACTTTGCATACATCTGGAATTCCCTCAGCCTCTGCAATACTTGTGCCAGGTGCTTCGCATGCTCCTCTCGAGATCGTGAGTAAATCAGGATGTCATCGATGAATACTATGACAAACCGATCTAGGTAAGGCTCGAATACACGGTTCATGAGTGTCATAAAGGCTTAGGGTGCATTCGTGAGCCCGAATGGCATCACCGTGAACTCATATAAACAATAACGGGAGCTGAAAGACGTCTTCGGTATATCCTCTTCTCTGATGCGGAGCTGATAATAACCCGAGCGCAAATCCAATTTTGAAAACCAGAAAGCTCCTTGAAGCTGATCGAAGAGCTCATCTATCCGTGGCAGTGGATATGTATTCCGAACCGTCAACCGGTTCAGCTCTCTGTAATCTATACACAGTCTCAGCGACCCGTCCTTCTTTTTCACGAATAAAACAGGTGCTCCCCATGGTGAAGAACTTGGGCGTACAAACCCTGATTCTACCTGTTCCTGTAGCTGAGTCCTGAACTCAGCCAACTCTCTAGGAGCCATCCTGTAGGGTGCCCGGGACACTGGCCTCGCCCCTGGCACCAACTGAATCCTGAAGTCCAAGTCCCGTGATGGTGGTAGTCCAGGTAACTTCTCCGGAAAGACATCAGCATAATCTCGTGCCACTGGAATATCGGCTATGGAACTCTCTACCACTGCCATCTCGAAGCAAATGAGGTATACCTCTTCCCCCTGTTCATAGGCCTTAACGACCTGTACTGAGGATAAAGAAAGGCGGGGAATAGGACGGATACCTTCAATGGTGATGTAGGAGTCTCCGTGTCTGAGTGTGATCCTCTTCGAGGGGCAATCTATCTGCGCGTAGTTCCAATGAAGCCAGTTCATGCCTAGGATCAGATCAAAATCCGGTAGACTCAAAACTGTTGCCGGAGCTTCGAACGCTTTGCCTCCTATCTCGACATCCATATTGCAGCAGTCTGTGGTTTGAAGTTCCGTACCATCAGGGAGTCGCACTCTCTTTTCCAAGCCGGAAAACTTCTCCACTCCTTCTAATCCTTCAATAAACGTGTCCGACACGAAGGAGTGTGACGCACCCGTATCGAAGAGGGTATGATCGGGCTTGCCGCTAATCATCACTATGCCTGTGTTCGTTTGAGTTCAAAGAATAGTATTACTTTTAAGGTCTAAGGTACTCTTAAAATTTAAAATTTATAAATCTTACAAAATTTAAAGTACCTGTAATCACCTCCTCTGGGTTCCTCTGCTCCGTGAGGTCCAGCGCGTACACCTGCTCCCGGTCTCGGCCTCGGCCGTGATGTCCTCGGCCTCGGCCTCGGCCTCGTCCTCGGCCCTGGTGAACTGGAGGGGCCACTGGAGGTGGAGGAGGAGGAGGGAGTGGGGGAACCCGAAGCGGGCACTGCGTCCTGATGTGCCCAGGTTGGCCGCAACCATAGCATGTGATCTGCCTCTGACCTCGATCATCCTGTCTCATCGGCCCGGGAATCTGCATAGGTGGGGGAGCCAATGGTGGAGGAGGCCCCTGATCCTGCCTGTAGTTGGGACGACGACGTCCCCCACCTCTTCTGTACCCAATAGTCTTGCCTCTCTGAGACGCCCTGCTACCTTCTCCGAACGATTGTCCATCCAGCGATCTCTTCCCTCTGCCTTGTACCATCAGTTGGTCAGCCTCCAGCTTCTTTGCCATCTCGATGATCTGTGCCATGGTACAGTGAGCAATGAACAACAAGGGCTGCCTCAAGGAGTCGCGGAGCCCGTGGTAGAATCTCATTGCATACTTCCGATCGTCCCAGTCATGAAAGCCTGCGAACCTAGCCAGGTAGGAGAACTCTCTCTGATATTCGATCACTGATCAGCTCCCCTGCTGGAGGTTCAGAAACCTCGCCTCCAAAGCATCTCGGTCTGTGGAGGATACAAAGTGCTCCAAGAATACGTCACTGAACTCATCCCAAGATATGTCCATCAGCTCCCTGTCGGCGAATGTAGAGTCTCGCACCGACTTCCACCACCTCTTTGCATGAGCATCTAGTACCGAGGTGGCAAGAGGAACAGCCTGTCTGACGGGGCAGCTGATGCCAGCTAGCAGCTCCTGGATGTTCTCCAACCACTCCTCTGTCTTCACAGCATCTTCTGTCCCGCGATACAGCGGCGGGGACAAACCTTTAAATGCACTCAACCAGCTCGACCCTGGGTTGGGTAGCTGAGCCGGGGCTTGCTGCGCTCTGAAGGCATCCAGGATAGCCGTCAGGGTTTGCCCCATCTCTGTCTGCATGAATGGAATGGCAGCAGGAGGGGGATGGACCGTATCCTGTGGAGGCTGCATAAAGGTAAGATAATGTCAAATTTGGCCTAACTCATTGTTTAATGGACTGTTTTATGTGGCTCTTACACATGGGCACACCAATGCTTCCGCTGCATAGTTTGTCCGCAAACTAATGCTCGAGCGGGGTGTTCCAGTGTTGTGGACTTTATTCTCATATGATCGTGTGTTCAAGTGATACCAGTTTGTAAGATCCTGTCTCCCCATTCCGAGGCTAACCCGGATCTTATGCCCAGAACCGCCGCCTTACGGTGACACTAACGCACGGGTTAGTCGACACCGCAAGACGCCGATTCTGCCGGCTAGTACGATCATAACCTGTCGGCCAATATGAGAATAAAAGTACAGAAACAGAGTAAACGCAGTAGAAGTCCACAGCCACATCACATATATATATCAAATGAAAGTACACATGCCAGTCCACAATGAGTACAGTAAAATGAAAGTAAATAGGGCTTATGCCCAGTACATCATGATCAAATGTCTCTCTCTCACTAACAGCAGCGGAATCTATCATCTCAAATCATCGCACCTGAACATGTGCTCCAGTAGTAGTAGCCGGGATCTGCCCCTCAAGTCCTGCCTCCTCGTCGTGCTGGTCCATCTCCTCGAGCTCCTAAAAATAGTATGGTCACCGACCATTAGTCAAAAAGACTAAGTCGTTTCCTCCACACCTCGCCCCGCAACTCCTAGGCACCGTGCGGGAGGACGAAGCGGAGGACAACAAGAGGTGACAAAGGCGGAGCAGGTGACAGGAATCTAAGCAGAATGTGTAACCAAGTAAGAAATGAAAGGTAACCTTCACTTATGCGGGTACGCATAAGCAAGGGGTCTTCTGCAGGGCTCCCATTGTATAAAATGT
This sequence comes from Platanthera zijinensis, assembly GCA_039513925.1. Classification (NCBI taxonomy): domain Eukaryota; kingdom Viridiplantae; phylum Streptophyta; class Magnoliopsida; order Asparagales; family Orchidaceae; genus Platanthera; species Platanthera zijinensis. The sequence continues at coordinate 11,837,661 of CM077094.1, forward strand.
CCCATACCATTTATACAATGGGGTGTCAGGTGTCACAAGCAAAAATATATATATAAAAGGAAAGTAACCTCAACCTATAAGCTTGCCCACTCAAGCCTATAGGCTAAGGGATCGTATAGCAGGTCCTAATGTATAAGCGTCCCATACCACTTATACATTAGGTGTCTTAAGTTGTTATGAAGGTTAATGTTATGCAGCTATATGGTGGGTATGATATGAACATGCAGTGCAACACACACACACGACTCCGTGATCACAGACCTTTAGTTCCCACTTTTCGAGAGCTAGCATCACTCTCAGGTACTACCGTTGTGGCTACGGCAGCAGCGGAGCGGGCGTCTCCGCCTTCTAGGCGGGTATACACACTACCAATCCTAGACCTCTCTTGTACGCCTCTATACACCGCCAGTGCACTCTAGAGTCTCTGCGTACCACTTTGCTGACGACCCGTCAGTCTTGTTGGGCCGGGTGCGCGTTATTAGGAAAAGTCCTCCAGACTCCAGTATAAACATCCTACTGGTCCTTCTAACCCTCGCACCCGCCTGGTCCACCGTACTGCCGTCGGTGTGACGACTGGCCAGTACCGCATGGCCCGCCACTAATATATGCACATGCAAGTATTATATGTTGAGCCTCCAGCTCGAAGGGCTATCCTGTCCCAAATCTCTCCAACCCGTCACGGGTGAGTATGTGCTACAAAACCTCCAACCCTGCCCGGGTGAGTATATATGTCAATCTCTTTTCTCCAACTCGGCACGGGTGAGCAAGTAGTCAAAAGACTCCAAGTCCCTCCAACCCGGCACGAGTGAGCACATGTCCAGTTCACTAACCCTATTAGACTACTCTTGCCTACCGATTATTATACTTAGTATCTTAAGGTTATCCCAGGACTGCCCAAGGTATTCCCGGTGAAGGGCTCTCAGGGGCACTAGGAGCTACGATGGGCTGAATCCCAAAGCTCCCTTTCTCAAGGATATTTACTTTAGTTGATGTCTACCCAGAACCCCTTTTTCTCTCTCCTGTTACGTGGAGTGACCTAGTGATTTAAGGTATGAGTTAAGGAATGGCGGTCTTCCGTCATCCCCCTCTTAGGTAGGCTAAGGTTGCACTTTTACTCTCGTCTCTAGAAAACATCTGCCACCCAGGGTTATATTTCCGATCTTAGACTCTAACTCAATTGTTGATTCATTTCCTGGTGGCCTATTGTACAGTATACTTTTACTATGCGCACCCCATGACCTTGTACCACCCTGAAATCGAACTTTCAAATCTTTGGACCAATAGACCCCAAATATTTATCCTAGGGTGGTATGACCATCTAGAATGTGTATGGTAATTTTTATAATTTTCTCTATTATTTTTATATTTATTTTATTTTCTCCAAATATTTTCTATGGTCGTTTAACACATGAAGTATGTTGTTGCATAGTCCTAATGATGCAAAATAGTTATCTTATCATTATCATGATGAATCATCACTATTTTCCAAACTTCATAATTTCTCCCCAAATTTATGTATTTAAATATTAATTTTCATAAACCATCATAATTACTACTTTTCAAATGAAGTATATGAAATTTAATCACAAAAATTCCAATAAATTTACAGGGAATCTAATTCATCAAAATAATACTACTGACCAAGTTTCATCAGTTTTAATCAAAGTTATAAACTTGCAAATCATTATATTGGATAATTACCAAAATGCCATTATAATGATTTAAAATTTATAGGTACATTCAAAAATTCTGAAATAAATAATTCAGTGGTCTCATACCTATATATACCTCTGGAAATATTCACAAATTTTTCTGACCCATATTTGTATTGATTTATGAAATAGAAAGGATAGGGGTAAAGTGGTCATTTCATGTCATGTTACCTCAAAAGACTTCAAACAGAGAAATTAAAATTACCCCTAGTCAATTATGATCCACTATACAACAGGGCCAAATTTGAAGATTTTTACCTAATTAATTCCAATTTTCTTTTTAATTTACAAATAGAGCCATAATTTCCAAAAATCCAAATAATGGGATTTTTGATCCCAAAAATCCCATAAAAATTTTGAGGGACTACATTTGACCTAAATACCCTCTATAATTAATTTCATGGTCTGCAAAAGCTCCATAAAGAATAAATTCACATTATAGTAGAACTTGCTATTGGCACACCAAGGCTAATACTAGCCTACACTTGCAAGTGGGTTAACCCATCATGCAGAGGTCCAAATGGGCTAAAAGTTTTGTCAGACCCTAACAATGTCCCAGAGGACTTGTCACCAAAATTTGGGGCCATTTGGAGACATAACACTCCATTTATTCCATTTATTTAATTTATGACATTTGGATTAAAACTATAGTAAAATGTTTCCCAAAAATTCCCAATTTTTGGCAGGGGCTAGATATGCCCTAAACATGCACAGGAACAAAATTTCATGTCATGAGGACACCTGGTTTGGCATGGGCTGCATTTTTAATTTCTGCCCTAGCCTAGGACCAGTCCTAGGAAAAAATGACCTACAGGACAGTACACTGGGTCAAATCCTATGATTTCTGTGGCATTTGAAAGTTAACACTTAAGGCTACAAATTCTATTCAGCACTCTTGGCCTAGAAATGACCCTAAGCACCCTAACTTTTGGTTTGAAAATGGCTGTAATAGTGTGACAGTATTTACTGTTCATTTATTTAAATCAAACTTAATGCTTAATGATACAGCGCGAATCTTAAAGCATAACGGACAGCATCCGTTCATCGTCCCCAAGCGTTTAACGGCCCAGATTGAATTTTCCTGGGCCATCTTGCGGGATGTTTTCCGGCCGACTGTGGCGGCGCCGTGGCCGGCCAACGGTGCCATCACCTTCACGGTGGTGATGGCTTCATTTTGCCGGTGTTGAGGCGGCGGGAGACGGCGGCTCCGGCGATCCCGAGAGGTATAAAATTCCTCTGAAAAATCGGAAATTCTCACATGGTATCGGGCTCAATTGAGCCCGATTTCTCTCCTAATTGATCTAGGATCCTAGTACGGGAAGAGGGGTGGCGAAACGGACCTGTATGGTGGCTTGACGGCGGCTGTGGCGGCGATTGGCCATGGTTAGTTAGCTCCGGCGATCTCCTTCCCAATTTCCCGTTTCTCCACCGAATTCCTTGATCCAGGACTCGAATTCAACTCCGTAGGACCTTCTGAAGCTGATGGCTGGGCTGGATTTTGCATGGAGTGACTGTACAGGCAGTTATGGCCGGGGTGAGCTCGGTTTGGCCATTTTGTTGGCCCACCATGGCTGCCAAGTTGCTTTCATGCAGCAAATCCCATTGAAAGGTGGTGTAGGGGTCTGCCAGCAGCTCTTAAGCTGCAGAGGTGAAGGCCAAATGGCCTTAATTCATCTCCACCTACCTTCTCTCTCCTCTTCACCCAAATTTTCCATTTTTACCCTTGTGCATGTCTTCTCTCTCCACCACCAGGGGGGTAGTGTTGGTCATTGGCCATTTGGCTGGTCATGGGCCAAATTTGGTGGGCTTGGCCCATGGGAAATGACTTGGGTTAATTTTTTCCTCTTTTAGGCTAAAGTGTTGACTTGTTGACTTTTGAGGTTGACTTGGTCAACATGATGGGTAAGCTGACCCCATATGATGGCCATGGGATCCATGTCATCACCTAACATGGATTGGGCCATGGTGATGGTCTTAGCCCACTAGGAATGGGCTTGGTCTTCATTTACCCTTAATTAAGCTTAAGGTTGACCAAGTTTGACTTTAGGGTGGACTTGGTCAAATGGGTGAGTGGGTTGACCCCACTTAGTGGTCATGAGGTCTAAATCATCACCCAACATGGCTTGGGTCATGGTGATGCCTTACTTGATCCAATTGGACCCATGAGTGTAAGGTTTGATCATTTTAGGCCTGAAGTTGACCTGGGCCAACTATGGTCAAAGTGTTGACCTAGGGCATGACTTTGGGTCTACTTAGATTGTAGTTAGGGTTAGGGCAATGTGGTGGGGGTCATGGTGTGGCTAGGGCCTTCATTTAGTCAAGTTTGACATAGTTTGACCTGATCCTATAGTGGTCCCATCTGGTGACAACTCACCATCTAGGGTCAAACCTAGCTAACCTCCCCCTAGCTCACCACATGCCTAACCAAATCTAAGTTAAGGGGCCTAGAAGTAACATGGGATGTTACACTAGGTCACGGGCGTGACAGGTTGGTCACGGGCGTGACAACCCCTTGACTCGAAATCTTGGTCGATAAACTTCAATTCCTAGGCTTCCCAGGGTAAGTCAAATTCACATAGGTATATAGTACAAATAATTCAAATAAAAAGAAACATCCAAGGATTCAATAATATCAGAGTACATCATGCCAAGAAGGCTATAAAAAAATTCTCTCAAAACTCACATCAGTCAATGACGGCAGCGAAGGTATCGTCACTTTAGGCCTTGTCATCTTGGCCTAGCTGCCCTCCTGCAAGACATGCTGCTGGGTGTCCTCCTAAAAAGAAGACATAGCAACCGCAGTAATAAAGACTATATGGCAATCACATCCGCTCCCCTGATGACACTTACGCACCGGTCAGAGAAAGGAAAAAGGGTACAATATATATATATATATATATATATATATTTGTAAGTAGTATTACGAGTAGGTGGTTAAGACTAATCAACATTAGAGTATCCAATATATAAAACAAGTGATTATAACAATCTACTCTAGCAATTCTACTATTAATAGAAGTATACTAGTATGATCCTACAATAGGAAGAATCTTAACTTATATGAATGCCCATACAGACATTTAAGTTAAGGATCGACTTAATAGTAAAGTAACTCATCATATAAGAGTGCCCATACAAACTTGTATGATAAGGATCTTATGTGATGCAATGCTATATTATGAATGACTTATGATTACTCACACATGCACACACACATGCAATTGCTATGTCGACACAGACTTGTAGTTCCTACTTTTCGTGCAGGTAGCTAACCTCTCAGGCATCATCCGTCATCCCTTATTCACCCGCATTAGACCATTTCTCTTAACAAAACCAAATCCACCATCTTCATAAAGAAGAGAGGAGAGGTTGAAGACATCAAATATCTAGAGCACAAGCTCTATCATGGTCTCTACCTAGGAGATCTTCATATCACAAGTAAAACTCTTTTGAGTCGACATCTCTCCTAGAAAATAACTATAGATCTAGCACCAAGGGAGTGGGTAGGATGCTCACCTCATTTCTGGCATTTTCGGTCATGGATCTCATCACTCTCCTTGGTGGCATCTTTCTCAATATTGGTGTAGTTCTTCACGAGGAAGAGGAAGGGAAGACTTTCCTCAAGAAGATCTGACTTGGCAATCTCCTTCTCAATCGGGTTTTCCAAGGATAACTACTCAACAAAAATAGCGAAGTGACGGCTAAGGTTTTCATAAGTCTACTTTTTATAATGGGAATTAGGGTTATGTTTCCCTGCCACGTATCGCCCTAACACTGGACCGCCTATTATTACATTAAATATGCCCTTTTGAAAAGACGCATCTAATTTATATCATTTGGCGCCAATCCCAAAAATTCCATTTAGACCATGAATGTGGCTGCAAGCAGGCTGAGCCAAAAATCCTTTAAGTCAAAATCATTGTGTTTGCCTCCTTTACTCGACAAATCGTCGAGTGGCATCAAGTGCACTCAGCGCACTCGACGCCTATAAGCATGAAGAATAACTCTAAGTCAAAAGTCATTGTGTAAGCAATCATCACTCGACGAATCGTCGAGTGGCATCGTGTGCACTCAACGCACTCAATGCCTACAAGCCTCAAGAATAACTCTAAGTCAAAAGTAGTTGAGTAAGAAATTATCACTCGACGAATCGTCGAGTGGCGTCGAGTGCACTCAACGCACTCGACACCTACATGCCTCAGAACAACTAAGTAAAAAGCATTGAGTGGCGTTGATACCACTCAATGCCACATTCAATTCACTCAATGCTCCAGTCATCCAGAGTTTTTCTAAGTCAAAAGCATTGAGTGGCATTGAGACCACTCAACTCTGTGTTGTCTCCACATAAAGCTAAGAACATGCAGGATAATTCTAAGTTAAAAGCATTGAGTGTCGTTGAGACCACTTAACGTCGCATTGAGTTCACTCAACGCCAATATCAGTAAGAATAGCTTTGAGTGGTGTTGAGTCCACTCAATGCCTCAGCATAATTCATCGAATGGCGTCGAGTGCACTCAACACAATCGATTCCCTGTGTAAAGAAAACATTCTTTGTCCAATTTTGTCGAGTGGTGATAAGTCCACTCAATGCCTCAGTATAATTCGTCGAATGACATCGAGGGCACTTAACGCACTCGATGCCTTGAGTCTAGAAAAATTTCTAAGTTCAATTTCATCGAGCGGTGTTGAGTCCACTCAATGCCTTAGCGTAATATGTAAAATGGCATCGAGTGCACTCAATGCACTCGACGCCCAGAGTCCTGAAAACATTCTAACTCCAATTTCGTCGAGTGATGTTGAGTCCACTCAATGCATCAGAATAATTCGTCGAATGGTGTTGAGTGCACTCAACGCACTTGATTACCCGAGTCTAGAAAACATTCTAAGTCCAATTTCGTCGAGTGGTGTTGAGTCCACTCAACGCCTTAGCATAATCCATCAAATGGCGTCGAGTGCACTAAATGCACTCGAAGCCTTCAGGTTCTAGAATTATTCTAAGTAAAAATATGTTCTATTCTTCGAGTCCAGTCAACTCACTCGATGCTTCCCGAACCTGAGTCAATTCTCTTGACTCAAAATGCGTGTGAGGGGCCTAGCGCAAAATAGTATATAACAAATCCTATAAAGAAAATAAATGATTTCGTCCCCGAAATCAGGCTAAGGTTGTGGGGAGAATAAAGCATGAACTTATAATATGCTTGAAATTTTACCTTCGGAAAATAACTCTGAGTAGCGCTTCCGTATCACGTCCACCGGCTCCGAGGTGTATTCTTATTTCCCATAATTAGACCATTGGACCTTTTCCAATGGTACACTTTTCCGCCGCAAGCTCCTTTTCTTGGTGTCCATTATCTGTACCGGCTCTAGTAGAATGGATCTATCTGTTTTCACAGCTCCATCGACAGTGGGGACATATTGGTCAGGTTGTAGTGCTGCCTTCCGAAGTGATGACACATGGAAGACGTCGGGCAAATTTTCAAGCTCCGGTGGTAGCTCCAACCGATAGGTAAATGGGCCAATTCTCTCCAATATAGCATAGGGCCCCACATACCTCGGGCTGAGCTTCTTCATACCACGTACTCACGACACTCCATGCATTGGCCTGATCTTCAAGAATACCTTGTCACCCACTTTAAATTCCACCATTCGATGTTTATTATTATCGTATTTCGCATGCCGACGTTGATCCTCAAGCATGCGATATCGTATCAACCTAACAAGCGCATCGGTGTCATCAATTTACTCTAAACCCAAAACTTTTGGATCTTCATAATATACCCAAGACAATGGAGTTCTATACCTTCTCCCATAAAGTGCTTCATGGGGAGCCTTCCCGATGCTAGCTTGATGACTGTTATTGTATGAAAATTCTACTAGTGTGTTGGAACCCCAGTTTGGATTTGGGTAAGGACTACTATTAGGATTGCTTAGAATGACCCAATATGTATAGTTAGGGTCATAGGTTATTTCCAGGGTCAAAATCTGCAGCATTTACTTAGACTGTCACTCCCTTCAAAAGACTTTAGAGACAAAAGACATCAATGGAAGAGTAGTTAAAATGATTGCAAGAAAGTCGTTCGACAATAGTAGAACTCAGCTCGACGATTGTCGATCTCAGATTGACGAACTTAGAGTTCCTTCTCTTAGTTGAGCTCGACGAAAGGCTAGCTGAGATCGACGAACGAGGATCTCATATCAGAAGCTCAGCTCGACGAAGGAGAATTCTAAGCTCGACGAACTTGGAGTTAAGGTTGACTAAATCTTTCTTGAGTTCGACTAACTCCTTCCAGGTTCTATTCGACTTTTCCTCTCTGCAGTTTCTTAGATCGACTATCAGTTTGATTTCAAATTCTATTATATTAAGACAATAATGCTCTGATAATTGATGCACAATATTCTCAAGAATATAGCCGTACTGGGCAGCATTAATTATGGTTTTCACAGAGTTATTACTCTACCATATTCAATGGTATAGTTAGGGAAATGCATTCAAGACAAATATTAGCCGTTCAGAATCCCAGAAATTATGCAAAGAATTTCGAAGGAAAGATTTTAAAATTCAAATGGTTTTGAATCTGAAAATATATATAAAGTGATTTTCTTTCAGAAGAAATATAAAGATAGGAAAGAGAAACAACAACAATAAGGCAGTGAATCAGTGAAAAAGAAAATCAATCAGTAATCAGTGAATAATAATACAGCTCTCATACACACAAAGTTCTTCATCATATGCTTCAGGCTTTCAATGGACAACTAATCAAAATCAGTCCAAAAAGCTTCTGAAGAGCAACATCATGTGAAGGCTTACACCATGAAGCAAAGCTTCCACTCCTGATCAGATTCATACAACTCAGGGGGAGATTTGACAACATGAAGAAATCCACTAAGTCTTTTCAGAGCATTGAGACAAAGAAGACAATATCATTTTTACTTTTCCCTTTCCTATGTAAAGGGTTTTAACACGCTTCAAAAGTTAGCCCTTTGGTTCAAAAGTCACCTGATCAAAAGGCTTGAGTTTGGTTTTTGGGCACCTAATTAAAAGCTCAAAGGGTTGTTAGATCTCCCTTAGAAAAATAGATCTTGTGGTGACAGGGAACCTAAGCAAAAACTTATGGTGGCAGGGCACCTGATCAGAAACCTATAGTGAATTCCTACCAGGGTGGTAGAAGAGTGGATGTACCCAAGTTTGTTGGGGTACCACTATAAACTCCTTGTGTCGTCTGGGTTGCATTTACTTTTTGTTTGTGTGTTGTGATATTTCTTTTTATACTTATATATATATATCACTAACTTTTAATCTGCTATAAAAACATGTTAATAAATTTTTAATACTACTCTATTCACCCCCCCCCCTCTAGAGTAAAGATAAGATCTATCCCTCACTTTCAATTGGTAATCAGAGGAAAGGTTGTTTTGTTTCACAAGCTAACACCTGAACAAAAAGATCTTTGATAAATCCTAGTTACTCTAGTTTGTCTTTCATATCATGGCACAAAATAAGGAGTATTCAAGCAGCAGACCTCTAGTGAGCAATCTGAATAAGTTTGCACTTTGGAAGGAAAGGATTAGGCTTTACATGAATTCCATTGATGAAGATATCTATAATTCTATTTTTACAGGCCCCCTACACCAACTACAACAATAAACACAAGTGTAGTTCTGAAAGAAAAGGGATAGATCTTATTTACACTAATTAAATATATATGTTCTATAAAAGAGTAAGCACAAAAAAAGAAGAGACCAAGCAACACATAAGACAGAAGGATTATAGTAGTTCCCCAAAACTCTGTACATCCTCTCTTCTACCACCCTGGTAGGATTCCACTAACAAGTTTTTGATCAGGTGCCCTGCCACCACAGGTTTTTGCTCAAGTGCCCTGTCACCACAATATCTACTTTCTAAGGGAGATATAATAACCCTTTAGGATTTTGATCAGGTCCCCAAAAACAAAATTAAATCTTTTGATTAGGAGACTTCTAAACTAGATGATAACATTTGAAGGGAGTTAGAAACCCTTTTACAGTAGGAAATGAAAAGAGATGTTGTCTTCTCAATCTCAAATCACTTAGAGAAGACTAGTGGATGTTGATGATGTCAAAGGTCCCCCTGAGATGTTGAATGGTTCAAGAAAAAATCAAGCATTGCTTCAGGGTGTAGGCCTTCAGATTGATGTTGACCTCCTTCAAGCTTTTTAGACTGATATATATTTGTGTCTCTTGAAAGCCTTCTGAATAAAAAAATGCTCTGTTCTACTTTCTATCTTTTTTTTTGTTATTCTATCTTATCGAATTCAATCATTTGAATTCATTTTTCTTGACAATGGCTGAAGCACTCCCTAGAGTGTAGAAGATGCCTTGGGAATTAATTTAGAATTAACTTCATAAAAAACCCACATTTAATGTTGCCTTTGAACGACTATTTTTGTTAAATATGAGAGTTATACTCGCCTTAATTAATTCTGCAAATTGTAAAACATCTTCCTGACAACTGCACAGAATTCATCGATCTGGGCTCGCAGATTCTTGAGCTCAACTTCCATTTTGTCAAGCTGAGAATCTGTCTTGAGTTCAGCGATCATCGACCTGAGCTCGGAGTTCGTCGAGCTGAACTTCTTTCTTGAGATCAGAGATCGTCGACCTGAATTCACAGAAGGAACTCTGAGTTCGTCGAACTGATTTTCTGTCTTTGACAAATCTGGATTTTCTTTTAATTCTTTTAGCAATTCTCTTGAACTCTTCTGGGGGAAACCTGGAAGCAAACCTATGATCCATGACTATACAATGTGGGTCAATCTAAGTAATCTTAATAGTGATCCTTGCCCAAATATGAACTAGGGTTCCAAAATTTCCCCATATTTGGGTGAGGACACGATTTCCACAAAAACACATAAATTACAAAGCAAAAACAATCTGCCTGAATTATAAATTTTTCAGCAGATGTACAAGGGTGCTTTAAGAAATAAAATAAATAAAACAAATCTACTTCTTTAACCTCTTAAGCAATTTCCCCTTTATAAAATAAACAATCTCCCTATACTATTATAGCCTTCTAAACAACCTCCCCCTATACAGTCACTTATGTATCCTCTGTATTGGTTAAGACTATAGCTTTTGATAATTATCAAGTACCACTGCTCCTTTGTGGTAAGATAGGTCTTTTCCTGAAAAGAGATGTTAGGATTTCTGGACCCAGATTACCTTGGGTCCTGGTTCTCTTTCATAATAAATATATATTAAATAACATTCAGGTTGACTTTTATAACCTAGAGGATGAAATTTTCTTGGTGGAATTATCCATTGAGAAAAGTGGTTAATAAATTTGTGTCTTTGATTATTATTCTGATAGAAATTAAAATGTCTGTTTTGATAGATTGAGTTCGACAATTTTTGTTGAGTTCTTCGATCTGAGTTCGACGAAAAATATTGATTTTGTCGATCTCAGTTCACAGAATGATAGTGTTCAATTTCTGAGTTCCACGATCGTCGATCGCTGTTCGACGTATAATACTGCTTTCGTCGAGCTCGGTTCCACGAAATATTTTGAACATGATTTTTCTGAGAATTCTTAACTCATTTGGGTTTATTATTATATAAAACTTGAATAATTTTAATTAAATTTTCTAACTGTTCTTTTCCTTTAGTTGATTTAAAATGAGTAATCTGTTCAAGAGCCGTTTTCAAATTTTCTTTAAGCTTTATTTTTTCTGAAGAAGAATTATTTAATTTTACTCTGAGAAGTTTTATTTCCTTCTCAGATTGGATCAAATCTTTACAAATATTTTTAAAATCTTCTTTAAAATGATCTAAAGAAAAATCAAAGGAAGAGATTACCTGATCCTCTTCTGATTCAGATTCTGCTTTAGTGTCTGATTTTTCATCTGAGTTGCTGCAAGAGGCATTTATTACTATTAGACAAAATTCTATTACTTTTAACTCTTCTTCAACTTCAGTTGTACAAGATGAAGCTTCAGAGTTAGAGTCACTCCAAGTGTCAGCATCAAATATTCTATTTTTTGCTGATCCAGCAACCATTGCTGTGAGGGAGTCCCAAATATCCTTTGCTAAAGAGCATTCAGTAACTTCTTGAAAAATATCATGAGACATTGATTGGGCTAAGATGTTCATTGCTTGTGCATCAGCAATCTTTAGCTATTTTCTGTGCTTTTGTCCATTGATGTGATGATACAGCATTGGTGCTTGGAGTTTCAACTGTTTGAGATTGACCTGTCAAAATAGAGCTGAAAATATCCTAATCAATAGAGTTCATAAAAAGCCTAATCCTTGTCTTTCATATTGCAAGCTTATCTAGATTGTACATAGGAGGTCTGGTGCTTGAAAACTCTTCATTTTGTGCCATGATAAACTCTTAAGAAATATAAGATCTATCAGATTGTTTTTGGTTCAGGTGTTATCCTATATAACAAAAATAATGACCCTCTGATACCAATTGAAAGAAAAGGGATAGATCATATTTACTCTAATTAAATATATACGTTCTATAAAAGAGTAAGCACAATACAAAAATAAAGAAAAGAGACCAAGCAACGCAGAAGACACATGGATTATAGTAGTTCCCCAAAACTAGGTACATCCACTTTTCTACCACCCTGGTAGGAATCCACTAACAGGTTTTTGATCAAGTTCCCTGCCACCACAGGTTTTTGCTCAGGTGCCCTGTCACCACAATATCTATTTTCTAAGGGAAATGTAGCAACCCTTAAAGCTTATGATCAGGTGCCTAAAAACCAAATCAAGTCTTTTGATAAGGAGACTTGTAAACCAGGTGATAACTTTTGAAAGGAGTTAGAAACCCTTTTACAGTGGGAAATGAAAAGAGATGTTGTCTTCTCTATCTCAAATCACTGAGAGAAGACTAGTGGATGTTGATGATGTCAAAGATTCCCCTAAGATGTTGAATGGTTCAGGAAATAAGGAAGCTTTGATTTAGGGTGTAGGCTTTAAGATTGATGTTGATCTCCAGCAAGCTTTCTAGACTGATATATATTTGTGTCTCTTGAAAGCCTTCTGAAAGAAATGCTATGTTCTACTATCTGTCTTGTTTTGTTATTCTATCTTATCGAATTCAAACATTTGAATTCATTTTTCTTGACAATGGTTGAAGCATTCCCGAGAGAGTAGAAGATGCCTTGGGAATTAATTCAGAATTAACTTCTGAAAAAACCCACATTTAATGTTGCCTTTGAACGGCTATTTACATTAAATATGAGAGTTATAATAGCCTTAATTTATTCTGCTAACTGTAAAACATCTGCCTGATAACTGCACAGAATTCGTTGATTTGGGCTCGCAAATCGTTGAGCTCACCTTCCATTTTATCGAGCTGAGAATCTGTCTTGAGTTCAGCGATCGTCGACCTGAGCTCGAAGTTCATCGATCTGTACTTCCTTCTGTAGATCAGATATCTTCGACCTAAATTCAGAGAAGGAACTTTGAGTTCATCGACCTGAGTTCGACTATCGTCGAACTGATTTTCTACCTTTGACAAATCTGGATTTTTCCTAGAATTCTTTCAGCAATTTTCTTGAACTCTTCTGAGGCAAACCTGGAAGCAAACCTATGACCCATGACTATACAATGTGGGTCAATCTAAGCAATCCTAATAGTGATCCATGGCCAAATCTGAACTAGGGTTCTAACAAGTTCCACCACCTGAGTGGACTGATGCTCAGAAGAAGCTGAAAATTACAGATGCCAAAGCCTTGGACATTTTGGCACAAACAATGTCTGATGATGTTTTCCAGAAGTTGCTGAATGCACTTTAGCCAAGGGTATTTGGGATTCCCTAAATGGGATGGTAGCAGGATATGCTAATGAAAGTAAAGATAGGATATCACACTTGATCTCTCAATATGAGAATTTCAAGAAAGAAGTGTCAGAATCAGTTGCTGACATGTACAATAGACTCAGCCTCATAACAAATGAACTGAAAACTTTGGACAAGAACATCTCTCTTACTTAGATAAATGATAAGATCCTTATGTACTTCCCTAGCACATGGGAATCACGGATCTGGCCAATCAAAGAAGCCAGATTCTTAAATGAGATTTCAACTGATACCTTGTTAAGCAAGCTCAAGTCTTATGAGCATGTCATAAAATATAGAGAAGCTGAGCAAAGGACATCATCATCAGGAAGAAAAGAGCAAAGCATTGCCTTTAAAGCATCTGAGGAAGTGGAAGCTCTTCCCGATAATGAAGAGTTATTGAGTCTCTTGGTTAAGAAATTTTATAAGATGGCAACGAAAGATTTCAGAAGAAGATCTTCCAGAAATGATGACAAGCCAAGGTATGACAAAACCCCTACTAAAGAGATTGTTTGTTATGGGTGTAGGAAACCTGGACACATACTAACAGAATGTCTAGAGAACCAGAAGAAAGATAAAAGAAAGGATAAAGACTCCAAGAAGCAATCCAACAAATTATCTTCCAACAAATATAGGAAGAAGGAGAGAGGTTTTGTTGCTGAGACATGGAGTGACTAAGATTAAGAATCTTGATCCAGCACTAGTGAGTATGAAGAAGAAGCCAAGGCCAAAGAGGTCTGCTTTATGAAAATCAATGCATCATGCAACCACTATAAAGTTGCAAATTCAGAAGCTGACAACTCAGAAGATGAGTTTGTATCATAAAAAGATCAGGTAATCACTTTTTTTGATTTTACTTCAAATCAATTTTAAAACTGAATTTAAGTTGTTATGTAATGATTCAATTAATTCTGAGAAGAAAATCAAACTCCTTAGAGAAAAGAAAATTAAATTTGATAACTTATTTTCTGAAAACATTAAACTCAAAAATGATTTAGATAATGCTTCAAAACAAATAATATCTTTGAAAACTAAACTATCTTAGGCTAAGGAATTTGAAGAATCCATTAATGAGAGAAGTATCAAATTGATAAATATCACAAGCACAGTAATTGCCAGGCTAAATGGGAAACTGGGCTTGGGAGCTTCATTTAGTAAGCCTTATATTCTTGAGAAAAATATTTTATCTAAACCTATCAAATTCATTTCTGAAAAAGGAAAAGAAAAAGTAGAAGATACTAATAATGAAACAGAGGTTTTAAATAAGACTAAATCAAAGAAAAATAAAAAATCTCATAAAAAAATGTTCAACAAAATTCGTCGAACCGAGATCGACGAAATCAATATTATGCATCGAACGGCGATCAACGAACTCTGAACCAAGATTTTTGGTATGATTACTCAAGAAAGGGTGCTCGACGAAATCAACATGTTTCGTCGAACTGAGATCGACGATCGTGGAATGCAGGTAATGAGTATTATCATTTTGTGAACCGAGATCGATGAAATCAATACTTTTCGTCGAACTCAGATCGACGAACTCAATTAAATTCGTCGAACTCAAATATTGAAACCAGAAATTTTAATTTTTATCAAACTAATAATCAAAGACCAAAACTTGTTAATCCTTTTACTCATTGGATAATTACTCCTAGGAGATATCATCCATTAGGTTATAAGGATCAACCAGATTGTTCCTATATTTTAAGTTATTGTTTTAAAAGAAATCAAGAACCTAAGGTAACCTGGGTCAAAAACACCTAACTTGCTTTCTTGCAGGTAAAGACCTATCCTACCACAGAGTAACAGAGATACTTGGATAGTGGTTTCTCAAAACACATGACAGGTTCAAAGGCCAACCTAAGTGACTTCAAGGCAAAGCTTGGACCCAAAGTTACTTTTGGAGACTCGAATTGTGGACAAACAGAAGGATATGAAAATGTTAAGATTGGAGTAGTCATATTCAAAAAGGTAGCTTATGTGAATGTACTAAACCATAATCTTATATCCATAAGTAAACTATGTGATGAAGGTTATCAGGTAACTTATAACAATTCCTTATGCTCTATTATTTCTGATAAAAACAAAATTGTTTTAATTGGGATTAGACAAGGAAACATATACTTCATTTATTTCAATTCAACAAAATCTGAAATTTGCTTATTTAATCAGATTAGTAAAACTAATGATTTATGGCATAAGAGATTAGTACATATAATCTTTAGGACCATAGCTAAATTATATAAGGACAACCTTGTCAGAGGACTACCTTCTGGCCCCTGCAAGAAGGAAGGACTCTGCAGGGCTTGTTAATTAGGCAAGAAAACTAAAAATAGTTTTAAATCCATTAATAAAAGTGATTCACCCAGAATCCTGTACTCTCTACATTTGGACCATTTTGGACCTATATCAGTAAAGAGCTTTGGAGGGAAGTCATATACCTTGGTGATTGTTGATGATTTCTCAAGATTCACTTGGGTTTTCTTTCTGAAAAACAAGTCAGTTAACTTTAAAGTTTTTATAGACTTTCTTAAGAGCATACAGATTGAGTACTATACTCAAGTTACATTGATCAGAAGTAATTATGGCACTTAGTTTGAATCTCTTCTCATACAAAAATATATGAGAAGGAAGGTATCAGATGTAACACCCCAAAAAGCTCTCAGGTCAAATTGAGGTTCAGGCTGGTTGACACAGGCCTGGGACACGGGTGTATCACAGGGCGTGTCTATGGTACATGGCCTGGGACACGGGCGTGTCCCAGGGCGTGTTCTTCTCTTTCGACGATCATTGAGTCGATGATCGTTGAGTGGTGACACGGCCTAGGACACGGGCGTATCCCAGGGCGTGTCCTGCTTGGATGGCGTTGAGTGTCGTTGAGTGAAGTGTCGTTAAGTGGCATTGAGTGGTGAAAAGACAGGGGGACACGGGCGTGTCCTAGGGTGTGTCATGCCCAAATATTAGCCAGAAAGTCCCGCGAATGACACAGCCTTGAGGTCCAGCCGTATCAATCTTGACACAGGCGTGTCAAAGTGTCACAAGGGCGTGTCCAGTGTCCGTGTTTTTCTCGGGAAAACGACGATTTTTGTCTCGATGGGGGAACACGCACCTCAACACAGGCGTGTCAAGTGCCGACACGGGCGTGTCACGGGCGTGTCAGGTGCCGACACGGGCGTGTGTCGACACCTGTGTTCTTGTTTGGCTTAAGTCAGTGGTTGACCGCTTAAGGAACACGGCCTGTGACACGGGCGTGTCACAACCCGTATTCGGCCCAGGAAACTCAATTTCAGGGCTGATCAGAGCCGTTCAATTTCTTTGACCGATCCAATGGTTTTGGCTCTTCCCTGGGTTGATAAGGCTGGAAGATGAGATTGAAAGTATCATTTGAGTTTCATCTTTCTCTTTCTTCAAAGAAGAGAGAGGGGAGAGCAAGGTGAGGAAGAAGAAGGGGAATCCGACTGCCGGTGGTGCTACGGTGGTCCAAAGCGCGAGCCGAGTTCGGATTTGCGAAGGCAAGACTGCTGCAAATACTTTCATCCGTTTGCTTTCTCTCCATGGCTCCGAAGCAAATTCCAAGGGTAACAATTTCCTTCTTGGACATGTGAAGTCCTTCTTTCCTGCATTTGCATAGAGAAAACCCTTCCCCGCGAGTATGCGGTGGGTTGTGGCGTCCCTTAGGGTAGATATGTGAAGTCCCCCTTATTAGAGTTCGAAATCGGAGTACGGATCTAGGCTTGCTCTGTGAAGCCCATCTGGACATGCTAGTCTGGATTGGTGATGCTTGTTTGCATTCAGAGGAGCCTCTGAGTATTTTATTGTTTGTGTGCAATCTGTGGCGTATACCTGTCGCTTGGTGCAGCAGGAAGTACTAGAGGAAGTCCAGGAAATTGTGAGAGTTGGGTTCAACTATTATGGCGGACGGGCAAGGTGAAGCTGTACCCGCGTCAGTCCAGGCTTGAGCCTGACGATTTTGAGCAACGGGAAAGGTGGATCTGTACCCGTATTATGGTTGTCTAACCTTGGGTGCTTAAGGCCCTGTTAGGATCACATAGCGAGAGTCGATGGCTTGCGTGCCGATCAGACTAGAATGCTCATTGGTGGGATCTGGTGTTTCCGGTACACCCGAATGTGCCCTGAGTGCACGGAGCGTCAGGCCGTCGTGCCGGCGTTTGTGATATGTATTGACTGTGCGGTCGTGCACGTCTTGCGTGGTTTGCTATACATACTATTGGAAAAATACTATGCAAGAATGGAATTCCGCTGCCCCGTGCCAGGGGCAGGGTCGTTATAAATGGCCAGTTGAATGCTGACCGTTTCCCTGTTTGCCACCGCTTGGTGGATTGGTCTTGCAGGTGCAGGAGGTGCTGGTCCGAGCGGGACTTAGCGGGTTGAAGCCCAAGCTGCGTTGCTGCCCTCGAAGGCTTTGTTTTGTTTATTCTTGTTCATGTGTGGCCGGCCTGCATGCCGATGTCTGTAAACAACACCTTTGTTAAGAGAAATTTGTAAGGCCTTAAGGCCAAATACTTTGGTTGTATACATTCCTATGTTTTTAGTGGACAGTTCTTGTAACTCTTGAGTTCAAGTTTTCAACTGTGAAGCTTCTGCTAGAATGCTCTGGGTTAGGATGCGTTGGTATTGATATTATTTAGTAGCGTCTCCGCCTGTTTGTGGCATATGGTGTGGGGCCCCGACCGAACCCTCTATTATATGCTTCTTGACGGGTAGAGGTGTTACAATTTGGTATCAGCATGTTGGTCGATCTCTTCCAAATTCGCGGACGAATTCTTTTGAGAGGTGGCGAGCACGTGTAAGTGCTGTTATTATAACACATAAATTGAACTCAAGAATGTTCCACTAAGGAATGCAAATACACTTGTTTGAGGAACCTGCGCGTTCCTAATTGTTGTTCTTGCTTGCGCGAGGGCACGAATGTGTTCTCTGTTTGGGGTCCTTGGGTGTTCCTGCTTCTACTTTGTGCAACATTTTAGTTGCTTACTTGTGTGTTGTACGCTTGTAGGTGAATAGCAGTAATGAGGGACAGAAAGAACCCCAACATGCAATGGGGATTAATGAGCCAACACTCCCTCTTTCAGTAGGGACGGTCCGATTGATCACTGATGTTGTTTTTGCAGTGATCAATGCCCGCCACGTGGGACATGTACAACCCTCTGTGCCAATGGTGCCTCTCATGCCGATTAGTGTACCGGAGCAGCTAGCAAGGAAACGAGCATCGGCCCCTCCGGTGAATATGCATTTAATCTAAGGACCATATACGGTCGAGGAGTACTTTCACGCATTTGTGGCGCAGAGACAACTTGCAGCGTGTGTGGTTGAAAGTGAGGAGATGAAGTTTAACAGATTTTATAATGGTCATCGCGAAGAACTGCGAAGTCTATAGGTGGGTCCAAAGTTACTTGGCTTTTTTTCCTTGGTCACGACAGCTTGGTCTTTGGAAATGGACTTAAATCAGTTCAGAGCAAGGTACAGTGCCAGTGTGCCCACCATGAAAAAGATGCCAACAGCAAGTTCTCGTAAGCGGAAGAAGAACAGACATATGTGGGAGTCGACCTCTTCTACCACCAGGGGAGCAAAAGAAAGACGTGTTTGTTTTGTGTGCGGAAACGTAGGGCATTTTGCCCGGGACTGCCATGGTAATGCGCCAAGGATAAAGAAAGCTAAGGCTGGAGCGGTGGCAGGACGAGTTCCACCCATTTGCTACTCGTGTGGTATAGATGTACATAAAGCTCGAGACTGTAGAGTTGGCCCTTAGACGAGTGGAAATAAGAAGAGAAAGGATGGACTGTACATAAATAATTGTCACTATCTACTGTACATATCCGCGTATGTTATGCTTGCTTTCAAACTTGTTTTGTATCTGTATATTTATGTTTTGTTGATGAATAAGCAAAACGTTGGTGTATAGCTTGTTCCAGCCTATGTATGAAACTGGGCAACAGAGATACTAGTGAAACGGCATGGCCGTAGTGGAAAGAATACATAGTTCGTTTGAAGTTATCACAGACCATAGGACCATCTGTGCTGAACAAAGGACCAAGAGTGCGTGTCTGCTCGGTAGATGTTTGGTCATGTGTGAAGCGAGTCTTCATGACTCTAGCGGTCGACAAGCCGAAGACGAGTTGAGTGACCCTTCTCGTGTGTGGTCAGTTTAGAAAGATGTATTCCTAAATGACCTATATGAGTGATGAGGTCCATAGGAGATCGACTTCGCTATTGCGGTAGTGCTCGGTGTGAAACCTGTGGCCCGCTCGCCATAGCGCGTCGCGCCAACGGAAAGGGCTGAATTGAAAGTCCAATTGCAAGAGTTGTTGGAGCAAGGATACATACGCCAAAGTATGTCACCTGGTAGCGCGCCTGTTCTATTTGTGAAAAAGAAAGACGGCAGTTTGCGTTTGTGTATTGACTATCGCGAATTGAATAAGCTGACGGAAAAGAACCAATATCCAATTCCACGGATCGATGACCGATTTGATCAGCTAGAGGGGTCAACTGTCTATTCAAAGTTGGATTTTAAATCGGGTTTTTATTAATTGCGGATTCGGGAAGGGGATATTTCTAAGACAGCGTTTGGCACACGCTACGGTCATTATGAGTTCACAGTGATGTCGTTTAGCTTATGTAATGCGCCTTCGGTATTCATGGATCTCATGCATCAAACGTTCTGCGATACTTGGATTTGTTTGTGATTGTGTTCATTGATGATATCCTTGTGTATTCACAATCGGAGGAAGATCATGTAAACCATTTGTTGTTGGTATTGCATACCTTGCGGAGGAGTAAGCTGCATGCCAAGTTCTCTAAGTGTGAGTTCTGGCTCTCGTCGGTGGCTTTTCTGGGCCATGTGGTCATTGGAGAGGGCATAGCGGTGGATCCGACAAAGATAAGTGCCATTCGTGATTGGCCAGTGATGTCTTCGGTGGCCGAAGTAAGGAGTTTTTCCTGGGCTAGCAGGCTACTATAGACGATTTTTGGAGAACTTCTCTCGGATTGCTTTGCCTTTGACTACGTTGACGAGAAAAGATCAGAAGTTCATTTGGACGCCGGAGTGCGCGCGAGCTTTTGAGGCACTAAAGAGTCGTTTGACCACGGCGCCCGTTTTGACGTCGCCATGTGGTACAGACGGTTTTGAGATATACAGCGATGCGTCAAGAAGCGGCTTAGGCTACATTCTCCTGCAGTTTAGCAAGGTGATATCATATGGCTCACGTCAATTAAAAGTGCATGAACGTAATTACCCCGTACACAACTTGGAGTTAGTGGCGGTGATCTTTTCGCTAAAGTTGTGATGGCACTATCTTTATGGCGTGGGTAGATATTTATACAGATCATAAAGCCTAAAGTATCTGCTCGATCAAAAGGATTTGAATATGCGACAAAGGAGGTGGATGGAATTCCTAGGGGATTATACCTTCGACATTCACTATGTGCCCGAAAAGGGAAATGTGGTCGCTGATGCCTTGAGTCGTCGGACTCTGGTGCGGGCAAGTTGGTTGCGGATACATGATGACCGCTTAATCCAGGAGTTGGAAGCGCTAGAGATAGTTTGTGTTGAAAGGGATTCAACGGCCGATGCATGCTTGAACTGGATGGATGTTCAATATGACCTTGCAGACAGGGTTCGGCGGGCAACAGAGCTCTATGAAAGTCTCTAGCGCTATGCATAGGTTTAGTATGGTGACCAATTCTCCTGGGATGACGGTTTATTACGGAAGGATGGCTGATTGTGCGTCCCTTGTGCGGGTAAATTGCGAGAAGAATTGTTATACGATACGTACTTTACAAAGTACTCAATTCACCCTGGGAGCACAAAAATGTACAAGGACAAGAAGAAATTGTTCTGGTGGCCCGATTTAAAGAAGGACATAGCCGAGTATGTGGCTAAGTGTCGTACTTGTGCTTTGGTAAAGGCAGAATGTCAACGGCCGAGTGGTTTCCTGAAATCGTTGTTGGTTCCGCAGTGGAAGTTTAAGGATATTTTTATTGATTTCGTGCACAGATTGCCGAGATCTCAACGCAGAAATGACCCAATCTGGGTGATTGTATACCGGTTGACAAAGGTGGCTCACTTTCTACCGAACAAGCGGGACGATTCTATGGAAATGTTGGCAAAGCTCTATGTGGAGTAGATTGTTCGATTGCACGGTGTTCCCCGAAGCATCGTAAGTGATTGAGATGGACGATTTACTTCGAAAGATTGGAGGCTAATCCATCAGCTGTTGGGCACGAAGTTAGTATTCAGTATGGCCTTTCATCCTCAAACAGATGGCCAAACTGAGCGAACCAACAGGACGATGGAGGATTTGCTCTGTATGTGCGCCCTGGACTTCGGTAAGAGATGCGAAGATCATCTTGTTATGGTGGAGTATGCCTATAATAATAGCTACCAAGCGAGCATCGATATGACACCGTTTGAAGCTCTGTATGGTCACAAGTGCCGTAAACCGTTAGCTTGGGCAAAAACTGGCGAATCCAAACTGTTGGGGTAGAAGGAAGTCAAAAATGCTAACTCAACAATACGCTCTATTTGAGAGAGGCTACTGATAGCCCAGGATCGTCAAGCCAAGTATTACAATGCTAAGCACCGGAACGTGGAGTTCGCGGTGGGCGACTGGGTCTAATTGAAGATTAAATCCTTCAAAGGAGTATCTCAGATTTGGCGGCTGAAAAAGCTAAGTCCGCGATACCTTGGTCCATTTGAAGTGTGGAGCGAGTTGGGGAAGCTGCTTATCGGCTAGCTCTTTCGTCGGAGTTGAGTGGACCGCATGATGTGTTCCACATCTCGGTACTGCGGAAAGCAATCAAGAATCCAGCTCAAGTGATTGAGAATGGTCGGGTGCCGGTTGAGAATGGGCTAACGACAAAGGTTAGGCCCATTCGAATCGAGGATCGAGCCGAGAAACAGTTGCGGAACAAAATGATCGGGATAGTCAAAGTCCGGTGGGACAATTATTGCCGAGAAGAGCTAACATGGGAGCGAGAGCAAAACAAGCGGGTCGAGTTCCCGAGTTATTTGTGTAACTGTTGGCTCGTAAGTATTTTGTTACAACTTATATATAAAGTTATCACATTTTATGTCATACACTTACTTTTCCTTACTGTATCCAAATTTCGGGATGAAATTTATTGTAAGGAGGGGAGGGTTGTAACACCCCAAAAAGCTCTCAGGTCAAATTGAGGTTCAGGCTGGCTGACACGGCATGGGACACGGGCGTGTCCCAGGGCGTGTCTATGGTACACGTCCTAGGACACGGGCGTGTCCCAAGGCATGTTCTTCTCTTTCGACGATCGTTGAGTCGACGATCGTTGAGTGGCGACACGGGCGTGTCCCAGGGCTTGTCCTTCTCGGATTGCATTGAATGGCGCTGAGTGAAGTGTCGTTGAGTGACGTTAAGTGGTGACACGGCCTGGGGACACGGGCGTGTCCCAGGGCATGTCATGCCCAAATATTAGCCAGAATGTCCTGCGAAGGACACGACCTGGAGGTCTAGCCGTGTCGATCTTGACACGGGCATGTCAAAGTGTCACACGGGCGTGTCTAGTGCCCGTGTGTTTCTCTGGAAAATGTCGATTTCTGTCTCGATGGGGGAACACGCCCCTCGACACGGGCGTGTCAGGTGCCGACACGGGCATTTCCCGGGCGTGTCGACACCCGTGTTTTGGTTTTGCTTAAGTAGGTGGTTGACCGCTTCAGGAACACGGCCTGTGACACGGGCGTGTCACAACCCGTTTTCGGCCCAGGAAACTCAATTTAAGGGCTGATCAGAGCCGTTCAATTCTTTGACCGATCCAATGGTTTGGGCTCTTCCCTGGGTTGATAAGGCTGGAGGATGAGATGGATAGTATCATTTGAGTTTCATCTTCCTCTTTCTACAAAGAAGAGAGAGTGGGAGAGCAAGGTGAGGAAGAAGAAGGGGAATCCGGCTGCCGGTGGTGCTACATTGGTCTAAAGCGCGAGCCGAGTTCGGATTTGCGAAGGCAAGGCTGCTGCGAAGACTTTCATCCGTTTTCTTTCTCTCCATGGCTCCGAAGCGAATTCAAAGGGTAACGATTTCCTTCTTGGACATGTGAAGTCCTTCTTTCTTGCATTTGCATAGGGAAAACCCTTCCCCGCGAGTGTGCGGTGGGTTGTGGCGTCCCTTGGGGTAGATCTGTGAAGTCCCACTTATTAGAGTCTGGAATCGGAGTACGGATCTAGGCATACTGTGTGAAGCCCATCTGGACATGCTAGTCTAGATTGGTGATGCTTGTTTGCATTTAGAGGAGCCTCTGAGTATTTGATTGTTTGTTTCAATCCTTGGCGTATACCGGTCGCTTGGTGCAACAGGAAGTACTAGAGGAAGTCCAGGAAATTGTGAGAGTTGGGTTCAACTCTTATGGCGGACGGGCAAGGTAAAGCTGTAACCGCATCAGTCCAGGCTTGAGTCTGATGATTTTGAGCAACGGGAAAGGTGGATCTGTACCTGCATTAGGGTTGTCTAACCTTGAGTGCTTATGGCCCTGTTAGGATCACATAGCGAGAGTCGACGGCTTGCGTGCTGATCAAACTAGAATGCTCATTGGTGGGATCCGGTGTTTCCGGTACACCCGAATGTGCCCTGAGTGCACAGAGCGTCGGGCTGTCGTGCCGACGTTTATGATATATATTGACTGTGCGGTCGTGCACATATTTCATGGTTTGCTATACATACTGTTGGAAAAATGCTATGCATGGATGGAATTTCGCTGCCCCGTGCAAGGGCATGGTCGTTATAATTGGTCAGCTGAATGCTGACCGTTGCCCTATTTGCCACCGCTTGGTGGATTGGTTCTTGCAGGTGCAGGAGGTGCTGGTCCGAGCGGGACTTAGCGGGTTGAATCCCAAACTACGTTGCTGCCCTCGAAGGCTTTGTTTTGTTTCTTCTTGTTCATGTGTGGTTGGCCTGCATGCCGATGTCTGTAAACCACACCTTTGTTAAGATAAATTTGTAAGGCCTTAAGGCCAAATACTTTGGTTGTATACATTCCTATATTTTTAGTGGACAGTTCTTGTAACTCTCGAGTTCAAGTTTTCAACTGTAAAGCTTCTGCTAGAATGCTCTGGGTTAGGATGCATTGATATAGATATTATTTAGTAGCGTATCCGCCTGTTTGTGGCATATGGTGTGGGGCCTTGGCCGGACCCTCTATTATATGCTTATTGACGGGTAGAGGTGTTACATCAGACATTATTTTTTGTCTCCTAGAACTCCTCAACAAAAGGGCGTAGCTGAAAGGAAAAAATAGAACCTTGATTGAATGTGCAGGGACATTACTTGCAGATGCTCACTTGCCCCTATCCTTTTGGGCAGAAGCAGTAAGCACAGCCAATATATTCTGAATAGAAGTCTAATTCATAAACTTAAGTATAAGACCCCATATGAATTACTTAATGGGAAGAAACCTAAAATAAACTATTTTAAATTATTTAGTTGTATATGTTTTATTCACAATAATGACAAGAAATATCTTAGAAAGTTTGAAGCCAAAGCTACAGAGGGAATTTTTCTTGGATATTCCCAAGTTAGCAAGGCTTATAGGGTGTATAATAAATCAACATTAAAAATGGAAGAATTTCTACATGTAACTTTTGATGAGACTAACATGTTTTACAAGGAGAAGGATTCTTCTACCATAGAAAACTTGTAGGCACCAAATCTGTGTGAGAAAATGGATGATTTAATCCTAACATAAAAGGATATATCACATCCTCCTCAACAGATTATTGATGATGTCAGTGATGATAAAATTCAGGAAATTCATGCTGAAGATGTTGTGTCTAATGAAATTCCACAAGAGGAATTAATTCCACAAGTGGTTGAAAAACCAACTCTACCCACTGATCTTGTCACACTAAGAGATCACCTCATATCTCAAGTAATTGGAGACATATCAGCTAGTGTGCAAATAAGACATCAATTAAATCATGATCAGATGCATGCTTGCTTTCTTTCTCAGATTGAACCCCAATCCATAAAAGATGCAGAGAAAGATTCCCACTGGATTATTATAATGCAAGAGAAACTCAATCAATTTGAAAGGTATAGAGTTTGGGATTTAGTTCCAAGACCTAAAGACCATCCAGTAAATGGAAATAAATGGGTCTTTAGGAACAAATTGGATGCTCAAGAAGTCATTGTGAGGAACAAAGCCAGATTAGTCGCACAAGGTTTTTCACAAGAGGAAGGCATTGACTATGACCAGACCTTTGCCCCTGTTACAAGGCTAGAGGCAATCCGAATTTTTCTTGAATATGCAGCATTCAAGAAATTCAAAGTCTATCAAATGGATGTCAAAAGTGCATTCCTAAATGGAGAACTCAAAGAGGAAGTGTATGTTGAACAACCACCAGGTTTTATCTCTTCAACTCATCCCTCTTATGCTTTTAAGTTGCATAAAGCTCTCTATGGTCTAAAGCAAGCTCCAAGAGCTTGGTATAAAACCTTAGCTTGCTTTATTTTAGAGCATAAGTTCATTAGAGGCATTATAGATAACACTTTATTTATTAGACATCATAATTCCAAATTTTTGCTAGTACAAATATTTGTAGATGACATAATATTTGGATCCACTAATTCCAAACTTGGCAAAAGGTTTTCTGACCTGATGCACTCAAAGTTTGGAATCAGTAGCATGGGTTAACTATCCTACTTCCTTGGTCTCCAAGTGAAGCAATCCCCTAATGGCATCTTCATATCCCAATCATAATATGCTAAAGAGCTTATTAAAAGATTTGGGATGTCTGATGCCTCAGAAGTGAAAACACCCATGCCCTCCAATGCTGTTGTTGATTCTAATGAATAGGGCAAACCAGTTGATCATAAAACATATAGGGCTATTGTTGGGTCCTTATTATATCTTACAGCTAGTATGCATGATATTATGTTTGCTACCTGTATTTGTGCTAGATTTCATGTAAATCCCAAAGAATCTCACCTAATTTTATTAAAATGCATTTTGAGATATATAAAGGGTTGTCCTAATCTAGGACTTTGGTATCCAACAAAGTCAGAATTTGACTTAACTGGATTCTCAGATTCTGACTATGCTGGATGTAGAGTTGACAAGAAAAGAACATCAGGAACTTGTTAGTTCCTTGGTGATAGGCTTGTGTCCTTGTTTTGCAAAAAGCAAATATCTGTGCCAACATCTACTGTTGAAGCTGAATATATGACAGCTGGTAGTTGCTGCTCACAGATTTTGTGGATTCAAAATCAGCTCCTGGATTACAGTTTTAACCAAAATAATTAAACTATATTTTGAGATAATACTAGTGCAATTTCCATTGTATAAAATCCAGTGCATCATAGTAGGACCAAACATATAGAGATTAGACATCATTTTATTAGAGATTTTGTGGACAAAATAAAATTAATCTTGTCTTTATCTCTACTGATTTACAAAGAGCAGACATCTTCACCAAACCATTTGATGAAAATAAAAATTTGTTGTTCTTAAATAAGCTAGGTATGATTAATGGAGAAGGTTTAATTTGATTTCTGTTTGAGGTCGAAGAATTGGTCACCTTTCGTCGAACAGAGATCGACGATCTGTGAACTCTTCTTGAGATTTTTCGTCAAACGGAGATCGACGAAATCTCTTTGTGAGTTTTTTTCGTCAAACGGAGATCGACAATTTTGCTCCAGAAAATTTTTCATCAACCTGAGAATGACGAATTGTTTTCCCCCTCTACAAACTGAGATCGACGCTTTTATTTCTTCTTGAAATTTTTCATCGATCTAAGTTCGAAGCTTTTCTTTTTCGCTAGATGGAGTTCGCCACTTCATCTTCGGAAAACCTATAATTAGGCTTTCATTGAACTCCATCTCGTGCTTTCCAGTTCTCCTGCACTTGATCTTTTATTCTTGCAGGTAATGGCGATTTCGGCGGTGACTATCTCTAGAATGAAGTTTGATTCTGGATTTGTCTTTGACATCGATTCTTTCAACAATTCTGATCAAATCTTCAAAGACACCCTTAAGTTATTTGAGGCCCCTCAGTTGTTAAAGTTCATGACCCTAAGAATCAAGCTTCCAGTGTAGGAAATCAAAGAATGGGTTTTTATAGTAACATTTCCAAAATAAACCTCCATCTCTGGATCAATCTCTGGTCATCAGGTTTTTTTACCCCTGATATTCTAACAAAAATTTTTGGTTTTGTGAATGGGGAAGATGATTTTGAATTATTTAGCAATGAGTTTGAGGATATGCTAGTTATCATGGGTCACTCCCATGGAAACCCTATTAAATTGCTGAAAAAGAACTTGACTATCGAATATAAGTTCTTGGCTGATGTGGTTGAAAAAGTCATCTTGGGCAAGCACTCTGCCCATGACTACATTACCAGGCACCAATTCCTTTTGATGAGCGCCCTAGTTAATAAGAAATCAGTGAACTGCGGAAGTATTCTGTTTGATTTGATTAAAAAGAAAATCAGTAAAAAGGATGTGAGTTTTGGAAGAGTTCTGAGCATCTTCCTACAGGTAAAGGTGCCAGAATTATTGGTCTCCCAGACCATCTTTATCAATGCCTCTAAAATTCTTACCTCTGCCCTCTTTGGTAGATGGGAGAGGGTAATCTCAAAGCTCTCTAGGGATTCCTCTTCTAGGATAGCTCCAGAGGACACCAGGACTGATACCGCCACTCTCCCAACCCATGAAGAAGCTCCTGCTCATCCTCCATCTCCTCCACTTCAACAACCATCCACAGTCATTAAAGACACACCTATTCCTCCATTCCTCCTATTTCACCATCTCCAGTGCCATTTCCACCATAATCACCAATCCATATTTCTGAGGATACAAGATCACCTCCTCAATCACCTCAACCATCATATATTGATGATATTCCATCCACTTCTACTCTTCCAGGTCAACTTCTGTCATCCCCTACCTTAAATCTACACTCATCTCCATCTCCACAACATTTACCTCTTCAAGATGAACTTCCTGATGTTATCTCTCCATCAGCTCTTCCACCAACATTCCCAACCTTCCACGATTTTGACATGCCTCAAGCATCTTCCATCTGTTCCAACTGTGGTCACAGATCCCCCTATACCTCTTCTACTCCTGATCCTCTATATCTAGATTTCTCTTATATTGCTAATGATCTTCTTCAATTCAGCATTCCCTCTCTTAAGAAGCTCATAGCTAAGGTTGTTTCCCCTCTCACTGCTTCTATTTCCCTTCTAACTGCTTAATTGACTTCCTCTTCTATCCCTTCTTCTGGGGCCTGGGTTTAGGTCTCTCTGAAACCAGCCAGGGGGAGATGTCCAATGAAGAAGCTCCTCTAGAAGCACCAGTAGTAGCAGCAGCAGCAAAAAATCCAGCAGCAGAAATATTTGAAAAAGTCAGTTGATACAGCAATGATCGCTGTTGGTGATTTCAACATTAATCCCACAGTTGACATTCATTCATTACTTCATTCTTTCGATAAAGTTCATCTCAAAAATATACCAGTTTTTGATATAGCTCATACAGTATCTGATTATTCTAAAGCAATTGTTTCCTTTTCTGCTCCAGTTGATTCTTCAGTCTTAAAAGAAATTGTAAATAGTTTCTATTACATTTCCTCTAGTATTTCTTTAGAGAATTTATCAGTAAATGTTTTAGATCTAAAGGCATTCTCTCCTCCAACTTATGCTTTGGCTGAGTCCCCCATGCCAAATCTTGATGAAATTATGTTTCAAGATTTGGAAGCAGAAAGTGATAGTGTTCAGGCTCATGTCATTACAGATATTGCACCTAAAGAGCTAGAAGTTCAAGCTATAAATAAAGCTGATTTTTTTAAGCAAATTGATGAGTTATATGATAATCCTGCTAGTGATTCTGATAATGATGATGGCGATTCTGATGATTCAGAAAATTTTGGGTCTAAGAAGAGAAAAGCTAAGAAGAAGGCTCTAGCAAAGGCTGCAACAATACCAAATCCATCAGCAAAAACTCCCTACTATATTCTACACAACATTACTCTCACTCTGGATACTCCCTACTAGATGAGACTTTCTAAGAATGAACAAAAGAGAAGAGAGAAGATGAAGAGATATAATTCTCCTCCTAAGAAGTCTTGAAGAGGATCTCCTCCTCCTCCTCCTACAGCAGGATCAGCAGGAAATATTTCTCATGCTCAAAGGTCTGCTTCTCATTCTTATCAATCAACACCAACTCATAGTAGCAAAGAAAGACCTTCAAAGTCAAAATCTCAATCTAGCAGCCAACAAAAAAAACAACAGCAACAGCCTGATAGTCAAAGCAACCAGCAGAAAGTTCAAGATGTTCAGAAAGAAGAATCAAGTCCAGAGAGACCTCCCTCTCCTGCTTATGATCCAGAAATGGATCCCAACTATAGAATGGCCAGGTTTAATGAGTTGATAGCTCTATCTAAAATAAGAAAGGCCAAGGCGGAAGGAAAAGAACCCTCTATATTTACAACTATGACTTCTTACAGAAAGAAGGAACTTGACAAATATCAGGTAAAAAATCTTTTCAATGTTAATTCTTATATGAATTTGCATCCAGAAGCTGTAGTGCCCAGAGCTGCAACTGTGAAGATTCTTGGTGCACAAGACATGAAGATGACCAAAAGAGAAGCAAAGGACCCCAAAAGGATAATGGTTTTCACCAAACCTGCTTCATATACTTCAAAGAAAGACTTTTAATTTTCTGCCTATACATTTTGAATTTTGTTATTGTTGTATATTTTTCAAAGCACAATTGTATATTTATCTGCTGAAGGTTTTATTTCTGCTAGATATATTCTTGCTTTATTCTCTGTAAATAGTATCCTCACCCAAATAGGGGGAGATTGTTGGAACCCCAGTTTGGATTTGGGCAATGTCTATTATTAGGATTGCTTAGAATGACTGAACATATATAGTCTAGGGTCATAGGTTATTTCCTGGGTCAAAATCAGCACATCTACTTTGACTGTCAGTACCCTTCAGAAGACTTTAGAGACAGAAGACTTCAAAGGAAAAATAGTTACAATAATTGCAGGAAAATCGTTCAACGATAGTAGAACTTAACTCGACGATCATGGATCTCAGATCGACGAACATAGAGTTCCATCTCTGTGTTGAGTTCGACAAAAGTCTAGCTGAGATCGACAAACTATGATCTCATATAAGAAGCCCAACTCGACGGAGAATTATTAGCTCGACGAACTTTGAGTTCAAGGTTACGAAATCATTCCTGAGTTCGACTAACTCATTCCAAGTTCTGTTCGACTTTTCCTCTCTTTAGTTTCTCAGATCGACTTTAAGTTTGATTTCAAATTCTATTATATTAAGATAGTAATTTTCTGATAATTAATGCTCAATATTCTCAAGAATATTGCCGTTCTAGGCAGCATTAATTATTTTTTTCACAGATTTATTATTCTACCATATTCAAGGGGACAGTTAGGGAAATACATTCAAGACAAATATTAGCTGTTCAGAATCCTAGAAATTATGCAGAGAATTTCAAAGGAAATATGATGAGTTGTAAATATACCTATATTTTCGTATTTTATTTAAGTCAATTTTGTTTATTTTTTGTCTTTTTTATTTGTTTTATTCAATAAATTGCTTATTTTTGTAAATATTATTTCTAACTTAGCTTTATTTTTATTCCAGAAAAATTCCAGAAAAATTCCAGAAAAAGTCAAAATGTTGACTGACACGCCCGTGTCACATGACCGACACGCCCGTGTCACGCCCTCGACGATCGCAGACCACAGGTTGCCAGCTCGACGATCGGCGATGATCAAACCAAGCTCGACACGCCCCAAGACGCGCCCGTGTCAAGGTGTGACACGGGCGTGACTTAGCCACCTTGCCCGACGTGACGCGCGCGACTTTGCGGCCGGACCGCGCCCAAATCGACCTCCCCGACACGCCCCAGTCACGCCCGTGACTGATACTTGTCACGCCCGTGACCTAGGGCATGACCGCCACGTTTTCAGCCGAAGTCAACTTTCCAGTCAAGTCACCCGATCAGCTCATGAACAGTATCGACACGCCCCCCTGTCACGCCCTAGTCACGGGCGTGACCAACCTGAAAATTTGCCTATATATAAGAGCTTCCAGGAAGCTTATTTTGTCCACTTTTTTGACCACTTTGCTTAGGGGAGGTGCTGCCCATTTGGATTCCATACTTATGTAAGGAGAATTTCTCCCCCCTCTCTCTCTTAGTTTGTATTAGGGTTTTTGCTTTAATAAAATTTGAATTTTTCTCCCTTCATTAGTATGAAAAATCCATTTGAATGCGCCTACTTAAGCAATTTTTCGTTCATATTTTGTGTTTCTTTTATGTTTTCATTTTTATAGCCTTGATAACTTAGTTAGATTTAGGATTTATCGGCATTTCTAGCCGTTGTGGCGTCCGTTTAGTTTTCATTTTCTGCACTTTCTAGCTTTAGCTTTTTCTTCTTTATCATTTTCATTCATATAGGTTTTATAAAAACTCCCCTAAAAGTGTTCGTTTTTATTTTCTTTAACTTAGGCTCTTAGGAATGTAAAACTTCTCGTTCCTTTTTAGTTTTATTCTCACTTTTTTGGAGGTTTTATAAAAACTTATGAATAAAAATGTAGTCGTTATAATTTTTCGCTCACTTCATTTTAGCTCTTTATTCGTAAAACTTTTAGTCCCTTTAATTTTTATTTCATCTTTTTATGTATTTCTACCGTATTCTAGCGGTAGAAATGCAGTTGTATTAATTTTTCGAGTACTTTCATTTTGCGTTTATTTGCAAAACTTTTCGCTCCGGTTAATTTTTATTTTCACTTTTTATGCATTTCTACCGCATTCTAGCGGTAGAAATGCAGTCGTTTTAATCTTTCAGCAACTTTGTTTTTCTTATTTTTGCAAGTGTGTGTGTGTGTATGAGTTAGGTTTTACTGCTTTATTTTAACTCCTGTAGAGTGCGTGTGTGCGTATGCATTTATTTCCGCCTACTCGTTAAGAGTTAAATGGCGCTCTGCTTTCATTTCCCACCCACTCGTTTGAGTGGGACTTGTCTTTTTACTGCTTTCATTTTCTTCCAACTCACTTGAGTAGGAAAACTTTGTGTGTGTGCGTGTGTTTACTTTTCTGTAGAGTGCGTGTGTGTGTTTTACTTTCAAGTAGAGTGTGTGCGTGTATGAGATAAATTTACCCCCGCCCACTCATTTGAGCCGGGACTTGCAATTTTAACGCTTTCTCAATTATGTAGAGTGCGTGCGTGTAGGAGATAATTTTGACGCTTTATTTATCGCTTTCTTCAATTAAGAAGAGTGTGTGCGTGTGTGCATTTATTTCCGCCTACTCATTTGAGTAGGGCTTGCTTTATTTAATTTTCTTTATGGTTTTGAAGTGTGCGTGAGTGCCTGCATCAATTAGCCTTCAATTTATCTAATTGTCCTATTTTTTGTGTTTTCTCTTATAATCGTTCAGTGCTTAATTTAACACTCATGTTTCACCTAAAAACATAAAGCCGTCCCCATACCGATAAGTGGCTAATCTCTATTAGCCTTCGGCATCGAAGAGCATTGGGACAAATAAAATGATTTGAAATAATTAAAGAACTTTATTTTTATTTTAAATTAAGGACTTAAGGTTTACCTCGGGTTAACGACGCATAGGACCACATAATCGATGTGTGGGCTCTATTTCCGTTATCCATACGCGACGCCGAGAGGCTGCACGTATGGACCGATCCCCCTTGGGTAAAGAGAACTGCGTATGCCCCCTCGAAAGAGGAGAAACGTAGTTCTGCCGGATTGGGTTCCCCACCCAATAGCGGGGTTCTTAGCGTAATGCGGACGTTAAGGGGAATCCTTCGTCGGACTAACGTTCTGTTGAATAGCCTTAGCGCCCAGGTGAGCGATATCCCTAGACCAAGGTGAGCTCATGTTCTTGGACACTCCACGGCCAAGTGCCTTTTATTAAATTAAAAACAAAGTTCAATAATTGTTAAGAATTATTTTAGTCTTAATCTGATTCGATGCCGAGCGTTAACCCGTCATCGAACTAACTTAGCAAAATTCAGCTCTCTTTCTTTCCGTTTTAATTAAACTAAAAATCCCACCTTACTGATAGTAAGATAATAGTGTTCCTGGAAGAGTAGATATAATCAACGCGTCCTCGAGAATAATACGACCTCGGTATTTTCCCGAATACCGAGTACTACTTGCGATAGGTGCACTTGCCTCCTCTCGTTAGAAAACTCGATCTTCTAACCGGCCCGCGGAATCTGACCATTACGAACCACCCACAGTCAGTCTCTGCTCTGCGGCCATCAAGTTTTTGGCGCCGTTGCCAGGGAGCACGGTTGTTATATTGAATTCGGGACTCTATTAATTTTACTTTATTTTCAAATAAAAAATTTATACAAAAAAAATCCTTCCCCCTTTCGTTTTTTTTAGGGTGTATGACCCGTGGACAACCTTCGAGTTCTGGAAATCTTGAATTCGACCCCGAGATTGACCGCTCTCTTGCGCGTATCCGATCTCTCCGTCGAATTCCCTTTTTAGACCCCGCAGAATCTATCGGAGAACCCTCTTCTTCTTCTATGGCCGACCCAAATAATGCCCAACCGGTCGAGCGTACTATTTCTTACTACGCTCGACCCAACTTGGATGATACGGGGTCGAGTATTGTTCGGCCCGCTGTGGCCAACAATAATTTTGAAATTAAGTCAAGTGTGATTCAAATGATCCAAAATGCCGTGCAGTTCGACGGACTGCCGGATGAGGACCCCAATAACCACTTGTCTAATTTTCTTGAGATTTGCGATACTTTTAAAATTAATGGCGTCACTGATGACGCCATTCGTTTGCGCCTTTTTCCCTTCTCTCTTAAGTCCAAGGCTAAGGCGTGGTTACTCTCCCTCCTGTGGGGATCCATCACGTCCTGGGCGGAGTTGGCAGAGAAATTCCTTACGAAGTATTTTTCGCCCGCGAAAACTGCAAGACTGCGGGCGGACATATCTTGGTTCGTCCAAAACGACTCCGAGTCTCTTTACGAGACTTGGGAACGCTTTAAGGAGTTTCTCTGCCGGTGCCCGCACCACGCTCTGCCAACGTGGTTGCTGGTACAAATATTTTATAATGGACTGAACAGTCAGACGCATCAAATGATTGACGCGGCTGCCGGGGGCACTCTGAACAATAAGACCCCCGAGGCCGCCCAGGCCCTTTTCGAGGAAATGGCGGTGAATGCCTACCAGTGGAATGTCCCACGGGCACGCCCTAAGCAGGCGTGCATTTTTGAAGTGGATGCCACTGCTCAGCTAGCCCTCCAAGTGGAAAGGCTAACTAAGCAGGTGGCGGAGATGTCTGTTGCCTCCTCCACTCTGCCTTGTTTTCTCCCCCCCTCTAACGTCTGCGTAGTCGACGAATTCGTGGACTACATGGGAAATCCAGTGCGTCCCTCATTTCAAAACAACCCTTATAATAGCCACTATAATCCGGGTTGGAGGAACCATCCGAATTTCTCCTGGAGCAACCCGAACAACACGCAGCGTCCCCCTCCCCCTCCTTTTGCGCCAACGTTTCCTCCTCCCCCTCCTATGAAGCCATCCCCGGTGGAGGAAAATTTTAATCGTAATGTCGCGTCCAACGAGTCCAATATCCGGAACATCACCGGATCGCTAAAAAATTTAGAACTCCAGGTTGGACAGCTGGCGCGACTTATGTCGGAACGCGCCCTGGGGGCACTGCCAGGGAACATGGAGCCCAATCCAAGGGAAACCGCCGACGCTATAACCTTCCGTAGCGGTAAGGAGGTGGTCGATCCAAAACGGATCGATCCTCAGGTACATATTTCACCTCCGACCCCTCTTCCCTCTTCTTCGATTACGCAACACTTACCGATTTTTAACGACAAACCTATTTTAAACAAGGCATTGCCCTACCCGCATAAGTTAGATAACGAGCGAGTAAACACGCAATATGAAAAATTTATTTTATTACTTAAACAAATTCAGATTAATGTTCCTTTTTGCGAGTCTATCTCGCAAATGCATAAATATGCGAAATTTTTAAAAGAACTACTTTCTAATAAACGCAAACTCGAGGATATTTCGCATATATCTCTCAACGCTGTCTGCTCGGCGTCTCTTACTAGTAAATTGCCCTCAAAACAAAACGACCCGGGACGGTTTTCCATCCCGTGCCTTTTTGGCGATGTATTAGTAAAATACGCCTTAGCAGACTTAGGCGCGAGCATTAATTTGATGCCGTTCTCGCTCTTCCTGCGTTTAGGTTTGGGTACTCCTGCTCCTACCAATATGCGCATCCAACTAGCGGATCGCTCGGTTAGGTTCCCCATCGGGGTTGTTGAGGATGTCCTTGTCCGAGTAGACAAGTTCACCTTCCCGGTGGACTTCGTCATCTTGGACATCGAGGAAGACGCAAACGTACCAATAATACTTGGTCGCCCTTTCCTCGCGACCTCACGTGCGTTAATCAATGTAAGTAATGGTCAGCTTCTCCTTCGGGTAGGAGACGACCAAGTTACTTTTTCTATTAACTCCTCTATGGAAGACTCGTCGCCGAGCGACAATTTCTGCTACTCTTTAGATTCTTTTTATGGAGATTGTTCTTCTCCGGTTTTCGAGTCCGAGTTTTTAAATGAAAATATTTTTTCACTCGAAAATTTTTATTGCGACGAGGACGCGTCTACGAATATGCCTTTTGAACCAATTGGTTCAAAAGACATTAGCACTAAAACCTCACTAGAAGAACCGCCCACCCTAGAACTCAAACCATTACCCGAATCCCTCAAATACGCCTTTTTGGGGAAAAATGATACACTCCCGGTAATCATTTCTTCGTATTTAAGCGATTCGGAGACCTCCGATTTATTGGAGGTTCTGCTTAAACATCGCCACGTAATTGCGTGGCAAATTTCTGACCTAAAGGGGATTAACCCTCCTTTCTGCACTCAAAAAATTTTCTTAAACGATAATTGCCGCAAAACCATTCAGCCCCAGCGACGTCTTAACCCAAACATGAAAGACGTCGTGAAAGCTGAGATAATTAAATTATTAGATACGGGGATTATTTATCCCATTTCTGATAGTGCATGGGTTAGTCCCATTCATGTCGTGCCCAAGAAGGGCGGTCTAACCATAGTGGCGAATGAGCACAACGAGCTCGTCCCAACTCGTACTATTACGGGTTGGCGTGTGGTCATCGATTATCGCAAACTTAATGATGCCACCCGCAAAGACCATTTTCCACTACCGTTCCTTGACCAAATTCTTGAGCGTCTTTCCGGTCATCCTTTTTATTGTTTTCTCGACGGTTTATCGGGGTTTTTCCAAATCCCCATTTCCCCCGAAGACCAAGAGAAAACAACTTTTACTTGCCCCTTTGGCACCTTCGCCTATCGAAGAATGCCATTGGCCTCTGCAATGCGCCGGCTACATTCCAAAGATGTATGCTAGCAATTTTTGGTGAGCTAGTAGAAGATATTATGGAAATATTTATGGATTACTTTTCTGTATTCGGATGCTCATTCCCGGATTGTCTTCGTAATCATGACCGTGTCCTCCAGCGATGCGAGGACACGAATCTTGTTTTAAATTGGGAAAAGTGTAACTTTATGGTTCGAGGAGGTTTGGTCCTCGGCCATAAGATTTCGATTAAGGGGATAGAGGTCGATAAGGCCAAAGTTGAAATCATAGAAAAACTTCCTCAGCCGACAAACATAAAATCCATTAGGAGTTTCTTAGGCCATGCGGGCTTTTATAGGCATTTCATTCAAGATTTTTCAAAAATAACAAAGCCGCTTACTCACCTCTTGGAAAAGGAATCACCTTTTGTCTTTAGTAGCGATTGCGAGTCTGCTTTTAATTTTATAAAACAAAAACTTATCAATTCTCCAATTCTAGTGGCCCCTAATTGGTCCCTTCCGTTCGAAATCATGTGCGACGCTAGTGATATTGCCTTAGGCGCCGTTCTTAGCCAACGCCTAGAAAAACACTTTCATCCTATTTATTACGCTAGCAAGATGCTCACTTCCGCACAAGTGAATTACACGACGATAGAAAAGGAACTCTTAGCCGTCGTTTTCGCTTTCGATAAGTTTCGCTCGTACCTTACGCTATCTAAAGTTATCGTTTTCACCGATCACTCCGCCTTTAAGTATTTACTAGCCAAAACCGATGCGAAGCCCCGCCTTCTTCGATGGATTCTCCTCCTACTAGAGTTTGACTTGGAGATCCGAGATAAGAAGGGCGCGGAGAATATAGCGGCAGACCACCTCTCCCGTTTAGAAAATCCGGGTGCGGAAGCGCTCGTTGAATCTGAAATAAATGACAGATTCCCCGAGGAACGCCTTCTCGCCATTCGTTCGTCTTCGTCATCTTCGCCTTGGTTCGCAGATTTTGCGAACTACTTAGTCGTGCGGGTACTTCCAAAAGATTTTTCAAGTCATCAAAAGAAGAAATTCTTTTCCGACTTGAAAAATTTCTTATGGGATGACCCATTTCTTTTCCGTATCTGCGCGGACCAAGCGGTTCGAAGATGCGTCGTGGGAGTGGAGTGCAAACAAATATTGAGGCACTGCCACGAGGGTCCAGCCCGGGGGCACTATCAAGCCAACCAGACCGCTAGGAAGGCGCTAGAGGCGGGCTACTTTTGGCCCACTCTCTTCAAAGACGCGCACAACTTTGTGCGCGCATGCGATAGCTGTCAGCGGTCGGGTAACATCTCACGTCGAGACGAGATGCCCCAAAATATGTTTTTAGAATGCGATGTTTTCGATTTATGGGGCATAGATTTTGTTGGCCCCCTACCTCCTTATAAAAATATGTATATTTTAGTAGCGATCGACTAAGTATCACGGTGGGCGGAAGCGCAAGCTCTCCCCACCAACGATGCGCGAGTCGTCGTTACATTTCTAAAAAAATTATTTTCTCTCTTCGGCACGCCTCGCGCTATTGTTAGTGATAGGGGAACGCATTTCTGTAACGCTCTAATGGCTAAGACGTTAGCTAAATACGGAGTCACGCACAAGCTTGCCACCCCCTACCACCCGCAAACAAGTGGCCAAGTTGAGGTAGTAAATCGAGAGATAAAACGCATATTAGAAAAAACCGTTTCACTTAATAGGAAAGATTGGTCCGCTAAGCTCGACGACGCGTTATGGGCGTATCGTACGGCGTACAAAACCGCTACCGGTTGTACCCCGTTTCGATTAGTCTATGGCAAAGCGTGCCATTTACCCGTAGAACTGGAGCACCGCGCACTTTGGGCATTAAAACTCTTAAACCTCGACTCTAACTTAGCCGCTCAGAATAGAAAATTGCAACTAAACGAGCTCGATGAATGGCGTGTGAACGCTTACGAGAGCAATAAGTTCTATAAGGAGCGTTCTAAGTTCTATCACGATCGAAAAATTAAAACCCCCAAAATTTTTTCTCCAGGCAATCTAGTCCTTCTTTACAATTCACGTCTTAGGCTTTTCCCGGGTAAGCTAAAATCGCGATGGTTCGGCCCCTTCAAGGTTGAAGAGGTTTGGACATATGGGACCATACTCATCTCCCACCCCGAAAAAGGCACTTTTAAGGTGAACGGTAATCGGTTAAA
Organism: Platanthera zijinensis; assembly: GCA_039513925.1. Lineage (NCBI taxonomy): Eukaryota > Viridiplantae > Streptophyta > Magnoliopsida > Asparagales > Orchidaceae > Platanthera > Platanthera zijinensis. Next base: position 11,876,787 of record CM077094.1, read on the forward strand.
GTCTTATATAGCGGGCGACCCTGTGATCAATAGGAGCGAAACCATAACCCTTCTCCGTACCCGCCACTATAGTCAAGCTACGCGACTATAAACAAAGCGCTCCTGGGAGGCACCGTCTATCTTCTTTACGTCTTTATTTATTATGTTTTCTATTTTTCTAATAAATGCAGGGTTTCTAATGGGCTTCCCCGAGCTCGGATCAGGGACGTTTTCTGCCCCCCTCTTTTTCCTTTTTTGTACATATACCTGCTGTCTTGTTCCTCATGCTTAGCATACAACATTGGGGACAATGTTGGATCTAAGTATGGGGTTTTTTTCGTATTTTCATACTTTCTTTTTCACTTAAAAAAAACAAAAAAAAAACAAAACTTCAAAAACAAAAAAAACAAAAAAATATATAAAATATATATATATATAACAAAAAATAAATTCAAAAAATTTTTAATTAAAAATTTTGAAGTTTCATTTTTGAAACTTAGACTTATTTTTAACTCAGTCCGCGAGATCCGGCTCATCGAGTCATCCACATAATGAGTCATCTCGCGGCTACCTAGTTTATATTTTTGTAAATATTCTTGTAAATATTTTTGTAAATAATTTTTATAAGTACTTTTTGTAAATATTCATTCTCTTTCCCCTCTCCCTTTTTCCCTCTCATCCTTGTAAAATTTTTTTTTTCTTTTTTCCAAATTTTTGTAAATAGAATGAAAATTTCATTAAAAATACAAAAAAATTCACAAAACATTAAAAATACAAAAAAAATCACAAAACATAAACAAAAAAAAAATCACAAAACTTAAAAATCCAAAAATTTTTATTTTCGCATTTTTTTTCTTTCTTTTTAGTATGTATATATTAAAGATATAAATACAAAAATACAAAAAAAAGAACATAAACTTCAAAAAAGTTTCAAAAAAAAATTCTGTAAGTTATGAAACAAATAAATCAAACATTTCATTCTTAAGTTTCTTGCTATCCAAAACTTTCATTTTGAGTTTATTTATATGCGAATTTGATCAATTCTTTGTTCACTACTCGTTTGTTAATTATAGATTGAAAAATCTAAATAGCCGGGGTTAAGTTTTAAATAATTTATTATACTTTGTTAAAAATAGGGGACTCGCTTTAGGCACTACTTCTAATTTTTCATAGATCGGAGCATGTGTACCATGTTAGAAAATAACGACTATAGAATTCAATTATGCTTGCTTTTAGCTTTCTGAAAAATTGGAACGTACAATTTATAAAGGTTGCTCTCAATTATTTTTCAATTAAATATCTAGTTCTCTTTTCTCCCCTTACCTATCATAACCTACTTGGTAAGATAAAAATATTTCCCCAAAAAAAAAAGATCTTATGTCAATGGGAATAAGATTTCATTCCGTAAACATAGGCACCCAATAAATTAAAAGATTATACGTTACGGAGTAAGAGGATAAAATTCATTACTCCAACACATATACATTGGGTTATTTTTATGAAGAAGAAAAAAATTTTATGTTAAGGAAAATAAGATTTCGTTATCCTTTAACATCCAAATCAAAAAAAAAATGGAGGTTCGAGAAAAAAATAATAACCTCGCCTCAAAATCCAAGCATCTTCATAAACCAACATCAACCCCCCTTAGCCAATTTCTTGATTCTAGAATTAATTCAAAAATCTTTTTGAGAGCATAATTCGTAAATTGCATTATTTCCGATAACACTCCTATAAGCTAAAGTTCGTATAACTCCAAACTATTCTCTGTTAAATCTAACCAATACAATTATTGCTTTCTATTTGATTACATCAAGAAGTCTTTTGGCCAAAACTTTTGCCCTGTTTAAATCATCTAAATAATTTTAGGACTTAACTCTTATACCCCGTATATTTTTATTTGATCTTTCTTATAATTAATTTAGCGGTAGCAGAACTTAGGGTTTTTATTTATTCCTTATAAGTTCACCTCAAACTTTTGCTCTGGAATAACAAAAGCATAAGTATGGGGGTGTTTGATGAGTTGTAAATATACCTATATTTTCGTATTTTATTTAAGTCAATTTTGTTTATTTTTTGTCTTTTTTATTTGTTTTATTCAATAAATTGCTTATTTTTGTAAATATTATTTCTAACTTAGCTTTATTTTTATTCCAGAAAAATTCCAGAAAAAGTTAAAATGTTGACTGACACGCCCGTGTCACATGACCGACACGCCCCTGTCACACCCTCGACGATCGCAGACCACAGGTTGTCAGCTCGACGATCGACGATGATCAAACCAAGCTCGACACGCCCCAAGACACGCCCGTGTCAAGGTGTGGCACGGGCGTGACTTAGCCACCTGGCCCGACGTGACGCGCGCGACTTTACGGCCGGACCGCGCCCAGATCGACCTCCCCGACACGCCCCAGTCACGCCCGTGACTGACACTTATCATGCCCGTGACCTAGGGCGTGACCGCCACGTTTTCAGCCGAAGTCAACTTTCCAGTCAAGTCACCCGATCAGCTCATGAATAGTATCGACACGCCCCCTGTCACGCCCTAGTCACGGGCGTGACCAACCTGAAAATTTGCCTATAAATAAGAGCTTCCAGGAAGCTTATTTTGTCCACTTTTTTGACCACTTTGCTTAGGGGAGGTGCTGCCCATTTGGATTCCATACTTATGTAAGGAGAATTTCTCCCCCCCTCTCTCTCTTAGTTTGTATTAGGGTTTTTGCTTTAATAAAATTTGAATTTTTCTCTCTTCATTAGTATGAAAAATCCATTTGAATGCGCCTACTTAAGCAATTTTTCTTTCATATTTTGTGTTTCTTTTATGTTTTCATTTTTATAGCCTTGATAACTTAGTTAGATATAGGATTTATCGGCATTTCTAGCCGTTGTGTCGTCCGTTTAGATTTCATTTTCTGCACTTTTGAGCTTTAGCTTTTTCTTCTTTATCATTTTCATTCATATAGGTTTTATAAAAACTCCCCTAAAAGTGTTTGTTTTTATTTTCTTTAACTTAGGCTCTTAGGAATGTAAAACTTCTCGTTCCTTTTTAGTTTTATTCTCACTTTTTTGGAGGTTTTATAAAAACTTATGAATAAAAATGTAGTCGTTATAATTTTTCGCTCACTTTATTTTTGCTTTTTATTCATAAAACTTTTAGTCCCTTTAATTTTTATTTCATCTTTTTATGCATTTCTACCGCATTCTAGCGGTAGAAATGCAGTTGTATTAATTTTTCGAGTACTTTCATTTTGCGTTTATTTGCAAAACTTTTCGCTCCGGTTAATTTTTATTTTCACTTTTTATGCATTTCTACCGCATTCTAGCGGTAGAAATGCAGTCGTTTTAATCTTTCAGCAACTTTGTTTTTCTTATTTTTGCAAGTGTGTGTGCGTATATGAGTTAGGTTTTACTGCTTTATTTCAACTCCTGTAGAGTGCGTGTGTACGTATGCATTTATTTCCGCCTACTCGTTAAGAGTTAAATGACGCGCTGCTTTCATTTCCTGCCCACTCGTTTGAGTGGGACTTGTCTTTTTACTGCTTTCATTTTCTTCCTACTCACTTGAGTAGTAAAACTTTGTGTGTGTGCGTGTGTTTACTTTTCTGTAGAGTGCGTGTGTGTGTTTTACTTTCAAGTAAAGTGTGTGCGTGTATGAGATAAATTTACCCCCGCCCACTCATTTGAGCCGGGACTTGCAATTTTATCGCTTTCTCAATTATGTAGAGTGCGTGCGTGTAGGAGATAATTTTGACGCTTTATTTATCGCTTTCTTCAATTAAGAAGAGTGTGTGCGTGTGTGCATTTATTTCTGCCTACTCATTTGAGTAGGGCTTGCTTTATTTAATTTTCTTTATGGTTTTGAATTGTGCGTGAGTGCCTGCATCAATTAGCCTTCAATTTATCTAATTGTCCTATTTTTTGTGTTTTCTCTTATAATCGTTCAGTGCTTAATTTAACACTCACGTTTCACCTAAAAACATAAAGCCGTCCCCATACCGATGAGTGGCTAATCTCTATTAGCCTTCGGCATCGAAGAGCATTGGGACAAATAAAATGATTTGAAATAATTAAAGAACTTTATTTTTATTTTAAATTAAGGACTTAAGGTTTACCCCGGGTTAACGACGCATAAGACCACATAATCGATGTGTGGGCTCTATTTCCGTTATCCATACGCGACGCCGAGAGGCTGCACGTATGGACCGATCCCCCTTGGGTAAAGAGAACTGCGTACGCCCCCTCGAAAGAGGAGAAACGTAGTTCTGCCGGATTGGGTTCCCCACCCAATAGCGGGGTTCTTAGCGTAATGCGGACGTTAAGGGGAATCCTTCGTCGGACTAACGTTCGGTCGAATAGCCTTAGCGCCCAGGTGAGCGATATCCCTAGACCAAGGTGAGCTCATGTTCTTGGAACCTCCACGGCCAAGTGCCTTTTATTAAATTAAAAACAAAGTTCAATAATTGTTAAGAATTATTTTAGTCTTAATCTGATTCGATGCCGAGCGTTAACCCGTCATCGAACTAACTTAGCAAAATTCAGCTCTCTTTCTTTCCGTTTTAATTAAACTAAAAATCCCACCTTACTGATAGTAAGATAATAGTGTTCCTGGAAGAGTAGATATAATCAACGCGTCCCCGAGAATAATACGACCTCGGTATTTTCCCGAATACCGAGTACTACTTGCGATAGGTGCACTTGCCTCCTCTCGTTAGAAAACTCGATCTTCTAACCGGCCCGCGGAATCTGACCATTTCGAACCACCCACAGTCGGTCTCTATTCCGCGGCCATCAAAATATTTTAAAATTCAAATGGTTATGAATCTGAAAACATATATAAAGTGATTTTCCTTCAGAAGATAAATAGAGACAGAAAAGAGAAACAACAACAACAAGGCAATGAATCAGTGAAAAAGAAAAGCAATCTGTAATCTATGAAGAACAATACAGCTCTCAAACACACAGAGTTCTTCATCATCTTCTTCAGGCTTTCAAGGGATAACTAATCAAAATTGGTCCAAAAATCTTCAGAAGAGCAACATCATATGAAGGGCTATACCCTGAAGCAAAGCTTCCACTCCTGATCAGATTCATACACCTCAGGGGGAGCATTTACAACATCAAGAAATCCACTATGTCTTCTCAAAGCATTGAGACAGAGAAGACAATATCATTTTTACTTTTCCCTTTCCTGTGTTCAGGGTTTTAACTCCCTTCAAAAGTTAGAACTTTTGGTTCATAAGTCACCGTATCAAAAGACTTGAGTTTGGTTTTTGGGCACCTGATCAAAAGTGCAAAGGGTTGTTAAATCTCCCTTAGAAAAATACATATTATGGTGACAGGGCACCTGAGCAAAAACCTGTGGTGGCAAGGCTCCTGATCAAAAACGTGTAGTGGATTCCTACCACGGTGGTAGAAGAGTAGCTGTACCAAGATTTATTGGAGAACCACTATAAACTCCTTGTGTCATCTGGTTTGTCTTTACTTTTTGTTTTTGTGCTGTGATATTTCTCTTTATACTTAAATATATATCACTAACTTTTAATCAGCTATAAAAACAAGTTAATAAAAATTGAATACTCTATTCACACCCCCCCTAGTGTAAAGATAAGATCTATCTCTCACTTTCATAGTGGCTAGAGACTTTCCCATGGCTCCCCTCTATCCAGTACGCACAAACTCAAAAGATCTTCCATTATCCCGATGGTCCTCTCAGACTTACCATTTGTCTGAGGATTAAAAGTTGTGCTGAATGTAAGGCAAGCGGCCAGATATGCATATACTGCCTTCCACTCCTTGGAGGTAAAGTAGTCATCACGATGGGAGACAATTGAATTAGGTACGCCATGGTATTGTACAAATTGCTCCACAAAGAGACACACTAAAACACCCATATGTGCTTCCTTCTTCAGAGGGATAAATCTTGCAACCTTCGTCAAATGATCTACAATCCCCTAAATCAAATCATTCCCAGAGTGCGAGCAAGGCAACCTGTGAACAAAGTCCAATGCGATATCCTTGAACTTCCACTCAGGGATGACCAATGACTGTAATAATCCTCTGGGGCTCTTGCACTCCACCTTCATCTTCTGATATACCTCACAGTGTGCAACAAAATACTCGACCGCGCTCTTCATCCCTGGCCAGAACATGGTTTTTTGCAGGTCGGTATACATCTTTGAAATCCTGAGGTGCACCGAATACTTGGAGCAATGTGCCTCTCTCAATATTTCTTCCAGGATTTCCCATCCCTTGGGGATGTAGAGTCGGCAACGGAAATGCACGATGTCGTCCTTTAGTGTATACTCCTCAGTAGTTCCATCTTCAATTGACTTAATTACAAGGGCCAGAGCTGCTTCCTTCCCTTGCTCTGCCCAAATACTATCTCAGATTTCACATACTATACTCATAGCAGATAGGTACTCAATATACTCCTCAGAATGATCTTTATACACCAACGTGATCTCCATCTCCTCAAGATTTCGAGATAATTCCGTACTCATCAACCGAGACTCAGGGCTCGACTCTGGTACCTTTCTGCTAAACGCATCTGCTATATAGTTTGCTTTTTTGGGGTGGTAGTTTGACGTAAACTCGTAATCACACAAAAATTCCTGCCACCGCCATTATATCAAATTTAACTCCTTTTTGGTATCAACATACTTCATATTTTTGTGATCTAAAAATATCTCGCAGTGGATGCCAAATAAATAGTGCCTCCAAACCTTTAAGTCGAACACCACTGCCCTATACAACCCCATATTCGTTGGGTGGGACCCAGAGGCATTAACGGTCAGGGTTGGACCAACGCCAAGTTAGATCGAGCCTGAAGACCAGAAGAGCTCTCGCGCCGGAGGAGCTCCCGCCTAGGAGCAGGAGAGATACCGTCCATGGCCAGAAGCGGGCGAGAAGGCACGACGCTGAGTGAGCTTCACTCTCTCAGCGTCATGATCAGCAAGGGCGCTGAGCGAGCTTAACTCACTCAGCACCATTGTCAGCAGGAAGGGCGCTGAGTGAGCTTCCCTCACTCAGCGCCATGGTTAGCAGCAAGGGAGCTGAGTGAGCTTCACTCACTCAGCACCATGGTCAGCAGAAAGGGTGCTGAGTGAGCTTCACTCACTCAGTGCCATGGTCAGCAGCAAGGGCACTGAGTGAGCTTCACTCACTCAACACCAAGGTCAGCAGCGAGGGCGTTGAGTGAGCTCCACTCACTCAATGCCGCGTCCAGCAGCAAGGGCGTTGAGTGGGCTCCACTCACTCAACACCGCGTCCAGCGACAGCGTCAATATTAGAGGAGCTCTCGCCTAAGAGCAGCTCCCGCCTAGAGGCTGGCGAGAAGCGTTCACCTTCAGTCAGCCGGGACCCGCTCTCGGAAGAGCCGGCGAGAATGCGGGGGATGGCTCAGCGTGAGACTTGACACTTCTTTTTTGGCTCCCGCCAAAGGAAGGTGAGAGGGTTCTCGACACAGAGCTCTCGCCGAGTGGGGCCCATGTTCAGGGTATAATGTCTTAATTGCCCCCGGGTAAAATCACCCTTATACCCTCAGGGGCTATTTTTAACACTTCTCAGACAGCAGGATTTGGCTATTGGCAGACCAGCCAGGGGTATTTCAATAACTTCAGGTCAGCAAAAGGTTATAAATAGACCCATAAGGGCTCCTTAGAAAGCGGACTCTCATTTTTCTATGAATCTCTAGTGCTTTCTGAGGAGCTCCTAGCCCAGCTTTTGGCTTTGGAGGGGAAGCTCTCAGAGATCTTCCGGGTGTGAGGTAGGACCTCCCTGCTGAGGCTTTGGGTCAGTTCTAAGTCTTTAGCTACTAGTCGAGGGGCAGGGCTTGAGAGAAGTAGGCATTGGCTGCACCCCTATTTTGAACATTCGTTGAGGTCAATTTTGGCTTCAACAGTTCTGGAGTAGTGAGCGTGGAAGGCAGTCGGTGCAAGAAAGCCTTGAGTTTGGTCCCATGACTGGAGGTGAAGGTGAAGGATCTGGCTCAGGAGGATCCCTCACTCGGGGAGAAGAAGCGACAAGGAAGATGCTAGAGGACTTCAGGCGAGAAGTCCTGCAGACAATCTGTCTGGCCTTTTCGGCAAGAAGTGAGTGGGCGACACCGCAAGTTCAAGTGGAGGTGGTCCTGCTATTGGGCGAGAATGCCCTAGGGCAATGCCCTCGGAAGGAGGTCCCAGCGGAGGTCGGCGAGAGGGACATAGCCGCGCGGGAGCTTTTCCCAGGCCAGCGACCCGGAAAGGAGATTCCGGTAGACTTGGGCGAGAGGGAGGCGGTGGTGTGGGAGTTGTTCCCGGGGCACGGTCTCGCAGATCGTTCAAGCCAGCCGAGGTCATGAGACGTGCCCTCTTGCCAGGTAGGAGGCGAGACTTCCTTCAGCGAGCTCATCGTCTCAGCCCCGGTGCCAGAGGGGTTCCGGGAGCCGGACATGTCCTACTACTCAGGGAAGGATGATTCGGTACAGCCTGTTCAGTGGTTCGAGTATGTAGTCTCGATTCGGCAGATGACGGATGCCTTTAAGTGTCGGCTGTTTGCCATCACATTGAAGGAGAAGGCCAGGGACTGGTTCCACCAGTTGCCAGCAAGCTCAATCTACAGCTTCGAGGATCTACGTTGGGGTTTCTTGTTGAGGTTCTCGAAATCGAAGAAGAGGAAGAAGGAGGCAGAGTGCCTATTCGCGGTAAGGAAGAAGCAGGACGAGATGCTGGGTCATTACGTCGACCGGTTTCAGGAAGAGATCCTCCTGGTCCAGGAGGTCCCGGGGTACGCGCTGGGCTCACTTTTACCCTGGGGCTGAGACCAGGTTTCTTTAGCATGGAGCTGAAGAGAGTTACAACCCTCTCGTTTGAAGAGCTTATGGAGAGGGCGGCGAAAGAGATCGACTTTGAGAGGGCGAACCCGGCGTTTGCCAGGAAGCTTGCCAGGTTCGCAGAGGATGATAAGGAACCCCAGCAGGAAAGCAGAGGGAGAAAAGGGAAGAAAGAAGGAGAGAAGAGCCCCGAGGGCAGGGGCAGCAGCAGGGATGGGGAGCCCGGGAGCCAAACAAGCGATTGGGTTGGAGGCCTAAGGAGGGTCGCCCCCAAGGCCAAGGAGGAGGTGTTCAGGGAAGAGACAATCTTCGGGAACCGAGAAGGTTTGACCAGCAGGCATGGAGGCAGGGGCCGAGGGGTCACTTCCCACCACCGCAAGAAGTGATGGAGGTCTGTAGAGGAAGAGGAGGAGGAGGAGGAAGAAGAGTACAGGGAGCTGGGAGAAGAGGGGGAGGAGAAGGAAGGGGGTAGGGTGGCGTTACCCTTTTGTGACTTCCATCAGGAGGAGGGTCATGCGACGGCCACCTGCCTGGAGTTTTTGGAAGTGAGGGAAGCCAGAGGAGTTGGGAGACAGGATCCGCCAGTGAGGATCGTGGAGGTGCAGTAGGGAGGGGAGGAAGATAGATGCGAGGATCGGGTAGACGTGGGGACCCGAGGGGGGATCAGAGTGATCCATGGAGGGGTAGGGATTGAGGCAACTCATAAGGGAAGCTTGCTGACCATTTTCCGTAGGGGGGTCGCCTCGACCTCCATAGCTCCCCCTCCGGAAGAAAAAAAATCATCTTTTCATCCGCGGATATGCCGGATTACGAGGACCCTTTCTGCGATGCTCTGGTGATTCAGGCGGCGGTGGAGAACTTTACGGTTTCCAGGATACTGGTAGACAATGGGAGATCGGTGAATGTCATCTTCAAGAGAGCCTTCGATGAGATGAAGGTTGAGGGAAAGAGGGTCCTGGCCTCAGATGGACCGTTGTTCGGGTTCTCCGGAGAGAGGAAAGAAGTAGAGGGGGGAGTAGGACTGCATGTAAAGCTGGGGGGTGTGTCACGGAACTGTAGGTTCATGATAGTGGATGACCCAAGTAGTTACAACGCCATCTTTGGACGTCCCCTCATCAGCGCCTTTTGATGCGTCCCCTCCTCATTTCACTAATGTCTCAATTTCAATAACGGAGGGGTGCAGGTCAGGATCTGGGGGGATCCAAAGGTGGCAAGACATTACTATGTAACGGCAGTGAACACTGTATCTTGGATGGCGGAGGCAGAAAAGCTGGAGAGGGAGCTAGCAGAGCAGTAGGAGGTGAGCCTGGAGGTAAAGGAGCAAGTGGTAAGAGAAGCCGAGAAGGAGGTTCAGAGGGGGGAGGAAGTCGAGCCACAATAGGAGGAGAGCCTGGAGGAGGCGATGGAGATAGAGGAGTAGCTAGCTGTTGGAGTTGAACAAGAGGGTCTGGAGGAAGGGATGGATGAAGAAGAGGAGGGCCAAGTTGTGAGAGTTGGGCAGGAGGCCTCGAGGGGTGTAGATATTCTTCAGCTCCAGGAGGAGAAGCCGGAGGAGGCGATGGATGCTGAAGGAGGGGAAGAGTTGGAGTTTGAGGAAGAAACAAGGGACGGCTGGGAGAAATCGCGGTTTGAGCCGGCCGAAGAAGTGGTGGAGATGGAGGTCTCCACCAAGGCAGGGCAGGTGCAGAGGGTACGGATCAACGGGGGCCTTAGCCTCGAGGACCAGGAGCTGATGAGAGCTTGCATCCAGAACAATGTCGACATCTTCGCCTGGAGCACGACGGACATGTCGGGCATTAACGCAGATGTTGCCTGTCATCACCTGAACCTGGACCCCCGGACTCGCCCCATACGCCAAAAGATGAGGGCCATCGCCACCAAGCTTCAGGAGCCCATCCGCGAGGAGGTCAGAAAGCTCTTGGAGGCTGGCTTCATCTCGGAGGTCCAATACCCAGGCTGGATCTCCAACGTTGTAATGGTTAAGAAAGGGGGAGGGAAGTGGCGCATGTGTATTGACTTCTCTTTATTAAATAAATCGTGCCCCAAGGATTGCTACCCTCTGCCTCGAATCAACGCGCTGGTTGACTCAGCCGTCGGTTTTTCTGTTATGAGTTTTCTTGATGCTTTTTTGGGTTATCACCAGATTCGCATGCATCGCCCCGACGTCAAAGACGTCTTCTTCATCCCAAGGGAAGGATGCTTCAGCTATAAGATGATGCCCTTTGGGCTGAAAAATGCAGGAGCCACATACCAGCGCATGATGGATCGAGTCTTCCAGGGGCAGAGAGGGAGAAACTTGGAAGTCTATATCGATGACCTGATGGTGAAAAGCAATTGTGTGAGCTCACATCAGCGGGATCTCGAAGAGACCTTCTCCACCCTCTGAAGGTTCAAGATGAGGCTGAATCCCTTAAAGTGTGTCTTCGGGGCCAGTCGCGGGAAGTTTCTTAGACATCTCTTCACTCCGATAGGGGTGGAGCCTAACCTGGATAAGGTAAAGGTCATCCAAGACCTGGAATTACCTCGCAAAGCCAAGGAGGTCCAACGCTTGGCAGACAAGCTGGCTGGACTAAACAGGTTCCTTTCTCGGTCTGGAGACAAATGTTCATCGTTCTTCAAAGTTTTAAGGGGTAACCAAAAATTCGAGTGGGCAGCCGAGTGTGACGAAGCCTTCCAAGGACTGAAGAGGCGGCTCTCCCAGGCTCCCCTACTCCAAAGCACAAAAGAAGGGGAGGACTTAGCCCTATATCTTGGGGTGGGTGCGGAAGCTGTGAGATCTATTATAGTCAGGGAAGAGGGGAAGAAGCAGCTACCCATCTACTACGTAAGCCAGATCATGTGGAAGGCAGAGCTCCGTTACCCCATCCTCGAAAGGCTAGCGTATGCTCATATCATTTCGGCAAGAAAAATTCGGCCATACTTCAAAGCGCACACGATCAGGGTAGTAACCGACCATCCTCTCCGTAAGATCTTTGAAGGGGTGGAGCACTCGGGGAGGCTGGCCAAGTGGACAATTAAGCTGAGAGAGTTCAACATCTCTTTTGTCCCAAGGCTCTCGATTAAGGCGCAAGCAGTGGCAGACTTTCTTTCAGACTATGTTGTTGAGGTCGGGGAAGAAGAGCCACGACAGCAGGGGGCGTGGAAGGAGATGGTTGATGGGGCCTCGGGAAAGCATTCCATGGGAGGAGGAGTGGTGTTGGTAAGCCCCCAGGGGGTAGCTATAGAACAGGCGGTGGACTATCACTTTCTAATGACCAACAATCAGGCAGAGTACAAAGCCGTGATAGCCGGTCTTTGTTTGGAAAAGGAGCTTGGGATCCAGGATGTGGAGGTCTTCACGGACTCGATGGTGGTTGCATCGCAGATTCGAGGAGAGTTTGAAGCTCGGGAACCTACCCTCAAAAAGTACCTATCCAAGGTAAGGACAATCATCGGAGGCTTCCGATCATTCTCAATCCAGCACGTTCCTCGGGAGGAGAGTGTGGCTGCCGACTGATTATCAAAGTTCGGGCCTCGGGGAGGAGGGACCTTAACTGAACTGTTCCGACCAGAGATCGAAGAAGGGGAGCTGATGGAGATAGGCCGACAACCTTCGTGGGTGGACCAACTGGTAACCTTCCTATCAACCGACAAACTGATGGAAGAAATAAAAGATGAAAGGAGTTTCAAGCGTAAGGCATTTCACTACCTGATGTTGGAAGGGGGGTTACATCGTAAGATGTCGTCAGGACTCCTAGCTAGGTGTGTGACTGAGGAAGAAGTCCCGAAGATACTTGGGGAGATACATTCAGGCGAGTGCGGCAGTCACTCGGGGGGAAGGACTCTAGAGGCAGGGTTGGTCAGGCAGGGGTACTTCTGGCAGACCCTGAGGAAGGATGCGACAGAGTTCGCAAGGAGATGTAAAAAGTGCCAGTTGTACACCCCCCTCCAGCTCTTGCCCGCTCAAAGACTAAGAAGCATAACGTCACCATAGCCTTTCGCCATTTGGGGAATGGACTTGGTCAGGGCTTATCCTCCGGCCAGTGGAAAGAGGAGGTTCCTCTTGGTCATGATCGATTACATCTCCAAGTGGCTGGAGATCAAGGCTCTAGCCAAGGTAACTTCCCAGGTCATCAGGAACTTTGTTGTGGGAGAAATCATATGCAGGCACGGGCTACCCCGAGCGATAGTGACAGATTACTGTCCTCAGTTTGCTAGTGAGGAGTTCATCAGCTTCTGCACCCAGCTGGGGATAGACCTCAGGTTTGCCTCTTTCCATCACCCCCAGAGCAATGGCCAGGTGGAAGCGACAAATAAGATTATTGTGAACCTGCTTAAGAAGAAGGTGGAGAACCTGAGGGGGAACTGGGTAGAGCAGCTCCCCTCCATCCTGTGGGCCTTACGAATGACCCTGAACACGGCCACCGGTGAGACCCCCTTCAAGCTCTCTCATGGGTGCGAGGCTGTCCTCCCTATAGAGTTCGAGGTTCGGTCCCTGCGGGTCAAGACCTCAGGAGAAGGAGATGAGGCTTGGAGATTTGGAAACGAAGAAGAGTTGCGCCTCTCGCTAGACATGGCAGAGGAGCTACGGGATGTTGCAGCCATCAGGCAGGAGGAGACCAAGCGGCGAATGGCCAAGTACTTCGAAAAACATGTTAGAATCAAGCAATTCGCCGAAGGGGACTTAGTACTGTAGAAGGTCGATGCAGCAGGGAGGTCGGCCCCTGTTGGCAAGCTCAACCCCAGCTGGGAAGGACCTTGCATAGTAAAGGAGGTTCTGGCAAATGGGGGTTACAACCTCCAGGATGTGGAGGGGAGGACCTTGAGCCACACCTGGAGTGGTGATGATTTAAAATGCTTTTACCCGTGAGGGAAAAAGGGGATTGTACTATTGTAGTCAAATATTATCATTTCGAAATATTGTCATACCAAAATGCTATCAGGACATGCTTCTTGCTTTAATCTAATATCTGCTTTCTCATCTTAATGATAAATAGGTATGGCTTGAAAAATCTTCATCAACACCTCGAGCTCGGCTCGGCCCCAGGTAGACCCGCTGCGCATGCTCTCATCTAGCTGGCAGGTCCGAAGGCTCGCCTATGGGGAAGAGGTTGGATATGAAATCTTCATCAACACCCCGAGCTCGGCTCGGCCCCAGGTAGACCCGCTGCGCAGGCTTTCATCCAGCTGGCAGGTCCGAAGGCTCATCTGTTGGGGAGAGGTAGGGTTTTGAAATCTTCATCAACACCCCGAGCTCGGCTCGGCCCTAGGTAGACCCGCTGCGCAGGCTCTCATCTAGCTGGCAGGTCTGAAGGCTCGCCTGTGGGGGAGAGGTTGGATATGAAATCTTCATCAACACCCCGAGCTCGGCTCGACCCCAGGTAGACCCACTGCGCAAGCTCTCATCTAGCTGGCAGGTCCGAAGGCTTGCCTGTGGGGGAGAGGTTGGATATGAAATCTTCATCAACACCCCGAGCTCGGCTCGGCCCCAGGTAGACTCGCTGCGCAGGCTCTCATCTAGCTGGCAGGTCCGAAGGCTCGCCTGTGGGGGAGAGGTTGGATATGAAATCTTCATCAACACCCTGAGCTCGGCTCGTCCCCAGGTAGACCTGCTGCGTAGGATTTCATCCAGTTGGCAGGTCCTAAGGCTCGCCTGTGGGGGAGAGGTTTGGTTTTGAAATCTTCATCAACACCCCGAGCTCGGCTCGGCCCCAGGTAGACCCGCTGCGCAGGCTTTCATCCAGCTGGCAGGTCCGAAGGCTCGCCTGTGGGGGAGAGGTTTGGTTTTGAAATCTTCATCAACACCCCGAGCTCGGCTCGGCCCTAGGTAGACCCGCTGCGCAGGCTTTCATCCAGCTGGCAGGTACGAAGGATCGCCTATGGGGGAGAGGTTTGGTTATGAAATCTTCATCAACACCCAGAGTTCGGCTCGGCCCCAGGTAGACCTGCTGCACAGGCTTTCATCCAGCTGGCAGGTCTAAATGCTTTCCTGTGGGGGAGAGGTTTGGTTTTGAAATCTTCATCAACATCCCGAGCTCGGCTCGGCCCCAGGTAGACCTGCTGCGCAGGCTTTCATCCAGCTGGCAGGTCCGAAGGCTCGCCTGTGGGGGTGAGGTTTGGTTTTGAAATCTTCAACAACACCCCGAGCTAGGCTCGGCCCCAGGTAGACTCACTGTGCAGGCTTTCATCTAGCTGGCAGGTCCGAAGGCTCGCCTGTGGGGGAGAGTTTTGGTTTTGAAATCTTCATCAACACCCCGAGCTCGGCTCGGCTCCAGGTAAACCCGCTGCGCAGGCTCTCATCCAGCTGGCTGGTCCGAAGGCTCGCCTGTGGGGGAAAGGTTTGGTTATGAAATCTTCATCAACACCCCGAGCTCGGCTCAGCCCCAGGTAAACCCGCCGCGCAGGCTCTCATCTAGGCGGCAGGTCCGAAGGCCCTCCTATGGGGGACAGGTTTAGTGTTTATAAATATTTTGACACGGATGTTCTAGGCAAGGCAAAAAGCACCCTAAGGACAGACCCAAAAGGGTCTCGGCCAAAAGGTTCTCGGCCAGGAGAGGTCTCGGCCGGAAGAGGTTTCGGCCAGGGGAGGTCTCGACCAGTAGATCCTTGCTGAGGGACCTCGCCAAACGAAGCTCCTGGCAGACCTAGGCAAGGAGACCGATCGTTCATGAAAGGTAAGGAGGGGCGGTCTTCCCTTAGCCTATGAATGACACTTATCCTAAATGGTTCTCGGTAGAAGGCGGGAGCGACGTGTCGGAACCTTGGGCTCTCGGCAGATTCTCACCTTTCGACCGCTAAGAGAGACTATCCTAGAGGGGGCCATGGGCCCCGGGCAGAAACAATCTTGAACATCATTCGTTTTTTAACAGTAAAAAAAGGGGAGAGAAGGGAGCAAAGTTACATTTACATTATAAACCGAATACAGTATTACAAAAACCAGAGCATCTCGCTCATTACAAAGAAGAAAAAGAAACCCCTCAGGGGGAAGCGCTATATCCGCTTGAGCTCTCGCTCGAGCTCCCGCTGGGGTCCCCACGTGGGCTTCCGCGGGAGCCCTCGCCCGATCTCTCCGCTAAGGTCTCGCCAACAGCCGCGGGAGATCTCGGGACGTCCGGGGACGGAGAGTCGGGTGCACCTGGGGGCTTCGGGATAGGCTCGAAGAGCTAGGGGACGAGCTGGGGAGCGGTCAGGGTCTCGCCACCCTCGTCCAAGCATCCCACGTCCCGCAACGTCTCGATCATCAATTTGGCCATCGCCTGGTCGTTGACCTGCAAGAGTTTGTCGATGTCGTACTCGAAGTAATTTCGGGTCTTCAGCCTTTCATCGAGCGTGGGACGGGGCGGGACCGCAGCTGCCGCCGTCTCCAAGCGCTTGACTTGGCCCTTCAACATGGCATTCTCGCACTCCACCCCGGCCAGTCGCGCGCGAAGCACCATGACTTACGGAGAGTCTTGCGTAGGAGCATTTTATCAACGGCGAGAACTAAAGTATGGATCTCATAGGCGAGAACGATGGTTGGAAAGGGTCTCGCTTACCTCCTCTGTCGGGCGCATGGAAAGGAGGCGTTGGGCATCCTCTAGCTCGATCTTTAGGGCCGCCGCCTCAGCAACCGCTTCCTCTCTTGCCTTGTACATGTCAAGGAAGTTCCGGTCGATGGTGTTGCTTCGGCGAGCACACATGTGCGCAAGCTCGAACCCACGCATCAGGTCCCGGATGGAATCGAAAGCGAGGAGGCGAGTAGACATTTGGTCATACAGGCCCGCAAAATCCCAGCTGTAGAGGTCGTAGCCCAGTGCGAAGGCCTCGCTGGTGACCTCATCGCCCTCTACCCAGCTCGGGAGTAGCGTCGAGTGGGATACTCGGTTGGCCTCTGGGTCCCATTGCAGCAAGGGCTTCCCTTCCACATCTAGGCTCTTCATGCCCATGCCAAAGTTCCTGTGCCCCTTCGGTATAGACTTGGGCGGAGGCTAGGCAGAGCTTGCGGCAGCCACTATCTCGGTGCCCACCTCACCGCCCGCCTCAACCGCGGCAGGAGGGTTCTCGGCAGGGGCCCCAGCACTGCACCTGGGGATGTCCCTCATCTCGCTGACCGCCGCTAGAATCTCAGCGAAAGACGTGCCCGGCAGGAGAGGTCGGGCGGACGAAGGCATCTTGGACTTCCCCTTCTCGGTGGCATACAGTTTTGGCCTCTTCACCCGTTGAGATGAGAAGCCTCTGGGTTTCCGCTTCGCAGCACCAGACGGCGGAGGCGGGGCTGGCTAGTCCCGGCAAGTGCGGGCCGCAGACTTCGCGAGAGCCAATGGATCTCCCGCAGTCTGGCCTTCGGCAGTTTGCATCTCGGGGAAGGGTTGGCGCAAGGGGATCTCCCGCTCTCCTACAAAGACAACGAATAACACTCAGCATCGAGGAGGGACGCGCAAACACCGAACAAAATAAAAAAGAGGCGAGATCTAACCTTCGCCAGGAGGAACGAGGGGAAGAGAGTCGACGTCCTGCCTAAGGAAGGGGACGTCAAACTCCTTGGTCCCAAAGAATTCGAGGAGCGCGCCCTCGCGGGACCCCAGGGAGGGCAGCTTGTAAGCGGCATCCTCATATTGAACTGGCGCGAGCGGGACGTTCCCGAAGTTGCCGGAGACGAAAACAAATTTCTCGCCCCAATGATGATGCTTGTTGGCAAGACCGGTTGTTTTATGCAGCTGCCCGGAGAAGAAGACGACTCCTCCCTTCGCGCGGAAGGTAAACAGCTTCCGGAAGATCGAGAGGTTGAACTCTATCCTTTAGGATCGCATGTAGCAGATGAACGCTACAAGGATGGCGAACAATTCAGATTCAGCTGCGCGGGAATGACTCCTTAGTAGCGGAGGGCGAGGCGCATCTCTGGCCAAAGAGGGAGGCGAAATCCCACCTCGAAGTGTTCGAGGGGGATCGCGAGCTCTCCCTCTCGCGCAGTGTTCACCATATTGTTTTTGTCTGGGTTTCTCGCGGTGAAGTTGGCGGGAACGTATCGGGACGTGATCAGCTGATACTCGTCCAAGGTTAGACGGCAGGACAGAAATCGGTGCCTCCGGAAAGCTTCCGCGCAATGACAGCGTCCCTAGTTCTCGCCAGACATTGTGACTAAAGTGTTCAAAGGCGAAATATAGAGGGAAGTGAGGCGAGAGCAAGACGTTCTCGGCAGTGTGTGAAAGCGAAAGGAAGAGAGGGGGAGGTTCCGGATCAGAGAAATAAATGTGGTGGGTGAATCCACCTATTTATAGAAAGCTGTGATGAATGATGATTTTCCCGGAAAGGGCGGCGTAGGTACAGCTATCACGCCCTAAGTCAACGGCGCCTCGGTCCCCCGCCCGAATTGACAGTGACTGATCGACAACCCTAGTTCGCGCAAGAGTCGCACTGTACGGTAGAATCGAAAGTGAAGAACATTCTCGCTAAGCGAGACCTAAGATAACAACGATAACGATAGTTAACCAATGAAAACAGTTCACAAGATCGCAAGCGGTCCACGACTCAAACAATTAAGAAAAACATAATTAAAAGACATGGTACATGGCGAGAAGGGAAGGCAAGAGGTAAGGGGAGGCGAGATAGCAAGAATCAATAAGGCTCCCAACGCCAGCGTACTCGCTCTCGCTGTCGGGTCCTCGGAGGCGCCAACGGGTTGAAATAGGAGGAGAGCACGGTGTACCCTAGATTGATCCGGCGAGCTTGGTCTCTTATCCGCACAAGGCACCTCCCGAGAGAAGATCCCGCAGTAGGGCAGCCAGGCCGCTCTGCCTCGCTTAGAAAGTAATCTCGCTCCAGGGTCTCCAGCCTTTGCTCCACCGACCTGCGGAACTTCCTCGCTGCGTAGGCCTGGGACCACTCCCGGCGCGAGAGTTTAGAGAGGATGGCCACGACCCTTTTCCCTCTCCTTCTCGCGCTTCCCGCACCAATCATGATTTCTTCCATCTCGTCAGAGGAGGGGAAGGGAGAGCTGTTGCCATCCTCCTCTCCATCCCCGTCATCGTCCTCATCCTCGTAAGCTCCCAATCGCAGGTCCGAATCTCCTGAGAAGGCAATCTGGCGGTCAGTACAAGAACAGGGTAAGGGCAGCAACAGTATGTGGCATACCAGCACTGTGGCTAGAGCCGTCGGCCGGGGGAAGGCGAGAGGGCTCGGGTTCTCCCTCAGCATCCCTCCCAAACAGGAGATGGAGGGGCTTTCCACGGCCCGGACAGAAGATCTCGTGCGCCGTAATCTCCGCAGGGCCCGAAGTCTGGGGAGGGTCGCGGTCCCTCTCGGAACAGTCCGCCTCCGGCATCAGGGATGGGCGGCAGGCGCCTCACCTACGGAAGGGTGAGGCTTGATTGCTGGATTGTCGCGGGGGGGGGGGGGACCTATGCGACAGTGTCCTGCAAGGTAAGACTCGGGCAGGCATTTGCAGGCGCTGCGAGAGCCCCACCCAAGGGTTAGAATGACCAAAAGAAAAGCGGACAAAAAAGGAGGGACTACCTGGAGGTCCCGAACCATCGGCGGGAGCTCTTTCCAGATCTTGCGGCTGATCCTCAGGAGGGCGAGGCGTCAACGGGTCCGGGGGCACCGGCAGAAGCCCAGTACCTCCTTCTGGGACCACTTTCAAGGAAAGGTTCAGTGACCAGTTCTCAAGTACAGCAGTCCGTTAGTCGGCGAGACGTACCCTCTGCAGCAAAAGAGGATCGGCCGCACGACCAGGGGATGGAGTGGGAGAGGCTCGGTGCTCCCGTGAGGGGTCCCGAGGGGCCTTCTTCGTCTTCTTCTTATTCTCTTTCAACGGCGGCGGAGGCTCCACAGTGGGTGCCTCTCCCACCAGCCAAGGAACCACTAGGGCATTATTGGCAAGGGCCCGCGCTTGCGCCGCCTTTATGCAGTCCTGAAGATTCTGCGAGAGTTGCTTACCAGCTTGTTTCGGGCACATCGCGAGGTCACGCGAGATCTCAGGGGGGGCAACAACGGTTAGGGGAAGATTTACGGCCGCCTATCCGCACATATATATAGCCGTGGTATGGCCCACCAAAAGATTCTCCTTTTGAAATGACACGTGCCCAACAAATATTGCTGGGTTGGACGTGTCTTTTCGAGCGTAGGGCTAGCTCAAAAAGGGCGGGGATTGTGCACAACCCCATATTCGCTGGGTGGGACCCAGGGGAATTAACGATAGGGGTTCGACCACCCCCAAGTTAGCTCGGGCCTGAAGACCAGAAGAGCTCTCGTGCCGGAGGAGCTCCCGCCTAGGAGCAAGAAAGATCCCACCCATGGCAAGAAGCGGGCGAGAAGGCACGGTGCTGAGTGAGCTTCACTCTCTCAGCGCCATGATCAACAAGGGCACTAAGTGAGCTTCACTCACTCAGCGCCATGGTCAGCAGCAAGGGCGCTGAGTGAGCTTCACTCACTCAGCTCCATGGTCAGCAACAAGGGCGCTGAGTGAGCTTCACTCACTCAGCGCCATGGTCAGCAGCAAGGGCGCTGAGTGAGCTTCACTCACTCAGCGCCATGGTCAGCAGCAAGGGCACTGAGTGAGCTTCACTCACTCAATGCCTGGGTCAGCAGTGAGGGCGTTGAGTGAGCTCCACTCACTCAACGTCGCGTCCAGCAGCAAGGGCGTTGAGTGGGATCCACTCACTCAACACTGCATCCAGCGACAACATCAAGATTAGAGGAGCTCCCGCTTAGGAGCAGGTCCCGCCTAGAGGCAGGCGAGAAGCGTTCACCTTCGGTTAGCCGGGACCCGCTCTCGGCAGAGCCTGCAAGAAGGCGGGGGCTAGCTCAGCGTTAGACTTGACACTTCTTTTTTGGCTCCCGCCAAAGGAAGGCGACAGGGTTCTCAACACAGAGCTCTCGCCGAGTGGGGCCCAGGTTCATGGTAAAATGTCTTAATTTCCCCTTGGTAAAATCACCCTTATACCCTCAGGGGATGTTTTTAACACTTCTCAGACATCGGGATTTGGCTATTGGCAGACTAGCCAGGGGTATTTATGTAACTTCAGGTCAGCAAAAGGTTATAAATAGACCCATTAGGGCTCCTTAGAAAGCGGACTCTCATTTTTCTCTGAATCTCTAGTGCTTTCTGAGGAGATCCTAGCCCAGCTTTTGGCTTTGGAGGGGAAAGCTCTCAGAGATCTTCCTGGTGTGAGGTGGGACCTCCCTGCTGAGGCTTTGGGTCAGTTCTAAGTCGTTAGCTACCAGTCGAGGGGAGGGCTTGAGAGAAGTAGGCGTTGGCTGTGCCCCTGTTTTGAACATTCGTTGAGGTCAATTTTGGCTTCAACATGCCCCCAACTCAAAATCATGAACCAGATAATTGGCTTTATGCTTCTTCAGTTGCCTCGAAGCATAAGCAATCACGTGCCCATGCTGCATCAATAATGCTTCCATTCCTTGATATGACACATTTGTGTAAACTTGAAATACTTCCTTCCCAGATGAAAGGGCTAGGATGGGTGTGGTGGTAAGTCTATATTTCACCTCTTGGAATGCAGCTTCACACTTGCGTGTCCACTCGTATGACACACCTTTCTTTGTCAAAGCAGTGAGAGGAAGGGCAATCTTTGAGAATCCTTTCACAAACTTATAATAATACCCAACATGTCTAAGGAAACTTCGTACATCGAACACTGACTTCAATGGTATACATTCCTTCATGGCATGCACCTTGGTCGGGTCAACGGCTAGTCTAGCTCCTTTAATCACATGGCCCAAGAAGGAAACCACTTAGAGCCAAAATTCACAGTTGTATAACTTAGCAAACATCGAGTGTTCTTTTAACTTTTTCAAAACTAAGGCCAAGTGTTCCGCATGCTCCTCCTCTATCTTTGAATAGACCAAAATGTCATCGATGAAGATAACGACGAAGACATCTAAGTACGGCTCGAATACCAAGTTCATCAAACTCATGAAAGCCGAATGGGCGTTCGTGAGCCCAAACGTCATCACGGTGAACTCATATAGACCGTACCTCGAACACATATAGACAGTACCCTGAGTGCAGATCTAGTTTGGAAAACCAGTGCGCTCATACTAACTGATCGAATAACTCATCGAGCAGGGGTAGAGGATAGTTGTTCCGCACCGTTTAACGATTGATTTCCCGGTATTTAATATATAACCTTAGTGTTCCATCCTTTTTCTTGACAAATAGGACATGGGCTCACCAAGGTGTGAACTGAGACAAACAAACCCTGATTCCACTAACTCTTGCAACTGAACATTGAACTCCACAAGTTCCTTTGGGTCCATTCTGTAAGGGGTCCGAGAGATAGGCTTGGCACTCAGTAATAACTTAATTTGAAAGTCCACCTCTCTATACGGGGGTAATCCTGGTAATTTCTCAAGTAATACCTCATGGAAATACAACACTATTTTAATATCTTTCAAATCAACTACCATCTGTAAGACCCCCTTTTTTTTCTTTTAAAACACCAGGGTCTTAGTCCTAGAACCGCCACTTTGCGGTGACACCTTCATGCCCTGAAGGGTCATCACCACAAAGTGCCGATTCTGCCGGCCAATTCGATCACAGAAAGGTAGCATAATAAAGTAAACACAAGTCCACAAAAAATCACATATATAGAAAAAGGTAATAAAATCTCTACGAAGGGAGTGTCCACATAATAATATATCAGAGTACTAAAATACGGGCTTATGCCCGGTATATCATAATCCTCACTACAGGTCACTCATGCGGAAGCAAAAAACAAAACATCTACTCAAGGTCGAGACTCACGGTCCTGGCTGTATGAACTCCGAAGCTAGACTGCCCCATCTCCAAGCGCACCGGTATCTGGGGCTTCTCCCCCATGCTGGACTCCACAATCCCCTAAAATGCTGTAGTTCGAAAACCGTTAGTCATAAAGACTAAGCCCTATAATCCCCTACCCCTTCCCCAATGGCTCCTAGGTACAGACCGAAGAGGAAGAAAGGGAAGGACATGAAAGTGGAGATTAAATCAAAAGAAAACAAGTGGAAGCGGAACAAAACTAGCAATTCTATAATAATTAAGGGCAATAAGACGAAATATGAAAAGTAAACTTAACTTATGTGAGAACAAATAAGCCAAGGGGTCTTCTGCAAGGCTCCCATAGTATAAAGTGTCCCATACCACTTATAAGTTAGGTGTCAGGGGTTAAATGAATCGATTATACTATGACATGCAAGTGGGTATGATGGAACATGCAGGTGTAACACACACACCCGACTCTGCGCACACAGACCTTTAGTTTCCCCTTTCAGAGCCGTTACATCCCAGGATACCTCCGTAGTGGAAGATGGAAGAAGTGGGTTGGGCCTCACCCATCTTTAAACCAGTAAAGCACTACCGGTCAGACCAATCGTACGCCTCAACGCTTGGTGCACGAAGCGGACTCCTGCGTACTCTTGTCGGCTGGCGGACCGGACTTCTGTTGGCGAAGTGCTAACCACACTGGCCGAGTCAGCGTATTGGCGTAGGTGCATCGACCCTCCAATACTGAAGAACCACCACCTTAATTTTCTTTCCTTTTATGCACATGCAAATTTAATCGTAATCAACAAAAACTGAGCCGAAGCAACCCGGACCAAAACGTCCGTCTCTTAACCACTCGAGCCGAAGCTCCCTGGACTATTCCGTCCATCTCTTAACAAACCGAGCCGAAGCTCCCAACAATCTTCCGGTGCTAACAGTGTTTGTGAAATGTGAGATCCTAATTACTAGGTTACTCTTTTCAGTTTGTTATTACAGTTTACGTTAACCCAGGACTGCCCCCGGTATTCCCTATGAAGGGCTCTCAAAGGGCACTAGGAACTATGATGGTAGCTGAAGCCCATCGTTCCCTTTTGCAAGGCACTTATTGTTATTGGTTGATTCCCTTTACTGATTCCCTTCTCATATTACGATAGACTAACTTAGGGTTATTTTTAACCTTCCTCTCTTCGGGAAAGACGATCTTTCGTCGAACCCGAGCACCTCTTAACTCTAGCTAACACCACTTCTCATTACTCTTCATATCAATCTATTGCGATATCATCCACAACTGTCCACCCAGACAAAATAACTAACTCCAACAACTATCCCAGATCATGTCCTATTGCAATTTAACAATTTGCTATATGCACACCAACCTAGACTATATGTCGAACTGGTTAGGCAATGATCCAATACTCATCCAAATGCCCTAAATTATTTAATTGAGACTTATCATGATATAATTAGCCTAAATCCCGAAAATGGTAATTTTCCTAATTTATCTGTCATTTAATTAATTTCCTCAGAAATTCCAAGGGCTACCAGTTTGAAAAAGAACTACCCTAAGTTCTTATGCAAGATGTTCAACAAAATTATAGTAAATATTACGTAATCTCAATATGGTAAATCCAAAGTATCACAATTTTTTCTATCATCAAAAAGACACTAAAAATATTTTAGTAATATTTTCTTTATTTCGTTATTTGTGATTCAAGTACAGAGAATATCCATCCAAAAATTATAAATTAATTATACTATGCAGATAAAATCTAAAAAAAAGCATTGGCCCAGTTTCATAATTTTTCAGCAAGTATTGATCTCTAAATAAATAATTATCAAATATCTCCTTAAGGTGGACTTGTAAAGAAAGTACCGTAACTACAATTCTTAAAATCATGAATAAATGTCTACAAGCATATAATAGCCTGAAAGTCTCAATTCCTAAGAATCATAATTTTTCAATAGAAATATCATCCATAATTAATTTTTAAACCATAAAAGCCTTTTTTAACATTTGTGAAGGAAGTACTAGATTTACTAAACTTAAAATTATACAAAAAATCAGGAGCAATAATCTTGACATAAAACATTTACTTCCATGATTTCATGTGGTTTTAATGAACAAAAAGATCCAAATAATTAAAACATCAATTAGGGCTATAACAAATATTACAAATGAAGTGCTGGAAATACACATCATAAAATTCCAGTAAAATTGCTATAGATTCTACCCTATCTAAAACACACTCTACCCGAGTTTCACAGCTTTTAGATAATGTTTAGTAATAGATTTTACTTATTAGGTATTTTACCCTAAAGATAAGGTTAGGGTTTTGAGGTATCTACCTATCTCAAAATCCTCCGAGATTTCATCCAGATGATTTAAATTATGTTAACGTCGACTCTACTGAATTTCAAGGCAATACAACGGCATTTGCCCCAATGTCCTTCACAACCCTCAAAACCCTCCATTGAGGGTTTGAGCTTGGATCCTAGGGTAAATCAACCCTAAACCTTACCATTTTTCCCAAGTGGGTAATAATAATCCTTCTAAGTCAGTGGTCAAAATATCAGCCTCTGTTGAGCTTATTCGACTATTCCAACATCTTAGTGCACTTTTTAACTCAAAACGTCTCATTAATGCCTAGTTAGGATCGGAGATTTCCTACCCAAAACTCATCCCAATGAGTTGGAATTTTGTAAAAAACTAGGTTTTATAGCCAGGGACCACTCACCAAAATTTGGAGGGTTTGGTGGTCATTTGACCACTTAGATAAATTACTCAAACTTTATTAAATTAAAACAAAAACTTTAGGCAAAGTATCTCCAAAAATTCCCATTTTGGGACAGCCTCTAGATATGGCTACGTGTAACCACCTTCCTAAATTTCAGGTCATTTGGACAAGGGACGAAGAGTGGACATTGATTTTCGTTCCTGTCCAACTCTAGGTACAGCCCCCACTAAAACGGGTGTTGCGGTCAAACCACATACCCAAATGAGTTGAAATCAATTTTAAATTAATTTAGACTCGAAGGGCTACATCTTTCGTGACTGGCCATTTTTCCTAACTCGGTCTCTAAGTGCCTCGTTTTGCAGCCTCAATATATGCCAGTTTTATATATATTTTCCTTATATACTATATTCAAAACTTTATAATATAAATATGTTTTACTGTTCATCTTCTACAGAACCCGTGAACTGAAACAAGACAACATATATTTCCTGTAGCTCATCCGTGATCCATCGCCGGCCGTCGGGTCACTTCCCTGGCCAGCCACCACCACCACCACCTCCGTCGAGGTGATGGCTATCGTTCGGCTGTGTTTTGGCCGTCAGAGGTGGCAGTTTCCGGCGTACCCGAAAATATATTTTTCATGGTTTTCCATGAAAACACGAGATAGGTCCTGCTCTTCTAGCACGAATTTCATTTCTAAGATCCTAAGATCTACCCATAAGAGAAGAAGTAGAGGAGGACCTTGTTCGCGGTTTGGAGGCGAGATGAACGTCGGATTGTCATGGAGCGGTGGTGGCGTTCCTGAACTTCTCCTACAACAAGAACAATAATCTGAATCCCTTTGGTCAAGAGTGTAACCTTCTCATCTTTCTCTAAGGGGGCTTTTATAGATCTCCAAGTGGGGAGGGGAAAGGGTGAAGCATTCATGGCCATGAATGCTCTCTTAATAATATTTTGGTTATGGTGGTGGGAGAGGAAAAGGTGGAAGGTGAAAAGACTGATCTAGGTGGAAATTTCCTATTGAACCAACACTTTCTTGTTTTATTAAATAATTAGAGAAGGAAACGGCCCATAAATACTCCTTGTGTAACTTTCCATACAAGAATTTATTATAACGCGTGTTAGAATAATTTCGGGCCAGAACCGACGTTTCGGCCTTTGTCACGGGCGTGACATGTAGGTCACGGGCATGACAGGCCCGAGTGGAAAAGTATGAGTTCGACGATCGTCTTCCTGAGATCGATGATCGTTGAAGGGTGGTCACGCCCTAGGTAACGGGCGTGACACGTCGGTCACGGGCGTGACACGTCGGTCACAGGCGTGACACGTTGGTCATGGGCGTGACAGTCTCGGGGGTCAAATTCTGCACTTGACGATCGTCGACCGGAGATCGACGATCGTCGAAGGTGGGGGGGGGGGGGCGTCACGCCCTTGGTCACGGGCGTGACATGTCGATCATGGGCGTTACATGTACGTGATGCAAATTTTGAGTTCGTCGATCATCTTCCTGAGATCGACGATCGTCGAAGGGGGTCACACCCTAGGTCACGGGCGTGACAGGTAGGTCACGGAAGTGACCAACCCGTGACTGAAAATTCAGAGCTCGCCGATCGTCTCTCTGCGGTCGACGATCGTCGAAGGGGTCACACCCTAGGTCACGGGCGTGACGGGTCGGTCACGGGCGTGACCAACCCGTGACCCGAAATCTTGGTCGATGGACTTCAATTCTTGGGATTCCTAGGGTTCTGTCATGATAGACCGACTCCTAGGGGTTTAATCGGAAATGAGATGTTACAAATCCCAATAAACAAAACAAAAATTTTGTCCCCGAAATTAAGGTTAAGCCTACGAGGATTTCTACTGAAATAAAATAACTTGTAACATCCCTTATGGTTTTCATATTGAGTCGAAGCGAGATTACTTGTTTGATAAACGAAGGCAATCTCTCCAATAAACAAAAGATTAGCCCCTACTTTCCTGCGCATACCTAGGTTCTCAATTTCCCTTATCTAGTCCTACCAGTTTAATACAAGAAGGTAATATATAGTATACCAAGTGGTGGTGAGGTATACCTGACTGAACAACTCCAGGTATTTTTTTCCTCATTAGGTCCTGCAGTTCCCAGGTGTGCTCCTCCTGACCGTGGTTCCTCCACAGAACCTTGACTAAGGGGATCTTCTTACGGCGCAAGATCCGTACTCCTTTTTCATCGATCTGAACCGGCTCCAAGTGAATAGACTGGTCTGAAGCTACCGGCCCTTCGGTGGTAAAAATCTGCTGCTCCGGGCATAGTAGAGCCCTCCTCAGCGAAGACATGTGGAAGACGTCGTGTAGAGCTGCCAGCTCTGGTGGCAACTCCAGCCTGTAGGCTAGGGCCCTGATCCGCTCCAGGATTCTGTAAGGGCCCATATACCTAGGGCTGAGCTTCTTTCTCTGACCGCGCACTCGTGATACTCCATGCGTGGGCCGGATCTTCAAAAACACTCGGTACCCCACCTAAAACTCCACCTGACGATACTGGGCATCATAATACTTAGCTTGTCTGCTCTGCGCCTCTAACATCCTGTCTCTGATCAGTCTCACCTGAGCCTCGGTGTCCTCAACAAAATCTGATCCCAACGCCTTCAGAACCTCATCCAGAACCCAGGAAAGCGGGGTCCTGCATTTCCTTCCATATAAGGCTTCATAAGGTGCCATCCTGATGTTGGACTGGTAGCTATTATTATAGGAAAACTCGACCAGGGGTAGGAGCTTCTCCAACGATTACCCGCAGTCCAAAATGTAGAGCCTCAAAAGATCTTCCAGCATCTGATTGGTGCGTTCCGTCTGCCCATCCTTCTGAGGATGGAATGCGGTGCTGAAGGTCAATTGCGTGCCTAAGTAAGCCTGCACGGATCTCCACTCCCTGGAAGTGAACCGGCCATCCCGATCCGACACGATCGTCTTGGGCACCCCGTGATATCGAACGAACTGCTCCACAAATCTTCGCACAAGTACTCCCACAGAGTCATCCTTCCTTATCGGAATGAATCTGGCCATCTTCGTCAACCGATCGACGATGACCCAAATCGAGTCTTTTCCCGTCCGTGATTGGGGGAGTCCATGAATAAAATCCATCACGATGTCCTCAAATTTCCACTCCGGCACCGGGAGTGACTGTAGCAATCCAGCCGGGTTCCTGCACTCCACCTTAACCAACTAGCATGCCTCGCAATGAGTCACGAAGTATGTAATGTCCTTCTTCATCCCTGGCCAAAACATCATCTTCTTTAAGTCTGCAGTCATCTTCGTGACCCCCGGGTGCACCGAGTTTCTGCTGTTGTGGGCCTCCGCCATGATATCTTCCCGTACCTGGCCTTCTTCTGGTATATAGGTCCGACCTCTAAAGCATACCACGCCGTCCCTCAACATGTTATCCCCTGCTGCACCGTTCTCCAAGGCCCAGAATATCGGCTCGAATTTGGCATCCCGCCTCTGCACATCTCTAACTCGGTCCCGGATATCGTCTGTAGCACTCATCGCAGCCAAATACTCCATGTAAAGCTCGGGGTCCTCGCACGACACCAGTGTGATGTGCATATCCTCAAATCTCCTCACCAGCTCCATAGACATAACCTGGGGCCCGGCTTCAGAAGTGGCAGCTCTCCGACTCAATGCGTCGGCCACCACGTTTGCCTTCCCTGGATGGTAGCGAATCTCATACCGGTAATCCGCTAAGAACTCCACCCAGCGCGTCTTCCTGATATTTAGCTCCTTCTGCGTGTCCACGTATTTCAGGTTCTTGTGGTTGGAGTAGATGTCGCAGTGGATTCCATAAAGATAGTGGCGCCAGACCTTCAGAGCAAAAACGACCGCTCCCATCTCAAGGTCGTGCACCGGGTAGTTCTGCTTGTGCTTATTCAACTAGCGAGACTCATATGCAATCACATGGACCTTCTGCATCAGTACAGCTCCCATACCCTGGTAGGAAGCGTCGGTGTAGACCTGAAAACCTTCTCTCCCCGAGGGGAGAGTAAGTATGGGGGCCGAGGTGAGTCGATCTTTCAGCTCCTGGAAAGCCGCCTGGCACTATGGCGTCCACACAAAGGGAACATCCTTCTTTGTCAAGGATGCGAGCGGAAGGGCGATCCGAGAAAACCCCTCCATGAATTTCCGGTAATAACCGGCAAGTCCCAAGAAGCTCCTCACATCCGTGGTCGTCTTCAGTTGAGGCCAATCCCTGACTGCCTGAATCTTGGCCAGGTCCACTGCCAACCTGGCTCCGCTGATAATGTGGCCTAGGAAAGCCACCTCCTTCAACCAAAACTGACACTTGCTGAACTTCGCAAAATGGTGATGCTCCCGCAACCTCTCTAGAGTCAGTGCCAAATGCTGAGTGTGCTCCTCCTCCGTCCTATAGTTGATCAGGATGTCGTCTATGAATACTATGATGAACACATCCAAGTAGGCCTCGAAAACCCGGTTCATGAGGCTCATGAATGCCGACGGAGCATTCGTGAGCCCGAAGGGCATCATGGTGAACTCATACAGGCCATATCTGCTACTGAAGGCCATCTTCGGGATATCCTCCTCCTGGATCCGTAGCTGGTAGTATCCTGACCTCTAGTTCAGCTTCGAGAAATAATGGGCTCCCTCTAGCTGGTTGAACAATTCGTCTATCCGTGGGAGCGGATAGGTATTCCGGACGGTCATCCTATTTAGTTCTTGATAATCGATGCACAAGCGAAGTGTCCCATCCTTCTTCTTCACGAATATGATCGAGGCTCCCCATGGCGAGGAACTTGGTCTAACAAATCCCTCCTCCACCCACTCCTGCAACTGAGTCTGAAACTCCGCCAACTCCTTCGGAGCCATCCGATAGGGAGCCCTGGATATCGGCTTAGCCCCCGACACCAACTGAATCTGAAAATCCTTCTCCCTGTACGGAGGCAATCCTGGCATCTTCTCTGGAAACACATCGGCGTAATCACAAACCACCGGTATATTGGCAATCCGATCCTTATCCTTGGTCATCTCGAACAACACCTGGTATACCTCGTCTCCCTGCAGATGGGCCTTGATGGCCTGAACTGAAGATAAGAGTATATGAGAGGAAGGTCTTATACCTTCGATGATAATGAAAGAGTCCTGTGTCTCACGGTGATCCTCTTCTCTTGGAAATCAATCTGGGCATGTTTCCAGTGTAGCCATGCCATGCCAAGGATCAGTCGTAGTCCGTCAGCTTCAAAAGCTTCGCTGGAGCCTCGAACGCCTTTCCACTAATTTCTGCCTCCATATTGCAGTGGTTTGAGGTAAGGAGTTCAGATCCATCAGGTAGTCGCACCCTCATCTTCGAGCCCGTGAATCGCTCCACGCCTTCCAGTTCTTCTACGAATGCCTCCGTCACAAAGGAGTGAGTAGCTCTAGTATCGAAAAGCTTACGGGCAGGCTTGCCGCTGATGAAGACTATACCTGGGGTGAATAGATGTCTTAGGGTTCTATCATGAGTTTTCTTTCTTTGTTAATCTATCTAGTGCGGTTCTAAGATTTAACAACTGAGAGGAAAATTCTATGAAAATAACAAAGCATTGCAGTGTACCTACTATGACCTACTCTGGATTCCGAGGCTGCGCAAGGTCTAAAGCATACACCTGCTCCATTTCCTGTCTACGATCTCCCTCTGGTATCCACGACCTCGTCTGCGTCCTCGGCCTCCGAAATGCTGAGCAGGTGGGCCACCCTGTGGTGCTGGAGGTGGTGCCCCCCTCATGGGGCAGTTTCTCCTGAGGTGCCCAATCTGATGACAATGGAAGCACTCTAGTGGGGGATACGCCATACCCCCGGGTCTCGGCATCTCCTGCATCCGAAGATGTTGAGGGGCCAATATCACCTGCTCCCTCGGCTCCTGCCTCACTTCCTGACGAGGCAGGTCCTCTGTCCTTCTCCCCTCTGGTATAGCACCTCACCGCTGGTCATTTCTGGCTCTCCGGCCCTGATCCTCCGCTTGCCGCTTCCGGCCCCGAGTGGTGTGTCAATCAGCCTCGATCCTCTTTGCCATCTCCAAAATCCGGGAGATAGGCCTGTCGGATACAAACAACAAAGCCTCCATCAAGTCCTCTCGCAGGCCCTTATAGAACCTCTTGATGTACCCTGCTTCGTCCAGCTGGTAATAATCTGCATATCGAGCCAATTGGTTGAACTCCCGATGGTACTCTACCACCGTCCGGGTGCCCTGCTTCAGCTGTAAGAACCGCTCCTCCAACTCATCCCTGGCCGACTGCGAAACAAAATGCTCCAGCAGCGCGGCCCTGAACTCTTCCCATGTAACTTCCGCAACCTCCTGTCGGCAAACGTCGTGTCCAGCAGTGTCTTCCACTACCTCTTGGCATGGGACTCCAGGCAAGACACAACCAGATCCATCCTCTCCTCCCAGGGGCACCGTATCCCGATCAGCATCTCGTACATAATATCCAGCCACTCTTCCGTCCGAACCGCCGACTCTGTCCCCAAGTAGGACGGGGGAGAAAGTCCTCAGAAGATGTTCAACCAGTTGGCCCCCGGGTTTGGCTGCGGGACAAGAACCTGCTAGGCCCTAAAAGCCTCCAGGATGGCTGTCAAAGTCTATCCTATGTCCGACTGAAGGAAGGGAGTGGGGACCGGTGGAGGTGGTGCAACATCCTGAGCCTGTTGAACTCCACCTTATGGCATAGGCTGTGCTGGAGGCTACGTAACAAAAACCCATACTGAGAAAACGTTCAATCTTTAATAAAAGTGGACAATTTATATGTGATCCCCATATGGGCACACCACTGCTTCCGCTGCTTAGTTTGTCCCCAAACTAAACTCGAGCGGGGGTGACCCAGGGTTAGTGGACTGCTACCTTTTTTTGATCGATGTTTCCCTCTGATACCACTTGTAAGACACCCTTTTTTTCTTTTAAAACACCGGGTTCTTAGGCCCAGAACCGCCACTTTGCGGTTACACCTTCACGCCCTGAAGGGTCATCACCACAAAGCGCCGATTCCGCCGGCCAATTCGATCACAGAAAGGTAGCACAATAAAGTAAACACAAGTTCATAGAAAAATCACATATATAGAAAAAGGTAATAAAATCTCCACGAAGGGAGTGTCCACATAATAATATATCAGAGTACAAAAATACGAGCTTATGCCCGGTACATCATAATCCTCACTACAGGTCACTCATGCGGAAGAAAAAACAAAACATCTACTCAAGGTCGAGACTCATGGTCCCGGCTGTATGAACTCCGGAGGTAGACTTCCCCATCTCCAAGCGCACCGGTATCTTGGGCTGCTCCCCCGTACTGGGCTCCACGGTCCCCTAAAATGATGTGGTTCGAAAACCGTTAGTCATAAAGACTAAGTGCTATCATCCCCTACCCCTTCCCCCATGACTCCTAGGTACCGAGCGGAGAGGAAGAAAGGGAAGGACATGAAGGGGGAGATTAAATCAAAAGAAAACAGGTGGCAGCGGAACTAAACTAGCAATTCTATAATAATTAAGGGCAATAAGACGAAATATGAAAAGTAACCTTAACTTATGTAAGAACACATAAGCCAAGGGGTCTTCTGCAAGGCTACCATCGTATAAAGTGTCTCATACCACTTATAGGTTAGGTGTCAGGGTTTAAATGAATCGATTATGCTATGACTTGCAAGTGGGTATGATGGAACATGCAGGTGTAACACACACACCCGACTCTGTGTACTCAGACCTTTTGTTCCCACTTTCAGAGCCATTACCTCCCAGGATACCTCCGTAGTTGCAGACGGAAGCAGTGGGTTGGGCCTAGCCCACTTCTAAACAAGTAAAGCACTACCGGTCAAACCTATCGTACGCCTTAACGCTTGGTGCATGAAGCAGACTCCTGCGTACTCTTGTCGGCTGGCGCACCAGACTTCTGTTGGCGAAGTGCTAACCATACTGGACGAGTCACCGTATTGGCGTCGGTGCATCGACCCTCCAATATCGAAGACCCACCACCTTAATTTTCTTTCCTTTTATGCACATGCAAATTTAATCGTAATCAACAAAAACTGAGCCGAAGCTCCCCGGACCAAAACGTCCGTCTCTTAACCAATCGAGTCGAAGCTCCCTGGACCATTCCGTCCATCTCTTAACAAATCGAGCCGAAGCTCCCAACAATCTTCTAGTGCTAACAGTGTTTGTGAAATATGAGATCCTAATTACTAGGTTACTCTTTTCAGTTTGTTATTAAAGTTTACGTTAACCCAGGACTACCCCCGGTATTCCCTGTGAAGGGCTCTCAAAGGGCACTAGGAACTATGATGGGAGCTGAAGGCCATCGTTCCCTTTCGCAAGGCACTTATTGTTATTGGTTGATTTCCTTTACCCATTCCCTTCTCATATTACGATAGACTAACCTAGGGTGATTTTTAACCTTCCTCTCTTCGGGAAAGACGATCTTTCTTCGAACCCGAGCACCTCTTAACTCTAGCTAACACCACTTATCACTACTCTTCATATCATTCTATTGCGATATCATCCACAACTGTCCACCCAGACAAAATGACTAACTCCAACAACTATCACAGATCATGTCCTATTGTAATTTAACAATTTTCTATATGCAGACCAACCTAGACTATATGTCGAACTGGTAAAGCAATGATCCAATACTCATCAAAATGCCCTAAATTATTTAATGGAGACTTATCATGATATAATTAGCCTAAATCCCGAAAATGGTAATTTTCCTAATTTATCTGGCATTTAATTAATTTCCTCAAAAATTCCAAGGGCTACCGGTTTGAACATGAACTACCTTAAGTTCTCATGCAAGATGTCCAACAAAATTATAGTAAATATTACGTAAGCTCAATATGGTAAATCCAAAGTATCACAATTTTTTCTATCATCAAAAAGGCATTAAAACTATTTTAGCAATATGTTCTATATTTTGTTATTTGTGAATTAAGTACAAAGAATATCCATCCAAAAATTATAAATTAATTATACTATGCAGATACAACCTTAAAAATAGCATTGACCCAATTTCATAATTTTTTAGAAAGTATTAATCTCTTAATAAATTAATTACCAAATATCTCCTAAAGGTGGACTTGTAATGAAAGTACCGTAACTACAATTCTAAAAATCATGAATAAATGTCTACAAGCATATAATGGCCTGAAAGTCTCAATTCTTAAGACTCATAATTTTTCAATTGAAATATCATTCATAATTAATTTTTAAACCATAAAAGCCCTTTTAAACATTTGTGAAAGAAGTACTAGATTTACTCAACTAAAAATTATACAAAAATTCAGGAGCAATCATCTTGACCTAAAACATCTACTTCCAAGATTTCATGGGGTTTTAATGAACAGAAAGATCTAAATAATTAAAACATCAATTAGGTCTATAACAAACGTTACAAATGAAGTTCTAGAAATAGACATCATAAAATTTCAGTAAAATTGCTATAAATTATACCCACTCCAAAACACACTATAACCGAGTTTCATAGCTTTTAGATAATGTTTAGTGATAGATTTTCTTATTTGGTATTTTACCCTAAAGCTAAGGTAAGGGTTTTTAGGTATTTACCTATTTCCAAATCCTCTGAGATTCCATTCAGATGATTTATATTATGTTAACGTCGACTCTACTGAATTTCAAGGCAATACGAGGTCATTTGCCTCCATGTCCTTCACAACCCTCAAGACCCCCCATTTAGGGTTGAGCTTGGATCCTAGGGTAAATCAACCCTAAACCACACCATTTTTCCCAAGTGGGTTATAAAAACCTTTCTAAGTCAGTGGTCAAAATATCAGCCTCTGTTGAGGTTATTCGACCATTCCAACCTCTTAGTGCACTTTTTAACTCAAAATGTCTCATTAATGCCTAGTTAAGGATAGGAGATGTAACATCCCATTTCCGGCTAGACCCCTGGGAATGGTTTTGCCTTAACAGAACCCTGGGAAGCCCAGGAATTGAAGTTTGTCGACCCTGATTTTGAGTCAAGGGGCGGTCACGCCCGTGACCGGCCCGTCACGCCCGTGACCTAGGGCGTGACTCCTTCGACGATCGTCGATCTCAGGGAGATGATCGTCGGGCGTAGAATTTTCAACCCGGCCCTGCCACGCCCGTGACCCAGGTGTCACGCCCGTGACCAGGGGCGTCACCCCTTCGACGATCGTCGATCTCAGCGCGACGATCGCCGAGCGCGGAATTTGCCTCATGACCCTGTCACGCCCGTGACCTATGTGTCACGCCCGTGACCTAGGGCGTGACCACCCTTCGACGATCGTCGACCTCAGCTCGATGATCGCCGAACCCAGAATTGGCCTCCCGTGCCTGTCACGCCCGTGACCCATGTGTCACGCCCGTGACATAGGGCGTGACACCCCTTCGACGGTCGTCGACCTCAGTTCGACGGTCGTCAAGCCCAGAATTGGCCTCCCGTGCCTGTCACGCCAGTGACCTATGTGTCACGCCCATGACCTAGGGCGTGACCACCCTTCGACGATCATCGACCTCAGCTCGACGATCGCCGAACCCAGAATTGGAATCCCGTGCCTGTCACGCCCGTGACCCATGTGTCACGCCCGTGACCTAGGGCGTGACCACCCTTCGACGATCGTCGATCTCGGATCGACGATCGTCGAACTTAGAGTTTGCCACTCGGGCCTGTCACGCCCGTGACCTATGTGTCACGCCCGTGACCAAGGCCGAAACGTCAGCCAGACTGGAAATTTCGGTAACCGACGTCATAATCAATTCTGATTATGGGAATGTACAGTAGGATTATTTATGAGCCGTTTCTTTCTTTAATTACTTAATAAGAAAGAGAGATTGAGGCCCAATAGGAAACCGCCACCTGGTAAACGCCTCTTCTTATTCTAACGTTTCCTCTTCCCTGCACCATAACCGAAATATCATTAAGAGAAAACATTCATGGCCATGAATGTTTCATATTTTCCCCTCCCCATTGGGAAATCTATAAAAGCCCACTTGCAGCAAGAGGAGAAGTTTACACGCTCAATCAAACAAATTCAGACTTTTGCTCTTGCTGTAGGAGAAGTTCGGCTACGCCACCACTGCGCCATGGCACCCCATCGTTCATCTCGCCTCCAAACCGCGAACAAGGTCCTCCTCTACTTCTTCTCTTATGGGTAGATCTTAGGATCTTAGAAATAAAGTTCATGCTCAAAGGAGCCGGACCTACCACGTGTTTTCATGGAAAACCATGGAAAAGTATTGTTTCGAGTTCGCCGGAAACCGCCACCTCCGGCGGCCAAACCACCGCCGACCGATAGCCGTCGCCTCAACGGAGGTGGTGGTGGCTGGCCAGGGAAGTGATCGGATGGCCGGTGACAGATCACGGAAAGGTTACAGGAAAAATGGTTTTCTGAGTTCTGTTTTCGTGTTCATGAAGAAGATGAACACTAAAATCAAATTTATAATATATAAATTATGTATATAATACTTAAGGAAAAGATATATTATCTGAGTATATCTTGAAACTGCAAAATGAGGCACTTAGAGTCCGATTTAGGAAAAATAACCTGTCACGAAAGTCGTAGCCCATTGAGTCTAGATTAATTTAAAATTGGTTTCAACTCGTTTGGGTAAGCGGTTCGACCGCATCACCCGTTTTCGTGGGGGCTGTACCTAGAGTTGGGCAGAAATTAAAATGGATGCCCACTCTTCGTCCCTTGTCCAAATAACCTAAAATTTGGGCAGGCGGTTAACCTTAGCTATACCTAAAGGCAGACCAAAAATGGGAATTTTTGGAGATACTTTGCCTAAAGTTTTTGTTTTATTTTAATAAACTTAGAGGAATTTATTTAAGTAGTCAAATGACCTCCAAAGCCTCCCAAATTTTGGGGAGTGGTCCCTGGCTATAAAACTTTACTCTGTACAAATTTTTAACTCATTTGGATGAGTTTTGGATAGGGAGTCACCTATTCTTAACTAGGCAAAGTGAGGCATTTTTGAGTAAAAAGTGCACGAGAGGTTAGAACGGTCATATCACCTCAACTGAGGCTGATATATTGACCACTGACTTGGAAGGGTTATTATAACCCACTTGGAGAAAATGGTGTGGTTTAGGGTTGGTTTACCCTAGGATCCAAACTCAAACCCTAGATGGAGGGTTTTGAGGGTTGTGAAGGATATGGGGGCAATTGCTCTTGTATTACCTTGAAACTCAGTAGAGTTGATATTAGCACGATAACAATCGTCTGGATGGAACCTTGGAGAATTTGGAGACAAGTAGATGCCTCAAAACCTTAATCTTAGCCTCAGGTTAAAATAGTAATTAAGCACATTCCATCACTAATAATTATCTAAAGGCTGTGAAACTCGGGTAGAGTAAGTTTTGAAGTGGGTAGAGTTTATAGAAATTTTACTGGAATTTTATGATGTTTATTTCCATCACTTCGTTTGTAAAGTTGATTTTAACCCCTATTGATGTTTTGATTATTTGTACCTTTCTGTTCAAGGGAATCTCATGAAATCTTGGAAATATATATTTTAGGACAGAGTGATTACCCCTGAATTTTTGTGTAATTTTTAGTTGAGTAAATCCAGTACTTTCTTCACAAAAGTTAAAAAGGGGTTCTATGCTTTGAAATTTATTTAGGGATGATTTTATTGCTGAAAAATTATGAAACTGGGCCAGTGTTATTTTTAAGTCTTTATCTGCATATTATAATTTATTTACAATTTTTGGAAGAATATTCTCTATACTTGGTTCATAAATAATGGAAGGTAGTAAATATCGCTAAAACAGTTTTAGTGCCCTTTTGATGATAGAAAAATTATGATACTTTGGATTTAACCTATTG
The DNA here is from genome assembly GCA_039513925.1 of Platanthera zijinensis. Taxonomy (NCBI): domain Eukaryota; kingdom Viridiplantae; phylum Streptophyta; class Magnoliopsida; order Asparagales; family Orchidaceae; genus Platanthera; species Platanthera zijinensis. The sequence continues at coordinate 11,914,834 of CM077094.1, forward strand.
AGAAAACCTACTATTTATCATAAATTTGTTGGACATCTTGCATGAGAACTTAGGGTAGTTCTTGTTCAAACCGGTAGCCCTTGGGATTTTCGAGGAAATTAATTAAATGCCAAATAAATTAGGAAAATTCCCACACTCTGGATTTAGGTCATTTATATCATGATAAATCCCCAGTAAATTTTTAGGGCATTTGGACGAGTTTTGGGATCATTGCATAACCGGTTCGACATATAGTCTAGGTTGGTCTGCATATAGCAAATTTGTGAATTGCAATAGGACATGATCTGAGAAAGTCATTGGAGTTAGTAATTTTGTCTGGGTGGACAATTGTGGATGAAATCACAATAGGAAGACATGAAGAGTAGAGAGAAGTAGTGATAGCTAGAGATAAGAGGTGCTCGGGTACGACGAAAGATCGTCCACCCCGGGTAGGAATGGAAGATTCTTAATACTCTAGGGTTAGATCTAAAGTAACTAAAAGGGGATCAGGTTAAGGGAGATCAACCAATAATAATAAGTGCCTTGCGAAAGGGAACTTCGGGCCGTAATGCCGCCGTCTTGGTTTCTAGTGACCCTTGAGAGCCCTTCATAGGGAAAACCGGGGGCAGTCCTGGGTTAACGTAAACTGTAATAACAAACTGTCAAGAGTAACTTAGTAACTAGGGTTGCACCTTTCACAAACACTGTGTGGCACAGGAAGATTGATGAGAGCTTCGGCTCGGTTGGTTAAGTGACGGACGGGTTGGTCCGGGAAGCTTCGGCTCGGTTTTTGTGTGTTTACGATTAAATTTGCATGTGCATAAAAGGAATGAAAATTAAGGTGGTGGGTCTTCGGTATTGGAGGGTCGATGCACTGACGCCAATACGCTGACTCGGCAAGTGTGGTTAGCACTTCGCCAACAGAAGTCCGGTGCGCCAGCCGGCAAGAGTACGCAGGCGTCCACTTAGTGCACCAAGCATTGAGGCATACGATAGGTCTGACCGGTAGTGCTTTACTGGTTTAGAGGTGGGCGAGGCCCAACCCACCGCTTCCGTCTGCCACTACGGAGGTATCCTGGGAGGTAACGGCTCCGAAAGGGGGAACTAAAGGTCTGTGTGCACAGAGTCAGGTGTGTGAGTTGCACTTGCATGTTTCATCATACCCACTTGCATGTCATAGCATAAACGATTCATTTAAACCTGACACCTAAAGTATAAGTGGTATGAGACGCTTATACATTAGGACCTGCAAAACGACCCCTTGGTCTATAAGCTTGTGTGGGCAAGTTTATAAATTAAGTTTAATTTCAATATAAACATATGCTGTTGTTTGATAACCGACACCCCAACGTATAAGTGGTATGGGACACTCTATACGATGGGAGCCTTGCAGAAGATCCCTTAGCTTATGCGCTTTCGCACAAAAGTTAAGGTTACCTTTCGTACTTTCTGTTTCTGTCATATTTATTATAGAATTGCTAGATTAGCTCCGCTGCCATCTGTTTCTTGATTAAATCTCCACCTTCATGTACTTCCCTTTCTTCCTCTCCGCTCGGTACTTAGGAGCCATGGGGGAAGGGGTAGGGGATGATAGGGCTTAGTCTTTATGACTAACGGTTTTCGAACCGCATCATTTAGGGGATCGTAGAGCCCAGCATGGAGGAGCAGCCCCAGAGACTGGTGCGCCTGGAGATGGGGCAGTCTAGCTCCGGAGTTCATACAGCCGGGACCGTGAGTCTCGACCCTGAGTAGTTTCTGTTTTTGCTTCCGCATGAGAGATTTGTAGTGAGGATATGATGTACCGGGCATAAGCCCGCATTTATAGTACTCTGATTATTGTACTTTGTGGACACTCCCTTCGTGGAGATTTTATTCTATATATGTGATTTACTTTCAGTGGACTTGCTCTTACTTCAATTGTTGTGATACCTTTCTGTGATCGAATTGGCTGTCAAAATCGGCGCCTTGTGGTGATGACCCATCAGGAGGTGAAGGTGTCACCGCAAAGCGGCGATTCTAGGCCTAAGACCCCGGGTTTTATAAAGAAAAAAAAAAGAAAAGGGGATCTTACAGGAGATTTCCTATCAAAACTCATCCCAATGAGTTGGAATTTTGTACAGAACTAGGTTTTATAGCCAGGGACCACTCACCAAAATTTGGGAGGGTTTGGAGATCATTTGACAACTTAGATAAATTAATCTAACTTTTTGAAATAAAAATAAAAACTTTAGGCAAAGTATCTCCAAAAATTCCCATTTTTGGACAGCCTCTAGATATATCTAAGGTTAACCCCCTGCCCAAACTTTAGGTCATTTGGACAAGTGACGAAGAGTGGGCATTCATTTTAGTTCCTGCCCAACTCTAGGAATAGCCCCACTAAAATGGGTTCTGCGGTCAAACCACTTACCCAAACGAGTTAAAATGAATTTTAAATTAATTTAGACTCGAAGGGCTACAACTTTTGTGACTGCCCATTTTTCCTAAATCGGCCTCTAAGTGCCTCGTTTTGCAGCCTCAGAATACGCTCGTTTTATATATATTTTCCTTATATATTATATTCAAAACTTTATAATATAAATATGTTTTACTGTTCATCTTCTACAGAACCCGTGAACTGAAACCAGACAACATATATTTCCTGTAGCTCATCCACGATCCATCGTCGGCCATCCGGTCACTTCCCTTGCCAGCCACCACCACAACCACCTCCGTCGAGGCGATGGATATCGGTCGGCGGTGGTTTTGCCCCGGAGGTTGCGGTTTCCGGCGTACACGAAAATTATATTTTTCATGGGTTTCCATAAAAACACGAGATAGGTCCGGCACCTTGAGCACGAACTTCATTTCTAAGATCCTTAGATCTACCCATAAGAGAAGAAGTAGAGGAGGACCTTGTTCGCGGTTTGGAGGCGAGATGAACGTCGGATTGTAATGGCGCGGTGGTGGCATTCCCGAACTTCTCCTACAACAAGAACAATAATCTGAATTCGTTTGGTCAAGAGTGTAACCTTCTCATCTTGCTCTAAGGGGGATTTTATAGATCTCCAAGTAGGGAGGGGAAAGGGTGAAGCATTCATGGCCATGAATGCTCTCTCTTAATAATATTTCGGTTATGGTGGAGGGAGAGGAAAAGGTGGAAGGTGAAAAGACTTATCCAGGTGGCGATTTACTATTGGACCAACACTTTCTCATTTTATTAAATAATTAGAGAAGGAAACGACCCATAAATACTCCTGGTGTAACTTTCCATACCAGAATTTATTATAACGCGTGTTAGAATAATTTCGGGCCAGAACTAACGTTTCGGCCTTTGTCACGGGCGTTACACATAGGTCACGGGCATGACAGGCCTGGTTGGCACATTCTGAGTTCGACGATCGTCTTCCTGAGATCGACGATCGTCGAAGGGTGGTCACGCCCTAGGTCACGGGCGTGACACGTCGGTCACGGGCGTGACAGGCTCGGGTTGACAATTCTGTGCTCGACGATCGTCTACCGGAGATCGACGATCGTCGAAGGGGGGGGGGGGGGGTTCACGCCCTAGGTTACAGGCGTGACATGTCGATCACGGGCGTGACAGGCACATGATGCAAATTCTGAGTTCGCCGATCGTCTTCCTGAGATCGACGATCGTCGAAGGGGTTCATGCCCTAAGTCACGGGCGTGACAGGTAGGTCACGGGTGTGACCAACCCGTGACTGAAAATTCAGAGCTCGCCAATCGTCTCTCTGCGGTCGACAATCGTCGAAGGGTTCACGCCCTAGGTCACGGGCGTGACCAACCCGTGACCCAAAATCTTGGTCGATGGACTTCAATTCTTGGATTTCCTTGGGTTCTGTCATGACAGACCGACTCCTAGGGTTCTAGCCGAAAATGGGATGTTACACCATCTCTTTTAGTTCAAAACAACTCATATATACTTCATGCCCTCTCATATGGACTTTTAATGTTTGAATTGAAGATAACAACATACGAGGTGTAAGCCTAATACCTTGAAAGATGACCTCAGAGTCCCCATGCCTCATCATGATTTTCTTCGCTGTGTAATCAATCCTAGCGCAATGCCAATCTAATCATGCCATTCCTTGAATGAGGTAGAATTCTTGCATTCTCAACACTATTGTATGGGTCTTTAAGAATTTTCCTCCAAGAAATACCTCTGATTCACACTTTGCGGATTCAGTCATCTCAGAGGCATCAGGGAGGCATACTGTCTGAGTAATACCGGTGAAGTATTGCACTCCTTCTAGGTCTTTAACAAAATATGCCGGCACAAACGAGTGTGTGGCACCGACATCAAATATGGTGTAAGATGTTTCCTACCAACCATCACAGTGCCTAAGTATTAATTATACAGACTCAAGCTATACTATTGGTATATCTTATACTATTTAAAGGGGAAAGCTATATAGTAATTAAATCAAAACATACCGGCAATAACGTCTAGAGGATTCCGCTCCTGCGCCATGACCAGCGCAAACACCTGATCCCGAGCAATTCCGGGGTTCCTTCCTCGTAGTCCTCGTCCTCGACCACGCATATGTCCTCGTCAAATATAAACATAAGTCAAATTCACATAAGTATATTGTTCAAATACATCAAATAAAAAGAAGGAACCAATGCTTCTATAATATCAGAGTACATCATGCAAAGAAGGCTATTAAATGAGTCTCTCAAAACTCACATCATTCACTAACGATATCAAAGGTATCATCACTTCAAGCCCTGTTACCCTTGCCTTGCTTCCCTCCTACAAGACCTTATGCTGGGTTTCCTCCTAAAAAGAATACGTAGCAATTATTAATCATAAAGACTAAGAGGCTATCACATCTGCTCCCATGACGAATCTTAGGTACCGGGCAGAGAAAGGAAAAATGGTACAATATAAATATGTAAGAAGTAGTACAAGCAGGTGGTATATGACTAATCATCATCATAGTATACAACATGTAAAACAAGTGAGTATAAGAATCTACTCTAGTAGTTCTACTATCAATAATAATATACGAGTATGATCCTACAATAGTAAGTAACTTAATTTATATGAATGCCTATACAGACATATATATTAAGGATCAACTTAAGGGTAAAGTAACTCATCATATAAGTGTGCCCATACAAACTTATATGATAAGGATCTTATGTGATGCAATGCTATATTATAAATGACTTATGATAACTCACCTATGCTCACACACATGTAATTGCTTTGTCAACACAGACTTATTGTTTCCACTTTTCGAGCAGGTAGTTAACCTCTAAGGCATTATCCATCATGGACAGACGGTGACAGTGGAACAGGCTATCCACTACTAGGTGGAAATCCATACTACCAATCCTAGGCCTCTGTATGCCTCAATACTAAGAACACAGCAGTGGAGCTCACATGCGTACTACGACTAAGAGGGGTGTTGGGTTGATGTGCACTATGAACACAGGCCAAACTAGCCTACTAGTGTAGTATAGAATAGCCTTTGGAATGCGCACCGAGGACACAACCAATCAATCCATTTGGCTCAGAAGAAGCCCCAGGAATGAGCATCGAGGACAATGCCCAACCGCCGAAAGTCTATATATCAACTCTCATCGGTGTGATGACTGGCGAGCCTTTAGACCTGCCACACTATCCTTAACTTAGGATTATGAAATCACGTGTCAACTCACACCGCATTCAATCTCACTTGTATTTGCCATCAAAAATCCAGTGCTCAACAGCACCCAAGGGCTTAATACTGAGTCCCATCTAATTATTCATGTCCCGTGCTCAACAACACGCAAGGGCTCCACTCCGAGTCCCTTACCAACAAGCACTTCCAACCCTTCCTCACCAGGGTTCATCATTTACACCGGTGTCAAGCCACCTTATAAAATATACCAAACTCACACTGCTAACCGTAGGGAGACACAAATCTTGGTAGTGGTCTCTTATACACATTCCATTAATCATCCTACCATAGAGCCATGCATTAATCTCGTACATTCCTTCATAAAGTTAAGAATTCACAATCATTTATGCTTCCATAGGAATATTATTTGTACAATCAAACATATCAATCTATTTGCTCACTATCTTACCCAAACCATTTGTTTGTCAACCTCCTTCAAATCGTTGGTACAATCGTGTTCCACCAAACCAATTGTTTACCACGATTACGTATAGACTAAGTTTACCAAAACTTCAACCTTATTTACTTTCATAAGGATCTATCCCATCAGTTCTTAATTATCCCAAACATCCATAAATTAAGTTTAACAAATCTCAATGTCATTTTACTTTGACCTCTCTACCAAATTCAAACCTGGATCTTCACTAACCCGAGTACATGTTCTTAAGACGCGAGTGTACAGCAACTTCGACTTGATATTCCCGAGCCTACAAGACTTGTATGAAAATGTGTAACCATCTATTGGAAAGGTCTTTCCGATTTTTGTGTTTAGTCAAAAGCCAAGATCTGGCCATAACATACACGAAAATGGCCTTAAAGTTCACTGTACAAAAAAACTTATTTCTATACACATCTTAAAGCAATATGTACGGCATCGGTCCATCTTCTTCCTTTAGAAATTTAATCAAAATTATATGCTGAAATTTCTTCTCCCATATTCACCCTCTTTAGACCATTTCTCTTCACTAAACCAAGTCCACCATCTTCACAAAGAAGAGAGGATAGGTTAAAGACATAAAATATCTAGGGCACACGCCCTAACATTGTCTCTACCTAGGATATCTTCATCTCACAAGTCAAACTCTTTTGAGTCGACATATCTCCTATTAAATAACTACATATCTAGCACTAAGGGAGAGGGTAGGAAGCTCACCTTATTTCTGGCATTTCTGGCCATTGAATTTTTCACTCTCCTTGGTGGCATCTTTCTCCTTGTTGGTGTAGTTCTTTACGGGGAAGAGGAATGGAAGGCTTTCCTCTAGAAGATCTGACTCTGGCGATCTCCTTCTCTGTCGGGTTCAGCAAGGATTACTGCTCGGCAAAAATGGCGAAGTGACGGCTAGGGTTTCTGTAAGTCTCCTTTTTAAAATGAGAATTAGGGTTCAGTTGCCTTGCCACGTGTCACCCTAACATTGGAGCGCCTATTATTACATTAAATATGCCCTTTTGAAAAGACGCATCCATTTTAAGTCGTTTCGTGACAATCCCAAAATTCAGTTCAGACAGTGCATGTGGCAGCAAGCAGACTGAACCAAAAATCAATTAAGTCAAAATCGTTGAGTGTGCCTCCATTACTCGACGAATAGTCGATTGGCATCGAGTGGACTCAGGGCACTCGACGCCTACAAGCCTGAAGAATAACTCTAAGTCAGAATTCGTTGAGTAAGCAATCATCACTCGACGAATTGTTCAGTGGTGTCGAGTGCACTCAACGCACTCGATGCCTACATACCTCAAGAATAACTCTAAGGCAAAATTCGTTGAGTAAGCAATCATCACTCGACGAATCGTCGAGTGCACTCAATGCACTCGACACCTACAGCCCTTAAAAAAACTAAGTAAAAAGCATTGAGTGGCATTGAGACCACTCAATGCCACTTTGACTTCAGTCAATGCCCCAGTTATCAAGAGTATTTCTAAGTAAAAAGCGTTGAGTGGCATTGAGACCTCTCAATGCCGTGTTGACTCCACTCAACGCAAAAAACACCAGGATTATTCTAAGTTAAAACTGTTTAGTGGCATTGAGACCACTCAACGCTGCATTAACTTCACTCAACTGCAACATCAATCAGAATAGCATTGAGTGGTGTTGAGTCCACTCAATGCCTCCGCATAATTCATCGAATGACGTCGAGCGCACTCAATGCACTCGATTCCCTGAGTCCATAAAACATTATAAGTCCAATTTTGTCTAGTGGTGCTGAGTCCACTAAATGCCTCAGCATAATTCTTCGAATGGCATCGAGTGCACTAAATGCACTCGACGCCCAGAGTCCAGAAAAATATTCAAAGTCCAATTTCATCAAGTAGTGCTCAGTCCACTCAACACCTCAACATAATCCGTCGAATGGCATCGAGTGCACTCAACGCACTCGATGCCCAGAGTCCAGAAAAAATTCTAAGTCCAATTTCGTCGAGTGGTGCTGAGTCCACTCAACGTCTCAGAAACATTCGTCGAATGGTGTCGAGTGCAATCAACGCACTCGACGCCCTGAGTCTATAAAACATCCTAAATTTAATATCATCGAGTGGTGCTAAGTCCACTCAATGCCTCAGCATAATCGGTCAAATGACGTCGAGTGCACTCAACGCACTTGATGTCTTCATGTTGTAGAATTATTCTAAGTAAAAATCTGTTCTATTTGTCAAGTCCAGTCGACTCACTCGACGCTTCCCAAGCTTGAGTCAATTCTCTTAACTCAAAACGCGTGTGAGGGGCCAAGCGTGAAATGAGATATTACACGTGCGCACCCACACACAAATACGAGAGTATATTTATAGAGTTTCGATTCTATCCTAAATTATGATCATGATGGGGCTCTGCCTCTATGATAGCATGATTTTTTAAAATTAAAAAAATATATATATATAATAATTTTTAGAAAAAACATATAAATTAAAAACCTTTCAAACTTTTGTGATAGAGAGGTCAAATGGAAAGCTTAAAGATAATGAACCTTTTTTCCTTTCAATAGAGCAAAGATATATTCCATCATCATGTTCCAAATAAATAAATTCCATCAAACACTACTTAGGCTCTGTTTGGCACAGTTATAGTGGTCGTGTGTCTCGTTCATGAATGCCCGACCTCCCCTAAAGAACTCCATTCACTTCTACAATCAAAAATAATTTTTTTTTATCTTAGTCGCGGTCATAAATATTGGTATGTCAAACATTCATTCTATGATCATGGTGTTTTTGTCTAAGCTCACAGGTGGTAAAAAAAATGCTCTGCCAATAAGGCAACAAATAGCAATTAACAAAACTTAAAAGGGAGACTTATCTTAAAACAATATGAATAGGAACAGAACAAGAAATTATGTGGCAGAAATATAAAAAATAAGTTAACATCATCATGTATATAATATAAATTATGTGGCAGAAATTATGTGTCAAGAGATTATACTTGATGAACACTACTTTGGCCCCGCTAGCAAGCTGCTGGATGTCACTCCTAAGACCACCAAGAAATCACTTGACTCTGCTAGCATCAGAGGCTACTAAATCTGGGGCAAACATGCTCAACTTTCTAAACTCTACCCCATACTCACTGACTGTGAGTTATCTCTATTTCAGATGCAGGAAGTTGTTCATCAAACGGTCTTGCTTGATCGACGATAGAAATTTCCTAAGCAGCAACTCCTTAAACGATCCCCACGAACATCCATCAGTGAGGTTTCCTTTTTCTCTTAACCACCAGCTCTTTGCAAGACCCTGAAGCTAGTAAGCGGCAACCATCACTCTCTGGCTCATAGAAATTCCTGAATATGAGAACATCTCCTCGCTCCCGATAATCCATTTGTCCAATTCCGTAAAGTCATCTCTGCCTTCAGAGGTAGGAGGGCATAGTCGCTGAAAATAAAAGATAAAATTCATCTATAGTGGAACCTAATCTTGAGGCACCAAAGGAGCAGTAGGAACAGGAACTGCTTGACACACAGTAGGGTCCTGCACTCTTTATTGTTGCCCTGAAATGAAAGTCAACAGTGCCTGGATCTGCGATTGCATCTCCACCATCAGCCTTGATAGGGCCTCATTGGTTTGTTGTGGTCCTTCTATCATACCCTCACTCTATGCACCAGATGAATCGTCCTCTGATTGGGGAGTCAACCTCGTCACAACACTCTTAGGCGGTATCCTAAGAATTTGACAAACAACCAATCAAAACCTTGCTTAACCGCTATAACTACACAACTTAGTTCAGACCATATATATTTAGACACTTTCTCATGATGCTGTCTTTCTCTGGGATTTTCATTAATGATGTCATGCTTGAATTAGGATAATATACCGTCATCATATTGACTCATGTGCATAAAATTATGAATGCATGAATTATCATTCTGTTTGTTTTAAATCCATGTGTGTACATATGTCAACATATAGATCTTTAGCTTGGCACCTATGCTAATGTTATATTATGGCATGCATGTTGGGTTATGCAATCTAATAAGGCCTTAATGTATGTTATAAGCAGTGTACACATGAAATATTATGCATCCCATACTACATAATATCGCCTGTAATGAAAAAGCAAAATCTAATGTGCATTCATGTATTGATTGTTATACATCCCATAGTATATAACAGTCACATGTTTCTTCCAATGAGGATCCATATACAAAAACATATTATGCATCCTATACTACATAATACCCCCCGTATTTTTCTTATCATGCTTATGAGTGTAGTGTTCAGGCTTCAGCCAAGGCGTATTAATGACACGTAGGTGTGTGTATGAAATAAAACAAGACCACTAAAATTACACCTCTGACACCAACTGTCACAACCCACATTTTCTACACAATTATACAATATATCAGATTAAGAGAAAATACACATCATAATTCCCGTCGTGCAGGAGATAACTACAAACGCTCAGGCAAAAACTCGAACATAACACTTTATAAGAAATCCTCAAGCTTATTATAAAGAAAACTCTAATTTAAGTTAAGTTTTGAATGGTCGTATCCCTCAGCTCAGTGGAAAAACAAGTCCACTTGTAAACATGAATATATGCTATGGAAACTACTTTGTGCGGAAACTACTTTGTTTATATTGATAAATATCCAACATGAGCATAAATATCCAAATAGGACAACTCAAGATATGCATACGTTTATATTTAATATAATTAAATAAAGAGTCTTTTATGTAGTTTAAAATAGAGTGAATTGGGCTTGAAATATGCTATTAATGAGATAGTAATAATGTTACTTTTATGCGAAAAATAACTAACAAGCAAACCTAACATAAAACATTCCCAGAGAGAAAATAAATCCAACAAGTCATCAAGAAGAGACTAAGCAGCTAGCAAGTAACTTAATAATATAAAAACTCCAGTGGGCATCAACAACCCGACACGAACCCACCACAAAGCATGTATGTCTTAACTAAGCAACAAAACAACAACACTACCTAGCAATGGAGAGGAAAAGAAAATTGCAATGGCTGTAGAATACCAACAACTATGAACCCTAGCCACTCAACCGGCTACTGCTCTGAGTCTGAGGCATTCACAATAAAAGAATACCTAAGCAAGAATATATAAGTGGCGATCAATGTTCATTAGTTGCAATAATAAAAAGAGACAAAGGGGTTACCAACCCTTATAAATGAAAAGCAGTCCAATCACAGCAAATAAGTCATACTTTAATAGGCTGAGAAGAATTCTCAAATAGAGAAGTAAGAAAGGGTACACCAAGTGCGAAATGAAGTCATGCTTCTATAAAATCTATAAGTATAAGCATAAGAACATATGTGTATATATACGTAAACAAAAGAGACTAATCAGCTCAAAACATGTGAATCATTAATACCGGTAATAAACGGTACTTAGTTGGTGGCAACATTATCGAATACCAACCTTTAGACCAAACATCTCAAAAAGGCACTTTGGTGGTGGAAAAATTGTCCAACAAAAACCAACAACCCATAAGAAGAGAAGAAAACCAAGCAGGTATAATGATTCACAAACGGGCACTGAGGTAGTGATCCTTTATCCACCGCCAACGAAGGCCACAAAGAACCATGCATTATATAAATAAATGAAAAAAATTCCAAGGCTTATCATTGGATTTTCATGACCATGCAAAAGGGAAGAAAACCATAAGTTACTAAGGAATACTCGAAGAGTATGCTTAATGAGCCAAAAATCACTTGACGGATACATGAAAATTTCTTGACACTAACTCTGAGATCATTCGATGCCAAGACTACAGCCATTCGACGCCTAGCTACTACACTCGATACCTAGACAAACACAGTGAAAGCAGTCAATGACTGGGTGCTTCACTTGATGCCTACACAGACACAGTCAAAGCACTCGACGCCTAGCTGCTTCACTCGATTCCTAGAAAGACACAGCAGCTACATTTAATGCTCTCGATTCCATAGCAGCAACACTCAATTCTCTCGACTTCATAACAACTACAATCAATGCTCTCGATGCCACAATAGCTACACTATATACTGTCGATGCCATATTAGCTACACTCAATACTCTTGATGCCACGACAGCTACACTCAACGGTCTCGATGCCATCGCAGCTACACTCAATACTCTCGATACCATAATTGCTGCACTCAACACTCTCGATGCCAAGGCTACACTCAACGCTATCGACGCCAAGGCTGCACTCAATGCTCTCGACACCAAGGCTACACTAAATGCCAAGCCTATTAATTGAATAATTCGTCGAGATTACTCGACGAATTTGTCAAGATTACTCGACGAATCATACTTTACTCAACGTATAGACTATTCGATGATTTTGACTTCAAAACCAATACTTGACAAATTTCACTATGGCTGACCCCACCATATTTGATGAATTTAAACTTAAGAATATTATCATATACCATGAATTTTACTTAGGCTAACTGTCACATAATCGACAGGATTACTTAGGCAAACTTCCATCTAATCGACGAGTTTACTTATGCTAACTTCCATTGAATTATCAAATGGCCTTTAATCGGAAATCCAACACTTCGCAGTAGATAGGCCTTGTCCGAACCCTACACTACTCCTAAATGCTAAGGAGGGAAGGAAAGCAACAGGAAATATACAAAGGAAGACATAGTAAGGGGAAGAAATCAACACTTGCCTCAAATCACCCAAAATCCGGCCTTGCAAGTGCTCCTCCTCTATGATCTGGCAGTAAGAACACCTTGGCAATGATTCCCGAAACTTTTCGGGGCAAACAAGGGACAAAAATGAATTCCCTATGCCCAAAAATTCAAAAAATGGGAAAAACTCATCGTATGAATGTAGATCTCACAAAGAGCTATCCGATTCTACCCTCCAACAATGATTTCGTGCACCGGAACTCCTACAATCGACGTCTGAAAGCTCTGCAATGACCGACACTTTCCCTCTTTCACAAATCAGTTTGACGGCTTTGAGAGAGACGATTAATAAGGTTTCTGTCATATCGTGGGGGTATTTATACTTATAAAATTTTATTATTATTATTATAATAAACGTCCAAACTACCGAAAAAATCCAATCAACTCGAATTTCCACGAAATTGTCACCGATGCTAAATATCGAGTTCCAAAACAAACACGGCTCGCATGAGAGATCTCAAAAAACACTAGAAATTTGGCAAGCTAATGATCTAAGTTAAAACCTCGAATACTAATGAGCAAAAGCCACGCTCTAGTAATAGTACCCGCCAACTACGCATCAACGTAATGCCCTAACATCAAAAACACGTCACTAAAGGAATTAAAATAAACATTGAAAAATCAGGGGCGTTACAACTAATCTCTACAAAACAGAAGTGAGAAGAAGGGAAATAAATTTATAAAGCGAGTGCCTAAGGTGAACTCGCGAACAGCTGCAAATAACAACAAAAGAGAAGTCAAAAGCAGGTAAATTAACATATAACGCGAGTATATGAAGAGAACTCTTAAACACCTGCTAATCTCTACAAAAGAGCTGTGAAAAGTAGGTAAATAAACTAAAACGAGAGTACTTGAGGTGAACTCGCGAACACCGGCTAATCTATGCAAAAGAAAACTCAAAAAATAGTTAAATTAACATATAATGTGAATACCTGAAGAGAACTCACGAAAACCTGCTAATTTTTTCAAAAATGATGTCAAAAGTAGGCAAATAAACATATAAATTGAGTACCTGAGGTGAACACGAGAACACGTACAAATCTCTAGAGAAGTGAAGTAAAAAATAGGAAAATTAACATATAACGTGAGTACCTGAAGAGAACTTGTAATAACCTACTAATCTCTGCAAATGAGAAGTCAAAAGCAGTTAAATAAACATATAACACAAGTACCTAAGATGAAATCACAAACACCTGCAAATCTTTGCAAAGGAGAAGTCAAAAATAGGTAAATTTAAAATATTATGCGAATACCTGAAGAGAACTCACAAACACCTGCTAATCTCGGCATAAGAGAATTCAATAATATGTACATAAACATTTAACACAAGTACCTGAGGTGAACTCGCAAACACCTGCTAATCTCGGCAAAATAGAAGTCAAAAGAAGTTAAATTAATATATAACGTGAATACTTGAAAAAACTCATGAACACCTGCTCATCTCTGTAAAAGAGAAGAAAAGAGCAGCTAAATAAACATATTACAGGAGTACTTGAAGTGAACTCGCAAATACCTAATAATCTCCTAAAAAGAGAAGTCAATACCATGTAAATAAACATATAACACGAGTACTTGAGGTGAGCTTTCAAACACCCTGTAATTTCTGAAAAAGAGATGACAAAAGAAGGTAAATTAACATATATCGTGAATACCTGAAGAGAACTCGGGAACACCTGGTCATCTCTACAAAATAGTAGTATAAAGTAGGTAAATAAATATATAACACAAGTACCTAAGGTGAATATGCTAACACCTACGAATTTGTGGAAAAGAGAAGTCAAAAGCTAGTAAATAAACATATAATGCTGGTACCTGAGGAGAACTCGCGAACACATGCTAATCTCTTCAAAAGAGATATAAAAAGTAGGCAAATTAAAATTATAATGCTAGCGCCTAAATAAAACTCACGAACACATGCAAATCTCAACAAAAGAAAAGTCAAAAATAGGTAAATTAACATATAATGCAAGTACCTAAAGAGAACTCGGGAACGCCCTCTAATCTATGCAAAAGAGAGGTCAAACCCGATAAATAAACATATAATGCGAGTACCGGAATAGAACTCGCGAACCCTTGCTAATCTCTACAAAATAAACGTCAAAAGAAAGTAAATAAACCTATAATGTGAGTACCTGAGGTGAACTCCCTAACACCTGCTAATCTCTCTAAAAGAGACATCAAAAGCTGGTAAATAAACATATAACACTTGTACATGTGGTGAACTCATGAACACCTACTAATCTCTGCAAAAGAGAAATAAAAAGTTGTTAAATAAAAAATATAATGCGAGTACCTGGAGTGAACTCGCGAACACCTGCTAATTTATGCAAAAGAAAAGTCATAAGCAGCTAAATTAACATATAGCGCGAGTACTTGAATAAAACTTGCGAACACATACAAATCTATGCAAAAGAGAAGTCAAAAGCAAGTAAATAAACATATAATGCAAGTACCTGAGGTGAACTCACTAACAACTGCTAATCTCTCCAAAAGAGAAGTCAAAAAAAGGTAAATAAGCATATAGCATGAGTACTAGGGATAAACTCACGAACACCTACAAATATCTGCAAAAGAGAAGTCAAAAGCAGGTAAATATAAATTAAAATAGGGGTACCTAAAGAGAACTTGCGAAGTTTTGCTAATCACTACAAAAGAGAAATAAAAAGCATGTATATTTAAAATATAATGTAAGTACCTAAACAGAACTAACGAACACCTGTTAATCTCTTTAAAAGAGATGTCAACAATAGGTAAATAAAAAAATAACACAAGTTCCTATGGTGAACTCGTGAACACTTGCTAATTTCTGTAAAAGAGAATTCAAAAATAGGTAAATTTAATTATAAAGCTAGTACATGAAGAGAATAAGTGAACACCTGCTAATATCTGCAAAAGAGAAGTCAAAATTAGATAATTAAACATATAATGCAAGTTCTTGAGATGAGCTCATGAATTCCTACTAATCTCTACAAAAGAGAAGTCAAAAGCAGGTAAATTAACATATAATGTGAATACCTGATGAGAACTCGTGAAAACTTGCTCATCACTGCAAATGAGAAATAAAAAACTAGTAAATAAACATATAACATGAGTGCCTGAGATCAACACGCAAACTCCTGCAAATCTCTGTAAAGATGAAATCAAAAGAAGGTAAATTTAAAATATAATGGGGGTACCTGAAGAGAACTCGCGAACACCTGCTAATCTTGGTAAAAGAGAAGTCAATATAAGATAAATATACATATAACGCGAGTACCTGAGGTGAACTCACGAACACCTGCTAATCTCTAGAAAAGTGAAGTCAAAAGCAAGTAAATTAACATATAACCTGAATACCTAAAGAGAACTTGCGAACACCTTCTAATATTTGTAAAAGAGAAGTCAAAAGAAGGAAAATAAACATATAAATAGAGTACCTAAGGTGAACTCGCAAACACCTACAAATATCGCGAACACCTAAAGAGAAGTCAAAAGCTGGTAAATTAACATATAATGTGAATACTTAAAGAGAACTCGTGAACACTTGCTCATCTCTACAAAAGAGAAGTAAACAGCTGGTAAATAATCATTTAACATTAGTACCTTAGGTGAACTCGCGAACACCTGCTAATCTCTGTAAAAGAGAATTCAAAAGCCGGTAAATTAATATAAAGTGAATACATGAAGAGAACTCGCGATCACCTACTAATATTTGCTAAAGAGAAGTCAAAAGCAGGTAAATAAACATATAAATTAAGTACTTAAGGTGAACTCACAAACACGTGCAAATCTCTACAAATGAGAAGTCGAAAGCAGGCAAATTAACAGATAATGCGAGTACACGATGAGAACTCACGAACACCTGCTAATCGCTACAAAAGAGAAGTCAAAAGCAGGTAAATAAACATATTACACAAGTGCCTGAGGTGAACTCGTGAACATCTTCTAATCTCTGTAATATAAAAGTCAAAAATAGGTAAACTAACATATAATGTGAATACCTGAAGAGAACTCGCGAACACTTGCTCATCTCCAAAAAAAATGAAGTAAAAAGCTGGTAAATAAACATATAACACAAACACCTACTAATCTCTACATAAGAGATGTCAAAAGGAGTTAAATTAACATATAATATGAATACATAAAGGAAACTCGCGAACACATGCTAATCTCCAAAAAAGGTAAGTCAAAAGTAGGTAAATAGACATATTAAGGGAGTACCTGAGGTGAACTCGGAAACACCTATAAATCTATACAAAAGAGAAGTCAAAATTAGTAAATTAATATATAACGCAAGTACATTATTAGAATTCTCGAAAACCTGCTAATCTCGGCAAAAGAGAAGTCAAAAGAAGGTAAATAAACATATAACACAAGTACCAAGGGTGGACACATGAACACCTGCAAATCTCTACAACAGAGAAGTCAAAAGCTGGTAAATTTAAAATATAACGCGAGTACCTAAAGGGAGCTCACAAACACTTGCAAATCCCTATAAAAGAGAATTCAGTAGCAGGAAAACAAATATATAACACGAGTACCTGAGGTGAACTTATGAACACCTACTAATCTCTATAAAAGAGAAGTTAAAAGCAATTAAAATAACATAAAACGAGAATAACTGAAGAGAACTTGCGAACACCGGCTCATCTATGCAAAAGAGAAGTAAAAAATAGGTAAATAAACATATAGCACGTGTACTTGAGGTGAACTCGCAAACACCTGATAATCCCCGCAAAAGAGAAGTCAATAACATGTTAATAAATATATAACGCTAGTACCTTAGGTGAACTCGCAAGCACCTGCTAACCTCTGAAAAAGCGAAGTTAAAATCAGGTAAATTAACAAATAATGTGAATACCTGAAGAGAAGTTGTGAACACCTGCTCATCTCTGCAAAAGAGAAGTCAAAAGCAGGTAAATAAACATACAATTAGAGTACCTTAGGTGAACATGCTAACACCTGCTAATCTCTGCAAAAGAGAAGTTTAAAGTAGGTAAATAAATAGATAATGAGAACACATGCGAACACTTGCTAATCTCTGCAAAAGTAAATTAAAAAGTTGGTAAATTAACATATTACGTGAGTACCTTAGGTGAGTAACTGCAGTGAACTCGCTAACACTTGCTAATCTCTCAAAAGTGAAGTCAAAAGCAGGTTAGTAAAAATATAACGCGATTACATGAAGAGAACTCATGAACACTTGCTAATTGATGCACGTGCGGCAAGTGTACCGATCGCTGTCAAGTAATAATGATAGGGAGTAGCTTCCCCGAGTATCGATCTCTCGTGGAGAGCAATTAGGGAGCAAGGGTTTTAGTACTTTGGAGAAAAGAGTGCAAGTGCAAAGTGAGCAAGGTGGATTTTGATTGGGGTTTACAAAATTAAACAACCTACAATTACTGCGGGTCGCCTTCACCGCTTCTCTCGGGTGAATCACTCTAGAGAGTGATAGCAGAGTGTGAGAAATAGTGAGGGTCAAAAACACCTCTTCACAACACACACTTCTGGAAAATGCTAGAATGACCAAAACACCTACTCTAGCAAGAATAATGAGCTTAACAAAGCCTAGAAAGTTAACAAAACACCTAAGCAAAAGCATAAAGCATTCTAGAACCACAAACATATATTAAACCACAATATTCAATAAGAGTTTTGCAATGAGTAAATAAAAGAGGAGGGATGAGAGATTGCAACTAAGACAGAGAAGATTTTCAAGATTCTCGGCCGGAAATTAAGGGTGTCAACCCTTATCCGTGCTCGGTCTTAGAAAGGAGTCCAAGATCCAAGAGGAGCTGTCACTTCCTCCGTCAAACCCGTCCTCGTATTGCTGAGGTTGCTGAGGCGGAATGGAACTTGGAGGGCTGCAACGAGTAGCTTAAACAGGAGCTTCAAACGTAGCAATATCAATGGTAGTGGAGGATGAAGCTTTTGCAAGCTCAATGGAGTGGAATGCGTGGCCGGATCTTCCCTCGAAGGAAGAGAGAGAAAAAGGGTGCTAGAGAGTAATTTTCCCACTCAAGAGAGCCAAAAAAGGCGGGCTGGCTGGTCTCCCCTCGAAAAATGGCAAAGGCTACATGTTAAATAGAAATTTATCAGAAAATTTGTCTCGCACGGTTCGACGCACGATCGTGCGCGAACCGTGCAATATTATAATAAAACATGCGCTTGTGAAGAAGAAGCGTTTACCCGTGCGTTTTCTTTACGCACGGGCGATCCGCTCGTGCGTAAAGCAATTCGCACGGGTAACCACAGAATGAAGAAATGCAGGCAAAAATAGTGGAACCGTGCGTTTTACTCGCGCACTGGTGCTTCCGCCCGTGCGTGAAGGAAAATGCACGATTAACCACAAAACAAAGAATGGCAGGCAAAATCCAGAATGCTATAGGAAAACTGTGCATTTCCGTCGCGCACGGTTTGGGTGAAACCGTGCGTGAAGGATTCGCACGAGCTGGTCATTTCACCAGATTGACCGGAGGAAACTGCACTACAAAAACTAACCGTGCGCTAAGGAAATGCACGACCGTGCGTTTTCCTCAAATAAAAATTCAGAAAAGGGGAAAACTGACCACCTGCAAGCAAGGAAAAATAAGGCAATGGAGGACCCTCCAGCAATATAGAAATGAAGAGAAAACTACTGGAACAAGCCCTAGGGAGCACCACATGCTTACCCCCAACCAACAAGTGCGCAATTACGCACGCAAGTGCAGGAAAAGCACACAATGCAAGAATTGCAAAAAGGATGAGATAAACAATGAAAATATCCAATAAATGAAGTGCAAAAGCATGAAAACCAGCCCAGATGAGCCCGCAAAACCCTGTATAAACGGGACTCATCATAACCCAAGGCTTAACTATTTGCATGTCCCGAGCAAAGAAGATCCTCGTAGAACAGAAAAAGTACTAACTAACATAGCAATTATGATCCGGAGTACCACGCGAAGTCGCATGCGCACGGGCATAAAAATTGAGCAAAGAAAATTTCTAAGCATACAAACTTATTTATAATTTTCAGCATGCGTAAAAATAAATTCTATAAATACTCAAAAAGAGAATCACGGTGAATACTTCAATCGCTCGTAGGGAGAAAATAAACTTGCCGCTAAGACGAGTATTGCCAAAGATCAGGATTCAGGACAAATCCCAACGGAATCCACCAATGTCGGTGGCCATAAGCTTGCCCTTCCGCACTCTCTCAACGATACTAGTTCAACTTAAGCGCAAGTCAGTAGGACTTTAGGAAAAGTTGGGGAATGGGTTTCAGTGAGGTAAACAAGGATAAAAAGTGAGGCTAAGCACAAAAACCCAAATGAGCTAGCACAATAAGAATCTAATCCGCTATACGCCAAACGAACGAGTACGCCACACCCCCAGACTTAACTTTTAACTATGGGTGTGCGCAACCGCCTACTCCACATACAATCATATTTTCAAAAAGATTTTCAATCAAACATTTTCTTCTTCATTTTTTTTCTTCTTTACAAATATTTTTTTCTTTTTCATTTTTATTTTCACAATATCAGCAAATATAGACTTGGGCGCACTTCCACATTTTCACAAATAACAACACCACATCACAACCCAACATAAAAATATGAAAAACTAAAGGTCGACTTGGGTGTGCGACTAGGATAGGCTATGAGGTTTTGGTGAAATCATAGTGGAGCTGAATCAAAGGAAAGGGTAGGCACAATGAGGCTAGCGAAGATATGACATTAGGAACAGTACAAAGCTCAACCTGGCCAAAAATATGGCCTACTTCATGCTCGCTCTTAGCTAACCATGTACTCATGCTTCGAGAGCAGCCTAGGGCAAGTTCTTAGCCAACGAGAGAGACTACCCCTTCTCTCGACTCAAGAAATACAAATCTAACGACCGTCTAAACACATCCCTAACCTACCGTTGGATTCACACCGGATTCACTAAAAAATTTCTGAGTATTATAAAAAGAATTTTTGCAGCTAGAAAAAATATAAACTAGCAGTATGCAGAAAAATTAATCTTACTATAATTTCTACAAGATACGGGAGCACATGACTAGGAACACAGCAAGACCAACATTTTACACCATCAAATAATCCTAAGTAAGCACGGTAATCTTCCCAGATCTAACGAAAGAAGCTAGCTTGACTCACAACACGCAAAAAGTTAAGAACGCGCTCAAGTGGGTGCATGGGTGCACAAAGCAATGACTACGTAATTCAAAAATAAAAACTACTGGCAAGCAAATGAAGTGCTAGTGCAATGTGTAACAACTACAGGTTCTCCCCCAGACTTAATCTGACAAAATAGTAATGATGATGAAAATGTAATCTAAGAGGTGAGGGAAGAGGTTACCCAATGCTCAGAGATGAGCATACAAGAAGTTAGGAGTTCAAACTCGATCAACCAGCCTACGGCCCAAGAAATCATTACTTGCAAGAATAAACAATCTCCAACCACGCAAGAAAATATGCAACACAAGAAAATAGAGGAAATATCAAAAAACGCAAGCAAGGCAAGGCAATAGCCTTATACACAATATAGAGGCAGCAAAATTGGGTTGTCTCCCATAAGCCCTTTTCTTTACCGTCCTTAAGGTGGACCAAATACCTGTATTAGCAGTTATATATAATTGTTCAGGTACAAAATCAGCACAAGCAATTAATTTCAAAATCCAAACAACATTTAACAAAAACAAAAATAAAAGCAGCAAGGCAAAGGAGACGGCCCCGGAGATCTGCCACATTTTAGCTGAACGCTGATTTGTGGTAAACCTCACACGACACGCGAGATGAGGAGGAGAGGAAGGCTTTAGTGCCTAATGAATAAAAGTCTTCTTTACCCCTACTCTCCTCCTTCCCACGCCGGAGGGCAAAATGTTGCACCTTGCGCAAGAGTAACTCCCTTCTTCGCAATTCCACCGTAGGAGAGCGCTAGGGTGGCTATTTCACGCCCGGAGTTTTAGTGTTCAGATCATCAAACACAGCCGGGAGCATCCTTTCTTCACCTACAGAGGGTGTCAGATCAGCCCATGTTACCTGTTGAACAATTTTCCTAGATTTATTTTGTTCAATGACTATTTAAAAGTAATCTCCAACACGCTCTCACTAGCCGCGCATGTTCCAACGTCTTTCTTATCGTCATCCCCTTCTGCGTCTGGTATCTCCGTACTTGATTCATCCACAACAAGATTCAGCAGTTCCTTCCCTATCATTTTAACATAGTGATCGCTAAGCAACTCATCCACCTTATCATCACTAGATTAATCGTTAGATAACAAAACATTAACCGTGCTTAGATTTTCATATTTACAAGGGGCTAGAACAGGAAGAGATTACGAAGATCATAATTCATCCGTAGATGTTAAGGTAATCCCGAAAGAATTAAAGCACAACGTCGCCTCACTTGCTTTTAGAAATGGGACACCCAAAATGGGTTTGGAGGTGTTTTCCTCCGATTCCAATACCTGAAAGTCAATGACCACAACAACCTCGTTAAGTTTTACCTTAACATCTTTGATTTCGCCTTCAGTTTTAACAACTGATCCATCGGCCAGCACAAGTGACTTCTGGTTATTATTCTCGGCATTCAAATTCAGCTTGGCGACATCTTGCAGGGCAAGAATGTTGTATGTCGATCCAGAATCGCATACGGCCACCGTCTCTACTTCATTTATAACACATTCGACAACAGATTCCTCGCTACTACACTCACCGCCCTTAATAACGCTCTTCCCTTAGTCACGGGTATTTTTCTCTGTGTCACTCGGGAGGGCACCACGAGTGCGTTCAAAGAGCCCATGGGCATGTTGCCCAAGCTGTGTCTCTAAATTCCTCATGGTGGCGGTTTGAGTGGCCATGTTTGACTGGGCCATTTTAACAAATTTCTCCATCATTTCCTCTAACGCGCTTTTACGCGCCCCTTGCATGTTTTGATTATAACCCGCCTGCGGTGGTCGCGGTTGGTAGCCAGAGGCTTGAGCATCAAACTGATGCTGGCCTCCTTGCCATCTTTGACCAGGAGCATTAGTATTTCACGAGAAATTCGGGTGACTTCTCGCGTTCGGGTTATAAGCATTATTATAAGTGGCTGCTCTATTTTGATTATTAATAAAATTAACACTTTCTTCAAAAGCCATACTTATCGTATCATTAGTAAACTCTCTCACGGTGCACTCATAAGCGTGGTGCCCAGTGTTTCCACAACCTTGGCACGCAATGTTCAACATAGGAGCTAGAGGCGGGGTATACCTTGTCATCAATGATTTTCCTTCCAAAGAAGGATGGCATAATTCAGCTTGGTGCATCACTGCATTCACATAGAACAATTTCCTTGCCTCTCTCGGGGATTCCTTCCGGCGGTCCAATAGGTACTGTGGGAGTCCATATCACGTAGAAGCCTCAGCGCTTCCTCGGGAGCAAAATTCATGATTGTCCCTCCTGCAGCAGCATCGATCATCGCCCGAAAATTTTGTTCAATGGCGAAATAGAATATCTCGACCAAACTCTAGGGCTCACAGCCATGTTGCGGACATCGGCACTGCAAATCGGTAAACCTCTCCCAAGCCTCGAAGAGGGTCTGTTGATCTTGCTGGCAGAACATGGCAATATCCCTGTGTGCATTAACAATTTTATCAACAGGGTGAAATTTTACAAAAAATAAGGAAGACAAGGCTTCCTATGTTAGAGCAGATCCTGGAGCGATATTATGCAGCCACGTCTTGGCTCTATCCCGCAATGAGAAAGGAAATAGTTTTTATTTTACCTCTTCTTCAGCAATTGCCACATAACGAAAGGTTCCGTAAATTTCAGAAAACTCTGCAAGATGTAGATGAGGATCCTCGCTCGGCAACCCCGAATATTGTGTATTATTCCTAATCATGTTGAGGATTGCAGGCTTAATTTTGAAATGGTGGTTTGCGATGGCTAGTCCAAACCCAGGGTTAACACTCCTGACCGTAGGGGTAGTGAAATCCCTCATTGTCCTAATTCGAGGTTGGACCACCTCGTTTTCATCGACCACTCTAACTTCCTGGCCATTTCCTCCACGGACCGGATTGTCCATTCTCACTTCCGCAGCAGCAGCGCGCAACCGAGCTCTCCTAGCTCTTACAGTGTAACATCCCTAAACAACTAGACCCCTAGGAGTAGTTTTGTCATGACTATGTCATGTCAAAACCCTAGGAAACCCAAGAAGGCCAAGTGAACCTAGGAATGTAGATGAGACCACTGTGGTCTGCAAATAGCAAATTCTTGAACCCTAGTTTAAGATGGCCATGGGGCTTCACCAAGACTTAAAAACCCCACTATGGTCACATAAACCCATTGTAAGTACCTTTAGAACCCTAGGGGTCCATTGGATAGGCCAAGTTGACCTAGAACCACTCTAGACCTAAATTGGGCAATATGCCCTAACTAAGGGTATTGTGCCCTAGTAAAGCACAAATAACCCTACTAAGGCCTTCCTAGACCTAAAATAGGGTTAATGGGTCACTAAGGACCCATGGATGGCAATCAAATTGGTTAAGTTGACCCAAGTTAACTCTAACCCTAAATGGGTCAACCTGACCTACATAGGGTCAACTGACCTTCCCTTAACCAAGTGGTCCCCACATATACCTTCCTAACCCTAGTGAGAGGCCAATGGGTCACCAAGGACCCATTGTGGTCAACCAAAAAGGCTAAGTTGACCAAAGTCAACTCCAGCCCTAAAGTGGTCAAAGTGCCCTGGTTAAGGGTCAAGTGACCTCCAAGGGCCAAGCCAACCCAACCTAGACCTTAGGGGAGGCCAATGGGTCAGCAAGGACCCATTAGGTGCAACCTCAAAGACCAAATTGACCAAGGTCAACCCTAGTCAAGGTTTAGGTCAAGCTTGCTCAAATGGGCTAACTCAAGCTCAAGTCCAACTCACTTGGGCTAACCTTGTTTTGGTGGATGAAATGGACATATGGGCTTCCATTGGGTTGGGTAGGAGCCAAATTTTAGCTTGGTGTGTAGGAGAGAAAAAAAGCCACCTATGTAAGAGAGAGAAAGTGAAAGAAAGTAATGGAGGATGACTTTGGGCTCCTCCTTCCCCTTCCCCAACCTCCCATTCATTGCTCTAGGACTAGGAAGGCATCCCCAATTCAACCAACTAGTTTTTGACTGGTTTGAACTAAGTTTCACCCCCTACCTTCCATGGACGCCAACCTTGACTAAGGCCAATAATGGCAATGAAGCCTACACCCACCTAACACCCAAATTCTCCCCCTTAAAAGCTTCACTAGACTCCAGGGATTCATTTCCACAACTTACCTAAAGGAGCCAAGCAGTTCCACTGTATAGTTGTAGAAATCCGACCACCACCATTTCCACCATGGCTTCCCGGCGATCTTCCCGACTTCAGGCCGCCAGCAAGGTCCTCCTCTACTCCTTCTTTATGGGTTAGATATTAGGAATCTTTAGAGATAAGATTTGAGCTCAACCGTGCCGAATCCAATTCGAGTTTTCATGGAAAAAGCCATGAAAATGGATTTTCGGGTTCGCCGAAAACCACCACATCCGGCGGCCAAACCACAGCCCCGCGATAGCCACCACCTCAACGGAGGTAGTGGTGGCGGTGGCTGGCCAGGGAAGTGGACGGATGGTCGGCAGTGGCTCGCGGAAAAGCTACAGGAAATGGCATTTTTTTTGGGTTCTGTTCGGGCTTGGAAGAAGATGAACAGTTACTTATATTAATTAATTATTATATTTATATATATAATATAGTTATTTGTTAACCCTTTAACCTGCACATTTTGATGTCGTTAAACGAGGCACTTAGAGGCTTTATAAGGAAAAAACTATTAACATGAAACTTGTAGATCTATGAGTCTACTTTATTTTAAAATTGATTTTAACCAATTTGGAGTCTTAGTTAGATCACAGCACTCATTTTGGTGAGATCTATACATAGGACTGACCAGAGAATGAATTGGATGCCCACTCCAAACCAAACCTCTAAATGACTTGAAATTTGGGGTATGGGCTATTCTTATCTCTATCTAGGACATATCCAAAAATTAGAATTTTTGGAGAACATTGTTCTATAGTTTTTAAAAAATTTAATAATCCATGAATAAATTAATTAGGTCTCTTAAAAATCTCAAAACTCCCCCAACATTTGGTGGGTAGTCTTAGAGGGCATGTTAGGGCTATGCTAAAAAATTCATCTCATTTGGAGATGTTTTGGTTAGGTATTGACCTAACCCTAAGTATACACTTATTGGGTTATTTAGGTCAAAGTGCTATTTTTAATGTTTGAGTGGTCAAATCACCTCAACAGAGGCTAATATTTTGGCCACTGATTTTATATGGTATGTAGCACCCTCCAATGGGATTTGGGGTGGTTTGGGGTAGGGTATCCCTAGAACCCTAGGGTAGGCCATTTTACGAAGATTTTTAGGGTATGAAGGTCATGTGGTCAAATGACCTTGGAATGACTTGAGACTTGGCAGAAGGGATCCTAAGGTGGGTATGGTCCTCTGGTTGAAGTTTTATTGAATTTGGAAGCCTTTAACCCCCTCAAATCCCTAATCCTAGTTTAAGGCACAAGCCCAAAACTTGGGTTTAGGAAATCAAAACACCTCACAATAACTTGAAACTTGGGCAGGGTATTTATCTGATAAAAGAGTCCTAAAATAATTTTGGTGAAATTTTTGGGCTAATAAAATCAGTACTTCCTTAATAACCCTAGTTGTGTCCTTATGTTTATTGTGCTTGTTATGATATTTTTGTCCACTGAAAAGTTGTGAAATTTCGTATTTGGAAGTTTTACATCATGATAGTTCCTTGTGTATTTTTATTGTAATTTTTAGATGATTATTTTAAGTACTTGTTTCATACGTAATGAATTGTGGATTTCTGATCAAAAATATATTTAGAGCCCAATATTACAACAAAAATTTTGAAACTTGGTCAGTGAGTGTTTTATGACACAATGTTGGCTCTGGAATTTTCTCATAATTTTTAACAGATTAAAAACAGTACTTAATTCACAAAGTTATAAATCTAAAAGATTACTTTTAATTAGATTCAGAGCCCCTCATGTTTTAGAAAATTGTAAAACTTGGTTAGGGATTGTTTTAGGTCATTATCTATCTCTTGGAATTTTTTCATAATTATTAGATGAATTATTACAGTATTTGCTTAAATAACCAATGGCTATGGAATTATTGATTTAAAATTAAATTAGGGGCTAATGTTCACTCAAAAATTAGGAGAATACTTTTAGAGTGTTTTTAGGCCATGATGGAATTATTGGATTTTTATTATAATTTTTAGAACAATTTGCTGGCCTTAGCTTCTTAAAATGGTAATATTGATCATATGTTTTAAATTGTGGATTTGAGGCTTAAACAATTCTGAAAATTATTAGACCTTGGATTTACTGTAGGAATGTTACCTAATATTTACAATAATTTTGTGGTGATTTGTTTCTGATTTAAAAGTGCACTTCATGTTCAAAGTAGGGCATTCGGAGTCTTAGGTTAAGTAGATTTAATGCCCAAATAATTAGGAAATTATGAAACTCTGGAGTTAGTCTAAATAGATCATGGTAGACTCCCAAAAATTGTTATGGATCTGTTGGATGAGTAAGTGGAGTACCCCCTAGTGGGAGCACCACGTAGCTTAGCACGGTCTGTATATAGTACATAGAATTGAAATTGGCTAGCTCGGAGAGCTTAAACACACTTAGGGGAGTAACACTGAAATAAAAGAGAGGATTGGTCATGGGTAGAAATCAATAATATTAAGTGCCTTGCGAAAGGGAGCTTTGGTTTTCAGCCCATCGTAGTTCCTAGTGCCCTCGAGAATCCTTCACGGGGTATGCCTTGGGTAGTCCTGGGCTAATATAAACCATAGGAATAATAAATGTTAAAGAGTAACTAGTATAACTAGGGGTTCACTTTCACACACCCCGTTGTCTCGATAAGATAGGGTCACTATGATGTTCGAGCGGTAGGCTCGGTGGTTGTGGAAATGGGCAGGTTAGCCCAGTGAGCCGATGGCTCGGTAGATATTTGTGACGGGCAGGATAGCCCGGGAGCTTTGGCTTAGTTGTTGGCTATGACGGACGGGATAGTCCGGGAGCTTTGGTTCGGTGGATAATACATTAATATTGCATGTGCATAAGATATAATGTGGTGGGTCTTCGGTATTGGAGAGTTGTCGCACAGACACCAGTACGTTTACTCAGCGGGTGTGGTTTTACACTTAGCCAAATAAAGTCCGGTGTGCCAGTCGGTAATAGTATGCAGGAGCTCCGCTTAGTGCACCAGCATTGAGGCGTACGATAGGTCTGTCTGGTAGTGCTGATACCGGTTTAGAGGTGGGCTAGGTCCAACCCACCGCTTCCGTTTGCCACTACAGAGGTATCCTGGGAGGTTAGGCTCCAGAAATGGGGAACTAAAGGTCTGTGTGCACAGAGTTGGGTGCGTGAGTTGCACTTGCATGTTCACGTCATGGCATAATTGTATTTCTTAGCATAATCATTTCATATAACCCGACACCTTTTGTATAAGTTGTATGGGATGCTTTATACAATAGGCCCTACAAAACGACACCTTGGTTTAAAAGTTCGAGCGAGTGTTCTTATAAGTTAAGGTTTTATTCAGTATTACATATTTATGATTGCTAATAAAACGACACCCAATCATATAAATCGGTATGTGACTTTTTATATGGTAGGAGCCCTACAAAAGATCCCTTAGCTTATGTATTATCATATAAGTTAAGGTTACTTTCTCATGCAAATTCATACCTTTATTACAGTCTTATATACTTTAGAACTGTTAGATTAGTTTTCGCTGCCATTTGCTTATTTGTTATTCTCCACTATCATGTCCTCTCCTTTCCTTCTCCCCGCTCGGTGCCAATGAGCCATTGGGGAAGGTGCTGGGGATGATATGACTTAGTCTTTTAGACTAACGGTTTTTGAACCATATCATTTTAGGGGACCATGAAGCCCAACATGAAGGAGTAGCCCCAGAGGTCGACACATTTGGATATCGGGCAGTCTCGTACCAGAGTTCAGACGGCAGGGACTGTGAGTCGTGATCGCTAATAGTATATTAGTTGCTTCCGCGATGAGTGATATGCCGTGAGGACTTGATGTACTGGGCATAAGCCTAAGATTTAGTATTTTGATTGTTATATCTGTGGACACTCTTTTCATTAAGATTGTTTTCTATATGTGATTTCTGTGGACTTGCTTTATTATTTGCTACAGTTGTGATCGATTTTGCCGGCAGGATCGACGTTTTGTAGTGATGACCTTCCCGGGTGCGAAGGTGTCACCGCAATGCGGCGATTCTGGGCCTAAGACCCCGGTGTTTGAAAAGAAAAAAATAGGGGTCTTATAAGTGGTATCATAGGAAACCTCGATCGAAAAGTAGCAGTCCACAACCCCTGGGTCACCCCCACGCGAGTTTAGTTTGTGAACAAACTAAGAAGCGGAATCAGTGGTGTGCCCATAAGAGGGATCACATGTAAATTGTTCATTATAAACTAGGTTTGAATCAATTATTTACTATTTGATTTTGCTACGCAGCCCCCAGCGCAGCCTACACTATAGGGCAGAGTCCAGCAGACTCAAAATGTTGCACCACCTCCCCCTGTCCCCACTCCATTCCTACAGTCGGAGATGTGGAAGACTCTTACAACTATTCTGTAGCTTTCAGGGCCCAACAGGTTCCGGCTCCGCAGCCAAACCCGGGGGCCAATTGGCTGAGCATCTTTCGAGGACTCTCTCCCCTATCCAACTTAGGGACAGAGTCAGCTGTTCAGATGGAGGAGTGGCTGGACATTATGTACGAGATGTTGACCGGGATACAGTGCCCCTGGGAGGAGAGGGTGCCATTGGTGGTCTCTTGCTTGGAATCTCATGCCAAGAGATGGTGGAAGACGTCACTGGATACGATGTTTGCGGATATGGAGGTTGCAGAAATTACTTGGGAGGAGTCCAGGGTCGCGTTACTGGAGAATTTTGTTCCACAGTCGGCTAGGGATGAGCTGGAGGACAGGTTCCTACAGTTGAAATAGGCTAACAAGACAATGGTAGAATACCACCGGGAGTTCAACAATTTAGCCCGGTTTGCGGACTCCTATCAGCTGGATGAGGAAGGATACACCAAGAGGTTTTATAAGGGCCTGCAGGAGGAGTTGAGGGAGGCCCTTTTGTTTGTATCTGACGGGCCTATACCTCGGATGTTAGAGATGACCAAGAGGATTGATGCTGATTGACACACGACTTGGGGTCGGAAGAGGCCAACCGAGGACAAGGGTCGGGGAGTCAGTAATGATCAGTGGTGGGGCCGCATCACTGATGGGAGAGAGGGAAGAAGAGCAGAGGACCAGCCTCATCAGGAGGTGAGGAAGGAACTGAGGGAGCTGGTGTTAGTGGATCCTCAACCACTTCAGATGCAGGAGGAACGGAGACCCGGGGGTATGGTATTTCCCCCACCGGAGTGCTACAACTGCCATCAGGCAGGGCACATTCGGAGGAACTGCCCCCATGAGGGGTGCACCTCTACCAGCACCACAGGGTGCCCCGCATGCTCAGCAGTTTGGAGGGCGAGGATGTGGCCGAGGACGTAGATACCAGGGTGTAGATCGCAAGTAGGACAGTGAGCAAGTTTATACACTGGATCTGGCTCAACCCCGGAACCTGGAGCAAGTGATCACAGGTATGCCAGAAAGTTTTAAGTTTTCTTCCTAAACACTTAAATTTATGGATATAGAATTGATAATCTAGGAAAGAAAACCATAAATAGATTCTAAGACATTTAACTCCCCCCCAGGCATAGTTTTCATCAGCGGCAAGCCCGCTTATACACTGTTCTATACGGGTGCTTCACAATCTTTCCTATCGGAGGCCTTCGTGGAAGGGTTGGAAGGAGTGGAGCGATTCACGGGTTTGATGATGAGTATACGATTACCTGACGGATCGGAGCTGTTCACCTCTGCCCACTACAACATGGAGGCAGAGATCGGCAGAAAGATATTTGATGTACCAGTGACGATCATGAAGATGCCAGTCTTTGATTTGATCCTAGGAATGACATGGTTGCACTGGAACCATGCTCAGATTGACTGCATGTCCAAGAGAATTACTGTGAGGCATGGGGATTCCTACATCGTCATCAAAGGTATTTGATCTATTCCCCCTCTCTTGCTATCATCCGTGTAGGCTATCACGACCAACTTGAAGGGGAGGAAGTCTATGAGGTGCTATTTGAAATGGCTGAGGCAAAGGGTTCCATCTCGGATATCCCGGTGGTGCGAGATTTTACCGACATATTCCCAGAGAAGCTACCAGGGCTACCCCCGCACCGGAAGCAGGATTTCCGGATACAGCAAGTGTCGGGGGATAAGCCGGCAACTAGAGCCCCTTACCGGATGGCCCCGAAGGAGCTGACTGAGTTTCAAAACCATCTCCATGAACTATTGGAGGCCAGATTTGTCCGGCCAAGTTTGTAACGCCCCCTATTTTTGTGTATTTATTTTTATATTCCTTTAGCGTTAGGTGGCCGCGTTTTCCGGCTCGTGTCGTTGTTAGACTACCTCGTTAGGTGATCCTAGTGGTTTTAGTCCGTTTGCAGGGTTCCCCAGCTAGCCGGCGTCTGTTTTGGAGGCCCGGCTGAGCCTTTCAGGAAACCCTTGTTTTTCGGCTTCGGCTAAGGTTAGCCCGAGTGTGGGATCGTCGGAGGTTGTTTTCGACTTCGCCGTTGTTTTCGTAGCCCGAGTGTTTAGCTACGGTGCGGATTCGTTCGGAATTCGAGAACGTTATGTTTAGCGTCGTTTTGACGGCCGCTAGATAGCGGGTCGTCAATTTTTAATTATAAACGTATGTTAGCGTTTTCACATTTTGGTCGGGTTAGTGATTTGGGCGTGCCGGTACGTAAATGCGCACGTGCACGTGCGTGCAAGGCTTTTAATAGAGTTCGGGTGCGTGTCTACTTATGCGTTAACTTATGTGTTTGTTAGTGCGAATGAGTATTAGGATGGGTGTGTTAATATTTATATAAGTATATATATATATATATATTTTTTTTTTTCTTTGTGTGTGTAGTTAGTGTTAATGGGCTATTAGTGTGTTAGTTGTAGGTGCGTTAGGGGGGAGGGGGGCTGCCTTTTATTAGTGTTAATTAGGGGTTAGTTGATTCTTTAGTTAATAGGATTATAATATAATATATATAGGATATTAGTTTAGGTTTTATGTATTAGGTTCCCCCCCTTTTTTTATTTTTCCTGAACCCGGCGGCCCCTGTAGAAACCGAGCGGAAGCAAGGAAGAGGCTGAGCCTTGCTGCTGCTTCGGCCGGCCGAACCTAGCCAAAATCCTCTCGATTTTTCGATTTGAGGCAGGATCCTCGCTCCTCTACCCGAGATCTGCATTCCGAGGTAATCTATTTGAGTTTTCACCTTGATTTTTCTGTGATTCGGGGGTACGGTTTCGCCCTTTTTCTCCATGCTTTTATCGATTTGTTCTTCCCAGGTGTTTCTTCCGTAGTTGTGTTGCTTGAGGCCGGCCGGTTAGAGGGTTGTGCTTGCCGAAATTTTGGTGAAGAGATCTAGGCATAATTTGTTTTTATTATGAGTCCTTTTATTCACGGTTAGGCAGGAGTTTGAAATTTTTTTTATAAGTGTGGGTGCCCTTTTGCTCGGGCATAGTTTGACATAAAATTCATTTGTTTGTGTGATGGTAACAAACTAACCGGGTAGGTTCGTTATTAAATTAATCTTTATACGTGTAGTTTGGGATCGAGTTACGGGCGTAGGTTCAAGGTCCTATCGTTTGTGGGTGTTAGTATTTAGCTGTTTGTACATATCTAGTAACAAGTCACTGTTCTGTTTTGTTTATATAGGGCTCCTAGGTGGGTTTCTCTAGTGAGTTTAGGGTTCTTTGACTTTCTTGGTGGTACATGGAGCCACAAGCAAGGGTTTTCCCGAGTCACTTAGGACTTGAGTAGGATGTGATTTTGGGGTGGGTCGGACTGATACTGCCACCCTTGGTTTATTTCTTGTCTTACTAAGGCAATATGGACTCTTTGGTTGAGTTGGACGGATACCACCACCATAGCCCGTGAGGTTATTTAGGCCAGATAGACTTGGTTGGACATGCGGCCACCAGTTTAGGCCACTTGTTATTGAATTTTTGTCTATCTTCAGTACTAGGTGATTCTTTCTGCTATAACTCTATGTTATGATATTATTATTGTACTGATCCTTTTGCAGAGATTCTTGAAGCTTGGCTCCATTCGTGCACTTGATGCACCCCCCTTTTTTATTCTTGCACCGTTTTATGAGTACTTTCATTACCTTTTTTAAATTCCTTCATAAGATATTGTACTTTTGTTTCCTATTGTTTATAGCTTGCTAGGGTATTCTTCTTTTTTTCTGAATACCTCAGGTACAGGTATATAGCAGGTTGTGCGGCTAGCTCGCACCTGGAGATTTTCTAGCGTTTCTGTTACAGCAGTGGTCTTCTGTTCCTCTTGTTTGGGAGGTAAATTTCTTTATACATGTGGTATAGACATACCTACTTACCAGTGGGTTCGTGTTAGTTGTTGACGCCCACTGGTGGTTTCTCTTTTAGACACTTTGCACTTGATTACTCTGTTAGATCTACTTCTTTTGGTTTATTAAACTTGCTCTTGGGAGGATTTATGATAGGATGCTAGTTACTTTAAAAGTTATAAAGAAAACTATTATATGTAAAACATAACCAGCATGTTTTCTTCTAAAAAGCTCAAACACTACTTTCCAAAGACGTGAGAAAAAAAGGGGGTGAATAAAGTATTTTTCGCTACGTATAAGTAAAATTTTGAAGTATGGACTAGATGATCCACGGTGCCGAGGGATACGACCTTTAAATATAACTGATTTCTTTCCAATTAATAGACTTATGAATTTTCATAAAAGAGGGTAGATGGTGATTCGCCTGAGCGTCGGCAGTTATCCCCTGCTCGACGTGTCATCACGACACGTGTTTTCCCGTACTCTGGTAAATATTAAATTCGGAGAAAATGCGGGCTGTGACAAAGCTCTTCACCATGGGGAGCCTCGATCTTGTTTGTTAAGAAGAATTATGGGACACTTTGGTTGTGTATTGATTACCGGGCACTGAATAGGCTGACGGTCCGGAATACGTATCCCTTGCCAAGGATAGACGAGCTATTTGACTAACTGGAGGGAGTTAATTGGTTTTCCAAGCTGGTCCTGAGGTCGGGATACTACCAGCTACACATTCAGGAGGAAGACATCCCGAAGACGGCCTTAAGCAGTAGATACAGGTTATACGAGTTTACCGTGATGCCTTTTGGGCTCACGAATGCACCCTCCGCGTTCATGACCTTGATGAACCGGGTGTTTGAGGAATATCTGGATGTCTTAGTCATCGTATTCATTGACGATATCCCTATCTACTCAAGGACTGAAGAGGAGCATGCCGAGACATCTATCTTTGACTTTAGAGAAGCTTCGAGAGCATAAGATGTATGCTAAGTTTACCAAGTGCCAGTTTTGGCTAAAAAAGGTTGCATTTTTGGGCCATATTATCAGTGGAGCGGGGTTGGCGGTAGATCCGGCGAAAGTCCAAGAAGTACGGGATTGTCCACCGCTGAAGACGGCCACGAATGTTCGGAGTTTCTTAAAACTTGCCAGTTACTACAGGAAGTTCGTAGAAGGGTTCTCTCAGATTGCTCTCCCTCTCACATCCCTGACGAAGAAGGAGTCTCTATTCATTTGGTTAGCACGATGCGAGTCTGCCTTTCGGGAGCTGAAAAGCCAACTTACCTCGGCTCCCATTCTTACTCTTCCATCAGGGAAGGAAGGATTCCAGGTGTACATGGATACTTCCTATCAGGGGATGGGTGCCGTTCTGATGCAGAATAGGCACGTAATAGCCTTTGCTTCCCGTCAGCTGAAGAAACATGAGCAGAATTACCCGGTGCACGATTTGGAGATGTGGGCAGTTGTTTTTGTGCTAAAGATCTGGCGACACTATTTATATGGTGTGCACTGCGACATATTCTCAGATCATAAAAAACTTGTGTATGTGGACACAAAAAAGGAGCTGAACATCAGGAAAAGACGCTGGGTGGAGTTTCTGTCGGACTACCAGTACACCATGCATTACCATCCCGAAAAGGCAAACGTGGAGGCAGACGCTTTGAGCCGGAGAACGAATACATCAGGAGCAGGCCCACAGTTGATGGCCTTAGAGTTGGTAAAAATGTTTAAGGAGATGCAGATATCCTTAGTGTCCGAGCACAATCCGCAATTATATAAGTAGTATCTAGGATCAATAGTTGCCACCGATGATATTCGGGATCACATCAGGGACGGGCAGAGGCTGGATGCGAGGGAAGAACCGATATTTAGTGCCTTGGAGGAAGGCACGACAGGGGATTACTCATCGAGAGATGGACTACTATGTTTCCGAGGCAGGGTTTATATATCGGCAGGAGTCCAGATTCGGGAAGACATCATGGCAGAGGCTCACTACAGCAGATACTCAGTGCATCGGGGGATCACCAAGATGACAGAGGACATGAAGAGAATGATGTACGGGCCAGGCATGAAGAAGGACATTACGTATTTTGTGACGCATTACGAAGCTTGCAAACTCGTAAAGGCGGAGTGCAAGAATCCAGCCGTATTACTACGAACCACTTCTAGTGCCGGAATGGAAGTTCGAGGATATAGCCATGGATTTCATACATGGGCTACCCCGGTCTCATGCGGGGAATGATTCGATATGGGTAATCGTCGATAGACTGACAAAAGTAGCAAGATTTTTTCACGTTGTAAAGGATACTCTGATCAGAGTTCTTATGCTGAGGTTCGTCGAGCAGTTTGTTCGCTATCATGGAGTGCCCAGGACGATCATTTCAGATCGGGATGGACGGTTTACGCATACAGAATGGAGGTCGGTTCAGGCCTACTTGGGCTCTCGGTTGACGTTCAGCATGGCTTTTCACCCTCAGATCGATGGAAAGACAGAGCGCACCAATCGTACATTGGAGGATCTTCTATGCCTATATATTTTGGACCGCGGACCGCGGCGAGCCTTGGGAGAGATTACTGCCGCTGATTGAGTTTTCATACGACAACAGCAATCAGTCCAGCATAGGCATGGCCCCTTACGAGGCATTATACGGACGAAGGTGCAGGACCCCACTATCATGGATTCAGGATGAGGATCCGCAAGCACTCGTCTCAGAGTTTGTGACGGATACCGATGCTCAGGTTAGATTGATGCGAGGCATCATCGGGTGGAGTTCCAGGTGGGAGACCAGGTTTTCTTGAAGATACGGCCGATGTATGGGGTCTCGCGGGTTCGTGAGCGGAAGAAGCTCAGTCTAAGATATATGGGGCCTTACAGGATCCTAGAGCGGATCGGCCCCTTGGCTTATAGACTGGAGCTACCGCCGGAGTTAGCGGGATTGCATGACATCTTCCACGTCTCCTTACTACGAAGGGCTCTACTACGCCCTGAGCAGTTGATTTCCACAGAAGACGGTCTAGTGGCATCAGATAGATCAGTCAGCATGGAGCCGATCAGGATCGATGATACGGCAGTAAGGGTCTTGCAACACAAAAAGGTTCCCTAATCAAAGTTCTGTGGAGAAACCATGGGTAAGAGAAACACACATGGGAGTCTCAGGACTTGATGCAACAAAGGTACCCAGGGGTTTTTTGTCAGGTATTACTCACAATCACTCGGGATGTTGCAATTTACTTTCCATATTCGAAACCCCGTGGGCCTAACTAGAATTTCGAGGACAAAATTTTTTGTTTATATATTGGAATTTGTAACATCCCTCAATAAATTAGACCCCTAGGAGTAGTTTTGTCATGACTAGGTCATGACAAAACCCTAGGAAACCCAAGAAGGCCAAGTGAACCTAGGAATGTAGGTGAGACCACTGTGGTCTGCAAACAGTAAATTTCTGAACCGTAGTTTAAGATGATCATGGGGCTTCACCAACACTTCAAAACACCACCATGGTCACATAAACCCATTTTAAGGACCATTAGAACCCTAGGGGTCCATTGGATAGGCCAAGTTGACCTAGAACAACTCTAGACCTAAATTGGGCAATATGACCTGACTAAGGGTAGTGTGCCCTAGTAAATCCCAAATAACCCTTCCACGGCCTTCGTAGACCTAAAATGGGGTCAATGGGTCACTAAGGACCCTTGGAGGGCAGTCAAATTTGTTAAGTTGACCCAAGTAAACTCTAACCCTAAATGGGTCAACCTTACCTACATAGGGTCAACTGACCTTCCCTTAACCAGGTGGACCCCACATATACCTTCTTAACCCTAGTGAGAGGCCAATGGGTCACCAAGGACCCATTGGGGTCATCCAAAAAGGCTCAGTTGAACAAAGTCAACTCCAGCCCTAAAGTGGTCAAAGTGCCCTAGTTAAGGGCCAAGGGCCAAGCTAACCCCACCTAGACCTAAGGGGAGGCCAATGGGTCACCAAGGACCCATTAGGGGCAACCTCAAAGACCAAATTGACCAAGGTCAACCCTAGTCAAGGTTTAGGTCAAGCTAGCCCAAATGGGCTAACTCAAGCTCAAGCCCAACTCACTTGGGCTAACCTTGTTTTGGTGGATGAAATGGACATGTGGCCTGCCATTGGGTTAGGTAGGAGCAAAAATTAAGCTTGGTGTGTAGGAGAGGGAAAAAGCCACCTATGTAAGAGAGAGAAAGTGAAAGAAAGTAATGGAGGAAGACTTTGGGCTCCTCCTTCCCCTTCCCCAACCTCCCATTCATTGCTCTAGGACACGGAAGGCAGCCCCAATTCAACCAGCTAGTTTTGGACTGGTTTGAACCAAGTTTCACCCCCCTACCTACCATGACCGCCAACCTTGACTAAGGCCAATAATGGCAATGAAGCCTACACCCACCTAACACCCTAATTCTCACCCTTAAAGCTTCACTAGACTCCAGGGATTCATTTCCACCACTTAAGTGAAGGAGCCAAGCAGTTCCACTATACAGTTGCAAAAATCCGACCACCACCACCACCACCATGGCTTCCCGGCAATCTTCTCGACTTCAGGCCGCCAGCAAGGTCCTCCTCTACTCCTTATTTATGGGTTAGATCTTAGGAATCTTTAGATATAAGATTTGAGCTCAACCGAGTCGAATCCAATTCGAGTTTTCATGGAAAAAGCCATGAAAATGGATTTTCAGGTTTGCCGGAAACCACCACCTCCGGCGACCAAACCACCGCCTCGCGATAGCCACCACCTCAGCGGAGGTAGTGGTGGCGGTGGCTGGCCAGGGAAATGGATGGATGGCCGGAGGTGGCTCATGGAAAAGCTGTAGGAAATGGCATGTTTTTTTGGGTTCTGTTCGGGCTTGGAAGAAGATGAACAGTAACTTATATTAATTAATTATTATATTTATATATATAATATAGTTATTTGTTAACCCTTTAACCTGCACATTTTGATGTCGTTAAACGAGGCACTTAGAGGCTAGATTAGGAAAAATAGTTAACATGTAAAATGTAGATCTATGAGTCTACTGTAATTTAAAATTTATTTGAACCAGTTTGGAGTCCTATTTAGATCACAACACTCATTTTTGTGAGATCTATACATAGGGCTTACCAGAGTTTGAATTGGAAGCCCACTCCAAACCAGACCTCTAAATGACTGACATTGGGGCATGGGATATCCTAATCTATATCTAGGACATATCCAAAAATTAGAATTTTTGGAGAACATTTTTCTATAGTTTTTAGAAAAATTTAATAATCCATAAATAAATTAATTAGGTGTCCTAAACATCTTAAAACTCCCCCAAAGTTTGGTGGGTTGTCTTATAGAGCATGTTAGGGCTCTGGTAAAAATTTCATCTCATTTGGAGATGTTTTGGTTAAGTATTGACCCAACCCTAAGTATAC
The DNA here is from genome assembly GCA_039513925.1 of Platanthera zijinensis. Lineage (NCBI taxonomy): Eukaryota > Viridiplantae > Streptophyta > Magnoliopsida > Asparagales > Orchidaceae > Platanthera > Platanthera zijinensis. The sequence goes on from CM077094.1 coordinate 11,953,517, forward strand.
CCTTATAGGGTTATTTAGGTCAAAGTGCTATTGTTAATGTTTGAGTGGTCAAATCACCTCTATAGAGGCTGATATTTTGGACACTGATTTTATATGGCATGTAGCACCCTCCAATAGGATTTGTGGTGGTTTGGGGTAGGGTAGCCCTATAACCCTAGGGTAGGCCCTTTTATGGAGATTTTTAGGGTATGAAGGTCATGGGGTCAAATGACCTTGGAATTACTTGAGACTTGGTGTAAGGGATACTAGGGTGGGTATGGCTCTCCGGTTGAACTTTTATTGAATTTGGAAGCCTTTAACCCCCTAAAATCCCTAATCCTAGTTTAGCGCACAAGCCCAATAATTGGGTTTAGGCAATCAAAACAGCTCACAATAACTTGAAACTTGGGCAGCGTATTTTCCTGATAAAAAGAGTCCTAAAATAATTTTGGTGAAATTTTTGGGCTAATAAAATCAGTACTTCCTTAATAACCCTAGTTGTGTCCTTAAGTTTATTGTGCTTGTTATGATATTTTTGTCCACTAAAAAGTTGTGAAATTTTGTATTTGGAAGTTTTATATCATTTGAGTTCCTCGTGTATTTTTATTGGAATTTTTAGATGATTATTTTAAGTACTTGTTTCATACGTTATGAATTGTGGATTTCTGATCAAAAATAGATTTAGAGCCAAATATTCTTACGAAAATTTTGAAACTAGTTCAGTGAGTGTTTTGTGACTCTATTTTGGCTCTGAAATTTTCCCATAATTTTTAGGAGAATAATAATAGTACTTGTTTCACAAAGTTATAAATCATGAAGATTACTTTTAATTAGATTCAGATCCCCTCATGTTTTAGAAAATTGTAAAACTTGGTTAGGGATTGTTTTAGATCATTATCTATCTCATGGAATTTTGTTATAATTATTAGATGAATTATTACAGTATTTTCTTCAATAACCAATGGCTATGGAATCAATGATTTAAAATTAAATTAGGGGATAATGTTCACTGGAAAATTGGGAGAATACTTTTAGAGTGTTTTTAGGCCATGATGGACTTACTGGATCTTTATTATTATTTTCAGAACAATATTGCTGGCCTTAGCTTCCTAAAATGGTAATATTTACCATATGTTCTAAATTATGGATTTGGGGCCTAAACAATTCTGAAAATTCTTAGACCTTGGATTTACTGTAGAAATGTCACCTAGGATTTATCATAATTTTGTGGTGATTTATTTTTGATTTAAAAGTGCACTTCATGTTCAAAGTAGGGCATTCAGAGTCTTAGGTTAATTAGATTAAATTCCCAAATAATTAGGAAATAATGAAACTCTGGAGTTAGTCTAAATAGGTCATGGTAGACTCCCAGAAATTGTTATGGATCTGTTGGATGAGTAAATGGAGCACCCCCTAGTGGGAGCACCATGTAGCTTAGCACGGTCTGCATATAGTACAAAGAACTGAAATAGGCTAGCTCGGAGAGCTTAAACACACTTAGGGGAGTCGCACAAAAATAAAAGAGAGGATTGGTCATGGGTAGAAATCAATAATATTAAGTGCCTTGCGAAAGGAAGCTTTGGGTTTCAGCCCATCGTCGTTCCTAGTGCCCTCGAGAATCCTTCACGGGGTATGCCTTGGGTAGTCCTGGGCTAATGTAAACCATAGGAATAATAAATGTTAAAGAGTAACTAGTATAACTAGGGGTTCACTTTCACACACCCTAGTTTCTCGGGAAGATAGGGTGAATAAAATGTTCGGGCGGTAGGCTCGGTGGTTGTGGAAATGGGCAAGGTAGCCCGGTGAGCCGATGGCTCGGTAGATATTTATGACGGGCAGGATAGCCCGGGGAGCTTTGGCTCGGTTGTTAGCTGTTATGGACGGGATAGTCCGGGGAGCTTTAGATCGGTAAATAATACATTAATATTTCATGTGCATAAGATATAAGGTGGTGGGTCTTCGGTATTGGAGAGTCGTCGCACTGACACCAGTACATTGACTCGGCAGGTGTGGTTTTACACTTAGCCAAATAAAGTCTGGTGCGCCAGCCAGCAATATTATGCAGGAGTTCCTCTTAGTGCACCAGCGTTGAGGCATACGATAGGACTGACTGGTAGTGCTGATAACGGTTTAGAGGTGGGCGAGGCCCAACCCACCACTTATATTTGCCACTACGGAGGTATCCTGGGAGGTTAGGCTCTAGAAAGGGGGAACTAAAGGTCTGTGTGCACAGAGTCGGGTTGGTGAGTTGCACTTTCATGTTCACGTCATGGCATAATTGTATTTCATAGCATAATCATTGCATATAACCTGACACCTACTGTATAAGTTGTATGGGATGCTTTATACAATAGGCCCTTCAAAACGACCCCCTTGGTTTATAAGTTCGTGCGAGCGTGCTTATAAGTTAAGGTTTTATTCAGTATTACATATTTATGATTACTAATAAAACGATACCCTATCGTATAAATCAGTACGGGACTTTTTAAACGATAGGAGCCCTGCAAAAGTTCCATTAGCTTATGTATTATACTATATGTTAAAGTTACTTTCTCATGCAAATTCATACCTTTATTACTGTCTTATATACATTAGAACTACTAGATTAGTTTCCGCCGCCATCTGCTTTTTTATTATTCTCCACTATCATGTCCTCTCCTTTCCTTCTCTCTGTTCGGTGCCTAGGAGCCATGGGGGAAGGGGCAGGGGATGATTGGACTTAGTCTTTTAGACTAACGGTTTTAGAACCATATCATTTTAGGGGACCATGAAGCCCAACATGGAGGAACAGCCCCGGAGGTCAGCACGTTAGGAGACCGGGCAGTCTAGTACCGAAGTTCAGACGGCAGGGACTGTGATTCCTGATCGCTAGTAGTATATTAGTTGTTTCCACGATGAGAGATATGTAGTGAGGACTTGATGTACTTGGCATATGCCCAAGATTTAGTATTTTGTTAGTTATATCTGTGGACACTCCCTTCGTGGAGATTGTTTTCTATATAAGATTTCTGTGGACTTGCTTTATTATTTGCTACAGTTGTGATCGATTTGGCTGGCAGGATCGGCGTTTTGTAGTGATGACCTTCCCAAGTGCGAAGGTGTAACCGCAATGCGGCGGTTCTGGGCCTAAGACCCTGGTGTTTTAAAAGAAAAAAAATGGGGGTCTTATATGCAGTCTTATCTTCAACTCTTTGTTGAGACCGAGCAGTCTGGCAGCTTGTCTGGCGATCTTGGCGGTTTGGCAGTACCGAGTGGTCTATCGGATGAGACCGGGAGGTCTGGCGGCTTGTTTGGCGGTCTGGGCGGTCTGGCGGTTTGTGCGGCTTATGCGGCTTGTATAGTTTCAGGTTCTTATAATTATTAGTCCCACATTGCTTATTTGTAATCTTTCTTCTCTCCTCCATTCTATAAAAGGGAGGTCATACCTTTGTAATAAACACCTTTTTGAGATAATAAAATTTCAGTTATACTACTTGCGGTTTGTTTTTTGTTCGGTTCTAACATGGTATCAGAGGACTCGATCTACTCCTCCTGATTCTTTGTGCCTTCTCTGTCCGCGCGGCTTGCTTCCTGTTCGCCCGCGACCTATTTTTCGCGGCCTGTTTCTTCCGCCTGTTTTCTTGCGCCCTAATCGCACGCCCTATTCACGCAGTCTTTTTCTTTTGCTTGCCCTTTGTTCGCGCGGCCTGTTTGCTTGTGCCCTTTTCGCGCGGCCTGTTTCTTTTGCTTGCTTATTTCTTACGACCTGTTCTAGTCGCCGCGCCCTCCTCCTCCTCCTCCTCCTCTTCAATCGCCGCGACCTGTCGCCGCGACCTGTTTTTTCCTTGTTCTCCTTTCGCCTCCCAGCACCCCCTCTTCTGTTCGCGCGTACTGTCTTCTAGCCGCCTGACTTCTTCCCCTTTGCCTTTCTCTGCATCTTGGTCGTGGCCTTCCTTGCCGCTGGTGTGTTGTCACTGTGACCACTGTAGACTAATCTCCCTGTTTGCTGCGGCCTTCTTTGCTTCTCGTCGTGCTTGCTGTTTGTGCGGCTTGTTCTTTCTAGCAGTGCGACCTCTTTCCCTCTGCTTCTTGGTTGCGCAGCCTTACTTGTCGTACGTCTTCCTGCTGTTCGCGCGGATTGTTGGGTCTTCTCGCGCAGTTTATTTTCCTCCCTTCATGGCTTTCACATCCATGGTCACATCATCTGGTAGTGTTGACGTTGTTACTCAAGGAAAATGGTTGATCGACACCGGTGCTACCAATCATATGACCGACAATCCCAAATGTTTTTCTCTCCTAGAAACACATGATCGGTTTCCCCGGTTATTCTCGCGGACGGCTCCCCTTCACCGGTCAATAGGACAGGAGTGGTTCCTGTCACTCCGTCTCTTCTCTTGGCGGATACTCTCTACGTGCCCAATTTTCCATGCAACTTATTATCTGTGACCTCTCTATGCAAGCAGTTACATTGTTCTGTCACATTTACTTCTACTTCTTGTTCTTTTCAGGATCCGGACTCCGACGGACGATTGCTACTGGGACTGAGAATGGCGGCCTCTACTTCCTTGATAACATTTCCTCTTTATCCACCTTTTCTAACACCTCCACAGATCTTCTCCAATGGCATCTTCGCCTTGGTCATGCTCCACCACGACTTCTTCGTCTGCTTCTGCCCAAACTTCCTTACCAAAGTCCTCCCCTCAACTGTGAGGCCTGTCAGCTTAGGAAAGAATCATCGCTCTTCCTTCCCTCCAAAGCAAGTTTGTAGATCTACCCGTCTGTTTGATCTCGTCCACTCCGATGTTTGGGGTCTGTCTCCTACCCTCACCGTTGGTCGGGGGAGTTCATATTTTGTCACCTTTATTGATGATTTCTCTCGCTGTACGTGGGTGTATCTATTAAAAGATCGCTTCCGAATTATTTTCTGTATGGACGTCCTTCTATCATATGATAAAAACCCAGTTTAATGTTTCTATTAAAGTCTTTCGATCTAATAATGCCAAAGAATATATTAGTCATGACTTTTCTACCTTCTGCATGCAAAATGGGATTATTTCATCAAACTAGTTGTGTCTATACTTCACAGCAAAATGGGGTGGCCGGAACGCAAAAACCGTCACCTCCTTGATGTCTCTCGCACTCTGTTGACTCAAATGCACGTTCCTCGCTCCTATTGGGGCTATGCTATTCTCATCTCCTGCTATCTTATCAATCGCCTTCCCTCCACCGTTCTCCACGGCAAAACCCCCTTTTCCATTCTATATCCTAGGAGGGATCCGTTTCCTCTTCCACTACGTATCTTTGGATGCATAGCCTTTGTGCACTCTCCCTCTGCCACCCGTGACAAACTCTCACCACGCGCCACCAAGTGTGTCTTTCTGGGATACTCTACCACTCAGAAAGGTTATTGTTGCTTTAACCCGGTTACCCGCAAGCAGTTTGTCTCTGCGGACGTCACCTTCTTTGAAAATGCCTCCTACTTCTCTCCCGACTCCTCTTCCTCTCCTGATATTTCGACTTCACTTACCACCCCTTCCGTTCCCTCTACACCTACCGAGATTATGCCACCTCCTCCCTCTCCACCATCTCCTCCACTGTGTCCTTCTCCTGAGGTATCTCCTTCTTCTCCACAGTCGCCTCTCTCTACTCCTGGGCCAGCTCTCTCCTCTACGGATGTCCCGGAAACTGAGGAACCTGACGACCTGGATATTCCCATTGCTCTTCGCAAAGGGGTGCGGACGTGTACTCAACACCCCCTAGCTGCTGTTGTTTCATATGATCGTCTAACTCCTTTTCCCAGGGACTTTACCTTGGCTATCTTTGCCACTGGCACTCCCCGCACTTACCAGGAGGCTCTTACTATTCCTCATTGGAAGACCGCCATGGATGAGGAAATTACTACCCTCACTGACAGGGGTACATGGACCCTTGTTCCCCCCTTTGGGCACTGATGTGTTTGGATGTCGATGGGTGTTCGTTGTGAAGTTCCGCCCGAACGGCAGCATGGATTGATACATGGCCCGCTTAGTCGCCAAAGGCTTCACTAAGACTTATGGGGTTGATTACTTTGACACCTTCTCTCATGTTGCTCATCTTAACACCATTCGAGTTCTTCTCTCTATGGCTGTCAACCGGGACTGGCCCATTTCTCAGCTCGATGTCAAGAATGCCTTTCTCTATGATGACCTTCAGGAAGCCCTATACATGGAGCAACCTCCTAGGTATGCTTGCTCACGGGGAGACATGAGTTTGTCATCTGAAGAAGGCCATATATGGCCTAAAGCAAAGCCCTCAGGGCATAGTTTGACAAGTTCAGCGGCATTGTTACTGACATTGGTTTTGTACGAAGTTCAGCCAATCACTCCTTATTCATTCGCAAAACCTCCTCTGGTATGGTTGTTCTTGCTGTATATGTGGATGATATTCTTCTGACTGGCGATGACCAGGCTGGGGTAACTTTGACAAAGAAACACCTTCGACAACACCTTGTCACTAAGGATATGGGCTCTCCCAAATACTTCTTGGGGATTGAGATTTCTCGAAAATCCAATTCTTTAGTTTTCTCCCAACAGGAAGTATGATCTTGATCTGCTAAAAGAGGTAGGGTTAACTTGTGCTAAACCTGCTAGATGTCCCATGGCTATTGGGGAAGACAAAACTTGGACAGATGATTCGCCTCCTCTATCTGATTCTTCATGGTACCGGCGTCTGGTGGGCAAACTCATTTATCTCACAATGACCAGACCCGATATCTCCTATGCTGTAGGCAAGGTTAGCCAATTCATACAAGCTCCTAGGGAGTGTCATCTACAGTCTGCCTTGAGGATATTGGAGTATGTTAAAGAAGCTCTAGGGAAAGGACTCCTTTTTCAGAAGAATGATCACTTGAGGGTTGAAGCGTATTCTGATTCAAGCTATGTTAATGATAAGGGAGACCGAATGTCAACTTTGGGTTTTTGCACATTTGTTGGTGGAAATCTTGTGAGCTGGAAGAGCAAGAAATAGTCTGTGGTCTCCAGGTCTAGTGCAGAAGCGGAATATCATAGTATAGCATCAACCACATGTGAGTTAAAATGGTTACGGGCTCTCATGCTTGACCTAGGAGAGGTCTACAACTATCCTCTTCCTATGTTCTGCGACAACAAGGCTGCGATATACATTTCAAAAAATCAGGTCTTTCATGAGAGAACAAAACACATAGAGGTCGATTGCCACTTTATTCGAGAAGAGATTTTGAAGAAACAGATCTTTACTCCATTCGTCACTTCTGACAATGAGTTGCCATATGTATTCACCAAGCCGGTGTCCGCATCTTTATTTCATATTTGCGACAAGCTGGGCATGATTGATATCTATGCTCCAGCTTGAGGGGGAGTGTTGAGACCGAGCAGTCTGGAGGCTTGTCTTGCGGTCTGGGCTGTTTGGCAGTACCGAGCGGTCAATCGGATGAGACCAGGAGGTTTGGCAGCTTGTCTGGCGGTTTGGGCGGTCTGGCGGTTTGTGCGGCTTATGCGGCTTGTATAGTTTCAGGTTCTTGTAATTATTAGTCCCACATTGCTTATTTGTAATCTTTCTTCTCTCCTATATTCTATAAAAGGGAGGTCATACCTTTGTAATAAACACCTTTTTCAGATAATAAAATTTCAGTTATACTACTTGCGGTTTTTTTTTCGATTCTAACACTCATAAATCTTCAACTCTTTCAGCTAGGTCCCGATCTATCATAAACTCACAAAACAAAAAGATAAAAATGCACCAAAGCACCTACAAACTTTTCTCCAAAAATAAAACCACAAGTAACGATTGTACTCCCCGGCAACAACGCAAAAAACTTGATGTACGTGCGACAAGTGTACCAATCGCTATCAATTAATAATAATGGGGAGTAGCTTCCCCGAGTATCGATCTCTTGCGGAGCGCTATTAGGGAGTAAGGGTTTTTTGTACTTTAGAGAAATGAGTGCAAGTGCAAAGTGAACAAGGGGGTTTTGATTGGGGTTTCCTAAATTAAATAACCTACAATTACTGCGGGTCGCCTTCACCGCTTCACTCGGGTGAATCACTCCGGAGAGTGATAGCAGAGTGTGAAAACTAGTGAGGGTCGAAAACACCTCTTCACAACACACACTTCTAGTAAATGCTAGAATGGACAAAACACCTACTCTAGCAAGAATAATGAGCTTAACAAAGCATAGGATGTTCAAAAAACACCTAAGCAAAAGCATAGAGCATTCTAGAACCACAAATATATATCACACCACAATATTAAACAAGAGTTTAGCAATGAGTAAATAAAAGAGGAGGGATGAGAGATTATAACCAAGACAAAGAAGCTTTCAAAGATTCTCGGCAGGAAATTAGGGGTGTCAATCCTTGTCCGTGATCGGTCTTAGAAAGGAGTCCAGGATCCAAGAGGAGCTGTCACTTCCTCTGTCGAACCCATCTTCGTATTGCTGAGGTTGCTTAGGCGGAATTGAACTTGGTGGGCTACTACGAGTAGCTTAAACCGGAGCTTCAATCGTAGCAATATCAATGGAAGTGGAGGATGAAACTTTTGCAAGCTCTATGGTGTGGAATGCGTGGACAGATCTTCCCTCCAAGGAAGAGAGAGAGAAAATGGGCTGGAGAGTTATTTTCCCACTCAAGAGAGCCAAAGAGGCGGTCTGGATGGTCTCCCCTAGGAAAATGGCAAAGGCTGCAACTTAAATAGAAATTTATCAGAAAATTAGTTTCGCACAGTTCGACGCACGACTGTGCGTTAACCGTGCAATATTATAATAAAACATGCACCTGCGAAGAAGAAGCGTTGACCCGTGCGTTTCCTTCGCGCACGGACGATCCGCCCGTGCATGAAGCAATTCTCACGGGTAACCACAGAATGAAGAAATGCAGGCAAAATCAGTGGAACAGTGTGTTTTACTCGCGCACGGGCGCTTCTGCCATTGCGTGAAGGAAAATGCACGATTAACCACAAAATGAAGAATGGAAGGCAAAATCCAGAATGCTACAGGAAACCGTACGTTCCCTTTGCGGACGGTTTGGGTGAAACCGTGCGTGAAGGATTCACCCGAGCTTGTCATTTCACCAGATTGACCGGAGGAAAACGCACGACCAAAACTAACCGTGCGCTAAGGAAACGTACGACCGTGCGTTTTCCTCTAATCAAAATTCATAAAGGGGAAAACTGACCACCTGCAAGAAAGGAAAAATAAGGCAACGGAGGACCCTCCAGTAATATAGAAATGAAGACAAAACTACTGGAACAAGCCCTTGTGTTCACTACGTGCTTACCCCCAACCAACAACTGCGCAATTGCGCACGGAAGGGCAGGAAAAACACACAAAGCAAGAATGGCAAAAAGGATGAGATAAACAACTAAAACATCAATAAATGAAGTGCAAAGGCATGAAAAGTAGCCCAGATGGGCCTGCAAAACCCTGTATAAATGGGACTCATCACTAATCTCCGCAAAAGAAAAGTAAATAACAGGTAAAAAACATATAACGTGAGTACCTAAGGTGAACTCATGAAAACATGATTATCTATGCAAAAGAGAAGTCGAAAGAAAGTAAATTTACTTATAACATGAATACCTGATGATAACTCTTGAACACCTTCTCAAAAGTAGGTAAATTAATATATAATGGAAGTACCTGAAGAGAACTCGCGGACACCTGCTAATCTCTGCAAAAGGCATGTCAAAGTAGGTAAGTTTACATATAATGCGAGTACCTGAACAGAACTCGCGAACACCTACTAATCTTTGCAAAAGAGAAGCCAAAAGAAAGTAAATAAAGATATAAAGCGAGTACCTAAGGTGAACTCACGAACACTTACAAATCTCAGCAAAAGAGAAGTAAAAATCATGTAAATTAACATATTACGTGAGTACATGAAGAGAACTCGTGAACACCTCCTAATATTTTTAAACGAGATTTCAAATGTAGGTAAATAAACATATAACGCGAGTACCTGAGGTGAAATTGCGAACACATGCTAATCTTTTCAGAAGAGAAGTCAAAAGCAATTCAATTAACATATAACGTGAATACCTAAAGAGAAGTCACGAACACCAGCTAATTTATGCAAAAGGGATCAATAGTAGGTAAATAAACATGTAAAGCTAGTACCTGAGTTGAACACATGAACTCCTTCAAATCTCTGCAAAAGAGAAGTCAAAAACAAGTAAATTAACATATAACGCGAGTACCTGACGAGAACTCGCGAAAACCTACTAATCTCTACAAAAGATAAGTCAAAAGCAGGTAAATAAACATGTAACATAAGTACATAAGGTGAAATAATGAACACCTGCAAATATTTGCAAAAGAGAAGTCAAAAGCAGGTAAATTTAAAATATTACGCGAGTACCTGAAGAGAACATGCGAACACCTGCTAATCTCCGCAAAAGAGAAGTCAATATCATGTAAATTAACCTATAACACCAGTTCTTGAGGTGAACTCGCAAACACCTGCTAATCTATACAAAATTGAAGTCAAAAGCGGTTAAATTAGCATATAACGTGAATGCCTGAAAAGAACTCGCTAACACCTGCTCATCTCTGCAAAAGAGAAGTAAAAAGGAGGTAAATAAATATATAACAGGAGTACTTGAGGTGAACTCGCGAACACCTGATAATCTTCGCAAAAGAGAAGCCAATAGTAAGTAAATAAACATATGACACGAGTAGTATATATGAACTCGCAAACACATGCTTATTTCAGCAAAAGAGAAGTTAAAAGCAAATAAATTAACCTATAATGTGAATACCTAAAGTGAACTCACGAACACCTCCTTATCCCTGCAAAAGAGAATCAAAAGTAGGTAAATAAACAAATAATATGAGTACTTGAGCTAAACATGCTAACACATACTATTTTCTCCAAAAGTGAAGTCAAAAGAAGGTAAATAAACATATAATGAGAGTACCTGAGGAGAACTCACGAACACCTGTTAATCTCTTTAAAAGAGAAGTCAAAAGCATGTAAATTTAAAATATATCATAAATTCCTGAAGAGAACTCTCGAACACATGCAAATCTCCGCAAAAGTGAAATCAAAAATAGGTAAATTAACATATAACGAGAGTAAATGAAAAGAACTTGGGAACTCCCAATAATTTCTACAAAAGAGAAGTCAAAACAGGTAAATAAACATATAACGTGAGTACCTGAATAGAACTCATGAACACCTGCTAATCTCTGCAAAAGAGACGTCAAAAACAGGTAAATAAACTTATAACATGAGTCCCTGAGGTGAACTCCCTAACACCTGCTAATCTCTCCAAAAGAGAAGTCAAAAACATGTAAATAAGCATATAATGCGAGTACCTGAGGTGAACTTGTGAACCCCCACTAATATCTACAAATGAGAAATAAAAGTCAGGTAAATTTTAAATATAATGCGAGTACCTAAATATAACTCGCTAACACTTGCTAATCTTTGCAAAAGAGAAGTCAAAAGCAGGTAAATTTAAAATTTAACATGAATAACTAAAGAGAGCTCGCGAACACCGGTTAATTTCTGCAAAAGAGAAGTCAAAAGTAGGTAAATTAACATATAGTGTGAGTGCTTGTATAAACTCTCGAACACATGCTAATCTCTACAAAAGAGGAGTCAAAAGCATGTAAATAAACATATAATGCAAGTACCTGAGGAGAAGTCACAAACACCTGCTAATCTATGCAAAAGAGAAGTCAAAAGCAGGTAAATTAACTTATAACGTTAATACCTGAAGAGAACTCGCTAACACCTACTAATATCTGCAAAAGAGAACTCAAAAGCACGTAAATAAACATATAAATCGAGTACTTGAGGTGTAAGACCCCATTTTTTTCTTTTTAAACCATCGGGGTCTTAGGCTTAGAACCGCTATTTTGCGGTGACACCTCCACACTCGGGAAAGTCGCCACTAAAAAACACAGATCCTGCCGGTCGATTCGATCACAATAGTAGAAAGATAATAAAAGGAAAGTCCACAAACATCACATATATATTAAATATTCTCCACGAAGGGAGTGTCCATAGATTTAATAAAAGTACAGAAAATAGGGCTCATGACCGGTACATCAATATCCTCACTGCATATCACTCAGCACGGAAGCAAAACTAATCATTTATGTGCTCGACTGAAAGGACTATTCCTCAAAGAAAGGAAGGCTCAGAAGGACTCGCCCAAAGTAGAAAGAGAATATACAGATGGAATGGTTCATCAACATGACTTGGGAGCATGAGAGCGGGACCAAAGGGCAAACAAAGAATCCTGAAAAACTTGTATGTAGGGCTAACCTCAATGCCACCTTCGACAGGGAAAGGCGAACACAAGAGCTTTTTCTCGGTATCAATGACTCACTTCTAGGCAAAAGAAAAAGAGTGAACTTGGTCTGGTCATCCATCGCTATTGGTTCTCTTTAAAGATCCATCAACTCAAAGAGAATGATTGTCGGAAGTGACTTCGCGGGCGTGCGTACTTACTTACTGAGTTATGACTTCTTCCAACTCAACTATGCGAGGTCAAGCTTTCCAGCAGTCCAAGCAGATGCGAGTGAAATAGCTGCTCCCATTCTGACAAGAGAAGGAATGATTTTTCGCTTTTATGACGCCTGGAGCCATGTGTAGCCTGTGCGAAGGAAGCCTAGACTGGAGATGAATTACTACATTCAATCCTTGAAGATGGCACTTGGGTGGGATGGGATCGAATCCTTCCTAAAAGAGACTGCTCGCCTTTTGACGGCTTGGCTTCGCTATCGCTCCGTAGTGGTGGTCGGCCAGGAGTCTTCCTACCATACCAGAATGCCTCTGTTATAGTGCGTCAAGCTTCGCCAGAAGCAAGCAAGACGAGGCGAGCGATAGCGAAGGAGAAGCGAAGTAGCGTAAACAAGGCTACTACGCTCGTTCGTGACTGACGAGCTCGTGTAGTAAGGCCTCGCCCTACTTCAGGCTTATCTGATGCACTCCACTCGCTGTCTACTAAACGAGCGTGAGAGCGAATTGAGCGAGCGAAGCCTTCCTGGATCTTTTTTGCCCTCCTATTAGAGTTAGAGCTCGTCATACTTTACTCCCAGTTTCTTCTTGCATGATCCAGTCAGACTTGTGTTGATGTTTGATGTTGATCCCGGGATTCGGGTTAATTCAATCCTTTTCTACTTTCTATCTCGTCTGCCCTGTACTCTGCTTCAGCACTAGAACTTTCAACCACACTCTCTGTTCTTCACTTTCAAAAGTGACGAGATTTCAACCCTCTTTGCGGATCCTAGAGCTGGGGCTAGTCTGAGCTATAGCTAGAGCGATAGCGATAGCGATCCTGATAAGGGAGTTAGAGGAAGTCCCCCCGAGGGGTTAGGGGGAAACGTTCAGAAAAAAATTATTAAAATCCATATAACAAATATGCGCTAAAAGCGCTTGAAACCGAGGGAGAGGGACAGAATGCCCTCGACCAAGGGAAACGAGTGCTACAGCACGAGTTAGATTTCTGAGTAAAATAGGCGTTTAAACTGCCTTTTCGGGCATCCCATGGGTGATAAGCCATGAGGGGGAAAAGAAGGGGCCTTAAAAGCGCTAATCTGAGTTCCCGATATAGGGAGCATAGGGGAGTCTTCCAAGTTACACTTGGAACTAAGAGCCCCCTCCCGGTCCCCTCAACCTTAAGGCGCGCGCGCCCTTGATCTTGTTGTCCCATATCAAGATCCTCGCTACTATGGCAGGGCGGTACGCTCTGCTCTCTCGCGACCCTCAAAGAACCCTACTGAAGATGAAAAAGGTGAGCACTGAAATGAGAAAGGCGCTAGTGACGCAACACGACTTCGGTTCACACGTGAAAGTGCTTCGAAAGGTGTCAGCAGGTGGAGCCCGCTGAGGCCCGCCCCTCATCAAACTATTCCCACCCGTTCGTTCCTAGAGAAGTTTAGTAATTTGATGCTTCACTCCACGATTGAAGCAGCAGGACCGGATGCTCTATCTTTGCTTCACGGAAAGACTCCACAGTCAGGGAAGGAGTAGTGGCGGTAGCTTCCCCAAAGAAGCCATGAAAACCTTATCCCCGAGTGCAAGAAGTCATTACCTTCCTTAGAAAGAGCAGCCGAAACTGCCTCAATGTCCCACTAAAGCAAGTAAAGTCTTGAAGTATGATTTCTCAGTTACAGGGGCCTCAATGTCAATCTCAAATGATTCGTGAAGCCTCTAAAAGAAGTCTAAGTAGGCCCATGAATCAGGGTACATCCTCAATCTGTTCTAAGAGCAGCTATTGAAGACCTTGGAACTTATGGCTTCAAGGTGGAATCCATATCCGACCGCGGGGTCTTCCCTAAGAAACACTTTCATTCCTCAAAATTGAGAGTTGGATCAAGCCTTTTCAGTCAAAAATGGATGGAAACTCTTCCTTCATACTCCCAAAGGAACGAGAAAGACGAGTCATAAAAGCAGCAAAAGCCAGAACCCTAGGTGCCTCAGATAAAGAGAGTACCTTTCCCAATCCTCTATCGAAGGAAACCCCTCCGAGGGTGAAAGAGGTGGCTCACCCCAGGGAGCTTCGGGCATGAATAGGCGGGTCGGTCAAATGCTGGCATGGGTCCGAACTCACTCATGTAGGGCTCTTCTCTCTAGATGCCCGGGCTTACATAAAGTGAACCTAGGAAAGCGCTCATTCACCATAATTAGGTTGGAGCAGCGGTAGGGCAAACCCATAGGAAAGATAAAGCACTAACTAGATATATGTAGGTTACACGAGAAGTGCTTTTATACCATATTTGTGTCGCCTCACAAACTCCCTTTCAGGGTCAATACCAAGATAACAAGAAATGTAGGAATGAGAAGTTTCTAGTTGCTAATTCTCATTCAGCTATATCTCCCATGTTGCAGTATCCCCGTCCCAGCCTTTGAGAGCAACCTACTCTAGCAGCTCCCCCCGGGCGTATGACAACGTATATTGAGGAAAACAACCTCTTCTTGGAAACACACCGCCTAATTCCCTTGGGAAAAGGTGATCCGTAGTGATCACTCTTCCATTTTCATCTCCTCCTTTGACTTCTTTGACTGCTACTCCAAAATGGGCTGAGACTCTGAAAGCATCCTTATTAAGTAAGAAAGATTCAAACTTCCCTCTCTTCAAAGGAGCTGCAACTCTTGCATTAGCTGGGGCTGCTGTCGCTGATATTTGTTGCTCTAGAAAAGCACGAGATGAAGCTTTTTGCCAAGTATTGGAAGCAAAGGCATGGGAGTTGCAGTCCGGCCGCTCTGCCTAACCCAACCCAACGCTTCGCGCCTCTGCATTTTATGTTCAGCGGTATCATAGCCTGTTCACTCCTGCGCTAGATCAACATTCTCAAGTATGCTCCTACCTTGGACAAAAGCTCCTGTGTGTGGCGATAGAATGCTTGGTAGGATGGGCGCCAGCCGGTCATTAAACACCTTGCAATTCTCGCCCCGCTACTAAGTGATCTACTCCAATGGTTCGCCTCCTAGTGGCTTCCAAGCCTTGGCATTGTAAGTCAATTCCTTGCGAGTCTTATACCATGGCTAAGGAGATATACCTATTGATATGTATGAAACCTACCCGCTTCTCTTTCTTATATTGGTCGCCAATCTCCTGCTCTATTGATCAGAGATCACATGACTCCTGACGCATGAACTCTGTCGACTAGAGTACCAATGGAAGACGACCCTATGCTCTCGCTTTCACGATCATCAAGAGGGATTTCTATCGCTGGTTGGAATGGATTACCTTCTTTATCGACCACATTCTCCGGGTTCTCGGTCAACAAAAAAGAGGTCGATGACTACGACTGTTTGGCATACTCCACCACCTTGTGGTGATCTACCGAAAATCGTTTCAAAAGCATCCTTTGATCCAGCTTTCTCTGCTTTAGGGTAACAAAACTGTCCCATGCCACGCGGCAGAAAAATGAAATGCCAACTAGACTAGTTAGTAATTTCGTACTTCTGTCGTTGGAGAGCAGAAATGGAACTTTACAGCAATAAGAAAGAACAACGAAAGTCAAAGATAGGCTTCTAGCCTCACCGGAATCTGATTCTGTAGCTGATCAAACTTCTGCCACGGAGTCTCAGTATAGGATACAACTTCTATCACTGAATCATCTAGGGAAAAAGAGTCCTGCTATCGCTGCATCTTCCGCTGTTTTCTTCGGGTTGTCTTCCTTCCGCTGGAAAGGCACCTTGAAGGCCATAATCCTACGGACAAATGGCAACTGGGCCGACTGGTGGTATACTTTAATCGTGGGCTATAGCTATTCGTTAAACGACCACGTTAGCCACCTCCGGACCGTTTTTCAGGTATTAAGGAAGAATCACCTCTATGTAAATAAAGAAAGAGAAAGACTCCTTTGAACCTTTTGGGTTCTTGGACAAATCCTCCTCTTTCTTCTTCTTTTTAGAGATAGCTTTAGTTCCTACTACGAGACGGGTTCTTACCGTCTTCCCTGCCGGGCAGACGCCACTTCTGACATGCCCTGCGGACTCCTTTAGCTCGTGATACGCTTTTTACTTATTTATGCGCTTATGAGACGCTCGAAGTTTCACAAGTACGGTTCTTCCTTTTAGCTTAGACGCACTCCTTCTTAGCTCTAGCACTAGATCTGCTTCCACTGATGATGCTTACGCTTTGCCAGAACTTCCGTCCTGCCTGCTTCCACCTATTACTCTCTTGCTTCTAATAGATCTATTGGGTCAAGTTCATCAGCTCGGGCAACTGGATCAACAGGTGCTTTCACTGCATCAACTGAGTAAAGGTAAACCACTGAATCAATGGGCTGTGCTCCTGGCTTCGCTTCTGGCTTCGTTGCTGGGTCAACACCAATGGGATCCGCGGCTCTCGCCTCTGCATCTGTCTTTTTGCTGTCTACATTTGCACCGGAATCTCTCTCGATCAAGACCCATAAGGAGCCGTAACAGAGGAAGTTCGAAAGGCGGGACCAAGGAGCGATTTACCTTGAACCAATTCATGATCCAACGGCAGAGCCTGTGAGATAGGCGCTTGACCTCACAGCGACTTTCCCATCATCGAACGTCCTTATGTCCTTTTTTACACCTTTCTTTGTACCGGCGGAAAGATCAATGTCAATTTCGTGCTCGGCTTGGAGCCCTATTAGCAGGTCAGTGGAATCCGGGCGGAGCTTTAGCCGGCTTGGGAGAAAATAAGATATAGAACGAGGTCTGCTTGGTGGATGTGTTGCAGATCCCAGGAGCCGTCCTCCCGGAGGATATATTGCACCCTGAGCTCATTTAAACCCCATGTATCCTCAGGAAGTAAGCTGCGCAAAGGACCCCAACCCATTGTCAGTCCAGAACCGCACTACGGTCCCAAAAAATGATGTTGTTCGAAAACCGTTAGTCTAAAATACTAAGTCCTATCATCCCCCGCCCCTTCCCCCATGGATCCTAGGAAACGAGCGGGGAGGTGGAAAGGAGAGGTAATGATGATGGAGAATGACAAATAACAGGTGACGGCGGAACTAGTCTAGCAGTTCTATAAGTATTTACGGCAGTAAAAAAAGTAAGAAAAACTTAACAAGATATAAGTAATCTTAACTTATATGAAAACACATAAGCTAAGGGATTTCTTATAAGGCTCCTAACGTATAAAAAGTCTCATACCAATTTATACGATAGGGTGTCGGTATTCTAGCAAGCATACATATATATTTACTGAATAAAAACCTTAACTTATAAGCACGCTCGCGCAAAATTATAAACCAAGGTGTCATTTTGCAGGGCCTATTGTATAAAGCGTCCCAACCAATTTATACAATAGGTGTCAGGGTTATATGCAATGGTTATGCTATGACATGCAATTATGCCATGACGTGAACATGCAAGTGCAACTCTCCCACCCGACTCTGTGTACATAGAAATTTAGTTCCCCCTTTCTAGAGCCGAACCTCCAAAGATACCTCCGTAGTGGCAAACAGAAGCGGTTGGTTGGGCCTCGCCCACCTTTAAATCGGTAATTACACTACAAATCATACCTATCGTACGCCTCAACTCTGGTGCACTAAGCAGAGCTCCTACATACTCTTGTGGTGAAGTGCTAAACTACACTTGTCGAGTCAACGTATTGGTGTCGGTGCCTCAACCCTCCAATATCGAAGACCCACCACCTTATAGTTTATTCACATGAAACTTATATATCAGCTACAGAGCCAAAGCTCCCCGGACCATCCCGTCCGTCACAATCAACAACCGAGCTAAAGCTTGTCGGGCCAACCTGCCCATCACCAAATCCAACGAGCCTACAGCCCGAGTGACCCAACTCAATACCCCGAGGCATCGAGATGAGTGAAAGTGAAACCCTTGTTATACTAGTTACTCTTGCAATTCAATTTTACCTACAGTTAAGGTTAACCTAGGACTACCCCCGGCATACCCCGTGAAGGGCTCTGAAATGGCACTAGGAACTACGATAGGCTGAAGCCCAAAACTCCCTTTCGCAAGGCACTTATTATTATTAGTTAATACCCAATTCCCGATTCCTTAGTATTACTCTGAATCTAATCATAATGTGTATTTTGACTCTTTCTCTCTCCCCATGGGGAAGACGATGTTTCATCGATCCTGAGCACCTCTTAACACTAGAAATAACCTCCCACTCCTCACCACAACTCCTGATGATGCACTCATTTCACTTACTAGATCAACACACCAACATCCTAACTCTCTGGGTTCATTTTGCACCATATCATGATTTCTGCAGTTTTACTAAACGCAGACCATCCTAAGTTATATGATTTATACAATGGGAGAAACTCAAAATTATTATCTAATATCCCTATAATAATTACCGGGGGTCTATCATGACATGTTTAGCCTAAATCCAGAAATTCATATTTTCCTAATTTATCACTTAATTTATTTAATTTCCTAAGAACTCCAAATGCCCTAGTTTTGAACATGAAGTACTCTTTTTAGTCATGCAAGATGCTTTACAAAATTAAGATAAATATTGGGCATCTATGGTACTCTAATTTCAAGGTCTCCCAATTTTTCCAGTAAATAAAGAACTCTAAAATTTATTTTAAAACATATTCCATTTTCATATGTTAATGAAGTAAGTACAGAAATTGTTCATCAAAAATTTGTGAATAAATTTCCTCATGAAAGTAGTGACCTAATAACACTACTAATCAGGTTTCACAATTTTACAACAAATAATGAGCTCTGAATAAATTATTGAGCAAGTTTCTATTTTTATGAGCTTGTGAAGTAAGTACTGTAAATATGCATCTACAAATTGTAATAAAATTCATGTGTGAAGTTAGTAACACAAAACTCCCTATGCCCAAATGAAAAAATATTTCTTGTGGTCATGGAGGTCAAATAATAAATAATCAATTAAGGGCTAACACTTGCATAACAAAGGAAGTAGCAAAATAATTGCTCCAAAATTCCCATTAAAATTTCCATAGACTCATACTAACCCTACTACTCTACCCAAATTTCACAACTTTTCACAGAGTTTTGATAGCCTATTATACAATTACATACTTTGTGACCTAAACTAGGGTTAGGGTTTTAAGAGGCTTAACTGTCCCTAAGTCCACTAGTATTTTCAAAAGAGGACCTTAGCTACCATAAGGTCCTCTCCACCAAACTTCAAGTCCAAACAAGGGCATTTGACCACATGCCCTTTTCAAACCCCCAAAGTCTAAACATAAGGTTTGAACTTGGGTCCTAAGGAAATTCAATCCCAAACCACCCCATATCCCATGGGTGTTATAGGTCATGCCAAACTTGTGTACCAAATCTCAGCCTTTGTTGAGGTGATTTGACCACTCAAACCTCAAAGTGCACTTTTGACCTAAATACCCCTTTTTGGGCCAAGGTTAGGGTTTACAAAATTATAACCAAATCATCTCCAAATGAAGTGAAATTTTATACAGAGACCTATACTGACCCCAAGAACCTCTCACCAAAATTTGGGAGCAATTGGAGGTCATTAGGTCCCTTAATTAATTTAATCATGGATTATTAAATAATTACAAAAACTATAGAAAAATATTCTCAAAAAATTGTCATTTTTGATATGTTCTAGGTATAGGTAATAGTGACCCACCAGCCAAAATTTCAAGTCATTTAGATGGCTTGATTGATGGGGGATCTCACAATAATCTATGGTCTAGCCTAGGTATAGACCTCACCAAAATGAGTACTGTGGTCAAACCGCATACCTAAATTAGTTGAAATAAATTTTAAATTAAACTAGACTTCGCGGGCTACAAATTTCATATAAGCCACTTTTTCAGTAGGTGACCTGAGGTATTTATAATATTAAATTTAAGAAAGCACAGTAATCAGGAAAAAAATTCAGAAATCAAAACTAAATAAAAGAAATGATCCATCACGGATCTTAAAGCAAATCCAATGCATCCTGGTCATCTTCTTCCTCCAGCCAAGCGGCGTGATCAGCCTGACTTGGAGCTTCTTCAAAGCCATTTTCCTGGCCACCCAACCACCTCTATGGCCGGTCGCCACCGCCACCACCATCGTTGAGGTGGGGGCTATCGCCGGGCGGCGGCAAAGCTGCTAGCAGGGTGGTTTCCGGCGAACCCGAGCACCCAATTTTTTTGGAAAAACCATGGAAAAATCATCACTTGATCTGGCTTATTTGAGCCCGATTCTCATCCTAAAAGATTCCTAAGATCTAGCCATAGAAGGAGTAGAGGAGGACCTTCTTATAGGGATGGATGCGGGTTGATCTCCGAGTTGTTATGGCCGAAGGTGATGTTTTTCCAAGTTCTACAACTGCACATCCAAGTAGCCCGGCTACTTCAGGTTAGGTGTGGAAAAGGTAGCCCTGAGTCCAGGGATGCTTTTAGATTGATCAAATTGGGATGGGAGAGGGTGTAACTCCTAAAGCCATGAATGGCCATTAAAGGCCAAATTTCAGTTTCAACCTATTGATGAGCTGAGCCACCCCTCTGGCCGGGAAATAGCTGGAAACTCTTCTCCATCCTCAGAGTAACTGAACCCAGCCTTAATGGGTGGCCCTTGGCTGCCCTAAGCCAAGAATGGTCTCCTCCCTCTTTTCTCTCTCCTCTATTAATGGAATTTGGGTTAAACCGTCTGCCACGTAACAACCTACTACTGGACCTCTTATTATTGTTTAAATAAGTCCTAATAAAAGGACTGGTCCCAATTAATTCATCTTGGCGCAATTCCCAAAAATATCCCGGTTCAGCCTATTCATACGAGCAAGCAAACAGGGCCGTAAGGCAAAAGCGTTGAGACATGCCTCCACACTCAATGCAAAAATCGCTAGGAATCTTGTAAGTATAATGGCATTGAGTTCACTCAATGCCATTTAGCCCATGGCATTGAGTGTACTCAACACACTCAACGCCCCGAGCTCAAAATTCTTTCTAAGTAAAATGGCGTTGAGTGCACTCAACGCACTCAACACCATTCATCTCATGGCATTGAGTGAACTCAACGCACTCAACGCCATTCAACCATGGCATTGAGTGCACTCAATGCACTCAATGCCACCAACCCATGTCATTGAGTGCACTCCACACACTCAACTCCCGAACCCAAAAATCTATCTAAGTAGATACCTAATCTACTCGTCGAGTCTTGTCGACTCACTCGACGCTTCCCTGACTTGAGTCAACTTGTGATCTTTTTAGTTGACCCCAATGGGTCATTAGCATCCCATTGGCTTCCCTTAAGGTCTAGGAAAGGTTGGGTAGGGTTTAACTTGGCACCTTGAAGGTCACTTGACCCTTATTAAGGGCACTTTGACCACTTTGGGGTTTTAGTTGACTTGGGTCAACTTAGCAACTAGGGTTGACCCCAGTGGGTCCTTGGTGACCATATAGACAAGCCAAGGTGTTAAGGTTATTGTGGTAGGTTTATGGGGTCAACTTGAAGCCCTAAAGTCAGACCTTAGGTCTGATGTTGAGGATGTGTTATAGGCAGACCAAGGTGGTTTTCACCTTGGGCCTTGCCCACTTGATCTAGAGATTCTGGTGGTTTTTTCCTGACCTAGTCAAGACAAAACAAAGACCTAGGGGTCTAGTTTTTTGAGGGAAGTTACATGAGGTGAAATCGCGAACACTTGCATATCCATGCAAAAAAGAAGTCAATAGTAAGTTAATTAGCATATAGTGTGAGTACAGGATGAGAACTCGTGAACACCTGATAATTTCTACAAAAGAGAAGTCAAACGCAGCTAAATAAACATATAATGCTAGTACATGAGGTGAGCACGCAAACACATCCTATTCTCCGCATAAGAGGACATGTGATCATCTCTACAAAAGAGAAGTAAAAAGCTGGTAAATAAACATATAACTTGAGTACCTGAGGGAAACTCGCGAATGCCTGTAAATCTCTGTAAAAGAGAAATTAAAAGAAGCTACTTTTAAAATATAATGCGAGTACTTGAAGAGAACTCGCAAACAACTACTAATATCCGCAAAAGAGAAGTCAATATCAGGTAAATAAACATATAACACATGTACTTGAGGTGAACTCATGAACACATGCTTATAATTACAAAAGAGAATACAAAAGCAGGTAAATTAACATATAACCTGAATACCTAAAGAGAACTCGCGAACACCTACTAATACCTACGAAAGAGAAGTCAAAAGCAGGAAAATGAACATATAAATTGAGTACTCGAGTTGAACTCTCGAATACTTACTAATATCTGCAAAAGGGAAGTCAAAAGTAGGAAAATAAATATATAAAGTGAGTACTTGAGGTGAACTCATGAACTCCTTCAAATCTCTGAAAAAGAGAAGTCAAAAATAGGCAAATTAACATATAATGCTAGTACCTTAAGAGAACTCATAAAAACCTGCTAATCTCTACAAAAGAGAAGTCAAAAGCTGGTAAATTAACATAAAACACGAGTGGATGAAGAGAACTCACGAACACCTACTAACCTCTACAAAAAAGAAGTCAATAGCATGTTAATAAACAAATAATGCGTGTACCTGATGTGAACTCAGGAACACCTGCTAATCTCTGTAAAAGAGAATTCAAAAGAAGGTAAATTAATATATACCGTGAATACCTGAAGATAACTTACAAACACCTGTGCATCTCAGCAAAAGTGAAGTCAAAAGCAGGTAAATAAACTTATAATGGGAGTAAATGACGTGAATATGATAACACTTGCTAATCTATACAAAAGAGAAGTCAAAAATAGGTAAATAAATTTATAAAGCATGTATCCGAGGAGACATCCAAAATACCTGCAAATCTCTTCAAACGAGAAGTCAAAAGCAGGTAATTTAAAATATAACCCATGTTCCTAAAGATAACTCACGAACATAGGCTAATCTCTGCAAAAGAGAATCAAAAGTAGGTAAATAAACATATAATATGAGTACTTGAGGTGAACTCGTGAACACCTACTAATCTCTTCAAAGGAAAACAAAATGTATGTAAATATAAAAAATAATACGAGTACCTAAAGAGAACTCTCAAACACCTACTAATCTTCACAAAATAGAAGTCAAAAGCAGGTAAATACAAATATAACGAGAGTAACAAAAGTGAACTTGTGAACACTTGCTAATATCTGCAAAAGAGAAGTCAAAAGCAGGTTAGTTAAAATATAACGCGAGTACCTAATGAGAGCTCACGAACACTTGCTAATCTCCGCAAAAGATACATCAATAATAGGTAAATAAACATATAACATGAGTACCTTAGGTGAACTCAGGAACACATGCTTATCTCTACAAAAGAGAACTGAAAAGCAAGTAAATTAACTTATAACATGAATACATGATGAAAAATCTTGAACACCTGATCATCTCTACAAAAGAGGAGTCAAAATGGCTAAATAAACATATAACATGAGTATCTAAGGTAAACTCTCAAACACATGCAAATCTCTGCGAATAATAAGTCAAAAGTCAAAGTAGGTAAGTTAACATATAACGCGAGTACATTAAAATAACTTGCAAACACCTGCTAATCTCTGCAAAAGAGAAGTCAAAAGCAGGTAATTAAATATATAATGTGAGTTCTTGAGGTGAAATCACGAACACATGCAAATATCTGCAAAAGAGAAGCCAAAAGCTTGTAAATTAACAGATAAAGCGAGTACATGAAGAGAACTCGTGAACAACCTGCTAATCTCGGCAAAAGAGATGTCAAAAGCAGGTAAATAAACATATAATGTGAGTACCTGAGGTGAACTCCCGAGCACCTGCTAATCTCTGCAAAAGATAAGTCAAAAACAGTTAATTTAACGTATAACATGAATACATGAAGAGAACTCGCGAACACCAACTAATTTCTACAAAACAAAAGCCAAAAGTAGGTAAAAAAACATATAATGCGAGTATCTGAGGTGAACACATGAACACCCACAAATCTCTACAAAAGAGAATTCAAAACAGGTAAATTAACATATAATGCAAGTACCTGAAGAGAACTCGCGAAAACCTATTAATCTCTCAAAAAGAGAAATCAAAAGCAGGTGAATAAACATATAACACGAGTACCTAAGGTGAAATCACAAACACCTGCAAATATTTGCAAAAGAGAAGTCAAAAGCAGGAAAATTTAAAATATTATGTGAGTACCTAAGGAGAACTTGCGAACACCTGTAAATCTCCGCAAAAGGGAAGTTAATAGCATGTAAATAAACATATAACATGAGTACCTGAGGTGAACTGGCAAACACCTGCTAATCTCTACAAAATTGAAGTCAAAAGAAGTTAAATTACATATAACCTGAATACCTAAAAAGAACATATGAACACCTCCTCATATCTACAAAAGAGAAGAAAAAAGCGCGTAAATAAACATATAACACGATTACTTGAGTTAAACTTGCGAACACTTGATAATCTCCACAAAAGAGAAGTCAATATTATGTAAATAAACATATAACACGAGTACCAGAGGTGAACTCGCAAACACTTGCTAATTTCTGCAAAAGAGAAGTCAAAAGTAGGTAAATTTACGTATAACGTGAATACCCGAGAGAACTCGTGAAGACCTGCACATCTCTATAATAGAGAGGTCAAAAGTTGGTAAATAAACATATAACACGAGTACCTGAGATGAACTTGCTAACACCTATTAATTTTGCAAAAGTAGGTAAATAAACCAATAACGCGAGTACCTGAGGAGAACTCGTGAACACCTGTTAATCTCTTCAAAAGAGAAGTCAAAAGCAGGTAAATTTAAAATATAACCCGAGTGCCTGAAGAGAATTCATAAACACATACAAATCTCTGCAAAAGAGATATTAAAAGCAGGTAAATTAACATATAACGTGAGTACCTGAAAGGAACTCGGGAATTCATGCTAATCTCTGCAAAAGAGAAGTCAAAATAGGTAAATAAATATATAACACGAGTACATGAATAGAACTCTCAAATAACTGCTAATCTTTGGAAAATAGACGTCAAACATAGGTAAATAAACTTATAACGCGAGTACCTGAGGTGAGCTCCCTAGCACTATAAACAACTTGTGTGTTGATTGTGTTTTCTTGAAAGCTTATCTAAACTAACACACAACTCACCAAATCAGAAGAAAGTATTAAAAAAAGATAGAAAAACCTATTCACACCACCCTCTCGTTGTTTATCAACTCTTAAAACTAAATACTTTCACTGTGTATAAGAGAAGTAAAATGCAGGTAAATTTCAAATATAACCCGAGTATCTGAAGAGAACTCGTGAACACCTGTTAATCTTCGCAAAAGAGAAGTCAATAATAGGAAAACTTAAAATATAATGTGAGTACCTGAGGTGAACTCGTGAACACCTACTAATCTCTACAAAAGAGAAGTCAAAAGCAGGTAAATTAACATATAACATGAATACAAGAAGAGAACTCGCGAACACCTGCTCATCTCTGCAAAAGAGATGTAAAAAAATAGGTAAATAAACATATAGCATGAATCTTGAGGTGAACTTGTAAACAACTTATAATGTCCACAAAAAAGAAGTAAATATTATTTAAATAAGCATATAACATGAGTACCTGAGATTAACTCACAAACACCTGCTAATTTCTACAAAAGAAAAGTCAAAACCAGGTAAATTAACATATAACACGAGTACCTGAGGTGAACTCTCATAACCTATTATTCTCTGCAATAAAGAAGTCAAAGGCAAGTAAATTAATATATAACATTAATACCAGAAGTGAACTTGAGAACACTTGCTCATCTCTACAAAAGAGAAGTAACAAGTTGGTAAATAAACATATAACTAGAGTACCTAAGTTGAACCTGTGAATGCCTGCAAATATCTGTAAAAGAGAATTCCAAAGAGGGTAAATTTAAAATATAGTCCAAGTACATGAAGAGAACTCGCGAACACCTACTAATCTCCACATAAGAGAAGTCAATAAGTTGTAAATAAACATATAGCATGAGTACCTGAGCTGAACTCGCGAACACCTGTGAATCTCTGCAAAAGAGAAATCAAAAGCAGATAAATTAACATATAATGTGAATACCTGAAGAGATCTCACAAATATATAATATCTTCAAAAGAGAAGTCAAAAGATGGTAAATAAACATAAAAATCGAGTACCTGAGGTGAAACCGCAAACACCTGCAAATCTCTGCAAAAAAGAAGTCAATAGCAGGTAAATTAACATATAGAGTGAGTACCTAAAGAGAACTTGCGAACAACAGTTAATCTCTGTAAAAGAGAAGTCAATATCAGGTAAATAAACATATATCACGAGTACCTGAGCTGAACTCACAAACACCTGCTATTCTCTGCAAAATAGAAGTCAAAAGTAGGTAAATTAACATATAACGTGAATACCTGAAGAGAACTCAGAAACCTATGCTAGTATATGCAAAAGAGAAGTCAAAAGCAAGTAAATACACATATTATGCGAGTACTTGAGGTGAACTAGCGAACAACTTCAATTCTCTACAAAAGAGATGTCCAAAGCTGGAAAATAAACATATAATGCGAGTACCAGAGGTGAACTCCCGAACACCTTGTAATCTCTGCAAAAGAGAAGTCAAAAGTAGGTAAATTAATATATAGCGTGAATACCTGAGGGAGAACTCGCGAACACCTGCTAATATCTGGAAAAGAGAAGTCAAAAGTAGGTAAATAAACGTATAATCCCAGTACCTTAGGTGAACTCGCGAACACCTCCAAATCACTATAATAGAGAAGTTAAAACAAATAAATTAACATATAACACGAGTACGTGAAGAGAAATCTCGAAAATCGACTAATCTATGCAAAAGAGAAGTCCAAAGCAGGTAAATAAATACATAACACAAGTACCTAAGGTGAAATCATGAACACATGCAAATCTTTGCATAAGAGAAGTTAAAAGTAGGTAAATTTTAAATATAATGCGAGTACGTGAAGAGATTTCGCGAACACCTACTAATCTCCGTAAAATAGAAGTCAATAGAACGTAAACTTAAAATATAACATGAGTACCTGAGGTTAACTCGCAAACACCTGCTAACTCGGCAAAAGTGAAGTCAAAAGCAGGTAACTTAACATATAACATGAATTCCATAAGAAATCTCGCGGACACTTTCTCATCTCGGCAAAAGAGAAGTAAAAAGTAGGTAAAAAAACATATAACACGAATACCTATTGTGAACTCACAAACACTTGGTAATCTCCGTAAAAGAGAAGTTAATAACATGTAAATAGGCATATAATGCGAGTACCTGAGATGAATTCGTAAACACCTACTATTCTTTACAATAACAAAAAGTTAAAAGAAGGTAAATTAACATATAAAGTGAATACCTAAAGAGAACTCACAAACACTTATCCCTGCAAAAGAGAAGTCAAAAGTAGGTAAATTAACATATAACATGAGTACCTCAGGTGAACTCATGAAAACCTGCTAATCTCTTCAAAAGAGAAGTAAAAAAATAGGTAAATTAACATATAATGTGAATACCTAAAGAGAACTCGCGAACATATGATAATATCTACAAAAGAGAAGTCAAATGTGTGTAAATAAACATACAAAGCGAGTACTTGAGGTGAACTCATGAAAACATGCAAATCTCTTCAAAAGAGAAGTCAAAAGCAGGTAAATTAACATATAATGCGATTACATGAAGAGAACTCGCGAACACCTGTTAATCTCCGCAAAAGAGAAGTCAATATTAGGTAAATAAACATATAACATGAGTACTTAAGCTGAACTCACGAACATCTTCTAATCTTTACAAAAGAGAAGTCAAAAGCAGGTAAATTAACATATACTGTGAATAACTGAAGAGAACTCTTGAACATTTGCTAATATCTGGAAAAGAGAAGTCAAAAGCAGGTAAATAAATTTTTAAAGCGAGTACCAAAGATGAACTTGCGAACACCAGCAAAGATCTGCAAAAGAGAAGGCAAATGCAGGTAAAAAAACATATAATGTGAGTACCTGAGGTGAACTCCCGAACACCTGCTAATCTCTGCAAAAGAGAAATCATAAGTAGGTAAATTAACATGTAATGTAAAAATTTGAAAAGAACTCGCGAACACTTGCAAATCTTTACAAAAGATAAGTTAAAATAGGTAAATTAACATATATAGCGAGTACCTGCGATAAACTCTCGAACACCTGAAAAATAATTGCAAAAGATAAGTCAAAAGCAGGTAAAGTATCATATAATGTGAGTTGCTGAAGAGAACTCACAAAAACCTGCTAATCTCTGCAAAAGAGAAGTCAAAATCACGTAAATAAATAGAAAACACGAGTACCTAAGGTGACCTCATGAACACCTGCAAATCTTTGCATAAGAGAAGTCAAAAGCTGGTAAATTTAAAATATAAGCACGTAGTTGAAGAGAAATCGCGACCACCTGCTAATCTCCACAATAGAGAATTCAATAGCAGGTAAACTTAAAATATTATGCGAGTACCTGACGTGAACTCGCGAAACCGTGGTTATTTCTACAAAAGAGAAGTCAAATGTAGGTAAATAACATATAACGTGAATACTAGTAGAGTAAGCACGGGTACCTAAAGTAAACAAGTGAACACCCGATAATCTCTATAAAATAGAAGTCAATAGCATGTACTTAAGCATATAATGCAAATACCTGAGAGGAATTCAGAAACACCTACAAATCTCTACAAAAGAAAAGTAAAAAGCAGGTAAATGAACATATAACGCGAGTACCTAAAAATAACTCTCGAACACCTCATCTCTGCAAAAGAGAAGTCAAAAGCAGGTAAATTAACTTATAATGCGAGTACCTAAGGTGAACTCATGAAAACATGCGAATCTCTGCAAAAAAGAAGTTCAAAGTAGGTAAATTAACACATAATACATGAATACCTGAAGCGAACTCACGAACATGTGCTAATATCTATAAAAGAGAATTCAAAATCAGGAAAATAAACATATAAAGCGAGTACTAGAGGTCAACTCGCATACACCTGCAAATCTCTGCAAAGGAGAAGTCAAGATCAGGTAAATTAACATATAATGCGAGTACTAGAAGAGAACTCGCGAACACCTGCTAATCACTATAAAAGAGAAGTCAATATCAGGTAAATAAACATATAACACGAGTTCTTGAGCTGAACTCGCAAACACCTGATAATATTTATAAAAGAGAAGTTAAAAGCATGTAAATTGACTTACAATGTGAATACCATAAGAGAACTTGCGAACATATTTTAATATCTGCAAAAGAGAAGGCAAAATAAGGTAAAAACATATAAAGTGAGTACATTAGGTGAACTAACAAACACGTGCAAATATCTGCAAAAGTGAAAGTCAAAAGGAGGTAAATTAACATATAATGCGAGTACCTACGGTGAATACGTGAACACCTGCTAATCTATTCAAAAGAGAAGTCAAAAGTAGATAAATTAACATATAACAAGAATAACTGAATATAACTCGCGAACACCTTTTAATCTCAAAAAAAGAGAAGTTAAAAGTAGGTAAATAAATATATAAAGTGAGAACCAGAGGTGAACTCGCATACATATCCAAATCACTACAAAAGAGAAGTCAAAAGCAGGTAAATTAACACATAACTCGAGTATCTGAAGAGAGCTCGCAAAAACTTGCTAATCTAAACAAAAGGGAAGTCAAAAGTAGGTAAATAAATATATAACACGAGTAGTTAAGGTGAACTCATGAACACCTGCAAATCTGTGCATAAGAGAAGTCTAAAGCACGTAAATTAAAAGTATAACGTGAGTAACTGAAGTGAACTCGTGAACACATGTTAATCCCAGCAAAAGAGAAGTCAATAGCAAGTAAAATAAAAATATAATGCGAGTTCCTGAGGTGAACTCGCGAAAACCTGCTAATCTCTACAAAAGAGAAGTCAAAAGCAGGTGAATTAGCATATAACGTGAATACTAGTAGAGAACTCGTGAACACCTGCTCATCACTGCAAAAGAGAAGTAAAAGCAGGGAAATAAACATATAACACAAATACCTGAGGTGAACTCGCGAACACCTGATAATCTCCACAATAGAGAATTCAATAACATATAAATAAGCATATAATGCGAGTACCTGAAATGAACTCACAAATACCTGTTAATCTCTAAAAAATAAAAGTAAAAACCTGGTAAATTAACATATAACGTAAATACCTAAAGAGAAGTCGTAAATAACGCTCATCTATGTAAAAGAGAAATTACAAGTAGACAAATTAACATATAATGCCAGTACCTGAGGTGAAATCACGAAAACTTGCTAATCCCTATAAAAGAGAAGTCAAAAGCTAGTAAATTAAATATAACATAAATACATGAAGAGAACTCATGAATACTTGCTCATCTCCTTAAAAGAGAAGTAAAAAGCTAGTAAATAAACATATAACTTGAGTACCTGAGCTGAACTTACGAATGCCTGCAAATCCATGTAAAAGGAATTCTAAAGGGGTAAATTTAAAATATAATGCGAGTACTTGAAGAGAACTCACGAACACCTGATAATCTCTATAGAAGAGAGGTCAATAACTGGTAAATAAATATATAACATGAGTACCTGTGCTGAACTCGTGAACACCTGCTAATCTTTGCAAAAGAGAAATCAAAATAAAATAAATTTACATATAATGTGAATACATGAAGAATACTCACGAACATTTGCTAATGTCTTCAAAAGAGAAGTAAAAAAAGGTAAATAAACATAAAAAAGCGAGTACCTGAGGTGAACTTGCGAACAACTGCAAATCTCTACAAAAGAGATGTCAAAAGAAGGTAAATTAACATATAATGCGAGTACCTGAAGAGAACTCGCGAACACCTGCTAATCATCGCAAAAGAGAAGTCAATATCAGGTAAATAAACCTATAACATGAGTACCTGTGCTAAACTCGCAAACACCTGCTATGTTAACATGGATTGACCGCTCTCCTAAATTTCCTCAAGTCCTAGTAGCAAGACATTCTCTAGCCATCTTGCTGCCTTCTCACTGCCTTCTCGCAGGGCCTCCTCGACACAGCAACCATTGAGGAGAAGCCGATCAGATACAGGTCTGACCACCTTGCCGCATGGTTAGGTGGTCGTCTTTTCTTTTTTCTTCTCTATATCTGGTCACCGCTGCCTGATTCTCCTGTACCCGGAAAGCCGATGTTTTTATTCATGCGTGTATGGGAAGGCCCCCGAGCCTATAAATAGGTGTGAACAGTAATGCCTAGGAAAGAAAGTTTGGATCGTAAAGCTAGCTGCATGTGGCTACTAAATCGAACTCTTCCTATAGCTGATACAGGTTCTCTCGGGTTTCCCAATTTAAATAGCTGTAACTGATTTTCCAATTAATCAAAAGGAAAGCTCGTCATAGGAGTATCATTTAGCTGCGGCAGGAAAACTCTGGTGTTGCCGCTACCAACGGTCTCTCTCTCCTTTTTCTACCCTCTCAGCCTTAACTTCTAGCCCTAATTTCCAGTAACTGGCTACTTGAAAGTCCTCGACCCTCCTTTCTATTCGCGGAGACCAGAGGAGCATTTCGTGCATCAACATTTAAAATTCGACCTTTAGATCTCGAATAGTTAATAAAATCTAACATTTATACGATGTCAGCCCGCCAAACCACTAAAAACCTTGTCCCTTCAAGTCCTAGTGAGGATACTCTTTGGGAAGCCCTAGAGCAATCATGTTTGGAGGATGACCAAGCTCGAAGGGAGGTCGCTTAGAAGTTCCATGCAATCAACCAAGCCCTAGGTGCTATCATGCAGCGACTAGTGGCGCAGCCCGCTCTAGTGCCGATTACTTCGGTCAACTCGGTGCCAGAAGTTGAAATTCCACAAACCTATTTGCCGGCTTAAACGCTTGCATATCTGGTAATTTACCCTCCAGGGCAGGCCATAACCCTTTGTGGTCTCAAGATGATGAGTTTGTAGCTCGTCGAAACTTCTTCCGGGAAGCCTCTGTAATGCCATTAATTTTACGACAATTATTTAATCCTCTTGGTGACGTAATAATTACGTAAGCAACATTACTGTAACGTGGAGTTGACGGTGCATTATCGTTAGAGCGTTTTCGCGTCTGTTCGGTCGAGTCGGCCAAATTAGTGAATCCTTGTGGAAAATGGAAAACTTCACATTAGGAAATTAAATTAATTAATTTTTGGCATGCTCGTCAAATTTCGTCGCGATCCAAGCTATATTCGAGCTTTTGCGAATTTCTGAAGTTTTGTAGAATTTATGTTCGCCGTAGACTTTGAAAATTTATATCTCGAGAACGGCTGGTCGGTTTTTTGTTTCATCTTTGCCGTTGGATTTGTAGCGTTAGTGTTCGTCTACTGTATGAATTTCGTTTAATTCGGCATGTGTTTGGGCCTCTGTTTAGAACTCGTATTATCTTGTTAAAAAAATATAAATATGTTTATTATAATATTAAAGCACTATTCAAAAATGAAAAGAACTATTCATCCCTAAAGTTTGATGAAGGGTATATTTGCAAAATCCACTATTCATGAGAATGAACAAACACTGTTCATGCAATTTATTTCTTGGGTAGCTATTAGTTCCTCTCGAGTAGTCTACAGCCCTTCCAGATAAGCCTGAAACCGATACTCGTGAACTTAAAACCCTTCCGGAAATCCTGAAGCTAGTTCTCGAGAACTCTAAGTTTGTTCTCTAGAAATCCCAGCCCCCTTCTCGAGAAATCCTTTGGTGCTCTCGAATAATTCGGAGTTCATAATGAGAAATCCGTTTTAGCCTGCTTTCGGGCATCGTTTTGATGGTCAAAATGGTGTCATATAGAAAAATGGTTAACATGGATTTTGTTCGTCTCGACGAGATCAACAACTTCTGTGTTGATCAATGTTCGATTCGGAGCCATCTATAGCCTTTATTTTCATTTTCCATTATCCCGATCCTAAATGGCCCGCAGCCCGCCACCTTCTTGTTTAGACAAAAGAATATATATATATATATATATATATATATATATATATATATATATATATATATATATATATATATATATGCATATACATAAAGACAAATTGAACCGGCCCCCCTCCATTCAACTTCATCTACTTCCTTAAGTCTAGACCGAACCAGAGAGCAAGGTGACGACGAGGGTTCTAGGTTCGTGATGCTTCGGTTCACCGCCATCAGAGCTACGGTGCTCGGAATCGCAAATCGAGCATAGATCTGGAAAGCTCTCGAAGAGATCTTCACAGTCATGGTAATTATTTCACGTTTTGTGGAAGTTTTTCGTTAGGATTTTCGGCCCTAACCTCTCTTTTGGACAAATCCTTGTAGATTCTGCTTTCCCGCGCATTCTTTTGGCTAGATCCGTGACGTGGAGTTAATTGGAAGACCGATTGGAGTAGAAACCGAGGCAAGTGGTGTTCTCAATCTCCCTCTTGCTCTTTTCTTCCAAATTTTAGCCATATTTCATAGATTTGACATGTTTAAGTTAACCTTATCCTCGAATTTCTAGTAAATTATCTTGGATTATGACACGTGTTTCACCTGGAACCATTTCTCCCAAATTTTATCCCGTAGATTTGGTAAATGAATGCAGTTGTCGTGTCACTTTAACAATCGAGTCATTTTGATCGTTGCGACACCTTGTGCATCCCATTATTTTGATCGTACTTCACCGTGCTTAACCCTTGCAATGTCCTTATACAGTCCAAGTCATTTGTTGACCCTCTTTGAAATCTCGTCGAGTGAGACCTAGTTGATAAGTGTCATTTTGATGTGTCGGTTTCATTAAGCATCGATTTATAGTCTGTTGACCGTTAGTCTATGTTGATTTAAAGAAACTCTGTGTTGATAAATATGTAACTAAAGAAAACTGATAAGCTATAAATATACCTATTTTATAGTATTTTATTATGTCTTTTTAGTTTATTTTTATCCTTTTTGTTTAGGTTTATTTAATAAATTGCTTCTTTTTTGTAAATATTTTCTAACTTATGTTTATTTTGATTTTCTGGAATTTTTCAGAAATTGCCAAAAAAAATCACAAGACACGCTCGTTTCCTTGACCCGACACGCCCGAGTCATGCCTTCGACGTTCGTTGATCTCGACTCGATGCTTCTAGCTCGATGTTCGATAGTCGAAGTTCACCGACCTGCCCGACATGCTCGTATCCCAATACCCGACACGCCCGTGTCATGACACCCGTTCAAGTTCAGCTGCTGCCGACATAAAAAATGCAAGGTGTCCTGTCACGCCCCCTACATGCCCCATACACGCTCGTGCCAAAGTTAGACACGCCCGTGTCTGCCACGTTCCCCTTCTAGAAGCTTCTTGATCGACGATCACCGCTCGAAGCTCGTCGACCCCACTAACACGCCCGTGTCCCTAGAGTGACATGTCCGTGACTTCTTACCTGTCCTAGACAAGACAGCGCCGGCAACGAAACGACATGCTCATGCCTAGGGCGTATCACACCTGAAATTTTGCCTATAAATAAAAGTTTTTTATAAGCTCCCTTGTTCCACTTTTTGGGCCATTTCACTTAGGGTAGGTGCTGCATGGATGCTTTTGCTATGCTATGTAAGGAAATTTCTCGCCCCCTCCTTAGTGTTTGTTTTTGCTTTCCTGTAATCTCTTTTTTATTTAATAAAATGTTAGTTTTTTTTCTCTCTTGAAAACTATTTATGCGCCAAACTCGAAGTGATTTTTATTGTTCGTTCTTATTTCGTGCTTTTTATGTTTTATTTTAGCTTTGATAACTTAGTTTAGATTTAGGATTTTATCGAATTTCTAGCTGTTATGTCGCCCGTTTGCTTTTCTAGCATCCTACTTGTTTACGTTTAGTTTATTATTTTTACTTTCTTTTCATTCTTATATTTTTTCATTCTTATATGTTTTATAAAAGTGTTTTAAAAGATAGTTTTATTTTTCTTTAACTTAGGCTTTTTAGGATCGTAAAACTTTTGGTTCTCTTTTAGCTTTATTTCAAATTTTTATGTGCTTCTATAAACATATAAGAATGAAAAAGTTATCATTTTAATTTTTCGCTAACTTTGTTTTGAAAACTTTTTGCTCCTTTAATTTTTATTTTCACTTTTTACACATTTCTACCGCATTCTAGCGGTAGAAATGTCGTTATTTTAATTTTCCGCCAACTTAGCTTTCGCTTTTTATTTCAGACTTTTTGCTCGTTTAATTTTTATTTTCTCTTTTTATGCATTTCTACCACATTCTAGCGGTAGAAATGTAGTCGTTTTAATTTTTGCAAAACTTTGTTTTTTTGATTTTATTTCCAAATCTTTTTGCTTCTTTTATTGTTATTTTGTCTTTTTTAGTGTTTTTATCAAATTCTAGGAGTAGAAAAGTAGTTGTTTTAATTTTTCAAGCACTTCACTTTTTTCTTTTATTTCTATAGAGTACATGAGTTTAGGTGTTAGATTTTCTTGTTTTCTTTTTTTTATATAGAGTGTGTGTGTGTTTTTATTTTCAAGTAGAGTGGGTGTGTTTTTATTTCTGTAGAGTGCATGGGTGTGAGCATTTATTTTGTCCTACTCATTTGAGTAGGACTCGCTTTGTGGTGTGCATTTTTATACAAGTAGAGTGGGCGTGTGAGTTTTATTTCAGTAGAGTGCGAGTGTGTGTGCATCTATTTTATCCTACTTGTTTGAGTAGGACTCGCTTTCATTTTTCTCCTACTCATTTGAGTAGGACTTTGTGTGTGTGCATTTTATTTTATGTAGAGTGTGTGAGTGTGTTTTTATTTCAAGTATAGTGTGTGAGTGTGTTTTATTTCTGTAGAGTGCGTGCGTGTATGAGATAGCCTTTACTGCTTTTCATTTCTCGCCTACTCGTTTGAGT
Source organism: Platanthera zijinensis (assembly GCA_039513925.1). Taxonomy (NCBI): domain Eukaryota; kingdom Viridiplantae; phylum Streptophyta; class Magnoliopsida; order Asparagales; family Orchidaceae; genus Platanthera; species Platanthera zijinensis. Next base: position 11,989,673 of record CM077094.1, read on the forward strand.
AGGACTTGCAATTTACTGCTTTATTTACTGCTTTCATTTTCTGCTTTCATTTTATCTCTTTCTTTTCGTAAGCCATCCCCATTCCGATGAATGGCTAACCGCTCTTATCCCTCAATATCGAAGAGCATTGGGACAGAAAAAATCGCTTTAAATAATTAAAGGTCCTCTTTTTCTCGTTAATTAAAATTACTTAATGTTTGCCCCGGGTATACGATGCGTAGGACCACATATCGATGTGTAGACTCTATTTTCGTTGTCCATACGCTAGTTAGCCGAAAGGCCGTGCGTATGGACCGATCACCCATGTGTAAAAGGAGTTCTGCACTTACCCTCGAGAAAGGAGGCGCGTAACTCTACCAGATTGGGTTCCCCACCAAATAGCGGGGTTCTTAGAGTAATGCGGGCATTAAGAGGAATCCTTTATCGAACTAGCGTTCGATCGAATCGTCTTAATGTTTAGGTGAGCGATATTCCTAGAGCTAGGTGCGCTCATTCTTTTGGAGCCTCCACGGCCAAGTCTTCGCCTTAATTAATTTGATATTTAGGATTTCTATTTATTAAAAGTTTATTTTAGTTTGAATTCAATTTGATATCATCGCGCTATTTCTTCATCGGCTTCCTTAATTTTATGCTTTTATTTTCTGTATTTTATATCCGCCATTAATTAAATCACACGACAAAAATATCATCAGTATGATAATAGTCCCTTCAGGGAAAGAATAGAAATAATCAAATCGACCTCGAGAATAATACGAACTGATATTCCCCACCAGGAATATCCTGTACTACACGCGATTGGGGCACTTGCCTCCTTTCGTTCAAAAAGAAATATCACCCGCGAGCTCCAGCCTCTTATATATTTTAAATAAATAAAAACTCTTCTCTTTTTTATATTATCTTTAAAATAAAAAAACCAGGCGCTCGCGGCACGCATCAAAAACCTTGATGGTCTGTGCGCGTTGGGGTTTCTCCCTTGGCACATTGCCTTATGGCTGAGTCTGTGCACGTAGTGGAACTTCATCCCCGGAACATTACCTTAGCTATTGGTCTGTGCGCGTTGGGGTTTCTCCCTCGGCATGGTGCGTTTTGGTTGGGTTTGTGCGCGTTGTGGACCTATTTCCCCGGCACAGTACTCTTTCCTGTTGAGCTGATCAGTCTCATTTAAAATGATGAATAACATGAATAATAAAGAAGGATGAATATATGAACTTCTGATGTTTGACACTCTGTTCTGTCCAGTTGTTGTGATTAGCCTTTTTTGCTCAGCTAGATTTAATATTTTGTTTCTGTATCTTCGCCTCTAACTTTTGTTGCAGTTGATTTGTTATCCTCGTTCACTTCGAGGTTTGTTGGTATTCCTTTTAGTTTTTTGCACCACTCGTAGCTTGCTTCTGAGGTGTTCTTCTTGTGAATGCCTCAGGTCCAGAGCAGTAGCAGGTTTAGCTGATAAAGTTGTGCTTCTGATACTGCAAGTTGCTGCAGCCGTTTGTGTCCACCTCTAAGTGTTGAGATAGTTGTTTTATTAAACATGACTATTTCTCTATGGGTTTGTGTCAGTTGTTGACGCCCATAGTCTTAGACTTCTTATGATAGTTTACTTATTACTTTTATTGCTGTTACTTATTGCTTGTTTATACTTGCTCTCTTAGAAGGTTTTATGTTAGGATGTATGTAGTTATTTTTAAGTATGCAAAGTTGCATACTGAAATGTTTGCATGGCATATCTTTTAAATAGTACAACACAGTACTTTGAAGCGCTATAAAAAATCTCTTTTATTTATACTAAATTTAGAAGTCATATTTCATTGCATTTTATGCTCTGTGCTCATTATCATATAGGTTAATAAATGAATCAAGCTTATTATTTTCTGCTACGTAAATCTATATTTTCTCACCTATGGACTAGTTGTTCCACCCGACCGAGAGACACAGTTAGAAAATTCAAAAACTTAAATATGTTTTTAATTTAAAACGTAAGGCTCTTCCATTAGAGTAAATGTGAGGACTTGGTTGCCTGAACGTCTGCAGTTGTCCCCTGCACGGCATAGCATCACATTGCGTATTTTCTCTTACTCTGACGTATTCTTTAATATGGAGAAAATGCGGGTTGTGACAGCTGGTATCAGAGGGAGGTTTTGCAAGATGGTTGGTTTGTTTGGCAAGCTAGTTTGACAACTTTCCCTTAAGAAAAACTCTAATTATATCATTTTATTGCATACACACACAGATATGTCATTAGTAGATCTTGATGGAAGCATGAACACCAGACTCATAGTATGATAAGAACTATACGGGGCATATTATGTAGTATGAGTTGCATAATATTTGTTTGTATATGTATCCACCATAGGTGGCAACATGTGACGGTTATGTAGTATAGGAATGCATAACCACCATCACATGGCTGCCCATTAGCACTTTTTACTTTTCGTTACATACAATATTATGTAGTATAGGATGTATAACATTGTATGTGTACGCCGCTCATAACATACACTAAGGCTTTTTAGAATGCATAACACTACTTACATGACATATCATCGCATAAGCACACATGCCAAGTTAAAGATCTGCATGATGACATATGTACACCCATGATTTGAAATGAAATTTAAACATTCATGCATTCATATTATAGGCACAAGTTAGAAGCATAGAATCATTTCATGATTTCCCAGAGCAAGGTAACAACAAGAGCAAGTATCTGTTCGTTCCCGATCTATTTTGAGTATGTTTGTTCTTGATCTTATATAGGTTAGGATATTAGATTTTACTAGTTTAGGTTTCTTAAGCTAGGTCCTTGATAAGTCGTTTGTTCGTATCGGTAGAACATGAACCCGAAACAGTTTTTCTAAGGGAATATCTTCCCAGTTTGTGATGTCTTAGGCAAGGTTTTGACTAGATATCCATTTGTTCTGTAGAAATGTTGGCTAAGCGTATTGTGATGAGGTCAACTCCCTAGTTGGAGGGTGAGTCTTCTAGTGCTAAGAGTGAAGCAGTGATTGAAGGACTACAACAAAGTAATGAGGCCATGACAAGGTAGATGGTGGACATGCAATCACAGATACAATCATTATTTGTTGTCGTCGTCGGGAAGCATACTAGAGCGTAGGACCCTATTGTGGGTCAAACTGTTTCTACTCCTCCTACTGCTCTAGTACCCCTAGTTGCACTGCCACCAAAGATTAATTTCATTACTCACTTCCAGCAACTTGGACCCCCTACGTATGATGGTAGGGCAGACTTTATGGCGTTGGATGACTGGATCATTGCAATTGAAGAAATGTTTTCTAATTCTTGCATTTCCTCCGATCAGAAGGTGATGATTGCGGCGTACCAGCTTAGAGGACATGTAAAGAGTTGGTGGATTATAGAAAAGGAGAATCTTGCTGATGGGTGCTCTTGGGATGCATTCAATAGTACGTTATAGAATAAGTTTTTGCCATCGGTCGAATAAGACCGTCTGATGAACAACTTTTTACACCTGAAGCAAAGGCAAGTCATTGTTAGTGAGTATGAGATTGAGTTTAGCAAGCTCATTCGTTTTGCCCCAGATCTAGTATCATGCGAAGAAGGCAGAGTAAAATTCTTCCTGGGTGGTATGAAGGTATGACATCTAGCTGTTAGCTATCGTTTACAAATCTGAGACCTTTGCAGAAGTAGTAGAAGCCGTCTTGAAGGTTGAGTCAATAGATAATACAAAGAATCGGGGATTGCATGTAAAGAAGGACAAGAGGAAATTTGATGATGGTGGAAGTACAAGGGCATTTGGCCCAACAGCGAAGAAGGATAGAAGGGAAGCATGTAGCTTCTATGGTAAGTAAGGCCACCATTTTGAAAAGTGCTTTAAGTGACTGGATGCGCAAAAGCAGTCTCAGGTACACGCGATCCAGGATGCACTAAAGGGAGGCCCTGTCTGTACTAATTGCTAGAAGAGTAGGCACGATGTGGCCCATTATCGCAAGAAGGCTGGAGCTTGTTTCTTATACAGCCAGAAAGGGCACATGAGGGTGAATTGCCCACAGAGCCAGCCTCTGATGCATGATGTTCCGTTGCAGACTCTGCCTACGCCCCTGCCTCACATGGACAAGGGAAAAGGAAAGTTGAATGTGTTGACCAATCGTCATCTCAAGTGATCTCAGGTTAGTCTTTTACCCAGCTAGTAATCTTTTATGGTAGATTTATAGTTTCTGCATTTTAGTTGCGCGCGTAATATGTTTATGTGAATTTAAGGTGAAGTATAATAGGGCGCGCGTTTTGTTCGATTCGAGTGCTATTCACTCCTTTTTGACAAGGAGTTTTGTAGACCAACATCGCTTGGTTCTCGACCAATTAGACACTTCCCTGAATGTCAAATTCCCTTCCGGAGAGCTAGTGATGTCATGTTAGGGTATCCAAAAATGTTCTATCTTCCTATGTGGTTTTCTAGCCTTTGCAAATCTTAAGGTGTTAGACTTGGATGACTTCGAAGTGATTTTGGGCATGGACTGGATGTCCAACTTAGATGTCATTATTAAGTGCAAGAATGAGTGCTTGGATTTCAAAGGCGACCAAGGCTATCCCATAAGTGTGTATGGTTTGCCGCATAAGGAATACCCCATCATTTTTATGGTATGTGCTCGTAAATTTCTATAGTCTGGCTCGATTCTTTCCTTTTTTTCGTTTTTGTTCTGGAAGATTCACCTGTTATGCCTTGAGTTTAGGACATTTCTGTGGTGCGTGAGTTTCCAGATGTCTTTCTTGTTATTCTTCCTGGACTTCCTCCTGAAAGAGAGGTGGAGTTCGTCATATATCTTGAGCTAGGCACTCGCCCTATTGCAAAAGCACTGTACCGCATGGCACCGCATGAGTTAGAGGAGCTGCGTACTCAACTGGATGAGTTATTACAGTGTGGTTTTATTAGACCTAGTTCTTCCCACTGGGGTGCACCAATCCTCTTCGTGAAGAAAAAGGTTAGAACGATGAGGCTGTGCATATATTATAGAGAGCAAACAAGGTGACCAACAAGAACAGATATCTGTTGCCTAATATTGATGACTTGTTTGACAAGTTGCAGTGTAGTTCCGTATTCTCGAAGATTGACCTTCGTTCGGGCTACCATCAGCTAAGAATCTGTGAGTCAGACTTTCCGCGAACTGCTTTTCATTCCTGATTTGGTCGCTTTGAATTTCTGGTAATGTCAATTGGATTAACGAATGCACCATCAACATTTATGGATATAATTAACAGGGTTTTCAAGGACTTTCTGGATAAGTTCGTGGTTGTATTCATTGACGATGTCCTAATATATTCCAGAAATGCAGAAGAGAATGCCTTGCACTTGCATTTTGTCTTGACTACTCTTAGGGAGCACAAGCTGTATGCGAAGCTTAGTAAGTGCGAGTTCTGGTTGTCTCAGGTATCATTCCTAGGACATATTATACGCAAGGATGGTATCTCAGTGGATCCCGCGAATATAGCCGCAGTCTTGGATTAGAAGAGACCTATATCGCCTAAGGATATAAGGAGCTTCTTATGGTTGGCTGGAAACTACAAAAGATTTGTGGAGGGATTCTCAGTGCTCTCTTTGTCATTGACCAAGCTTACAAAAAAGAACGCAGATTTTGTTTGGAGTGATGCTTGTGAGGAAGCCTTTCAAGATCTCAAGAGAAGACTGTGTTCTGCTCCAGTTTTGGTATTGCCAATGGATGGAGTAGAGTATGCTGTTTATGTGGATGCCTCGCGAGTTGGACTCGATTACGTGTTGATACAAGGACGAAAAAGTGATGGCATATGGATCAGCACAACTGAAGGTCCATGAAAAAAATTATCCCACGAATGACTTAGAATTTGATGTCGTCATTTACGCCTTGAAGTTGTGGAGGCATCTTCTGTATGGAGTGTCATGCAAAATCTACACGAACCACAAAAGTTTGAAATATATTTTTACTCAGAAGGAGTGGAATTTATGCTAGTGTAGATGGTTAGAATATATCATGGACTACGAAGTCGATATCTTTTATCATCCCGACAAGACAAATGTAGTAGCGGATTCCTTGAGCCGAAAGCCCGTACATAACTTTAACCTCTCGGTGCAATCCCTTGTAGAGGAGTTTTTGCTCATGGACATAACCGTAGGTAATAGCGCTTCGCCGAGTAGCTTAGAGGTGGAAGAGCCTTCATGGATTACTGTCTCTAGGCTATATCAGAAAGACTATCCAGATTTGCAGAACCTCCGCAGTAGGACTGAGAAAGGGGAATTACCTGAATTTTCAATTGATGAGGTTGGTACCCTAAAGGTTTGCGGCAGATATTGTATTCTCGCAGTTGGGGACATCCAAGCAAGAATATGTAGTGAAGCGTATGGTCAAAGTGTTGCTTATCATCCTGGTTCCATGAAAATGTATAGAAATTTGAAGCAGAATGTTTGGTGGTAAGGTATGACGAACTAAATCGCAGATTTATATTTGAATGTTATACATGCCAGCATGTCAAATATGATCATAGAAGGTCGGGTGGTAAGTTAACGCCTTTAGATATACCAAGTTGGAAATGAGAGAGTTTATCCATGGATTTCCTAACCGGTTTGCCAAGATCTCCCCGAGGGCATGATGCAGTGTGGGTTATCGTGGACAGACTAACCAAGTGTGCCAACTTTGTGCCTTTCAAAATTGATTATTTTATGGAAAAGAAAGCTTGTCTTTACTTGGAAGAAGTTATCAGACTTCATGGTGTACCTATGAGTATTATGTCAGACCGAGACTCCCTGTTCATGTCTCATTTCTATCAAAGCTTGCAAGGACCTCTAGGTACTGACCTTAGGTATTCTACAGCCTATCATACTTAGATGAATGGTCAGACGGAGAGAGTGAATCAGATCTTGGAGGATATGATTAGATTATATATTCTCTACCATGGTGGGGCTTGGGATAAATGCCTTAGACTGATGGAGTTCGAGTACAATAACAACTATCAGGAGAGTTTGCAGATGGCGCCCTTCGAAGCTTTATTTGGGAGGTGTTGTCTTACTCCCCTGTTTTGGGCAGAAGTTGGTGAGAATCCTTTGCTCGGTCTGGAAGCGGTGGAGGATATGAGCATTTCAGTGATGCATATTCGTGAAAAGCTAAGGTTGGCTGAGGAGCGATATGAGAAGTATGCAAATAATCACAGAGTTGATCTGGTATTGGTAGTTGGGGATATGGTATTTCTGAAGGTTTCTCTGATGCCAGGTGTTAAGAGATTGGGAAGGAACGATAAGCTAGATCCCAGGTATGTGGGACCTTTTTCAGACTCTTGAGCGCATCAGAGTTTCTGCCTATAAACTCGAATTGACTGATTTTTTCCCTGATGTTCACGACGTGTTTCATAGAAGCCAGTTGTGATAGTGTGTTCGTAGTGATCGGCATGTCCTTGACTCAGTACCCCAGTTGCAGCCTAATCTCTTATATGTCGAAGTGCCTGTCCGTATTTCTGAGATATTGGATCATGTGCTAAGAAAGAAGACAATTCCGATGTTTAAGGTTCTCTGGCACAGTAAGGATGCTAGAAGTGCAACTTGGGAATTGGAATCCGCAATGAGAGAATCTCATCCTCAACTATTCTCATAGTCTTCCCTGGTTAGTTTTATTGTTTAATGAATTCCTCTACCATGTCTCTCCCTCTGCCCTCTTGTTTCATTTCATGTTCCATGTTTCGTGACGAAACTTCTTTTTTGGAGGGGTGACTGTAACGCCCCTGATTTTCTGACAATTATTTAATCCTCTTGGTGACATCATATTGACGTAAGGGGCGTTAAGGTAATATGGAGTTGACGACGCGTCGCCTTTAGTGCGTTTTTGCGCTTGTTCGGCCGAGTCCGCCAAATTCATAAATCCTTGACAAAAATGGAAAATATCACGTTAGAAAATTAAATTAATTAATTTTTGCCATGCTCGTCAAGTTTCGTAGCGATCCGAGCGATAATCGAGCTTCGGCGAATTTCAGAAGTTTTGTAGAATTTATGTTTGCCGTAGACTTTGAAAATTTATATTTCGAGAACAGCTTGCGGATTTTGGTTTCGTCTTTGCCGTTGTATTTGTAGCATTAGTGTTCACCTACGGTGTAAATTTCGTTTAATTCGGCGCGCGCTTGGGCCTCCGTTTTGAACTCGTATTTCTTTGCTCAAAAAATATAAATATGATTATTATAATATTAAAGCACTATTCAAAAAATGAAAAGAACTATTCATCCGTAAAGTTTGATCAAGGGTATATTTGCAAAATCCACTATTCATTAGGACAAAAAACACTGTTCATGGAATTTAGTTCTCGGGTAGCTACTAGTTCCTCTCGAGTTGTCTGCAGCCCTTCCCGATAAGCCTAAAACCTGTACTCGAGAACTTAAAAACATTCCCGAGAAATCCTTAAGCTAGTTATCGAGAACTCTAAGTTTTCTCTCAAGAAATCTCTGCCCCTGCTGGAGAAATCCTATGCTGCTCACGAGAAATTTGAAGTTCATTCAGAGAAACCCGTTTCAGCCTGCATTCGGGCGCCGTTTTGAGGGTCAAAATGACATCATATGGAAAAATGGTTAACATGGATTTTGTTCATCTCGACGAGATCTACAACTTCTGTGTTAATCACTTTTCGATTCAGAGCAATCTTTAGCCTCTATTTTCTTTTTATGTTCGCCCAATCTTAAATGGCCCGCAGCCTGCTTCCTTCCTTTTTAGACAAAAGAATAAATATATATATATTTATGCATATACATAAATACAAATAGAACTGGACCCCCCTCCATTCAACTTCATCTTCTTCCTTAAGTCTAGATCGAACCAGAGAGCTAGAGTGACAGCGAGGATTCTAGGTTCGTGAAGCTTTAGATTGACGCCGTCGGAGCTACGGTACTCGGAATCGCAAACCGAGAAAAGATCTGGAAAGATCTCGCCGAGATCTTCACGGTCGTGGTAAGTATTTCTCATTTGTGGAAGTTTTTCATTAGTGCATTCGGCCCTAAACTCTCTTTTGGCCAAATCCTTGTAATTTCCGCTTCCCTGTGCCTTCTTTTTGCTATATCAGTGACGTGGTGTAAATTGGAAGATCGATTGGAGTAGAAACCAAGGCAAGTGGTATTCTTGCTCTCCCTCTTGCTCTTTTCTTCCAAAATTTAACCATATTTCTTAGATTTGACATGTTTAAGTTAACCTTATCCTCGAATTTCTAGTTAATTATCTTGGATTATGACGTGTGTTTCACCTAGAACCATTTCTCCCAAATTTTATCACGTAGATTTGGTAAACGAATGTAGTTGTCGTGTCACATTAACCATCGAGTCATTTTGATCATTGCGACACCTTGTGCATTCCGTTGTTTTGATCGTACTTCACTATGCTTAGCCCTTGCAATGTCCTTATGCAGTCCAAGTCATTTATTGACCCTCTTTGAAATCTCGTCGAGTAAGTCCTAGTTGATTAGTGTACTTTTGATGTGTCAGTTTCATTAAGTGTAAATTTATAGTCTATTGAACGTTAGTCTATGCTGAATAAAATAAACTCTGCATAGATAAATATGTAACTAAAGAAAACTTTGATGGTCTGTGCGCGGTAGGGTTTCTCCCTCGACACAGTGCCTTATGGTTGAGTCTATGCGCGTTGTGGACCTTCATCCCCGGCACATTACCTTCGCTATTGGTCTGTGTGCGTTGGGGTTTCTCCCTCGGTATGGTGCCTTTTGGCTGGGTTTGTGCGCATTGTGGACCTTTTTCCCCGTCACAGTACAATTTTCTGTTGGCTGATCAGTCTCATTTAAAATGATGAATAACGTGAATAATAAAGAAGGATGAATATATGAAATTCTACTATTTGAAACTTTGTTCTGTCTAATTGTTGTGATTAGGCTTTCTTACTCAGTTTGATTTACTATTTTGTTTCTGTTGCTTTGCTACTGACTTTTGTTACAGTCGATTTGTTTAACATCATTCACTTCGAGGTTTATTGGTCTTCCTTTTACTGTTTTGCACCACTTGTAGCTTGCTTCTGAGGTGTTCTTCTTTTGAATGCTTTAGGTTTAGAGTACTAGCAGGTTTAGCTGACAGAGTTGTGCTTCTAGTGCTACGAGTTGTTGTGGATGTTTGTGTCCACCTCAGAGTCTTGAGGTAGTTGTTCTGTTAGACATGACTATTTATCTACGGGTTCGTATCAGTTGTTGATGCCCATAGTCTTAGACTTTTTAAGACAGTTTACTTGTTACTTTTAATGCTATTACTTCTTATTTGTTTACACTTGCTCCCTAGAAAGGTTTTATGTTAGGATGCATGTACTTACTTTTAAGTTTACAAAGTGGAATACTGAATTGTTTGCATGGGATAACTTATAAACTATAAAACACACTACTTTGAAGCGCTATAGAAAATCTTTTTTATTTATACTAAATTTAGAATTCATATCTCATTGCATTTTATGCTATGTGCTCATTCTCATATAGGTTAATAAACGAATCAAGCTTAGTATTTTCCGCTGCGTAAATCTATATTTTCTCACCTATAGACTAGTTGTTCCACCCGACCGAGGGACACGGTCAGAAAATTCAAGAAATTAAATATGTTTTTAACTTAAAACATAAGGTTAATCGATTAGAGTAAATGTGAGGACCTGGTTTCCTGAACGTCTGTAGTTGTCCCCTGCACGACATGGCATCACGACGCGTATTATCTCTTACCCTAAAGTATTATTTAATACGAAGTTAATGCGGGTTGTGACAGCCTCTCGGGAAAGTCATGCCAGAGTCGTAAATTTCTAGGGAAGTCATCCTTACCCTCCAGCTACTCCAACAGTTTCTCATATAGCATCAACTTTTCCTTTTTATCCTCCAGTTTCTTTTTCAGCTATGACTTAGGCTCCATGTTTTCCTTTCCCTTATGCTCCAGGAGTACTAGAAGAACCATCGCCATTTACGGAAAATGTTCGGCAAGAGCCAACACCAACTCAATTCAGAGAGCCTCGGTTACCGGTATACACTAGAGAATCTGACCCAAAAGTACATATATAAGCTTTTGTGTCAGCCATCACTCTCAAGACTCTTACTGATGCTAAAAGATGCAAACTCCTCGTAACATCCTTTGTCGGACATCCGAGGGAGTTGTTATATGGACTACGAACTAAGTCGATCGCTTCCTATGTTGATTTGCGTAGAGAGCCTCTACCTAGTTTTCCACTTCTACAAAAGGAAAAGTGGTCCAAAAACCATATTCGAGATCAAGCAGAGTGAGAATGAGACCTAGGCTCATTTTGTCGATCGCTTCCAAAGGGAGATCCTAGAGATTCAGAACTTCGACCCAAAACTATACAGAGTTGCCCTGATAAGTGGTTTAAGAGAAGAGACACTAAAATTCAAATCATATATTTGAATGTCAAGGGCATACCAGGAGAAGATCAGCCTAGCCAACATGTACATTCAAGGTGAAAAGAGTAATCCAAACTTTGTCTCCAGACTCGTAGAGGAGAAGAATCCCTCTTTTTTCTTCTACATATGCATAACCATGAAGGTCTACTCGGAGGGATTTCCAACCTCGAACAAGAAAGGAAAGAAATTTTCATCGTCGTAGACATCTCATCCCATGAACAGATCAGTCTAAACAACAAATACTACAACTGATGATTCCTCCTGCATATCCAGCTCCAGCTCCGCAAGCAGCTCTAATTTCTAAAGAGTAAGACTACGACTTGCAGGAATTTGAGATTGATAACGTTATGCAAGAAGAAATCTATGTCATGAAAGATAAACTCAGTTACAAAAGGCCTGACCAACCTGCAGATAAAATATTCAAAGTCTTCGATTCATACTGCGAGTATCATAATGAGAAAGGGAATCCAACAAAAAATTGTCGAGCACTTTGCCAAATGGTGGAGAATATGCAGAAATAGGGTAAATTTTTTGATCTAGTCCGAAAGAACGGCTCTTCTTACCCGTCTACTTCAAAAGGCAAAGAAGTAGCGGACATTCCACTTGGCTCAAAAGGAGTCAACTAAATCAACAATAACGTTTGTTCAATATTGGTGGCGAATGCATAGAAGCTAACGATGAAGGCACCTTTGGAGAGCAATTATGGGGTGGAGGACATTGCAAAGTCTTAAAGTTCTTTACGATCATGGACTATTGGCTTTATTTTTTCATTATTAAACATTTAACGTTTGTTTTTTTGAACTCTCTTTTACTCACTACAATGTTTAAATTAGAGATCCCATAATGGCACTTTCCCTTGTTTTAGAGTTTCTCATCCTCTCTATTTTCTCTTTGCCAAAGGGATCGCTGATCCGAGGAGATATCAATGAGCCTTGCTTAAACCCCTACATATTAGTCTCTGGCGTAACACCACGAGGACCACGTATAGTGGGGTGTGTTCTCATATGTGTTGTGGGAGCCATCCAACTCTAGTGCGGAGGAATTAAAAACTTCGGATCCTAGCCAGTATCTAACACACCATGCGCATCAAGGGAGGTCTGGGTATTGTTGCTCTATTGTGCTCTGCTTGGGATATTATTACAGCTAAGATGATCTTTTGAGCAAGCAATGGCCCTCGGGCAAACCTCGCCTCACTGATCATCCCACTCTATGATAATCAAACACTCTGAGGTATTCTCAAGTCATCCCTTCAGGGGACCCACAACATCACAGATCTTTCTTGAGCGAGCAATACTATAGACCACTTGACACACCTAGCCTCACTAATCAGCGTAGCTTTTAACCCAAGGCATGAGAGCAGTACGTCTGTCATTCTTTCTTCGGGGAGGCACAACTAAGATGATCTTTTTTGAATAAGCAATGGTCACCAGGAGAACCTGGCATCACTGATCATCGTAAGTTATATGACTCACCTTTTTCTTTCTTTCTCCCATCCAGTGGAGTCGCAGTTAGTCCGCCGAAATTGGGACTATACACTTGATTATTTTTTTTGAGCGAGCAATGCTATAGAACTTTTGGCACACCTGGCCTAACTGATCATCTTTGGGTGTAGACTGTTGAAAATTGTGAAGTGAAAGTGAGGGGTTGATCAGGCAGACCGTGCAGCCTGGGCGAACAGTCTTGCGGACTTATGGTGCTTCTTGGGCGGTATGGTGTTGTGGCCGGGTATTGGCGACCTGCTTGTTCATCTTGTTATTTACCTGTTGGCTAGTTCCCTGGTGTAACCGTGCAGATAGGTGGTGTATTTGTGGGAAGGGCGGACTGACTGTGAGTTCACAGAGTCCGCATATTGCGGACTACTGTTGAGATTGGCTTTGGTGATCTCAGGTGGTACAATTTAGGAGGTTACCACAGTTTTTGTGACTTGTCGAACTGTTTTGGATCTGGCGGCTTGAGCGGACTGATAGTCTATGTCTGCGGAGCTCACGCCAGAGGTTCACTGGTTTCTGGACTTAGTCACGATCTATGATAAGTCTAGGTTGATCGTTAAGTCTGTAGAGTCCGCTGGTCCATTGGGCGGTCAGTGCCTTGGTCATGGACTTGTTGTTACGGACTGGTACTGTGTCCGCTGCTGCTTGCGGGCTGGTGTAGTCTTCAGGGATGACTGGCAAATTGATTGTTGTCTGGCCATGTCCATACGGACTAGGCAGACTACCTCGTGCTAGCTGCGGGCTGGGGTGGTAATTCTATCTCCAGGGCAGTGACCACACTCCTCTCCGCGCCTATAAATAGTACCCCCCCCAATGAAAACATAATTAACTAAATGAACTGTAAGTTGTTCTTCAGTTAATTGCTACGGCCTTGGATTTTATGCCCACGCGGTTTGATTAGGTTAACCGGTTTGCTGTTTGAAGGTTGTGCGGCTAGCATTGAGGAGCCAGGTGTTTGGTTTTGAATGCAGTCAGGAGGCAGTGGAGCTTGCAGTTAACAATCAGCTGTTTGCATTATGTCACAGATTCGGCCAGGCGGTCTTCTCTCCTTCAGCTTTCCCAGTTCAATAACCTGTCCACCGGTTTCGACGATCTGTTCTTCATTTCGGCAACATCTCTTGTTCGCAGAATCTGGAAGCTATGCAACCTCTGCAATCAGGCGGCTTGCAAAGAGCGGACATGGAGTTCAACAGAATTACTGTTTGTCCGCGGTCTACGCGGACTCCATTGCTCAGTTCGGTGCAGTAGCGGCTTGGTAGTCTCAGTGGATTTAGCGGACTCGGCGATCTCTGAGGCTGTCTGTATGGCTTGTTTTTGCTTGCTTGGTTCTATGCTTTCCCTTTGTACATTAGCGAATCATGTCTCGTCATGTGTGTCTTGCCTTGTAAATAAGATTGCTGATATTACAAGACTTTGTGGTTTCCTTCTATTGTCTCTGGTTTTTTAAGCTCAGTTTATGGTTGGAGTGTTCCTGCGCTTTGTTCCCATTTTCTACTATATTAAATTTTAATATGGTATCAGAGGGAACAGTGGCTTGAGTAGTGATCAAACTCAATTTTACTCGGCACTTCTTGAAGCTTATAGATCAGTGGTTGTTATCATGGAAGGTTGTTACACAAGGGGTCTTGGTATTGAGCATCTTACAACGACTAACTTTAAAAAGTGGAAGTTGTGTATGAAGAGCTATCTTCTGGGTGAAGAGTTGTGGGAAGTCGTCGGTGGTGACAACAAGCAAGAAGTTACTGCTGCAACTGGTACTGCTGAACAAGTGAGAGCTTGGAGGAAAACTAATGCGAAAGCAGAGTTTGCTCTTAAGCAGGCTAATTCACCTGAACTCTATGATTACTTCTTAGGATGTGAGTCTGCTGCTGAGATTTGGACGTTCATTGATGGACTGTTCAAAAGGAAAAATATAGTGCAGCTACAGTTCTTAGAGAATGATTTGGCTAGAGCAACTCAAGGTGATCAACCCATCTCCAAGTTCTTTCTCAAGATTAAGGACCTGTGTGATAAAATCTCAGCACTTGACCTTGATGAGCCCATTTTTGAAGCCTAGTTAAAGAGGCACATAATCTGCAGTTTGCAGAAGGAATATGTTGCCTTCGTGACATCTGTTCAAGGTTGGGCTACTCAGCCACCTTTGTTGGAGCTGGAGAACCTGTTGGCTTCACAAGAAAGCCTGGCTAGACAGATGGTAGGAGTTACTATCTCTGAAGGAGGTAGTGAGGCTTTCTTCACTGGGAAGAACAAGAAGAGATGGGAGAAGAAGAAGAAGACTGTTACTGAGGATGGGCCTTCAACATCTTATCAGCAAGAGAGGAGTGATGCTCCTAAAAATAACTGGAAGAAGGAGTTGAAGTGCTATAGGTGCAATCAGCGTGGTCACTTCAAATGTGACTGCAAGGTCAAGCTGTAGCTGGGCATGAAAGTTAGGTGATAAGATCTATCTACCTCTAGAGGGGGGGGGGGGGTGAATAGAGTAAGTTCAAATAGATTGATGTATTTAAAACTTTTGATTTACTTAGTGTAGAAAGTGAGTTGTGCAATGGTTAAATATATGATAAAGCAAACAGCACACAGCACACAGCAAGAAGTAAACATAAACCACAGAAGACACAAGGAAATTATAGTGGTTCCCCAAATTTGGGTAGTCCACTCTTCTATCACCCTTTGATAGGAATCCACTGTAGGAAGGTTGATCAGGTGTCCTGGGCACCACCAGATTTTTTGATAAGGTGTCTTGCCACCACTGATTTTGACAAGGTCTCAGCTAACCAAAAGGGTAACTTTTGAAGGGAGTTAAAACCCTGTACAGATGGAATAAGGTAAAGAAAGGATGAGTATGCTTCTCTGTCAACTATCAGAGAGAAGCTTGTGGATTTTGATGTTGTCAAAGCTCCCCCTGAGATGTAGATGAGTTCAGGTAGAAGAAGCTTTGCACAAGGGTGACAGGCTCTTCACTGCTTGTCCTTCTTCAGCAATAGATAACTCAGAGGCTGAGTGTTTGATGTCTGAAGGTAGAAGGCAGTCTGTAGAAGAGTTGATTGAAGAGCAGAAGAGAATCAGAGAGTGTTGATGATGATATTTCTCTGAGTGATGTTCTTCTCTTTTAATTCTCTGCAGCAGATTCTGTGAGTGAGAGATGATGATGAATGTTCTCTGTAACAAATCTGAATAACTGTGTTACTGTCTCTCTCGAAGAATCTCTGAGTAATAGAATTACTACTGACTGATAGATAGCCGTTGGCAGAGCATTCAATGCATTCCTTAACTGTCCATGCCTTGAAAGGAAGTGCCTTAATTGATTTCTAATGAAAATTCCTTGAGATATGGACCAATTAAGTCTTGAAACGGCCAGGGGATCTCTTGCAATAACTGCTTTGATGATCTTTAATTTGAATTTCAAATGTCAACAGACGGGAGAACTCAAAACATCGAACTCATCATAAATCGTCGATCTGAGGACGACTATCCGTCGATCAGAGAGTGATTAAGGATGCAGAGAGAATCACGCCAAAACGTCGAGCTGAAGTCGACGTTACGTCGAACCGAGGACGACGCTGCGTCGGCTACGATCGACTATGCGTCGAGCAGCGGTCGACTACGCGTCGAGCCGAGGACGACGACACGTCGAGCTGAGGTCGACTATCCGTCGAGCTGAGCAGAACTAAATTCTCAAATATCCTAAGTTCTAAGCTCACACTCAATGACCTATGCTATACAATGAGGTCATGAATCCTTAGCATAGTTATCCTGACCCAAATATAAAAAGGGTGTTCCAACAATCTCCCCCTATTTGGATTAGGATTACTATTCACATGTTTATAAGGAAATAAAATGTATACAGAAGATTAAAACACAGACAAAACCATAAGCCACAGAAGGAGCAGGAGCAGATATATAAATATCAAAAGTGTTTATGGCAGTTGTAGAGAGGTAGAGCCATCTTACATTACTTCTTCTTTGGTTCTTCTTCAAAGCTTTTCTTGAACTTGGATTTCTCTATGAGGATTGGCAATATCTTTCCTGGATCTGTAATCCTCAGAAGTACCCAAGGAAGTTATGCTTTTTCCACTGGGAGGAACAGCAGCAGGATGCAATTCCATGTACCTATCAAATTCAAAGAATTTACTGGAGTTGTATTTGTCCAATTCTTGTCTTCTCTGCTCAGACATAGTACTGATATTTGATGTGTCCAGTCCTCTTTCTTTATTCTTCTTAATCAGGTCTAGAGCAGCAAGCTCAGTCATTCTAGATTTCCAAGCAGTAGGATTGTTGACTGGATCATCATTAGGGACAGGAGGTTCATATTTGTTGCTTTGATCTGAAGGAGGAGGTTTTTGCCTTACACCATCATTGAGCTTGAAGGGAAACGGACCAGAGGTTGAAGCAATAGTCTTTCCTTCCCTTTGATATGGCTGGTGTCTAGCTTGACCTCTTGATTGGTTTCCTCTTGAAGATCCTCTTTGTTGATAACCTCTTGGTTGGCTACCTCTTTGTCCTCTCCTGGATTGATATGTCTTGCCTTGGAAGGAGGATGTGGGAGGTTTGCTGACAGGGTTAGCACTGCCTCCTGCACCTGGAGAAGGTGGAGGAGGAGGAGGAAGAATAGATTTAGGGGGGCCTTTGAAATACTTTTTCTTCTGTTTCATAGCCTTGAGTTGGTTCTTGGAAAATTGCATCCAGGGCTCTGTAATCTCACAGTTGTGAAGAATGTAATAGGGAGTGTCATGGTCAGTGGCCCTTTCCATTGGAACTCTCTTTAGAGCTTTGCTTCTAGCTTTTCTCTTTTTAGCAATGGTGGCAGATGAATCATCTGAGCTAGTGGCAAACTCATCAGAGGAGCTGCTTTGCACATGATCATAAGGATCATAAAAATCCTTCTTGGAAGCAATTCCTGAAAAAGGAGCAGAAGCAGCTGTCAGTGTAGATGATGTATCTAGCACTACAGGAAAAGAAATGGCTTCAGGTGCAACAGACATAGGAGCAGCTAAGTCACTGATAACTTCAGATATTACAGCCTCAACTGAACTGGCTGGATAGATCTTATTAGCAGGAGCAGAAGCTACCACTGCCTCTGGAGCAACAGAACTAACAGGAGAAGCAACAGCACTATGATCAAGAGAATCATTTGCAGGAGCATCAACTACCACTGCATCATCATCAAGGATCATTTCATCAAAAATAACAGCAGCAGCAGCAGAAAAGGGAACAATAGCCCTGGACATATCTTCAGGAAGCAATAATCTGTATGGGCTGAAAGACCTTTGGAAAAAGCATGCTGGCACTGCCACTGTAAGGTCTTCAACTGGAGGCTGAACAAACTCTCTATCTGTAGGCTGAATTTCTGAAACTAACAGCTCTTCTCTATCAAAATGAGGCAGCTCTTCTTCTACAGAAATCTCCCCCTGCCTAGAATCAGTAAGAACTGACTCTAGGCCCCTAGAAGAAGGGCCAGCCACAAGAGGAGTAAGGGAAGAGAGTTTAGATGAGATGGAGTTCAAAGAGAGGATTATTGGAGCTAGGGAAGCATCCAATAGAGAAGAAAGCCTTGGAGCCAAGAGCTCATAGAGCTTGTTAGCCAAGGGAAGCAAATCTACTTGCTCAAGGGGATGTTGAGCAGAGGTAGAGGGAGGAGAAACAGATGCAACAGGAGATGATGTTGTTGGCATAGATGTAATGGGGATGGTAGGTTCAATGATGGATGACATGATGAGGTCAGAAAATGATGGTGTCTCAGATATGTCATCAGGAGAACCATCCAAGAAAGAATCATCTGGATTGTTGATCTCAATATCCATTGAAGGGAAGAAGTGAAGAGGATGAAAATTTTCAGATGTGGTAATGGATGGAGGAATGGAAGAAGCAATTGTAGCAATTGATGATGTTGTTGGCATAGGGGATGAAAATTGAGATGTGGATGGAGTGAAGGTGGTTGGAAAGCTGAAGGAAGATGAAATGGTGATGGATGGCATGGCTTCTTCTACTAGGTCAGAAGGCTGAGGTGAAGTGACCACAACAGTCCTTGTTTCTGTAGAAGTTTTCATAGCTGCAGCAGCTCTGGGATTGGTGATTTTCCTGTCCCACTTACCAATGAGGGCACAGGTCAGTCTCTTAGAGGCATTGATATGCTTAGAGGATACCAGAAGCTGAGGGCAGATATGATGAAGCAGCAAACCCAACACTCTTCCAAAATGGACATAGGTCTTATTGACCTTCTTCTTCACTAAATCAAACAGAATTTCTCCCCAGTTCAAGTGCTTTTTGTCCAGGAGAGCAGCCATGATGCAAAATTGATGCCTGGAAATGGCATCATGTGCTGTTCTCTTAGCACAGATAACCTTGCCTACCACATCAGCTAGAAGTCTGAATTCTATGGCAAGGTCTACTTTCAACAATTTGGAGGCATTCTCAGAGGAATGACCCATCCTGTCTAACAATGCAGCATATTCTTCATTGGACAGCTCCATACTGTCATTGCCATTCTCCAATTCAAACACCTCAGTAAATATAGCAGGGGTTAAGGATACTTGAGTCCCTGAGATTGAACCAGTAATGGTGCTTTCATCTTGAGTGACTGCTGTATAAATCCATTCTTTGATTTCTGTTTCTGCTATTGGCATTCTGGTTGTCATGAACTTCTCCAATTTCTGTTCCTTGAACAGCTCCAGAATTTCCAGAAAATTCTGAGATGATCCTTCAAAGGAATCCAAATCAATGTCGAAACCGCAATCAAATTTCATTGCCGCCAAGATTGCTGCTGGAATCGCCATTTCCTGTAGAATACCTCTCGAAAACAAGTGTAAAATCTTTGGAGGGAGAAAATACTTGCAGAAAATATGAAAGCGCAAATGAAATCGACGCCGAGAAGATGATTTTATACTAGGGTTCGACGCAAAAAAGGAAATAACGTCGAGCTTAGATCGACGCTAAGAAGCTCTAGGGGAAACGAAGAGACTCGGTGGTGTTCAGTTTAGATTGACGTTCGATGTTTTGAAGGTCGAAGGTCGACGCTATTTGGGATGCTGAACGTCGAGCTCTGGTCGACGTCAATTAACGTCGTCGACCGAGACAGAAACTTAACAGACTCTAGACAGGGTCGATCTCTGGTCGACGCAAAGATGAGGTCGACGGTCGACGCTTTTTAGCGGTCGACGATCAGTCGATCTCCAGTCGACGTTTTCAAATGAAAAACGTCGAGCGTCGAGCAGAGTTCAGACAGAACCTCTAGACACTTAAGAAAGAGATACATTTGCCTAGACTTTGTCATTTTTATGGTTTCAAAATCTTATAGATTAACTTATGCTATCTCCATCTATCATTCCCAACTGATTAAGGAAGAAGAAGTGCTTCTTTTCATCCAAGGGTTTGGTGAAAATATCTCCCCTTTGTAAATCAGTAGAAATGTACTCTAGTGCTATTTTATTCTTTTCTACATTATCCCTTAAGAAGTGATATCTGATCTCTATGTGCTTTGTCCTACTATGGAGAACTGGATTTTGAGCAATGCAAATTACACTAGTATTATCACAAAGAATTTTTGACTTCTCTAAGTTGTAGCCATAGTCTAGGAGCTGGTTTTGGATCCATAATATCTGTGAGCAGCAACTACCTGCAGCCATGTACTCAGCTTCAGCAGTTGATGTAGACACAGATGTTTGCTTTTTGCAAAACCAGGAGACAAGTCTATCACCAAGGAATTGACAAGTTCCACTGGTGCTTTTCCTGTCTACTCTACATCCAGCATAGTCAGCATCTGAGAATCCAGTGAGATCAAATCCTGAGTCATGTTGATACCAGAGACCTAGATTTGGACAGCTTTTTACATACCTAAGAATTCTCTTAACTAATGTGAGGTGTGACTCTCTAGGGCTCACTTGGAACCTAGCACACACACATGTAGCAAACATAATATCTGGTCTGCTAGCTGTAAGATATAAAAGAGAGCCAATGATTGCTCTATAGTTAGTCTGATCAACTGGTTTACCAGATTCATCAGCATCTAAAACAGCATTAGTAGGCATGGGTGTTTTCATAGAAGATGCATCTGACATACCAAATTTCTTAACCAATTCTTTTGCATACTTGGTTTGAGAAATAAATATGCCATCAGCATGTTGTTTGATTTACAATCCCAAGAAGAAGGAAAGCTCACCCATGCTACTCATTTCAAACTTTGAGTGCATTAGTTGTGAGAACTTTTTGCACAAGCTTGAATCAGTAGACCCAAAAATTATGTCATCTACATATATTTGTACTAGTAGGATATGGGACTTATGGGTTCTAATAAAAAGAGTTTGGTCAACTCTACCCCTTTTAAAATCATTTTCAAGCAGAAAGGAGGCTAAGGTCTCATACCATGCTCTTGGAGCTTGCTTGAGACCATATAAAGCCTTATGTAATTTGAAAACATGTTCAGGAAAAGTTGGAGAGATGAAACCTGGAGGTTGCTTGACATAGACTTCTTCCTTGATGTCTCCTTTGAGAAATGCACTTTTAATATCCATTTGGAATACCTTGAATTTCTTGTGTGCAGCATAAGCAAGGAAAATTCTTATGGCCTCCAATCTTGCAACTGGTGCAAAGGTTTGGTCATAATCAATCCCTTCTTCTTGACAATAGCCTTGAGCAACAAGCCTTGCCTTGTTTCTCACAATGATCCCTTGATCATCTAACTTGTTCCTGAATACCCATTTAGTTCCAACAATTTGCTGGTTTCTTGGTTTTGGAACCAATTCCCATACTTTGTTTCTTTCAAACTGGTTTAGCTCCTCTTGCATTGCAATGATCCAGTTTGGATCTTGCTCTGCATCTTGAATTGTTTGAGGCTCTATTTGGGAGAGAAAACAAGTGTGCATCAGATGTTGATTTATCTGATTTCTGGTTTGCACACCTTCTGAGATTTCTCCAATCACTTGAGAGATTGGATGATCTCTTATTGTTACTAAATCAACAGTGGGTGTTGATTGTTCGCCAACCTGTGTTGTTGTTTCCTCTTGTGGAACAACAACTGGTTCTTCATTGTTTCCTTCCAAAATCTGATCAGTATCTTCATTGTTACTAACATTTGGTTCTTGTTGTGTAGTGGAAGATAAAGAACCATTATCCATGATGGTTAACTGATTTATACATTCAGCTAGAGATTGTTCCTGCAAATGGTCTATGGTAGAAGAATTCTTCTCCTTATAAGACATATTAGACTCATCAAAGGTAATATGCATGGATTCTTCAATTTTATGGGATGACTTGTTATAAACCCTATAAGCTTTGCTGTTCAAAGAGTATCCCAGAAACACTCCTTCAACAGCCTTAGCTTCAAATTTTGCTAAATATCTCTTGTCATTATTATGAATGAAGCAAGTGCAACCAAAAATCTTGAAAAAGCTAACTTTAGGTTTCTTCCTTTTGAGCAATTCATAGGGAGTCTTATCCTTTAGTTTATGTATCAGGCTTCTATTCAAAACATAATTGGAGGTGTTCACAGCCTCTGCCCAAAAGGTTAGAGGAAGATGAGCATCTGTCAATAATGTTGTCGCGGATTCAATTGAGGTTCTATTTTTCCTTTCAACTACCCCATTTTGTTGAGGAGTTCTAGGAGCTGAGAAAGTGTGCCTGATCCCTTCATTCTGACAGAACTCTTGCATAAGAAGAGAATCAAACTCAGTCCCATGATCACTTCTGATCAGGGCTATATGAGTATTGAACTCAATCTGTATGCTCTTGAGAAAATCTATCAAAATTTTGAAGTTATCAGACTTCTTTCTCAGGAAAAACACCCAAGTGAATCTTGAGAAGTCATCTACAATCACTAAGGCATAAGATTTTCCCCCTAGGCTTTGTACTGTAGTGGTTCCAAAAAGATCCATGTGCAACAGATACAAAATTCTAGGTGAATCACTCTTATTATGTGATTTGAAACTGTTTTTGGTTTGCTTTCCTAATTGACAAGACTTGCAGAGTCCTTCCTTCTTGTAGGAACCAGAAGGTAGTCCTCTAACAAGGTTGAGTTTAGACAGCCTAGCAATAGTTCTAAGGTTAACATGTCCTAATCTTTTATGCCAAAGCTCATTTGGCTTACTAAGAGAATTGAAAAGGCATATATCTACTTTAGAAGAATTGAAATCAACTAAATATATATTATCTTGTCTATTTCCAATCAACACAATATTGTTATCTAAAGCAATATTACAAACCAAATCAGTGAACCAAACCTGATAACCAGCATCACAAAGTTGACTGATGCTGATTAAGTTATGCTTTAGTCCTTCCACATAAGCTACCTTCTTGAAGGTGATTGATCCAATTTTGACTTGACCATATCCTTTGGTTTGTCCAAAGTTGGAATCACCAAAGATTACTCTTGGTCCTAGCTTTGCTTTGAAGGATGTAAGATTGCTTTTGGTCCCTGTCATATGTTTGGAGCAACCACTATCCAGGTACCAATGCTGGTTCACCACTAGATAGCTCTTCATCTGCACATGTAACAGCTTAATTGTTTTTCACCCAGTTCACCTTGGGTTGAGGTTGATAACCAATGAAATCAGAAATGGAAGACATTTTAGGCTGACTCTTATAGCCTTCAGGATGATATCTCCTAGGAGGAATCACCCATTCAGTATAAGGGTTAGGCTGAGATGTAGGATATTTATGATTTGATTTAGATTTATCCTGTGTAAATAAAACAAGACTCTGAGCTCTGTTCGACGATCGTCGATCTAAGTTCGACGCTGATGTTTCAGGACGTCGAGCTCCATTTGACGTTCGAACAAGCCTACCTTCAGGGACAACAGTCAGTCGACCTGAGTTCGACGTGTGTCGACCTGAGTTCGACGCTTCAGCATGGTGTTGCAGATTCTTGTTAGAATGGCGTCGAGCTCTGGTCGAAGATCGTCGAGCTCTGTTCGACGTTTTCTGTTGTACTTGAAATGGCTTAGGTAGATCAGAATTTTTTCTGGCTACCACCATAATTTCTTTACCCTTGTTACTGGTAAACTATATGGGAGTTGTTAGCACTATAGGTTGGCTTGAAGAGGCACCCAAACCTAGTGAACCATTCATTCTTGAATTCACTGTGCTTGTGATGTCTATTAACTTGAGACTCCTCCCATTGAGAGTTTCCTCAAGCTGTTTAGCCTTGGATAGCTCACTCTTTAGTGAAGCTATCTCCTCCCTACAGCATTCTAACTCATCAGAAAGCTTGAGATTATTTGCACTTAATGTGCTGTAATCAGACAACTGACTTCTAAGAGAATCAATTGTTTTCTCAGCAGTCAGCAAGTCTATGCACATAGATTTAAATCTAAATTTGAAATCATCAGAAGAAAAATCAAAGGAGTCAAGTACCTGATCTTCACTTAATTCCTGATCAGTCATATATTCACATTCATGCTCTGAATCTGAGCTGCTCTGTGATGCATTGATTGCCATCATGCAGAATCCTTTCTCAGTGGCATCATCCTCATCATCACTTGTGCTGGATGATTCTTCAGACTCTTCAGTATCACTCCATGTTTCAGCAACAAGTCCTTTCCTTGTATGTTTGGTGTTGCTGGAGGAGGATTTATCATAGTATTTCTTGGAGTCTTTATCTCTTTTCTTGTCTCTTCTTTCTCTCTTGTCTTTCTTGTCTTTCTTGTCTTTGCCTTGATTTTCAGGACAGTTTGGTGCAGTGTGTCCTGGTTTCCTGCAGCCAAAGCATATAATATCTTTATTATTAGATCTGTCATACCTTGGCTTATCTTGGTCTTTAGAAGACCATTTTCTGAAGTTCTTTCTAGCCATCTTGTTGAATCTTTTGGCTAGAAGGCTTAATAGTTCTTCATTGCCTATCTCCTTCTCTTTAGGTACTTCCTCTGAAGCTTTGAGAGCTATTGTCTTCTCCACTTTGGGTGCAGGAGAAGTTATGTTTTGCTCCCCTTCTCTATTTTTGACAAATAGCTCATAGGACTTGAGTTTGCCTAAGAGAGCTTCAGTGGACATCTCAGTTTGACTTCTGCCATCTTTAATTGGCCAGATTCTTGAATCCCAAGTGCTGGGTAAGCACATGAGAACTTTATCATTTATCTCTGTGAGAGATATATCCTTGTCCAAAGTTTTCAGTTCACTGACAATCAGACTAAATCTGTTGTACATGTCAGCCACAGATTCAGCTTGAGCCATTTTGAAATTCTCATACTGTGTTATCAGCTGAGCTCTTCTATCTTTTCTTTCATCAGCTGAACCTGAGACTATCTCAGTTAGTTTGTCCCAGATTTCTTTGGCAGAGTTGCATTCAGCAACCTTCTGAAATATGTCATCTGACATTGTTTGGGCCAAGATGTTCATGGCCTTTGCATCAGCAACTTTCCATTTCTTTATATCTGTGTCTGTTCCTGCAGGTGGTGGAACAGCTGAGGTACTTGTTGTAGTAGGAGGCCTTGGACAATCTGTTAAGACACAGTTAAAAATGTCTTCATCAAAAGAGTTCATATATAATTTTATCCATGCCTTCCAGAGTCCAAACTTAGATAGATTGCACAATAGAGGTCTTGTGCTTGCATAATCCTTGTTTTGTGCCATGAGTTTTTATAAAAACACTTTTTATCAAAACAAAATAAACCCTCTGTAGAGTTTGATCTTATCAAAGATCTTTGTGGTCCAGGTGTTAGCCTGAAGGAAAGACCAACCTGGCTTTGATACCAATTGAAAGTTAGGTGATAAGATCTATCTACCTCTAGAGGGGGGGTGAATAGAGTAAGTTCAAATAGATTGATGTATTTAAAACTTTTGATTTACTTAGTGTAGAAAGTGAGTTGTGCAATGGTTAAATATATGATAAAGCAAACAGCATACAGTACACAGCAAGAAGT
Source organism: Platanthera zijinensis (assembly GCA_039513925.1). Lineage (NCBI taxonomy): Eukaryota > Viridiplantae > Streptophyta > Magnoliopsida > Asparagales > Orchidaceae > Platanthera > Platanthera zijinensis. Next base: position 12,015,368 of record CM077094.1, read on the forward strand.
AAACATAAACCAAAGAAGACACAAGGAAATTATAGTGGTTCCCCAAATTTGGGTAGTCCACTCTTCTATCACCCTTTGATAGGAATCCACTGCAGGAAGGTTGATCAGGTGTCCTGGGCACCACCAGATTTTTTGATAAGGTGTCTTGCCACCACTGATTTTGACAAGGTCTCGGCTAACCAAAAGGGTAACTTTTGAAGGGAGTTAAAACCCTGTACAGATGGAATAAGGTAAAGAAAGGATGAGTATGCTTCTCTGTCAACTATCAGAGAGAAGCTTGTGGATTTTGATGTTGTCAAAGCTCCCCCTGAGATGTAGATGAGTTCAGGTAGAAGAAGCTTTGCACAAGGGTGACAGGCTCTTCACTGCTTGTCCTTCTTCAGCAATAGATAACTCAGAGGCTGAGTGTTTGATGTCTGAAGGTAGAAGGCAGTCTGTAGAAGAGTTGATTGTAGAGCAGAAGAGAATCAGAGAGTGTTGATGATGATATTTCTCTGAGTGATGTTCTTCTCTTTTAATTCTCTGCAGCAGATTCTGTGAGTGAGAGATGATGATGAATGTTCTCTGTAACAAATCTGAATAACTGTGTTACTGTCTCTCTCGAAGAATCTCTGAGTAATAGAATTACTACTGACTGATAGATAGCCGTTGGCAGAGCATTCAATGCATTCCTTAACTGTCCATGCCTTGAAAGGAAGTGCCTTAATTGATTTCCAATGAAAATTCCTTGAGATATGGACCAATTAAGTCTTGAAATGGCAAGGGGATCTCTTGCAATAACTACTTTGATGATCTTTAATTTGAATTTCAAATGTCAACAGACGGGAGAACTCAAAACATCGAACTCATCATAAATCGTCGATCTGAGGACGACTATCCGTCGATCAGAGAGTGATTAAGGATGCAGAGAGAATCACGCCAAAACGTCGAGCTGAAGTCGACGTTACGTCGAACCGAGGACGACGCTGCGTCGAGCTGCGATCGACTATGCGTCGAGCAGCGGTCGACTACGCGTCGAGCCGAGGACGACGACACGTCGAGCTGAGGTCGACTATCCGTCGAGCTGAGCAGAACTAAATTCTCAAATATCCTAAGTTCTAAACTCACACTCAATGACCTATGCTATACAATGAGGTCATGAATCCTTAGCATAGTTATCCTGACCCAAATATAAAAAGGGTGTTCCAACATGGCATGTTTTAGATAAGGAGTGAGCTGGTTCCAGTGCTGAGGAAGTAGGGTGGGGAGGAACTTTCCTTACGGGCACATGTGTCCGTGCTCTTTCCACCATTGACTACCAAGATGACTGGATAGTTGTCTCGGGGTATGGTCTTCACCTCACTGGAGATGAGTCAAAGTTCTCCTCACTGCAAACATTCTCAGGAAATGAATATATCATAACCGCTGATGATTTTGTTCATACTATAAGGAAAGAGGGTGTAGTGTCTTTGGGTAGTTCATAGGGTCCACTCACGTTAAGGAGTGTCTATCACGTACCTAGCATAAATAAGAACCTCTTCTTTGTGACAAATGCGGTTGACGCATGCTATAACGTTCTGTTTAGGCCAACATAGGTGAAGTTTCTCCGTAAGGTATCAGCGATAAAGGCTGATGTTGCTCAGGTAGGAAGGAGAGTAAAGGACTTGTTTGCTTTATAAACAAGATCCTATGTTGATCGAAGGAGGGCCAATGATAGCGCGACTATCTAGCATGAAAGGCTTGGGCACATAGGGATGGACAAGAGGAAAGCCATTGCGGTGAGGAGCCATGTGAAAGGCCTGCCTAAGTTTTCATCCTATGGTGATGGTTATGATTGTGCTGGATGTCAATATGAAAAGGAACATCGCCTTCAATTTGACAAGTCATAAAACCAGGTCTAAATCACCATTGGCATGTGTTCATGGTGATCTCATGGGACCAACTACAACTGCCAGTCTTGGGTATATGCTGGTGCTGATTGATGACTACTCAAGATATACTTGGGTGTATTTCATGAAAGAGAAGTTAGATGCTTTTTAGTTGTTCATGGAGTTAAAGGAGCTGGTGGAGGGTCGGCTTGGCCTGCGGATCAAGAAGTTGAGAACAGACAACGAAGGTGAGTTTGTTTTAACTGAGTTCTCTAACTTCATCATGGAGCAAGGCATCTGGAGAGAGCTTACTTGTACACATACTCCATAACAAAATGGAGTAGCGGAGAGGAAGATCTGTCATTTGACGGAAACCTGCAAATGTTGTATTCATGCAAAGGGCATTCCGAGGTATTTTTGGGCTGAAGGAATGGCTTGCGCAACTTATGTCATCAATCAGATGCCTCTGAGTCCGATCAACATGAAGTCTCCTTAGGAGATTATGTTAAAGGAGAAGCCATGTGTTGAATACCTTCGGGTGTTTGTATCAACCGGCTACGTACACGTCCTAGATGCTCTGAGGACCAAGCTGGATACAAAGGCAGGAAGATCATCTTTATGAGCTATGATGAGCGGAAGAAGTTATATAAGTGTGTGGATCCTACAATGAAGAAGTTTGTTGTATCAAGAGGCATTATATTTAATGAACTGACATCATACGGAGGTAGCTCTGTTGAGCTACAGGACAGATGGTCTGATGAAGGGCAGAAGGAGGCTGGTGAAAATCTTCAAGTAGAGTTATCTGTTTCACACAGAGCTCCAGGTGTTTCAATCACTAGGCAGAGGCTTCTAGCTTAGGAAGCAAGGGGAGCGATGCTCCAAGTTTGCTCGAGAATGGAGCTGATTCTGAATAAGCAGCGGAGGTGGTGATCAAATGTCAGACTCTTTATAGATCGAAGAGGATCGTCAAGCCTCCATCTCGTTATAGTGAAGGAAACACGGTGAGCTTTATCTCATGTTTCATCGCAGGCCTTCTAGATGATCGAGAGACTTCTACCTTTAATGAAGCCACTGGAGTCAAGGAGTGGGAATATTCTATGGATGAAGAGATTACTGCGCTCAAGAAGAACGAAACCTGGGACCTTGTGCCCAAGATTGATCGTGTTACTCCCATGACTCGTACGTGGGTTTACAAGCTGAAGATGAAGGAGGATGGGAGCATCGATAGATACAAGGCTCGCCTTGTTGCTCGAGTGTTCTCTCAATAATGCGGAGAAGAATATGAAGAGGCATTTAGTCCCGTGTCAAAAAAGACTTCAGTTTGGGTGGTGATGGCCTTGACAGCTTGCTAGGGTTGGAAGATGTGGCAGTTTGACATAAAGAATGCTTTTCATTACGGGGAAATTGACAAAGACATCTTCTTGGATCAACCACTGGGATACATATCTGAAGAACATCCGGACTATGTATGAAAGCTTTGGAAAGCCCTCTATGGTTTGAAGTTGGCTACTCGTGCTTGGTATGGAAAGATAGCAGAATACCTCTAGTTCTATGGTTACCTTACTTCTAATTCAGACTTGAGCTTATTCATCAATATTAAGGGGGAGCTTCTGGTCTTGGTGTTGTATTATGTGGATGATATGATCATCAATGAGGTAGCTAGGCTCAGGGCAGAGCTAGCTATAAAATTCGAGATGAAGGCTTTGGGTGAGCTCCACCACTTCCTTGGACTCGAGGTGGAGAAGAAAGACAGCGGAGTACTCGTTTCCCAAAAGGGCTATGTGGAACGGATCGTTCTTGCGATTTGACATGCGGAAGGGGAAGAGTTGCTCTACTCCTTTTTATTTAGGAATCAAACTTTGGTGAGATGAGGTGAGGAATCTTCCAGATCCTCCAATGTTCTGGGCTCTGGTCGGGAGCATTATTTACTTGATGATTATAAGGCCAGACATTGCTTATGCAGTTGGCCAAGTAAGTCGGTATATGGCAGAAAACACGAATCCTCATCTGATGGAAGCAAGGAACATTCTGAAATATGTGAAGACCACTTCTGATATGGGTCTCCTTTATGGGAGAGACACGAGTTTTACTCTTCAAGGATACTCGGATGATGATTATGGGGGAGATTCAGATGCCCGAAAGTCAACATCCGGTTATGTATTCACATGTGGATCAACTAGTATTTCTTAGTGTAGCAAAAAGTAAGACTCAGTGTCCGTCTCTACTACAGAAGAAAACTATAAGGCTTCAGCTTTGGTAGATCGGGAAGCCATCTGGCTTAGGAGGTTAGTAGAGGATGTCTATGAAGAATTGCATGGTCCAACTTTGCTTCGCGGTGACAATGAGAGTGCCATGAAACTAGTTAATAATCTAGTTTATCACGCGCGGACCAAGCATATAGAGATTGAGCACAACTTCATTCGAGAGAAGTTGTTGGAGGGATCTCTTATGGTGGAGCATATGCGGAGTTATGACAACATCGCAGACATCTTCACGAAGCCATTGCCAAAGTGGTCTTTTACTCGGTTATGGGGACTGCTAGGCTTGGTCACCACTTCTCACTTCAAGGGGAAGTTTCGAAAATTTTGAAGTGAAAGTGGGGGTTGATCAGGAAGACCGCGCGACCTGGATGGCAAATCCTACAGACTGATGGTGCAGCATGGGTGGTCTGGTGTTGTGTCTTTATGTTGGCGACCTGCTTGTACGGCTTGTTGTTTAGCTGTTGGCTAGTTCCCTGGTATAACCGTGCGGATAGGTAGTGTATCCGCAGGAAGGCCAGACTCACTCTGAGTTCGCCGAGTCCGCTTGATGAGGACTAAAGTTTATATCGGCTTTGGTGATCTCAGGTGGTGCGGTTAAGGAGTTAACCGTGGTGTTCGTGGCTTGGTGAACTGTTTTGGATCTGGCGGCTTGAGCGGACAGATAGTCTATGTCCGCAGGCTCGCACTAGAGGTTCTCTGTTTGTTAGACCTATTCACAATCTATGACAAATCTAGGTTAGTCGTTGAGTCTACAGAGTCCACTATTTTACAGGGCGGTCTGTGCCTTGGTCGTGGACTTATTATTGCGGATTGGTACTATGTCCACTACATCTTACGGGCTGGTGAGGTCTTTAGGGATGTTTGGCAATTTGATTGTTGTCTGGTAATGTTCATGCGGACTGGGCAGACTGCCTCATGCTAGCTGCGGGCTGGGGTGGTGATTCTATCTCTAGGGCGGTGACCACACTCCTCTCTACGCCTATAAATAGGACCCCCCCTGTGATAACATTATTAACTGAATTAACAGTATGTTGGGCATGGGTTAATTGCTACGGCCTTGGATTTTCTGTCTGCACGGTTTGAGAAGGTTATCAGGTTTGCTATTTGCAGGTTGTGCGGCTAGCACTGAGAAGCCTGGTGTTTGGTTTTGACTGCGGTTAGGAATCAGTGGATCTTGCGGTTAACAATCAACAGTTTATAGCAGGTCGCAGTTGCAGACAGCCGGTCCACTCTCCTTCAGCTTTCGCAGTTCAATAACTTGTCTGCCGGTCTTGGCAGTATGTTCCTCAATAACGAAGAATCTCTTGTTCGCGGACTCTGGAAGCTAGGCAACCTCTGTGTTTCGGCAGCTTGTAGAGAGCTAACAAGGCGTTCAGCAGAATCACAGTTTGTCTGCGGTCTACACGGACTCCGTAGCTTAGTTAGGTGCAGTAGCGGCTTGGCGGTCTCGGTGGACTCGGCAGTATCTGAGGCTGTCAACCCGGCTTATTTTTGAATGCTTGGTTGTATGCTTTCCCTTTGTACATTGGTTAATCATGTCTTACCATGTATGTATTTCCTTGTAAATAAGATTATTGATATTACAAGACTTTGTTTTTGCATTCTGTTGTTTATGGTTTATTAAGCTCAGTTTATGGTTGGATTGTTCCTGCGCCTGCTTCCTGTTTTCTGCTATATTAAATTTTATGGTTGGAGTAAGCAATGGTCGACAGGAGAACCTGGCCGTATTGATCATCTTAGGTTGTATGACTCTCCTTTTTCTTTTTTTCTCCCTTTGGTGGGAGTGGCGATTAGTATGCCAATATTGGCTTATACCCTTGATGATCTTTCTTGAGCGAGCAATGTTATAGAACTTTTGGCGCACCTGGCCTAACTGATCATCTTTGGGTGTAGACTTCTTTTGAACTGTTTTCTACCTTTTCAGGTTTGCCAATTTCTTTAAGTCTATTCGTCGGATAGTAGCTAGCCTTAGAGGTTAAATATCTACGCATAAATCCAAATCTATTTGCAGGATTTTGTGTCTTCATATTATGCTAATTTACTGTTTATACAAGTCTATCTAACGACTAGTGGTTATATCTAGCAGCAACAATAATCGGTTAATTCGTAATTATTACTCTATTGGCCATACATGTTTCTGACACTTTTCGATTAAGCTCAATAGTTATGAGTATACATTTTGTTAAAGTAATATTCTCACGCGACTAGAAAGCAAGGTTAACTGCTCGGATACAAATACATTTATCGGCGATCACAAATCAAACAGACTGAATTTGAAATATTTTTTTTATTAACAAAAAAAATATTAAGACTTATACCCGTGTAGTTTACATAATATTCTTACCACCGGGTCCTAAAAAATAGAAAATGTATACAACTTTCTTTTTCTTTTGTTTTGGCTGTGAGTCGTCTGATGCTAACAAACTCAGAGAGCCACTTGAATTTGTCAATCCTGAACCCAAAGATTGTTCCTTGCTTGAGCTGATGGTTTGTCCGAAACTTATATCTATAGCGGTCTCGACGGGTAGATTGTCTTGTAAGCCCATGAATTCAACATCCTCTTCTAGGATTTATTTAATTACAGCCCTTGCCACCTCATCTCGCGTGGCCTCCACTTCATGGAATGCATGGAACAGCTCGTCAAAGGAAACATTTTCCTGTTCAGATTTGAAAGCTTGCCGCTCTCTGAGGATGTCAAGCATGCCCTCCCCACCTTCCTGTAGGTGTGTTGCAATTTCAGTGAAGAAGGTCGAGCTCTCAGGATAATAGGCTTTCTGTAAAGGAATCAAACAACATAAATTCACGTTTAAACTTAAACTAACCCCAAAGACCGCAAGGCAAAATCTTACCGCATTTGGCTCCTTTAACCTCTTGTTTTCTTCCTTGAGCTTCTTGATTTCCTCTGCTAGCTACTCAATCTCGGTGAGCACTTCTCCTAGAGCCTCGACCAAGAAATGGTCGGTAATATAGCTCCTCTCGCGAGCTTATTCGGTTAGAGTTGGAAGTTTTTTTGTTGGTATTGACCGCCGGTTGGCTAGATTCTTCTTACCGAATAGAGCCCAACCGACTGTGCTAGCATTGTTTGTTACCTTCTCACTCTTCCATAAGGGAAGAGCAATGGATACCTAGACATGCTTGCTGTGGCAGTGCCATTTCATTCCCCCCACACCGTAGAGGTCATTCGACTTCTCGCTGTTCCCTAGGGGAGCGAAGTATTTGTTTGAGTCTGTTGGAGTAATTTGTCAGCAGGACATGTGTGTGTGGGACCGACCCCGTGGCTTTCCCCATCGCATTCCTGGTCTGGGTGTTGACCCCGGTGGGCCCCCTATGGCGGAATATCCCAGCGGTCTTGTGGTTGGGATTAGTCCCACTTCGCTTGCAGCGCTTGGTCCTCGGTGTTTATGTACCCCGCCACCCTTCATCTCAACACCTGGGTTTTGAGATGCGATATGGGTGGGCGGGTTCTCACATTGTATCAGAGGAGGTTGTCCTACTACGGGGGTGTGTTGGAGTAATTTGTCAGCAGGACACGTGTGTGTGGGACCGACCCCATGGCTTTCCCCATCGCGTTCCTGGTCTGGGTGTTGACCCTGGTGGGCCCCCTGTGGCGGAATATCGCCGCGGTCTTGTGGTTGGGATTAGTCCCACATCGCTTGCACCGCTTGGTCCTCGGTGTTTATGTACCCCGCCATCCTTCATCTCAACACCTGGGTTTTGAGATGCGATATGGGTGGGCAGGTTCTCATAGAGTCGTAGCCGTGGCGACATCCTTCTCTTCACGGCGGCTAACTTCTCTCTTTTTGGAACCTCACTTTTGGTTAGGATGGGGAATTCAGGCATCTCCGGCCTATTCTCCGGAACATTCATAGTAGATGCAATGGAAAAGTTGTTAGTCGTCCGGTAAGTTGATTAATTTTTAACTAATTGCTCAAAATACTTACTCTCTTTTATTGGCCATTCGGACACCACTAGAAGTATGGGGATGTAGTGTTCAGCCGCGATATAACAAGTAATCTGATGATTTCCTTCTTGACTCCATCGAATTCAAACCAATCAAATAGGTTAGCCGCCCGAACTTGTTGGAGGACAGGCAGATAACCCAAATTTCCCTCGATCATTAGGAATATGGTGGACCAGTTCGGGAACTTGTTAAAGTTCACCGCCTTCATACCTGTATAGCCAAAGTAGACAACACCTTTAAAGATCTCTTTATCCTTCTTACCGGGTGTGATCGAGAGTATAACAAAGCAATAATGAAAAAGATCCATCGTGAACATTACCCGCTCTATCTGCAAATATATTATGAAACCCATAACTTAGGCCACTGTATTCGGTGAGAGTTGACCGGGAACAATGCCAAAGAAGTCAAGGATTCTGACAAATTCGAATAGTGGTGGCAAAGTTAAACTGTAATCAAAGTGGTCGATCGGGATGGCTACTAAATTCCTGTCTGAGGTATTTATCTGCACGTCTTCCCGTGTTAGACGCGCGACTACATAAGGGTTAGCCATGTGGGTGGAGATAAAGCCGTCTAGTTTCATTTCAATTATCTCGGATCACTTGTGATTAGCATCAAGGAAAGCTGAAGTTGCAAGAAAATTGCATGGGTCCCATTAATCCAAGCCGTAGAAATTAATATCTTGATATTCTTCCATTGAGTGTGCAGTTGAGCTCTATTTATAGAACCTGCAAGAAAATAGCTAGTCGCGTGACTAGACAGTGAAGCCATGTGGTTAAGTATTTAAAACCTGTAGATCAGTTTTTTGCAGACAAAAGTGATTAACCGCAGTAATTGTCGTGACAATACATCATTCCAAGCAGTTCAAGCGTCATAGATCTTGCGGATAAAAAAAAAACTCAAATCACAAGAGATTAAAAGATATTAAAAAATAGCAATGCACCAACGACCACTTGTTCAACTCGCTCGAAATCCTTATTTACAATTCACGATCTCTTTCTTCTCTCCGCTCCTCACCTCGCTCTATGGGTGATGAAGCATAATTTAGCTTAGTTTATTGGGGCAAAAATATTTATATTTTCGTTTAAATCTTTTGCCTTTTTGTATTTTAGGTTATTTTTAGTTTCTTTTCATTTATTTTTCTAACATAGTTTAAATTTTGTTATTCTGTTTTTTTTTGGGTTCTCTCCTGTTTCACGCCCCTGGGTCACGCCCTACAAGGGCGTGTACTTAGGGCGTGTAACCCAAATAGAATGAAGCTATCGGTCCGAAGTCAGATTCCAGGAAAAATTCAGTTTACACGGCCTCGGGCACGCCCATGTCCCACCACCACAAGCTTATTTATGGGGCATGTCACGCCAAGTCCCAAAAAAACTCTGCAGTGCGAATTTTCCCCGCTCCACCGTCATGCCGAATCTTACCCACCTCTCGTACACGGGCGTGCCATCAGGGCATGTAACCCAACTGCCGCGCCAGTCACTTCCGGACTTAAATTTCAGCCAGCCAAAGTCACGCCGCATCGAACACGCCCCAAGTACATTCCCGACTCAGGCGTGTAAGTGGTCGTGTACTTCCCAAAAATTTTCTATAAATAGCCACAAGCTCAAAGCCTTGTAGATAGCAGATGGAATCCTTGTAGAGAGCTGTTGAGAGTTTATTTTCAGAATATATTTGCTTAATGTTTTCATTTCTTAGCATTCTTGTAATTTTGTTTTTCGTATTTGTAATTTGTATGAAAACTCTCTTTGTAATGTCCTTTGGTCCTTTCGGTAGATTCTTTCCAATAAGAAATAAAATACTTTGTTATTCCTTTTCTCTCTCTCTCTCTCTCTCTCTCTCTCTCTCTCTCTCTCTCTCTTTCTTATTATGCATATTCTTAACATGATTTTTATTCACGACTTCCTCATGAGTAAATAAATCAACCTAGTACTCGATCTTCATGATCCGAGGTTGAGTTGATTAAGTTATGATGCTTTAGTTTACTTTCTCTTTTTATGGTTTAGGCCTCCGTTTTACTCTTGAAATATCACGTTTGGAATTATACCATCGATATATAATCTCCATCTCTTATTTTCACTCTTAGCTAGCCGAGAGGCTTATAGTTTGAAGGGAACACTCAAGAGTAAAGAGAGTTGCACGCACCCCTCGAGAGAGGATTACGTAAATCTCCTGGATTGGAGTGAAATCCAATAGCAGGGTTCATTACATAAAGGGAGTTTTAGTATTCATATACGGATGAAATTCCGATCTGATTTTCCTAACCTCTGTTTGGCACGTCATCGAGAGAAGCGTATTCAAGTTTTGGGAACCCCTACAGTGAAGGATGTTTACCTTAATAAGTTTTAGTTTGATTTTTGTATCTTTGATTAACTTAAGTCGAGGTGATTCATGATCAAATACTACCCCTTAACCATCGTTCAACCCCTTTTTTAATCATTAGTAGTAGTCTATCTTGCAAGCAATTTCTTTTCTCCAATTTAGTAATCAAACCCAAAATCCTTCGATAAGATAATAGTAATTCGTGTGAGTATAAGTACTCAACAGTACCCGGATCCAAATATGACACTTGTGTCCCCTTACTACAATTTGATAGGCATACTTGCCTTCATTAGATTGCTAGTTCAGAATTATTTTCGAAGTGGATTTGCAGACACCAAATTTTTGGCGGCGTTGCTAGGGACTACTTTACGTTGATATTTTGAAACCACGAATCTATTACTTTTATCACCTCTCTTTATTCCCCCCTAATTTATGACACGAGCGAATCCGTCAGAAGTTTTAGATTTATACCAAGAAATTGAGCGTACTCTTCGGAGAAAATCTTGATTTCAAGGCCCTGCTCTCTAAGAAATGATTGAGGATTCAGAGTCTATATCTACTCTAAATTTGGAAGTGCCCAACCGAGAAGAAGCCCTAAATAGGCTTATGTCCTATTATGCAAGGCCACATATGTAGGGTATAGAGAGTAGTATAGTGCACCTGCCGTAGCTAACAACAATTCCAAACTAAAGTCAAACATAATTCAAATCGTATAACAACATGTGAGGTTCGGCAGATTACAAGATGAAGATCTGAATGCACGCATTTCTAGCTTTCTTGAAATCTGTGACACCTTCTAAATAAATGGTGTTATAGATGATGCTATTAGGCTAAGACTATTCCCATTTTCTTTAAGAACCAAGGCTAAGCAGTGGTTGATGGCTCTTCCTAAAGCTTCTATCACCACTTGGGCCCAATAAACTGAGAAATTTTTGACGAAGTATTTTCCGCCAACAAAAACAGCGAAACTTAGAAACAATATTTCTTCTTTCTATCAAATTGAATTTGAATCTTTGTATGATACCTTGCAAAGGTTTAAGGAATTTTTAAAATGTTGCCCCCATCACACGCTGCCTCTATGATTATTAGTGTAGATGTTTTATAACGGGCTAAATAAAACTATGAAGCAAATGATAGATGCCGCCTCTGGTCGTACTTTAAACCAAAAAACTCCGGAAGGTACACTTGAGCTTTTCGAGGATATGTCCATGAACACCTATTAGTGGAATGTGCCAAGATCCCATCCAAACAAACCTGCAGGTATGTATGAAGTGGACAACGTCCCCCAGTTGGCACTGTAAGTTGAATACTTAGCAAGAAGATATAGAGATGACTGCTACCTCCGCCCCTCAGGTATGGGAAACTGCAACTACTGCTTCAGATCAAATTGATTATGTTAGTAATATGCCTAGAAATGATTTTAATAATTTTTCTGCTGCTTCTAATTTTCCTGCACCCGATTTTGCTTTTCCGAACAATTATAACCCCACGTTGCGTAACCACCCAAATTGCTCGTGGAGTATTCCAACGAACGCTATTCGCCCGCCTTCGCTACATGATTTTATACCACCTCCACGACTTCAAATTTTTTTAAAAAAAACTCCATCTTTGGAGGAAATACTTTTGAAATACAAAAACGCAAATGATGTAACCATTAAAAACCTCACCGGATCTGTAAAAAATTTTGAGAACCAAGTAGGGCAGCTCGCAAAAATTATATCTTTGCGACCTCCCGGGTCTCTTCCTACTAATACCGAGCCCAACACGAGAGAGTAAGCGAAAGCAATAACTCTTCGGAGTGGGAAACAAATTTTCGGTGTACTTAGTGAAGAGCCCAAGGAAAGAGCTGCCCCTATTTTAAATATTCCACCCGCTGAAAAAGATTTTATCACTCCACCCTAGTTTTTGAAAAATGATTCTACTCCTCCTTTTCCTTCTTAACTTAAAAAGGAAAGGTTAGATGATCAATATAATCGCTTCCTAGAAATGTTCAAGCAAATACACATAAATATTCCCTTCCATGAAGCGATATCTCAAATGCCCAAGTACACTAAGTACTCGCAGGATCTTCTAACTAATAAGAAAAAGTTAGAAGATTTATCGCATGTCACTTTAGATGCCGAGTGCTCCGCTGTCTTAACAAATGGCTAACAAATAAAGATCAACGATCCAGGTAGTTTTTTTATCTCGTGTGTCTTATGTGACCTATTTGTCAAGCACACGCTTGCCAACTTAGGAGCGAGCTCAACTTGATGTCATTTTCCTTGTTCAAGAAGCTAGGATTGGGTAGCCTTAACCCCATGCATATGAGTATTCAGCTTGCTGATAGATCGATTTCGTATCCGTTAGGAATTATGGAGGACGTTCTAGTAAAAGTCGACAAATTCATCTTCCTGGTGGATTTCTTCATTATGGACAATGAAGAGGATGTCAAGGTTCCCATGATCCTTGGCCTCCCCTTTCTTGCCACATCTCGTGCTATCATTTAAGTATGCTGTAAGACCCCATTTTTTTTCTTTTTAAACCACCGGGGTCTTAGGCCCAAAACCATTATTTTGCGGTAACACCTTCACACCCGGAATGGTCGCCACCACAAAATGCCGATCCTACCGGCCGATTCGATCACAATGGTAGCAAATTAATAGAAGGAAAGTCCACAAACATCACATGTATAGTAAATAATCCCCACGAAGGGAGAGTCCACAGAGATAATAAAAGTACATATCACTCAGTGTGGAAGAAGAACTAATCATCTAATAACGATCGGGACTCACAGTCCCAACTGTCTGAACTCCGGTACTAGACAGTCCTATCTCCAAGGGTGCCGACCTCCGAGGCTGCTTCTCCATGATGAACTCCGCAGTCCCCTAAAATGATGTCGTTCGAAAACCATTAGTCTAAAAGACTAAGTCCTATCATCCCCTGTGCCTTCACCCATGGTTCCTAGGCACCGAGCGGGGAGGAGGAAAGGAGAGGTAATGAAGGTGGAGAATAATAAAGTATCAGGTGACAGCGGAACTAGTATATCAGTTCTATAATTATGTGCGACAGTAATAAAAGAAAGAAAGATTGAACAAGAAATAAGTAACCTTAACTTATATGAAAGCACATAAGACAAGGGATCTTTTGCAAGGCTCCAATCGTATAAAGAGTCCCAAACCAATTTATACCATAGGGTGTCTGTGTTCTACTAAGCATATATATATATATATATATATCTACAGAGTAATAACCTTAACTTATAAGCAAGCTCTCGCGAGCTTATAAACCAATAGGTCGTTTTGCAGGCCTATTATATAAAGCATCCCATACCACCTTATACAATAGGTGTCAGGGGTTATATGCAATGGTTATGCAATGACAAGCAAGTATGCCATGATATGAACATGTAAGTGCAACACACTCACTCGACTCTGTGCACACAGACCTTTAGTTCCCCCTTTCTGGAGCCGAGCCTCCCAGGATACCTCCATAGTGGCCAACAGAAGCGGTAGGTTGGGTCTCGCCGACCTATAAACCAGTAATTGCACTACCATTCAGACCTATCGTATGCCTCAATGTTGGTGCACGAAGAGGAGCTCCTACGTACTCTTGCTGGCTGGCGCGCCGGACTTAACTTGGAAAAGTGTTAAATCACACTTGAAGAGTAGACGTTTTGGCGTCGGTGCATCGACCCTCCAATACCGAAGACCAGCCACCTTATATCTTATGGACATGCAACTTATGTAACAGCTACTGAGCCAAGTCTCCCCGGACCATCCCATCCATCATAATCAACAACCGAGACAAAGCTCGCCGGGCCAACCTTCCCATCACCAAATCCACCGAGCCAACTGCCCGAGTGAGCAACCCTAACATCCTGAGACATCAAGGGGAATGAAATTGAATCCTTAATTATGCTAGTTACTCTTGCAATTTAGTTTTCCTATAATTTCGATTAGCCCAAGACTGCCCCCGTCATACCCCATGAAGGGCTCTCAAAGGGCAATAGGAATTACAATGGGCTAAAGCCCAAAGCTCCCTTTCGCAAGCCACTTATTATTATTTGTTAATACACGACACCTGATCCCTTTATTATTACACTAGTTCAAACCCTAATGAGTTTTGACCATGTCTCCCCCTTCACAGGATAGACGATCTTTCGTCGATCCCGAGCACCACCTAAATTTTAGAACACTCTACTACCTACACTCCCCATTTTCCAATGGTATACTCCAATTCACTTACGAAACTCAGAAAACACAAATCCCATCTTCCTACGACCATTCCCATGTAAACACAATTTCTGCAGTTTTACACAAAGCAGACCACCTTAAACTATATGATGTATACAATGGGAGGTACACAAAATTATCATCCAATATCCCTATAATTAATATTAGGGGTCTACCATGACATGTTTAGCCTAAATCCAGAATTTCATAATTTTACTAATTTACTTTATAATTTATTAATTCCCTAAGAAATCCAAATACCTTGGTTTGAACATGAAGTACCATTTTTAGACATGCAAAATGCTCCACAAATTTATGATAAATACAAGATGATAATTTAAAAGTAAAATCAGAGTCTCCAAATTTTTTCAGCAAGGTTTAGGCCTCTAAACCTAATTTTAAATATAACCTACATTAAAATTTTAAAGAGACAAGTATGGAAAAAATACTTTCAAAAATTCTGAGAAAATCCAAACATATATATAATGATCAATAAACACTCTAGGTCATGTTTCATAATTTTCCAGTGAACAAAGAACTCTATACTTAATTTTGAACAATAATCAAAATTGGTAACTTAATGCACTAAGTACAGAAATTATTCATCAAAAAATTGTAATAAAATTTTCACAAGAGCATGTTGACCTAGAATCACTACTGATCAAGTTTCACAATTTTTAAACAAGTGTGGAGCTCTGAATTTATTATTGAACATATTTGTATTTTTAAAAGCTTGTGAACAAGGTACTGAGAATACACAATTAAAAATTATATTAAAATTCAAGGAGATGTATATTGACCTAGAACACTCTCTGACCAATTTTAATAACATCTTATCAAGCAGTGTGATCTTAATAGTTAAAAGATTATCAAGGGAAATTTCATGTAGTACAAAGGAGGTATTAAATGCATTGTTCCAAAATTACAAATAAAATCACCAGAGTCTCTAATTAACCCTAAGACCATACTAGCCACGTTTCATGACTTTTTATTAAGTTTTGGTGGCCTATCTTGCATGTATAAAGGTTGTGCCCTAAATTAGGGTTAGGGTTTTTGAGGCGTTTATCTATCTCCAAATCCTCTTAGATTTTTACCAGAGGACTTTAGCTACCCTAGTATCCTCCCTACCAAATTTCAAGTCCATACAAGGAAATTTGACCATATGTCCTTCTCAAACCCCCAAAGTCCAAACATTGGGTTAGAACTTGGGTCATGCCAAACCAGTGGCCCAAATCACAGTCTCTGTTGAGGGGATTTGACCACTCAAACCACAATGTGCACTTTTGACCTAAATACCCTTATTATTAAAGCCTAGGGTTTGCAAAAATTCAATCCAAATCATCTCCAAATGAGATGAAATTTTATCGAGAGCCTTATGATGACCCCAAGGACCACTTACCATAATTTGGGAGGGTTTTGAGGTCATTAGGTCCCCTAATTAATTTTCTATAGGATATTTAAATAATTTCAAAAACTATAGAAAACTTATTCCCAAAAATTCTCATTTTTGAGCAAGTCTTAGGTATAGATTAGGGTGACTCCCTTTCCAAATTTAATGTCATTTGGACTAGGAATGAAGTGGGGACACACATTTTTATCTCTGCCAAGCCCTACGTATAGACCCCACCAATATGGGTGCCCTGGACAAACCAGTCATCCAAATTTACGTAAATCAATTTTAAAATAAAGAGGACACATAGGGCTACAATTTATATGTTGACCACTTTACTTGATTCAGACTCTAAGTATTTTTAACTTAATTTACAATGTAATTAAAATAGTGTGACAGATTCATTAAAATCAAATAAATATAATCCTATAGTTTGAACAGTAGCCGCACGCATCTTGACACACATTTGAACGACATCCCATCATCATCCCCGCGCGCCAACGGCCAGGATTTATTCCTCCTGGGCCAACTTCATGCCTCTGCCATCGGCCTCCCGGCCACCTCCCTGGCCGGCCACCACCACCACAACCTCCATCGAGGTGGTGGCTATCGCCAGGATGCGGCACAACCGCCAGAGGGGTGGATTCCGGCGATCCAGACATGCCAAAATTCATAGAAAAACTAGGAAAATGAAGGATTTGATCGGGCACAATTGAGCACGATTATCATTCGAAATAAACCCTAGGATCTACCCATAGAAGAAGGAGCAAGGGAGGACCTTGTTTGCAGCCTGTGAGCGGGTGGTTTGCCTCCTTGCCATCTCCAGCCGCCGATTTGGGCTCCTCTGCAACTTCTACACCAACACCACTGGAACTGAAATGTAATCGGGGGAAAATCTTGCCCTTGCCCTGGTGAAGGTTCTTAATGAAGGAATTGGGGAGAGGTGGCTTGTAACTCCCCAATTAACAAAGCACCATTAATGGCCATAAGGGTTAAATTTTTGTTTCACCCAAATTGAGGCGCTGAGCCACCCTACTGGCCGGCCTTCTTCTGAAAACCTCTCCCCTACCTCCAAGGAGTTAAAGCCCCATCAAAAGGAGGGGTAATGGAGCCTCCATGGCCATGATGGACATTAAGCTCTTACTTTCTCTCTCCTCCAAATTAAGGTAACTTCCACTCTCTCTCTCTCTCCTAGTCACCAATCTCTGAATTTGGTGGGACAAAAATGTGTCTCTCCAAATCCTAGACCAATGGGCCATACTAGTTTGGGCTTAGCCCACTTGGATTGGGTCTTGAGCTAGCCATTTAGGATAGTTGGACCACTTTGACCCATGAGTGGACTTTGGTCAACTTAGCCACTAGGGTTGACCCCAATAGGTCCTTGGTGACCCAAGGGCCTCACTTAAGGTTTAGGAACACTTAGGTTGGGTTATGGGGTCAATTTGAAGCCCCTAAGTTAGACCTTAGGTCTGATGTTGTGGATGTGCTATAAGTAGACCAAGGTGATTTTCACCTTGGGCCTTGCCTACATGATCTAGAGCTTCTGATGGTTTTGTCATGACCTAGTCGTGACAAAACAAAAACCTAGGGGTCTAGATGTTTGAGGGATGTTACAAATCCCAATATATAAACAAAAAAATTTCGTCCTCGAAATTCTAGTTAGTCCTACGGGGTTTCAAGTATGAAAGGTAAATTGTAACATCCCGTGAGGTTGTTAGTAATACCCGATTGAAATGCTCCGGGCACCTTTGTTGCATCAAGTCCTGTGGCTCCCATGTGTGCTACTCTCACCCATGATTCCTCTATAGGACCTCGACCAATGGAGCCTTCTTTCGGTGCAAGACTCGTATCCCCTTGTCGTCAATTCAGATCAGTTCCAGGTGAATTGACCGATCAAATGCTACTGGCCCATCCGTGGACGTAATCTGCTGCTACGGGAATAGCAGAGCCCTCATAAGAGAGGATACGTGGAACACATCGTGCAAACCGGCCAGCTCCGGTGGAAGCTCCAGCATGTATGCTAAGGGACCAATTCGCTCCAGGATCTTGTAAGGCCCCATATATCTTGGGGTGAGCTTCTTCTTCCGACCACGCACCCGTGAAACTCCATGCATTGGTCAGATCTTCAAGAATACCCGGTCCCCCACCTAAAACTCCCCCCGACGATGCCGAGCATTGTAATACTTAGCATGTCTGCTTTGTGCCTCTAACATCCTGTCCCGTATCAGCCTCACCTGAGCCTCGATGTCCTCAACAAACTCCGAGCCCAAAACCTTCAAATCCTCATCCTGTACCCATGACAGCGGAGTCCTACACCTTCGTCCGTATAGGGCCTCATATGGACCCTTCCCTATGCTGGAGTGGTAGCTGTTATTATATGAGAACTCGATCAGTGGCTACAGCTTCAACCAAGGCTCTCCGTAGTCCAGAATGCATAGTCGCAGTTGATCTTCCAAAGTTCAATTGGTGCATTCCATCTACCTGTCAGTCTGGGGATGAAAAGCTATACTGAATGTCAGACGAGTGCCCAAGTAAGTCTGCACAAATATCCACTCCCTGGACGTAAACCATCCATCCCAATCTGATACGATCGTTCTAGGTATGCCATGATAACGGACGAACTGCTCCACAAATTTTCGAACCAGCACACCAACCTAGTCATCCTTCCTGATCGGGATAAATCTGGCTACCTTCGTCAGCAAGTCGACGATCCTGCGGGGTTTTTGCACTCCGTCTTCACCAACTGGAATGTATTTCAGTGGGTCATGAAGTAGGTGATATCCTTCTTCATGCCTAACCAGTACATGGTCTTCTTTAGATTTGTAGTCATCTTCGTAACTCCCGGGTGTACCGAATATTGGCTATAGTGGGCCTCCATCAAAATATCCTCCCAGACCTTGCCTCCCTCTGGTATATAAGCTCGCCCTCTGAAGCATACCAGGTCATCCCTTAATGTGTTATCCCCAGCAGTACCTACCTCCAAGGCCCGGAATATCGACTACAACATGGCATCCTACCTCTGCCCATGTAAGACTCGGTCTCGAATGTCATTAGTAGGGCTCATCGCGGCTAAATACTCCATATAAATCTCGGAGTCATCATACGACACCAGCGTGATGTGCATATACTATAATCTCTGCACCAGCTCCATGTACATAATTAGGGGCTCCGCTCCTGAGGTGGAGGCTCTCCGACTCAGTGTATCGGCTACCACATTCGTCTTCCCTTTTTGGTAATGCATCTCGTACAAATAATCTACTAGAAATTCCACCCATCGCCTCTGCCTGATGTTCAGCTCTTTCAGCGTGTCCACATACTTCAGATTTTTTTGATCAGGGTATATATCGCATTGGACACCGTACAGATAATGCTGCTAGACTTTCAGAGCGAACACGACTGCTCCCATCTCTAAGTCATGGACAAGGTAGTTCTGCTCATGCTTCTTTAGCTGGCATGAAGCATAAGCAATCACATGGCCCTTCTGCATCAGCACTGCTCCCTTGCCCTGGTAGGAAGTATCGGTTTAGACCTAGAATCCTTCCCTCCCTGAAGGAAGGGAAAGTACAGGAGTCGAGGCGAGTCGATCCTTCAGCTCCTGAAAAGCCACCTCACACTAAGGGGTCCAAACAAAGGCACTCCCTTCCTTATCAGAGCTATGAGTGGGAGGGAAATTCGAGAGAATTCCTCCACGAACTTCAGGAAAGAACCGGCAAGTCCCAGAAAGCTACATACGTCTGTGGTCGCCTTCAGCTTCGGCTAATCCCGAACTGCTTGAATATTGGACAGGTCCACTGCCAACCCAGCCCCACTGATAATATGGCATAGGAAGGCCAACTCCTTCAACCAGAACTGTCATTTGTTGAACTTCACATAAAGGTTGTGCTCCCATAGTCTCTTTAGAGTCAGTGTCAGGTGTCGTGTGTGCTCCTCCTCTGTCCTAGAGTAGATGAGGATGTCGTCAATGAACAAGATGACAAACACGTCCAGATAAGCCTCGAACACCACGTTCATGAGGCTCATGAATGCCGATAGTGCATTCGTGAGCCTGAAGGGCATCACGGTAAACTTGAATAACCTATATCTATTACTGAAGGAGTCTTCAGATTGTCCTCCTCCCAAATCTACATCTGATAGTAGCCCGACCTCAAATGTAGTTTCGAAAAGAAATGCGCCCACTCCAGCTGATCAAACAGCTCATCTATCCTTAGCAGTGTATAGGTATTCTGGACTGTCAGTTGGTGTAGTGTGCGGTAGTCTATGCACAATCTAAGTGTCTTGTCCTTCTTCTTGACGAATAATACTGGGCTACCCATGGTGAAGAGCATGGCCGGACAAATCCGGCTTCCACTAGTTACTACAGCTGGCTTCGAAACTCTGTCAACTCCTTCCGGGCCATCCGGTAAGGGGCCTTATATGCCAGATTAGCCCTAGACACAAGCTATATCTGGAAATCCATCTCTCGAATGTGGGGGTAGTCCTGATAACTTCTCTGGGAATACGTCAACAAAGTCCCGCACTATCTGGATACAAGGGATGGAATCCTTGGCCTTGGCCATTTCAAATAGCACTTCATAGACTTCCTCCCCCTTCATGTGGGCCTTGACGGCCTGTACGGATGATAACGAAAGAGGGGGAATAGGTTTAATACCTTCGATGATGACATAGGGATCCCCATGCCTCACGATGATCCTCTTTGACAGGAAGTCGATATGGGCATGGTTCTAATACAACCATGTCATGCCCAGGATCAGATCATAGGCTGACATCCTTAGGATCATTTCTGATGCTCTGAATGCCTTTTTGCCGATCTCCTCCTCCATGTTGCAGTGGGCGGAGGTGAATATCTCTGATCCGTTAGGTAGCCGTATCCTCCTCATCAAGCCTGCGAATCGCTCTACGCCTTCAAGACCTTCCATGAAGGCTTCTGACACGAATTACTATGAAGCACCCGTATCGAATAGCGTATAAGCGGGTTTGCAGCTGATGAAGACTATGCCTGGGGTAGTAACATATCTTAGAAGTCTAGTTAAGGTTTTCTTTCCTAATTTATCAATTCTATATCCATAAATCTAATTACATAAGAAAGAGAGAACTTAAAATTAACTGGCGTACCTGTGATCACTTGCTCCGTATTCTGATGTTGAGTCAGATCTAGTGAATACACTTTCTCCCTCTCCTACCTGCGGTCTCCGCCCTAGTATCCACGTCCTCGGACACGTCCTCTACCTCCAAAATACTGAGCAGGCGGGGTAGCGGTAGGTCTTGTTGTGGTGCCCCCATCATGGGGCAGTTCCTCCAGATATGCCCCACCTGATGACAGTTAAAGCACTTTGGTGGGGGATATGCTATAGCCCTGGGTCTCTGTATCTCCCGCATCTGGAGAGGATGAGGGGCCATGAGTACTTGTTCCATCTACTCCTGTCTCACCTCCTGACGAGGCTGGTCCTCGACACTTCTCCCACCTCTCCCATCAGTAATGCGGCCCATCGTTGATCAATTCTGGATCTACGGCCTTGATCCTTATTTGGCCGCTTCCAGCCTCGGGTAGTGTGCCAATCTGCCTCGATCCTCTTCTCCATCTCCAATATCCGAGGAATAGGCCCGTCGGACACAAACAACAGAGCCTACCTTAGATCCTCTAACATGCCCTTATAGAACCTCTTAGTGTATCCTGCCTCATCTAACTGATAAGAATCCGCAAACCGGGCTCGATCATTGAACTCCCGGTGGTACTCCACCACCATCTTTTTACCCTATCTCAACTGTAAAAATCTGTCTTCCAGCTCATCCTTAACCGACTGCAGAACAAAGTTCTCCAACAGTGCGGCCCTGAACTCCTCCCAAGCAATCTTCTCAACCTCTCTATCAGCAAATGTCGTGTACAGCGATGTCTTCCCCCATCTCTTGGCATGGGACTCAAAGCAAGAGACCACCGAAGGCACCCTCTCCTCCCAAGGGCACTGTATCCCAGTCAGCATCTCATTTATGATATCCAGCCACTCCTCTGTCTGAACAGCCATCTCTGTCCCTAAGTAAGATAGGGGAGAAAGTCCTCGGAAAATAATCAACCAATTGCCCCCGGGTTTGGCTGTGGAGCCGGAACCTGCTGGGCCCTGAAAGCATCCAAAATAGCTGTTAGGGTCTGTCCCATCTCCGACTATAGGAATGGAGTGGGAGCCGGGGGAGGTGGTTCAACATTTGGAGCTTGCTGGACTCCGCCCTATGGTGTGGGATGTGCTGGAGGCTGCACATCAAGGACCATTATAAGTAAATGACCCAAACCTAATTAAAAAAGTGGACAATTTACGTGTGATCCCCCATATGGGCACACCACTGCTTTCGCTGCTTAGTTTGTCCACAAACTAAACTCGTGTGGGGGTGACCCAAGGGTTGTGGACTAATACTTTTTCGATCGAGGTTTCCTCTGATACCCTTGGTAAGACCCCATTTTTTTTCTTTTTAAACCACCGGTGTCTTAGTCCCAAAACCACCGTTTTGCGGTGACACCTTCACACCTGGAGAGGTCGCCACCACAAAACGCCGATCCTCCCAGCCGATTCGATCATAACGGTAGAAAGTTAATAAAAGACAAGTCCACAACATCACATATATAGTAAATAATCTCCACGGAGGGAGAGTCCACAGAGATAATAAAAGTATAGAAGATAGGTCTCAAGCCCGGTACATCAATATCCATACTACATATCACTCACCACGGAAGAAGAACTAATAATCTAATAATGAAAGGGACTCACAGTCCCAGCTGTGTGAACTCCGGCACAAGACTATCCCATCTCCAAGCGTGCCGACCTCCGGGGCTGCCCCTCCATGTTGGGCTCCACGGTCCCCTAAATTGATATGGTTCAAAAATTATTAGTCTAAAATACTAAGTCTTATCATCCCCTGCCCCTTCCCCCATGTCTCCTAGGCACTGAGCGGGGAGGAGGAAAGGAGAGGTAATGAAGGTGGAGAATAATAAAGTATCAGGTGACGGTGGGACTAGTCTGGCAGTTCTATAAGTATGTGTGGCAGTAATAAAAGTAAGAAAGATTGAACAAGAAATAAGTAACCTTATCTTATATGGAAGCACATAAGCTAAGGGATCTTTTACAAGGCTCCCATCGTATAAAGTGTGCCATACAAATTTATATGATAGGGCATCAGTTTTCTAGTAAGCATATATATATATCTACAGAGTAATAACCTTAACTTATAAGCATGCTTACACGAGCTTATAAACCAAGGCGTCGTATTGCAGGGCCTATTGTATAAAGCATCCCATACGACCTTATACAATAGGTGTCAGGGGTTATATGCAATGGTTTTGCAATGACAAGCAAGTATACCATGATATGAACTTGCAAGTGCAACACACTCACTCAACTCTGTGCACACAGACCTTTTGTTCCTCCTTTCTGGAGCCAAACCTCCCAGGATACCTCCGTAGTGGCAAACCGAAGCGCTGGGTTGGGCCTCGCCCACCTCTAAACCAGTAATTTCACTATTAGTGAGACCTATCATACGTCTAAACCCAGGTGCACTAAGAGGAGCTCCTGCGTACTCATGTCGGCTGGGGCACTGGACTTAACTCTGAGAAGTGTTAAACCACACTTACCGAGTTGACGTATTGGAATCGGTGCATCGACCCTCCAATATCGACGACCCACCACCTTATATCTTATGCGCATGCAAACTTATGTAATAGCTACCAAGCCATGGCTCCCCGGATCATCCCGTTCGTCACAATCAACATTTGAGATAAAGCTTGCCGGGCCAACCTGCCCATCACCAAATCCACAGAGCCTACTGCCCGAGTGAGCCAACCTAACATCTAGAGACATCGAGGTGAGTGAAAGTGAATCCCTAATTATGCTAGTTACTCTTGCAATTTAGTTTTCCTATAGTTTAGGTTAGCCCAGGACTGCCCCCGGCATACCCCGTGAAGGGCACTCAAAGGCCACTAGGAACTACGATGGGCTGAGGCCCAAAGCTCTCTTTCGCAAGACACTTAATATTATTGGTTAATACAAGACTCTTGATCCCTTTATTATTATACTGGTTATAATCCTAATGAATTTTGATCTTGTCTCCCCCTTCACAAGATAGACGATCTTTCGTCGATCTCGAGCAAGCCCTAAATTTTTGACCACTCTATTACCTACACTCCCCATCTTCCAATGGTAGACTCCAATTCACTTACTAAACTCAGAAAACACAAATCCCATCTTCCTACAACCATTCTCATGTTAACATGATTTCTGCAGTTTTACCAAACGCAGACCTCCTTAAACTATATGATGTATACAATGGGAGGTACACCAAATTATCATCCAATATCCATATAATAATTATTGGGGGTCTACCATGACATGTTTAGACTAAATCCAGAATTTCATAATTTTCCTAATTTACTTGAGATTTTATTTAATTCCCTAAGAAATCCAAATACCTTGGTTTGAACATGAAGTACCATTTTCTGACATGCAAATGCTCAATAAATTTATGATAAATACAAGATGACTATTTAATATTAAAATCAGAGTCTCCCAATTTTTTCAGAAAGGTCTAGGCCTCTAAACCTATTTTAAATATAACCTATATTAACCATTTTAAAGAGACAAGTACAACAAAAATACTTCCAAAACTTCTGGGAAAATTCAAGCATATATATAATGATCAATAAACACTCTAGGTCAAGTTTCAAAATTTTCCAATTAACAAAAAACTCTAAACTTAATTTTGAACAATAATCAAAATTGGTTAACTTAATGCATTAAGTACAAAAATTATTCATCAAAAAATTGTCATAAAATTTCCAAAAGAGCTTGTTGACCTAGAATCACTACTGATCAAGTTTCAAAATTTTTTAACAAGTGTGGAGCTCTAAATTTATTATTGAAAATATTTGTATTTTTAAAAGCTTGTGAACAAGGTACTGAGAATACACATCTAAAAATTATATTAAAATTCAATGAGATGTATATTGACCTAGAACTCTCTCTACCCAATTTTCATAACATCCTATCAAGCAGTGTGATCATAATAGTCAAAAGATTATCAAGGGAAATTCCATGTTCTAGAAAGGAGGTATTAATTGCATTGTTCCAAAATTACAAATAAATACACCAGAGGCTTTAATTAACCCTAAGACCGTACTACCCAAGTTTCATGACTTTTTATTAAGTTTTGGTGGCCTATCTTGCCTGTATAAAGGTTGTGCCCTAAACTTGGGTTAGGGTTTTTGAGGGGTTTATCCATCTCCAAATACTTTAAGATTTTTACCAGTGGACTTTAGCTACCCTAGTATCCTCCCTACCAAATTTCAAGTCCATACAAAGAAATTTTACCATAAGTCCTTCTGAAACCCCCAAAGTCCAAACATTGGGTTTGAACTTGGGTCCTAGGGAAATCCTACCCCAAACCACACCTTAACCCACATGGGGGTATTATATGTCATGCCAATCCAGTGGCCCAAATCTCAGCATCTTTTGAGGGGAGTTGACCACTCAAACCACAATGTGCACCTTTGACCTAAATACCCTTATTATGGCAAGGCTAGAGTTTGCAAAAATTCAATCCAAATTATCTTCAAATGATGGCAATTTTTATTCAGAGCCTTATGGTGATGCCAAGGACGACTAACCAAAATTTGGGAGGGTTTGGAGGTCATTAGGTCCCCTAATTTATTTACCCTAGGATATTTAAATAATTTCAAAAACTATAGAAAGATTATTCCCAAAAATTCTCCTTTTTGGACAGGCCTAGGTATAGATTAGGGTGACTCTCTGTCCAAATTTTAAGTCATTTGGACAAGGGATGAAGTGGGGGCATGCAATTTAATCTCGGCCTATCCCTAGGTATAGACCCCACCAAAATGGGTGCCTTGGTCACACCAGTTGTCAAAATTGACTCAAATAGATTTTAAAATAAAGTAGACCCATAGGGCTACAATTTAAATTTTGACCACTTTCCATGATTCAGCCTCTAAGTATTTGTAACTTAATTTACAAGGTAACTGAAATAGTGTGACATATTCATTAAAAAGAAATAATTATAATCCTATAGTTTGAACAGTAGCCGCACGCATCTTGGCGCACATTTGGAAGGCATCCCTTCTTCGTCCTCGTGCTCCAACGGAAAGGATTTATTCCTCCTGGGCCAACTTCGTACCTCTATCACTGGCCTCTCGGCCACCTCCCTAGCCGGCCACCGCCACCACCATCTCCGTCGAGGTGGTGGCTATCGCCAGGCAGCGCCACAGATGTCGGAGCGGAGGATTCTTGCGATCTTGACAAGCCAAAATTATTAGAAAAACCAGGGAAAGGAAGGCTTTGATCTGGCTCAATTGAACCAGATTATCATTCTAAATGAACCCTAGGATCTACCCATAGAAGAAAGAGCAAGGGAGGACGTTGTTTGCGGCCTGTGAGCGGGTGGTTTGCCTCCATGTCATCTCCAGCCGCCAATTTTGGGCTTCTCTGCAACTTTTACACCAACACCACTGGAAATAAAATGTAATCGGGGGAAAATCTTGCCCTTGCCCTTGTGAAGGTTTCTAATGAAGGAATTGGGAAGAGGTGGCTTGTAACTCTCCAATTCATCAAAGCACCATTAATGGCCATAAGGGTGAAAATTTGGTTTCACCTAAATTAAGGGGCCGAGCCACCCTACTAGCCGACCATCTTCTAAAAATTTCTCCCCTGCCTCCAAGGAGTTAAAGCCCCATAAAAAGGAGGGGTTATGGAGCCTCCAAGGCCATGATGGCCATTAAGCTCTTACTTTCTCTCTCCTCCAAATTAGGGTAACTTTCTCTCTCCTCCAAATTAGGGTAACTTCCTCTCTTTCTCCAAGTCACCAATATATGAATTTGGTGGGCCCAACAGGTGTCTCTCCACCTCCTAGACCAATGGACCACAATAGTTTGGGCTTAGCCCACTTGGCTTGGGCTTGAGCTAGCCATTTAGGCTAGTTTGACCACTTTGACCCATGAGTTGACTTTAGTCAACTTAGCTACTAGGGTTGACCCTAATGGGTCCTTGGTTACCCATGGGCCTCACTTAAGGTTTAGAAACACTTAGGTAGGGTTATGGCGTCAAGTTGAAGCCCCTAAGTTAGATCATAGATCTGATGTTGAGGATGTGTTATAAGCTGACCAAGGTGATTTTCACCTTGGGCCTTGCCTACTTGGTCTAGAGCTTCTGATGGTTTTGTCATGACCTAGTCATGACAAAACAAAGACCTAGGTGTATAGTTATTTGAGGTATGATTCATAAGCAATGAAAAGCTCTTTATACGAGTCAGAGACGACGAGGTTACTTTATCCATCACCCTGTCTATGAAAAACACTTTAGAAAATGATGACTCTTGTTTCTTCCTTGATGTTTTAAGTGATGACTCTTCCTACTGCCTCTTTGAAAAAGAATTTTCTTCTTTTTTTTCTTCTACGATTACTCCACCCCAGTGACTGCAAGAAACGATAATGGTCGCTGATTCACCATCTTCAAATTTTCCTTATAAGTCAAAAGTGTATGAAGAAATGATTTTTCAAAAAGAAAAATCCTCCAAATCATCTTACGAAGAACCCCCTACCCTAGAAGTAAAAGAACTACCTGAACATCTAAAATACGCCTTCCTATAAAAAGACTCCAAACTGCACGTAATTGTATCGACCTATCTAACTAAATTAGAAAATAATAAACTTCTTCGAGTTTTACAAAAAACATGGCCGAGCTATCGCTTGGAAGATTTCTGATATCAAGGGCATAAGCCCATCTTTCTGCACACATAAAATTCTAATGGAAGATAATTCATGTAACACTGTCCAATCTCTACGCCAATTGAACCCAAATGTGAAACAAGTAGTAAAGGGTGAGGAAATGAAAATTTTAGACGCAAGAATTATATACCACATATAGATAGTAAGTGGGTTAGCCCTGTCCAGGTAGTGCCAAAAAATAGAGGGATCACGAAAGTCTTGAATGAGAATAACGATTTAATTTCGACACGGACGGTGACAGGGTGGCGCATGTGTGTAGATAATCGTAAATTAAATGATGCCACCCACAAGGACAACTTTCCCTTGCTGTTCATAGATCAAATCTTAAAACTTTTATCTGGCCATAGTTTTTACTGTTTTGTCGATGGTCTCTCGAGCTATTATCAAATCCCCATTTTGCACAAGGATCACGAGAAATCAACGTTTACTTGTCCCTTTGGGACCTTCGCTTATTGTAGAATGTTGTTTAGATTATGGAATGTGCCAGCAACATTCCAACGATGTATGCTAGCCATATTTGGCAAATATGTTGAAAGTATTATGGAGGTTTTTATGGATGACTTCTCCGTGTTTGGTAACTCCTTTGATGTCTGCTTAGGGAATTTAGAAAAAGTTTTTGAGCGAGTTGAAGAGACTAACCTCGCCATGAATTAGGAAAATTGCAATTTTATGGTGCAGGAGGGTTTAGTCTTAGGACATAAGATTTCTTCAAAAGGAATTGTGGTTGATATAGCTAAAATTGAAGTAATTGAAAAACTACCACCACCAATAAACGTAAAGGCCATTCAGAGTTTTTTAGGCCATGCTAGATTCTATCGACATTTTATAAAAGATTTTTTCAAAATCACCAAACCTCTTACTCATCTGCTAGAGAAGGATGCCCCCATTCATCTTCGATAATGTTTATTTAACTGCTTTTGAATTAATTAAGAATAAATTAATTAATGCGTTGATTATGATAGCTCCAGTCTGGGACCTTCCTTTCGAGATTATGTGCGATGTGAGTAGCTTTGCAGTAGGAGCTGTTCTAGGGCAACGCATATCAATGAACTTCCACCCTATTTACTACGCGAGTAAAATGCTCACATCCACACAAGAAAATTTCACGATAATTGAAAAAGATCTTTTAGCTGTTATTTTCGCCTTCGTTAAATTCTACATGTATATAACGCTTTCTAAAATTATAGTTTTCACGGACCACTCGGCCCTCATGTACTTACTTGCTAAATCGTATGCCAAGATGCGCTTGATTCGCTGGGTCTTAATCCTCCAGGAGTTCGACATGGAAATCCGAGATAAGAGGGTGCCGAGAATTAGGCCGCAGACCATCTCTCGCCTTTAGATAACCCTATATTAAAAAATTAGATGAAAAAACTTTTAATGATTATTTTCCCGATAAGAAAATGTTTGCAATTAACACATTCCCTTCTCCTTAGATTACAAACTTCGCCAACTATTTAGTGGCTCGTGTCCTCCAAAAAGAGTTCTCCTCTCAACAAAAGAAGAAATTCTTTTCTGATCAGAAGAACTTTTTTTGGGAGGACCCGCATCTCTTTAGAGTCTGTGAAGACCAAGTATTAAGAAGATGAGTCTCTTTCGAAGAAGGCCAAAGTATTTGAAAACACTTGCATGAAGAACCGACCGATGACAACTATCAAGCCAATCACACCGCTCACAAACTGCTTAATGTAGGTTTTTATTGGCCTTCCCTCTTTAAAGAAGCCTAAATTTTTTGTGAGTAGGTGTGATAGTTGCCAACGGTCGGGCAATATCTCTAATAAAAATGTTATGCCACAAAATTACTTCCTCGAGTGCGAAGTATTCGACCTTTGGGGAATTGATTTTGTAGGCCCTATTCCTTCTAGTTGTGGGAACAATTACATTTTAGTTGCAGTACATTATGTTTCTCGTTGGGCGGAGGCCCAAGCTCTTCCTACCAATGACTACCGAGTTATTATTATTTTCCTAAAAAAATTATTTTCTCGATTCGGTACTCCTAGGGCCATCATTAGTGATAGGGGCTTGCATTTCTATAACGTGCAGCTCGCTAAAACACTTTCAAAATATGGCATTACAAATAAGCTTTCAACCGCATACGACCCCCAAACTAACGGCCAAGTCGAGGTAGTAAATAGGGAAATAAAATGCATTTTAGAAAAGCCAGTTTCTACTTCACGTAAGGATTGGTCAGTTAAATTAGATGATGCTCTATGTGCTTATGAAACAACATACCAAACCGCCATCGGTTGTACGCAGTATAAGTTAGTTTATGAAAAGTCGTTCCATGTACCCGTCGAACTAGAACATCATGCATTTTGGGCCTTATAATTTTTAAATTTCAATCCCCACTCCGTCGCCGATCTTCGAAAGTTCAACCTCAACGAACTCGACCAGTGTTGCTCCTGTGCAAATGAAAATAACAAATTATATATGGAGAGAACGAAGCACTTTCACGACAAAAATATTAGACACCCAAAAACTTTCATGCCGGGGGACCAGGTTTTGCTATATTATTCTCGGCTGAGTTTATTTCTAGGAAAATTCAAATCTAGATGTTCTGGTCCTTTTTCTGTTAAAGAAGTTTTCTCTTATGACACTGTTTTAATTTCAAAAACGGATAAGGGTGATTTCAAAGTTAACGAGCAGCGTTGATTTGACGACAATGCACCGGTCGCTGCCAAGTAATAATTTTGGGAATAGCTTCGCAAAATGTCGATCTCGAGGGAATGCAGGTTGGGTATCCTGATAGCGTCATAGAAAGATCTTTACTAAGAGTTAAACGAAACAACAAAGGTTGGCTTTTGATTTCTAATGCTAAAAAACAAAAAGATCACTAATGTGGGTCGTAAGCACCGCTTCGCTTGGTGGATGGAACTAGTGCAGGCCGCTATACCGTGCTTTGTGAGGCGAATGGACGAACAGCAAGCGGATGGAATGAACTCATGTGCGGAGAGTGAGGGTCGTAATCACCTCTTCAACCACCAACAGTAGCCTTTGATAGAGTGGTTCTAGTGCATAGGTGGAGTGGATGTGAATGGAAGCGAGAGCATCACAGCTAATAAAAGAAGATGTAACTAACCCATGCAAACTTCATTCATAGAAAAATAAAAACATGTTCAGGTTCATTACAATCTTTAGAGTACAATCCACTATGGAGAAGAGGTATAATAAACCGAAAGGGGGAAAGCCTAAGCATGGTTCTTGGCCGGAATGGTGGGTTGTCAGTCCACTTCTCGACTTACACAGCGGTTGCTTCCTGAGGTAAATGGGTTGTCAATTCACGTGTCTTCCTCCGTCTTCTTCCCTTTCCTTCAATCTTTTCTCCCTTTTTGCCCAAATGAGTAGTACCGAAAGATCTCTGTTGTATACTCCCTATGGCCGGGAACTCTCCGAAGGGTTGAAGATGACTTCGGATCGCCGAAGAAGGCTTACCGGAGGGTGGCGATGAGTTGAGGACCTTTGGGGGAGAGAAACGGCGCTTCAAACGCAGCAGCGTGTCGAAAAATGAAAATGTGTGCCCTAATTCGCGAGAGCACGGGCCTAAATACGGTTAGAAGAAAATCAGAGTGCATGATCAGTGGCGCATGACTGGTGGTCGTGCGCCCTGATGGTTGATGATCGTGCGCTCTGCTCCAGAGAAACCTGTAGTTGGACAGAAAAAATTAATATATATGTGCACGATCAGTGACGCATGACTAGAGGTCGTGCGCACTAGATCCTATGATCGTGCGATTAATAATGGCAAAACTCAAAAAAATGGATAAATGTGGACGAGTAGTGGCGCACGACCAGAGGTCATGCGCACTAAGTACAATGGTCGTGCGATTTCCACAAACAGAACATGGAAAAATGTAGAATACTGCACACGATCAGTGGCTCATAATCAGTGTTCATGGGCTATAGATCCAATGATCGTGCGCAGTGTTCCTGTACCATTTGGGGTTCGATGAACAGACTGTGCTCGACTCGCGGTCGTGTGCTAAGGAGTCCACAGACCGTGCATGTGTAAAAATGCATGATCAGTGGCCCCTGGGCAAAAAAAACATACCCAAACAATCCTAGAACACTCACACGACCTTTGTACCTACAATAAAAACTGAAGAGCCACCGAAATGGGCATTCCACATTCTCCATACACAAAAAACACCAATAATATGTCAAAAGTACAATAACTATGAAATCACACTGAAAACAGCCCTAAAGTGCACTTAACATGGAATGGATATAGTAATAAATATGAAAAATTATGGCTCTCAATTGTAGTGCATCATCGAGAAAACTGGCCCAGATGAGTCAAAAAATATGTATATAACTTTGACTCATCACACCCCTATACTTACCCGTTTGCACGTTCCGACCAAACAAATCCGGCGGGTCGTGAAAACTGAACCTAACCTAGACAATTGAAAACACAGGGAGATATGCGAAGTTTTGTACCCGCATGCATAAAGATTCAGTAGAAGAAGAATTTAAATAAGCAGGCTAATCTATAAAAGTCCAAATGTGCAAATGAATATTTATTTTTAATCATATTGGTGAAATTTGGGAAATCGTGTGGTTACGCATGATAATAAAGTAAGCGAGCCACTAAGGGGAGTGTTGCCTAAGATCGGAAATCGAGAGTATCTTCGTTGAAATCCATCAATGTCGAGGGCCATAAGCTTTCCCGGGTGCACTCTCTCCACGACACTATCAAACTCAAGAGAAGAATCGGTAGGACTAGTAAGATCGAATGGGGCTTAGGCTAAGGTTTGGTAGTCAAAGATAAACATGGAGGCTACACGCAACCCAAGCAAGAAAACAACAATCTAAACCAATACATCCCATCAGAATTTCACGTGTGACACACCCCCATACTTATCTTGAAAATAGGGTGTATACACGGCCTAACCCGACAAATATCATGATAAACTTGATAGGGATTCTATTTTTCATTGTAATTTTTTTAGATTTTCTTTTTCAATTCTCTCATTTTCTTTTTTCTTTTGCAATCCCCAATTTTTAGCAAGTAGAATTTCTTTTATTTATCCAACGCATCACTTGAATTCCACACATCACACCTCGTCAAAATATTAAATTCACAGGAGCTCATGGATTTTGCTGCAATGGGAGGATTGGCTTTAGGCTTTGATGAAAGAAGGTGGAACTGAATAAAAGGAGGGGTAGGCTCAAACTTGGCTTACAACGGTTAGCATCTAGGACAATGTAAACAAGGCTCAAACTAGCCAAATTGATGGCCTACGTCATGCTCACATTGTGAGTCGTACGCACCTATGCTTTAAGAGTCGCTTGGGGCAAGTTCTTAGCCTACGAGAAAGGCAAACTTTCCTCCCGACTCGAGCAACACGCACTTTAGCGCTTTCCTACACCCGATATCGTGCCACCACATGATTCAACCATATTCACCAATTGAGTAAAATAAATTAAAATCTATACAAAATAACTAATTATTAATTAGATGCTTAAATAAAATCTAATCCTACTCAAATCCTTGCAATCCGTCTTGCAATCCTCCATGCTACCATCCAACTTCACGACCACGACTCGAATATGAGTGTGCGGAAAGACACAAACAAGCGAGTGCGTGCTCGTGTGGGTGATTCAGTGTGTGCTACAGTGATTTTCAAATAAATAAATAACAAACTGGTATACTATAATATGTGTGCTCGTGTAGTGCCCACAAGTGTGCTATCCCCCCAGACTCAAATACGACAACTTGTAAAACTAAAAATTCCAAATATTATAAAGTGTTAGGGGTAAGAAGTACCTATGCTCAAAACTGAGCATACAAGTCGTGCTTCGAGGTTTTCCGTTAGCGGCTGGTTTGCCACGCTTCAAAAATTTCCAGCACCTGCGAATTAGAGATCCCATGCAAAACAAGAAAATAAAAAAACACATATAAAAGGAAACATAACACACAAAACAGGACAAAATGGTTCTACTTGGGTTGTCACCCAGTATCCCT
The DNA here is from genome assembly GCA_039513925.1 of Platanthera zijinensis. Taxonomy (NCBI): domain Eukaryota; kingdom Viridiplantae; phylum Streptophyta; class Magnoliopsida; order Asparagales; family Orchidaceae; genus Platanthera; species Platanthera zijinensis. The sequence goes on from CM077094.1 coordinate 12,049,098, forward strand.
TTTTATTTACCGTCCTTATGGTGGACTTAATACCTATATTAAGCAGGATATATAAAAATACAATCGGCACCGAGATGGGCGCCCACAGAATATAATTGTTCCATGAACGAACCTGCTAAATAAAGTACAATACAATTCCACAAATAAATAAAACACTAGAAAATCAGGAGATGAGGTAGACTCGGTACAGTCTACCACAACCCTTGCGACAGTTAAATTAAGCAACAATTATAAACTAGAAATAAAAAGTACATACACTTTTAAAAAAAGAAATGTTAATCTATATAACTGATTGGTTTATTATCTCCCAATAGGACATATTCAAGGACCATGCACTCTCTTAGCTGATGGGCGTATTAAATTTGAAGTGCTTGGGCAGTTTTTCAAGTTCACGTTTCGGTAGCGGGTACCGAAATAGCGATAGAACAAATACCCACGTACCTGTGTAGTTATACCTATCTTGAACATCAGGTATGGGTAAAATAAATGTGGTGAAGCTCGACGAATCTGACTCCACCTTCACCTGATCTCCATCAATGCTAGGTTGCATTACAGGCCCTTGCCCTAAGTGGACTAGTTCGACGATGTGGTCCTGTAGAGAAGTAGGGTCAAAAGCGGGGTTGGGAAATATATTAGAAGAATGACAAAAAGTAAACTCAATCTTGGGGATGATCCCGACGTCATCTCCCATCGGTGGAATTGTGGGTGGATCTACACAGCTGTCTAGGCTGGTGCAAGTATGTGCTAGAGCTACATCCGCCTCGTCCATGCATTGGACATCCTTATATGGGACTGAGGAAGCAACCTCAGCCATACAGATGTTCTTCTCGACTGAATCTAACATAATACAACAAACGCCAGCTTCTCCCTACGAATCAACCTCCCCAACAGTGTCAGTTGCAGAAAGAATGCTTTGCAAAGTAGAGGATAGAGGAGAAGTGCTCGTTAAAAAGTCAAGCACAAGCTCCTCACAACTACAGACTCCATACAAGATGATATATGTACTTTAGGAGTAAAAACATATGTGTCCGGGTTTAGATCGACACATGTATCTGTATAAATACTAGTATTTATCCCTTCAAAATCTTAAGGTGGCATGTGTACGTACCCAGATATATATGGGGTGCTGCAAGTTGTCGGAGTGGAGACAATCAGAACATTCGGTTCATCATCCTCCTCCAGCTGTGCCAAGTAAGCAGCACACTCCTTCAAAGAGTGATCCCAACTCCGACAAAATAAAAAATGCTTAGCCAGCTTTGTTAGTACAACAGGCACTGACGTTGAAAGAAAGTAGAGCGGCAATGGAAGCGCGGATGAGTAGCTAACTAGCTTATGTATACCATATTGAGTACCAGATGAGGTTGGTGCTTGACAGTTTTACTTTCAAGACAACCTAAACACCTAGAGGGGGGGGGGTGAATAGGTTCTAATGCTTGTTAACACTTTTTTGGCAGAATTCAATTACAGAATTAAAACACACAGCACAGCAGTCACAGAAATTTAACCATCACAGATTGCACACTGTTTTATAGTGGTTCCCCAAGGTCTGGTTACATCCACTTTCCCCCTTCACCTATCTAGCAGTATGCTAGATTCGGCCAAACTTCCTCTTTACTCAGATCCACAGATCCTACAGCTCAGAACCTGAAAAGGTTCCTACAACTCAGGCTCAACAGCCCTACCTCATCCTTTTCACAAAGCCTACAACTCAGAGAAGAACCTTCTCCTACACTCAGGCAAACAACCCTACCACTCAGAGATCAACTCTCCTACACTCAGCCTTTATAACACAGGCTTACAACTCAGATCTGTATTGACAGATCCTACAGAAATTAGAAAAGAAGTTTTTAATGTCTTGCCTTTGTTGAGAGAGAAAAGAACAAGACAATTCTTGATCAGCTGATGAAATCAACTGAATCTGAGCTTTCTTCAAAGCTTCGTGAATCTGAACTTAGCTGAGTTGATTTCCAAACAGCTTCTTGAGAAACCAATGACGGCTTCCTTCTTCTTCTTCAAGTGGCTGGATCCCTCTCTATCCAACACCTTTGATGATACTTCTGAATTCTTGAAAGAACTCTACTTAAACTGATCCTGAGATCGTCTTCTTAGATCTTCTGATGAAGATCTTCTTTAATGCCTTGCACTTTCTTGAAGAGAGGACTTGTCTCTTAACTGATGTGTTGATTAAGAATTAACTTCCTCTTTTATATTATTCTTTTCTTCTTCTGAATCTGTCTATTTATAGATCTTCTTCATGGTAACCGGCTGATCCGGTTTCTAACTGACTTCTGACAAGTCTGACAGCTTCAGTTAACCTGTCATAACCCACAGCTGTCAAGTCTTCAAACAGATCCTGTGCCTTAGTCTTGGACAGCAAAATGTTGAGACAGACTATCAGAAAGTGTCGAGACCAACTGTCTATATGTGTCGACACAAGTGACTTTGGTGTCGACACAGCCTTTGATGATGTCGACTAGTTTGCCTTTAAGTCGATACTGCTTCTTCAGAACTTCATCTTGAGAATGAGTCGACACAGAGAATTTGTGTCGACTCAACACTTCATCTTTCTTCAGAAAATAACTTGGTCTTGACTTTGCAGTGTGTCAACACAAGTCCTGTGTGTCGACACAGTTGTTGTAGATTCAGAACTCAGTATGTGTCGACTCTGCCTTCAGGTGTCGACATAGTTGAGGTCGACAATCTTTTTGTGAGTCGACACTGCTTCCCAGTGTCGACACAAATGTGGTCGACTATCTTTCTCTGTGTCGACACAGCTTCCTTCAAGTGTCGACACAATTATTCTGAAGTGTCGACCCAGTTTCTTCAGATGGCGACACATGGAATTAGAATAATTTCCTGTATTTTTTAATACTTCTTCACCTGCACATGTCAACTTAAAACAACATCAAATACACCTTGATGTATATCATTAAGCTAAGTTAGGCTTCTTCAAATCAGGTACACATTTTCCAATGTACCCAACAATCTCCCCCTATTTGGAGAAGTCATAACCCTTTTAGTTAATGATATACACCATTTATAACAAAATAATATGATGATGTATGACATTACAGGAATATTTTATATAAACAAAATATTAACAATTCATCACAGAGTGAACATGAATATATGATTCCAAACAAAATTTTGTTTATAACTTGATAATGTTTGATTACAGATGTTTACATTGAATGATCAAAACATTACAAAACATTTGAAAGAACTTAGAACTAAAACTGATCAGGATCTCTTATAACAATTCCTTTGCCAGATTGGATTTGAGCCTTCACAGGAGCTTCAGCAACTTCAGCAGGCTTCTTGCCTTTTAGCTCAGCTTTCTTCTGAGCTTCTTCCTTTAGCCTTTGCCTTTCAAAGTAATGAAAGGGCTTTGGAAAGTACTTGCTCGGCTCCTGAGCATCTGGTGGAAGCCTTCCCAGCTTGGCTTTTCTCCTAAACTGTACTATGGCTTCCTGCCTAGCTTCATACTTTTGCCATTCCATTTCATTATACCACTTTCCTCTTTCATGTACTTGGTCCTTTACAGCCTTCCATGCAGTTAGTATAATATTTCTTGAAGTAGGTCTCCACTGCTCAAAATCTGGCTTAAGTTCAGCCTGCTCTCTAAATCTTTTCTTGGATAGTAGAGCATCTTGCTGTTCTTTCAAATTGGCATCAGGCTTTATCAACTTTTTCAATAACAACCTTAGTAACCTCCTTTGGAGGACTATACATATCCTGAACTTGCTGATTAATCATATCAAAATCAGGAGGAGGGTAAATGACTTGGGCAATCTCAGGTTGATTGCCTTCAAGTAGACCTGTTTGAATTCCTGACTCAGCCACCATATCATCATCACACAAAGGTGGATATCCCAATGTGGCTCGAATACTATTTGTCACCCATTTGGTGTGCTCTGAGCCAGCATGAACTAACAACCTCTCCCCCTTTATGACTTCTCTGGTAATATGATCTCTTAGATCATCCTTTTGAAATCTAATCTAGCCATCTAGATAATTCACACCTTCTTTAAAATATGGTTTCAATTTTTGAAGTTTGTCAGATATTTCCTTCTGAGATGTAGTGATGGCAGATTGAACTGAAGCTATAGCCTCCTTTAGTTTCTGATTAAAAGCTTCCATCTCTTTTGCTCTTGCTTAAGTCATCCCTATAGTAGCCGTTTTGAACTCTTCAAGAATATCATGGTGAGATTCAGCCAAATTATCATTCATCCTCAGCTGATTCTCCAAAACATAACCTTGCTTCAACGCAATATCATCCACTTTAGTGAGGATAGACTGCTGTTGTTTAGCCAAAAACACTACAGCATTACCTCCCTTATGGAAGCAATCTGTCATCTCCTTCTTATTCATATTTACTTCAAATCTAATAGACTTAATATCTTGAGCCAAGTCAAATTGAAGGGATTTATTGATCTCATCAACATACTTCTCCATTGCTAATCTCTGCTCATCCAACTTAACTTGCAAATCTACCATGAACTTGTTGTTGTTAAATTCAGATGGAGATTGGTGAGTTGATGTTTGGAGTGCCTACTTATAACTTTGGCTTCTTCTCTTGAAGACTACGAGCTTTCTCTTCTTAGCCATTCTGGCTTCTTCAGTCTCAGAGTCTGATGAACTTTCTATTTGAACTCTTTCAGGTGGAGTAGGAGGAATATTAGTTTCAGTGACATGTTGCTCAGCCTCAACATTCACAGGCTCCCCCTCAACTACTTGCTCATCCTCAACTCCTTGTTCCTTCTCAGCTTCTTACTCTATCTACATGTCTAGTGCCTTCCCATTGTCTTGCTCCTCCTCTACTCTATCAGTAGTAATTTCAACATTAGGAAATAACTCATTTAGAGTGTATTCCTTCTGAGCTTGAGCAGATGTTGAATCATCCAGATTTGCAATATTCAAATCTTTTGATAAATCAATTTGTTCTTTCTCCTGCACTGTTTCAGACATCTGCTCCCCCTGCACTTATTCAGTATTTGGAATATCCTGGGCAGGTGAATACACTTGCTCCCCCTGTACCTGTGCAAGAATAGAAATATTAGTAATGTCCTTGGCAGGAAAATACACTTGCTCTTCCTGTACCTGTACCTGGTCAGGAGTAGATACATTCTGGACATGAGAGTGAGCTTGCTCCCCCTGCATCTGTGCAAGAATGGTTGCTTTCTGAACTTGAGTAGACTCAGGCTGATCTTCAACCTGCTTTCTCACTTGCTCTTCTGGATGCTGGGCAGTGCCTAGATCATGTGCAGGGGATCTCTCAGGGGTTTCCTGCCTGTTCTCATCAGGCACATCTTTAGACAGCACCCTATCCCACCTTGAAAATAATCTTATATCCATTTTCCTCATGTGATTAATCTTTGTCCTAGGCAGTTGTTACATAACCTCAGGGATCACCCCAGTCAGGTATAAACTCACAATTCTTGCCAGATTTGGCTTATTGATTCCTTCCTTGATCTTATCAAATACTACAGCTGACCAGTCAGTTGGAATTGTAAACACAATTCTGGTCATTAGGCTGAACATATAGGCTGAAATCCCATCATGTCCACCTGGTTTGCACAAAATTACCTTCCCAACTACTTCTGACAGAAACTTGCCCTGTTGATTCATGCCCTTCCTGTTGATAGCTTCTCCAATCTTCAGGGTTGGATCCAATCTACACCATTGGAGAGCCTCCCTGGTCTTAGAGGCTGGAACCTCTTCTTCATTCTCAATGTTTGATAATTGAAGTATTTTTCTTAAATTTCTTGGTGTCAGTTTCACCTTCGTCCCATGAACAGTGGATTTTATCTTGAGACCAGCTGAATCCACTGATGCAGAGGTAAAGAATTCAATCACCTCCTTCTTCCAGATCTTTGATGGTTCAGAAACTAGAAATTCTAATCCAGATTCAGAAATTTGAGTGACAACCCTTTGAACATCTGTCGGGGCATCCGCAAAGGCATTGTGCACCAACTCATATCCTTCGTTGACGTTATCTGCAACCTTTGGCGCCATTGATCAGACGAGAAATCTTGAGAGAGAAGAGAGAGAGATTGTCGACACAGGGTTTCAGTCTCCAAAACCTTGTAAGCGTGTCGACAGAATAAGTTCTTGACCTATTTATACCTTCTAGGGAAAGAAGATCAAAAGTCGGGCAAAAACAGTCTATATGTGTCGACACAGATGGAGTGTGTCGACACAATCTTCTATTGTCTTGACAGCAAGTCTGTCTACTATGTGTCAACACCAATTGTGGATATGTCGACACCTGAGAGACATAGTAGAGCATTAGAAATTCTGTGTCGACTCTTAGGATAAGTGTCGACACAAAATCTGTAAGTGACGACACCACTATTCTGGTGAAGTCGACACTACATTCCTGGATGAGTCGACTATTTGATTCTTAAGTGTTGACACAAATTCTCTGTGTCGACACATATTCTCTGACTAGTCGACATGACTTCACTGAGTCGACACATTATCACTGAATGTGTCGACACTATTTTACTTAGCCAATTTCAGTTTTTGTCAATACCACTTGATAATCTAATATCACTTGTAAGTTTGTTGATAACCTAATCAATGGTCAGCATGCCTAATTCAATTTTAAATTTATTGAATTTTGTTTCATCCAATGGCTTAGTAAATACATCTGCTATTTGATAATCTGTTTTAACAAATTCCAATGAGATGTCTTCTCTTTCTATATGCTCTCTAAGAAAATGGTATTTAATTTCTATATGCTTAGTTCTACTGTGAGAAACAGGATTATTAGCAATAGAAATAGCACTTTTAGAATCACACAATAAAGGTGTTCTACTTACTTGAATACCATAGTCTTTCAACTGATGCTGTATCCACAATAGCTGTGCACAGCAGTTGCCAGCAGCAACATATTCTGACTCAGCTGTCGATATTGCCACACTGGTCTGCTTCTTACTACTCCATGATATCAATCTTCCTCCCAAGAATTGACAAGTACCTGTTGTACTCTTTCTATCCTCTCTACAGCCTGCAATGTCTGCATCTGAATAACCTGTTAGTAGAAAATCTCTATTCCTAGGGTACCAAAGGCCTAGATTAGTTGTGCCCTTAAGATATCTCAGAATCCTTTTAACTGCAGTATAATGAGATTCTTTTGGGCAGGCTTGGTACCTAGCACAGACACATGTAGCATACATAATATCTGGTCTACTAGTAGTGAGATATAGTAGAGAGCCAACTATTCCTCTATACAAAGATTCATCAACAGGTTTACCTGCATCATCTTTGCATATAGGCATACTTGTTCCCATAGGAGTTCTCATAGTGGAGGATGACTACATACCATACTTCTTAATTAATTCTTTGGTGAACATAGACTGGGATATGGACATTCCATCATCAGTCTGTCTTACTTGGAGTCCCAAGAAGAACTTAAGTTCCCCCATACTGCTCATCTCAAACTTCCCTTGCATAAGTTTGGCAAACTTTTTACAAAGGTTGTTTTCAGTAGATCCAAAGATTATGTCATCAACATAGATCTGAACTAAGATGATCTTACCTTTGGATTCCCTAGGAATAGAGTTTTGTCTATTTTTCCTCTTGAGAATTTATTCTCAATAAGGAAAGTAGACATGGTTTCATACCAAGCCCTTGGGGCTTGCTTTAACCCATACAAAGCTTTCCTAAGCTTATAGACATAATCAGGTTTACGAAGATCTACAAAACCTGATGGATGCTCTACATAGACTTCCCTTTTTAAATCACCATTCAGGAATGCTGATTTCACATCCATCTGGTACACTCTGAAGTCTTGATAGGCTGCATAGGCAAGGAACATTCTGATTGCCTCCAGCCTTGCTACTGGGGCAAAGGTTTGATCAAAGTCAATCCCTTCTTCCTGCCTGTATCCTTTTGCAACCAATCTTGCTTTATTCTTCACTATTATTCGACTCTCATCCAATTTGTTCCTATAAATCCACTTTATGCCAATTATGTTGTGGCCTCTTGGTTTAGGAACAAGCTCCAAGACATTGCACCTTCTGAATGGATTCAGCTCCACTTGCATAGCATCAATCTAGTGCTGGTCTTGGATGGCTTCTTCAAACTTCTTAGGCTCCATTTGAGACAGGAAACTTGAATGCAGGTCTGTGCTTTGATTTCTGCTTCTAGTCTGCACTCCCTGTCTTGGATCACCTATAATCTGATCAGCTGGATGATCTCTTAAATGTCTTGTAGCTGGAGGAAGATTCCTTTCTGGTTGAACATCTCCAGCTCCTTCTTCATGCTGAACCTCTTGGTTTTCATCAGCTTCTATTGAGTCTTGTACTCCCCCTGGACAGTAGCCTTCATTTTCCAATGCTCCATCTTCCTTTGATGCTTCAGCAATGGAGAGCTTGTCCATTCTTTTGCTTATACCTATTGAATCATTTGATCTACAAGATAACTCACAGTTGATTAATCTTGTTTCATCAAACACAACATGTACAGATTCTTCAACAACTTGAGTAGTCAAGTTATAGATTCTATAGGCCTTACTATTTATGTTGTACCAAACAAATATCCCATCTTGGGATTTGGCAGCAAACTTAGTTAGGTATGACTTGCCATTGTTAAGTATATAGCATTTACAACCAAAGATCCTGAAGTAGGATAGATTTGGTTTTCTACCTTTCATAATCTCATAGGGAGTCTTTTTGTGGTTCTTGGTGATAGAAGCCCTATTGATCACATGACATGCAGTGTTAACTGCCTCAGCCCAGAAATATTCTGGGAGAGAGGTGTCACAAGATAGAGTTCTGTCAGCTTCAATTAATGTTCTATTCTTTCTTTCAGCAATTCCATTTTGCTGTGGTGTTCTAGGTGAGGATAACTCTTTGAAAATCCCAAAGTCTTCACATAATTTTGTCATGCTTTCAGATTGAAACTCAGTACCATGGTCACTTCTGATTTTGACCACTGTACTATTCAGTTCATTCTGAATTTGCTTTACAAAACTAAGTAATACACTTGGGGTTTCTGATTTCTGTCTCAGAAAGAACACACATGTAAATCTAGAATAGTCATCTACCACCACAAAAGTATAGACTTTCCCACCTAGACTATGAACTGGAATAGGACCAAAAAGATCCATATGTAAGAGGTATAGGAACCTCACAGAATCCTTGTTTTCAAGGCATTGAAAGGAGGATTTTGTCTGCTTGCCCTTTTGACAAGCTGAGCATATTTCTTCCTTTATACACTTAACTTGAGAACCATTCCTCACTAACTCTTTGCTAAAGAGTTGGCCAATTGTCTTGTAGTTAAGATGAGCCAATCTCTTGTGCCACTTGACACAATGAGAAGCATTATCATCAGCTACAAGACAGATGGAAGAAGCCTTGTTCTCACATACAAAATTAAGACAATAGACATTTCTCTTCCTATACCCAGTCAATTTGATCTTTTGATCACTTGACCTTTTGATATGACATCCATCCTTAACAAATGAAATGTCAAATCCTAAATCACTCAGATGGCTTATGCTTATTAGATTGTGTTTCAAACCTTTTACATAAGCCACTTGGGTGATAGTAATTAGGTTAGTAAAATTATTACCAAACCCTTTGATGATTCCTTTTTCAGATCCACCAAAGATCACTTTAGGTCCATCTTTGACAGATGTATACTCCTTCAGCAGCCCCTTTGTTCCAGTCATGTGCTTGGAACAACCACTGTCCAAGTACCATATAGGGGCATGGCCACTTGGACTTTCCTGCAACACATATTTACTTACCCTTAGAACCCAAGTAAGTCTTGGGTCCTTGGTTCAGGTTAGCATTAACAAAGCTACCATTATCTCTTCTAACAGGTAGACTATTGTTCTTTCTAACACTTATGTTATGCCAGCAGTCTAATGCAAAATGGCCTCTCTTGCCACAGCACCAACATTCAAACGTATTGTATCTAGATCTAGATACACCCTTGACAGAAGAATTTCTGTCCATTGCTGGTGCTGCAGCAGCTTCACCCACTGATTTCTTATAACCATTGGGTTTATGAACATGGATAGGCCTGTTGGCATTTACACCCTTGTTTATCAGAACATTAGTCTTAAAATGACCATGAATATCTTCATGATTATATTGGTTAGAAGGCACTTGCACCTTTCTAAACTTAATAGGGACTGAAAGGTTCAGTGGCTTGACATGAGCTTTGCCTTTCCTCTTGAATTGGGCTGCCCTGGGGTTACATTTGAATCCTAATCCTGCCTAACCCTTTTGTGTCACAAATTCATCTATCAAGGGTAAGACAGACTTTGGCTTAGAGTAACTAGCCACTAACTCCTTTTCTATTCTTAGTCTGGCCTCCAGACTCTTCACTTGATCACTGGTATAATTGATTGTGCCCATCTGAATAATAGTTATATTCTTCAGTTTGGCAATTTCATTTAACTTCTGATCAATTACTTTTTCAAACTCAGTTGCAGCTACCTTTAGATCAGCAATTTCCTGAGCCTGATATTTAACCAGGTTCTTGCTTTTCTTAAGGGCCTGCAACAAGTCCTCATACTTATCTATCAATTGATAGACATCTCCTTCAGATTCAGATGCATTTACATCACTTGATGCAGATGTAGCTGATTCTGCACTTGTACTACAAACAGATTTTATTGAAGGACATAGTACCTTACTAGGACCAGACTGATTCTGGCACATGTCTTCTTCTAATCCTGCCATCAGTCCCATGCACTGATGATCTTCTTGTTCATAGATGGAGTCTAGCAATTGCATGAACTCCTCTTCTTCAGTAGCAACATACAGTCCAATATATGCTTCAGCTTCAGATTCTGATTCTGAAGTTGATTGATCTGTTAGGCTCTTTTCCTTCTTTGCAACAAAGGATTTTTCCTTCTTGCCCTTTTGATAAGTCTTCTTCTTATCTGATGACTCCTTTCTCTTATCAGGACAGTCAACCACTACATGTCCAGGCCTACTGCAACAATAGCAGACAATCTTTGAAGTAGTGGCCTTACTGGGCTTTGTTCTGCTCTTCTCTTTCCTTGATGACTTTTTCTTCTGATAATAGTCATCAACTTGCTGTGATGAGGAGGGCCTAGACTTCCACTGCTTCTTCTTTAAGAATCTCTGGAATTGCCTTGTAAATGCAGCAAAATCTGCATCTGACTCACAGCTTTCTGAACCCTGATTATCTGAATTTTCAGAACTAACTTCTGCAACTTCCTTAGGAGGAGATGATGATATCCTCCTATTCTTTCTAGTGGCTTCTGCCTTGAAGGCCACTATCTTCTCTCTATGCTCTCCTTTTGAATTCTTTTCCTCCTCCTTCCTCACCATAAGTTGCATTTCATAGGATAGCAACTTTCCAAATAAGGTTGGAGGAGAAATCTCTGCCAGTTTAGCCACTTCTCTAATGGCACAGATCTTTGTGTCCCAATCGTTTGTCAAGGATCTTAAGAATTTGTCATTCAGTTCATAGGTACTGAAGACTCTTCCATAGGACATTAACCCATTCACAATTCTATTGAATTTCTTATAGCATTCAGTTATGCTATCAGTTTTTCCTTGTCTAAAACTTTCATATTCCTGGTTGAGCATAGACTTCCTATCCTGTCTTACTTCTTCAGATCCCTCCATGTAGACAATCAAGATGTCACACATTTCTTTGGAGGTCTTGCAGTGAATCAGATTCTGAAATGTAGAATCATCTATGGCACTCACAATAATATTCTGAGCTCTCTTGTCCATGGTTGCCAAAATTATTTCATCCTTGGTCATTTTAGAATAACTCTTTGGAGTTTGAATATTAGCATCAAGAACTGATACCTTCATTGGAATGAAGGGTCCTTCCTGAACTGTGATGTATATCCTTGGGTCAGATGCTTCCATGAACAATCTGACTCTTTCTTTCCAAATTCCAAAGATTTCCTTCCTGCAGATGGGTAACTTCATTGACCCTAACTCCTTGTGATTTTCTCCTGAACCCATCTTCTTGAATCTTGATTCTGCCTTTCAGATCTACCTCAGACTGTTAAGTCCTTTTTTAGAAACCTCCCTCTGATACCACTTGACAGTTTTACTTTCAAGACAACCTAAACACCTAGAGGGGGGGGGGTGAATAGGTTCTAATGCTTGTTAACACTTTTTTGGCAGAATTCAATTACAGAATTAAAACACACAGCACAACAGTCACAGAAATTTAACCATAATAGATTGCACACTGTTTTATAGTGGTTCCCCAAGGTCTGGGTACATCCACATTCCCCCTTCACCTATCTAGCAGTATGCTAGATTCGGCCAAACTTCCTCTTTACTCAGATCCACAGATCCTACAGCTCAGAACCTGAAAAGGTTCCTACAACTTAGGCTCAACAACCCTACCTCAGCCTTATCACAAAGCCTACAACTTAGAGAAGAACCTTCTCCTGCACTCAGGCAAACAGCCCTACCACTCAGAGATCAACTCTCCTACACTCAGCCTTTATAACACAGGCTTACAACTCAGATCTATATTGACAGATCCTACAGAAATTAGAAAAGAAGTTTTTAATGTCTTGTCTTTGTTGAGAGAGAAAAGAACAAGACAATTCTTGATCAGCTGATGAAATCAACTGAATCTGATCTTTCTTCAAAGCTTCTTGAATCTGAACTAAGCTGAGTTGATTTCCAAACAGCTTCTTGAGAAACCAATGACGGCTTCCTTCTTCTTCTTCAAGTGGTTGGATCCCTCTCTATCCAACACCTTTGATGATACTTCTGAATTCTTGAAAGAACTCTACTTAAACTGATCCTGAGATAGTCTTGTTAGATCTTCTGATGAAGATCTTCTTTAATGCCTTGCACTTTCTTGAAGAGAGGACTTGTCTCTTAACTAATGTGTTGATTAAGAATTAACTTCCTCTTTTATATTATTCTTTTCTTCTTCTGAATCTGTCTATTTATAGATCTTCTTCATGGTAACCGGCTGATCCAGTTTCTAACTAACTTCTGACAAGTCTGAGAGCTTCAGTTAACCTGTCATAAACCACAGTTGTCAAGTATTCAAACAGATCCTGTGCCTTAGTCTTGGACAGCAAAGTGTTGAGACAGACTGTCAAAAAGTGTCGAGACCAACTGTCTATATGTGTCGACACAAGTGACTTTGGTGTCGACACAGCCTTTGATGATGTCGACTAGTTTGCCTTTATGTCGACACTGCTTCTTCAGAACTTCATCTTGAGAATGAGTCGACACAGAGAATTTGTGTCGACTCAACACTTCATCTTTCTTCAGAAAATAACGTGGTCTTGACTTTGCAGTGTGTCGACACAAGTCCTGTGTGTCGACACAGTTGTTGTAGATTCAGAACTCAGTATGTGTCGACACTACCTTCAGGTGTCGACATAGTTGAGGTCGGCTATCTTTCTGTGAGTCGACACTGCTTCCCAGTGTCGACACAAATGTGGTCGACTATCTTTCTCTGTGTCGACACAGCTTCCTTCAAGTGTCGACACAATTATTCTGAAGTGTCGACCCAGTTTCTTCAGATGGCGACACATGGATTTAAAATAATTTCCTGTATTCTTTAATACTTCTTCACCTGCACATGTCAACTTAAAACAACATCAAATACACCTTGATGTATATCATTAAGCTAAGTTAGGCTTCTTCAAATCAGGTACACATTTTCCAATGTATCAAACAGTGCTCCATATGTAGATCCTTGAGTGTCTTGTCTACCCTACTCCTTAGGACATCTATCACTTGCATGTGAGATATCTCCACACCAGCAGTAACAGATATTAAAACTGGCCCACATTACAGATATCATAAATTTCCAGGATTATACTACCTTGCATAGATTCTCCAAAAAAATCTAAAAATTCCAACCGACATAAAAAGCAAAAATAGACAGGGATAAAATAAATTCAAAAAAAGCAACTCAATCGTAACTCTCATAACACAACATAAATCAACAATACGCATGCATTCCTCGACAACGATGCCAAGAACTTGATGCATCGGCAAGTGCACCGGTCGCTGTCAAGTAATAATTTTGTGAATAGCTTTCACTAAAATTGATCTCGAGGGAATGCAAGTTTGGTATCGTGATAGCGTCGTAGAAAGATCGTTACTAAGAGTTAAATAAAACAACAGAGGTTGGCTTTTGATTCCTAATGCTGAAAACAAAAAGAAAACTAATGTGGGTCTTAAGCACTGCTTCGCTTGGTGGATGGAACTAGTGGAGGCCGCTATGCCATGCATCATGAGGCGAATGGACGGTGAGAAAGCAGATGGAATGAACACACATGCGGAGAGTGGGGGTCGTAATCACCTCTTCAACCACCAACACTAGCCATTACTAGAGTGGTTCTAGTGTGCGAGTGGAGTGGATATGAATAGAGGCGAGTGCATCACAACTAACAAAAGAGGATGTTACTAACCCAAGAAAACATTATTCATAGACAAATAAAAGCAAGTTCAAGATCATTACAAGCTTTAGAGTACAATCCACTATGGAGAAGAGGTAGAATAAACTGAAAGGGGGAAAGCCTAATCGTTGTTCTTGGCCGAAATGGTGGGTTGTCAGTCCACTTCTCGACTCAGAACGTGGTTGCTTCCGGAGGTAAATGGGTTGTCAATCAAGTTGTCTTCCTCCACCTTCTTCCCTTTCCTTCACTCTTTTCTCGCTTTTTTCCCAAATGAGTAGTACTGAAAGATCTCTATTGCACACTACTGGTGGCCGAGAACTCTCCATAGGGTTGAAGATGACTTCGGATCGCCGGATAAGGCTTCTCGGAAGGTGGAGATGAGTAGAGGACTAGTGGGGGAGAGAAACGACGCTTCGGGCGCATCAACGGGTCAAAAATGAAAATGCATGCCGTAATTCGTTGGAGCATGGGCTTAAATATGGTCAGCAGAAAATCAGAACGCACAATCAGTGGTGCACGACCGGTGGTCATGCTCACTGATGGTTGATGATCGTGCGCTCTGCTCTAGAGAAACTTGTAGCAGGACAGAAAAAATTAATATGTATGCGCACGATCAATGGCGCACGAATAGAGGTCATGCCCACAGGATCTTATGATTGTGCGATTAGCAATGGAAGAACTCCAAAAAAATGGGATAAACGCGCACGAGCAATAGCGCACGACTAGAGGTCAAGCGTACTATGTCCAATGGTCGTGTGATTTCCCGAGAAAGAACTTTGAAAAATGGAGAATAGTACGCACGATCAGTGGCTCATAACCAGTGGTCGTTCGTTGTAGATCCAATGATCTTGCGCAGTGTTCTTGTACCATTTGGGGTTTGATGAATAGACCGCACTCGACCAAAGGTTGTGCACTAAGGAGTCCACAGACCGTGCGCTTGTAAAAATGCATGATTAGTGGCCCCTAGGCTAAAAAAACATTCCCAAACAATCCCGAAACACTCACACGACCTTTGTACCTACAGTAAAAGCTGAAGAGCCATCAAAATGGGCTTTCAACATCTTTAGACATAGAAAAACACCAACAATAGGGCAAAAGTACAATAAGTACGAAATCACACTGAAAATGGCCCTAAAGTGCATTCAACATGGACTGGACATAGTAATAAATATGAACAATTATGGCTCTCAAGTGTAGTGCATCATCGAAAAAAATAGCCTAGATGAGTCCAAAAATATATATATAATTTCGTCTCATCAAGAGTCTGAAACTCTTTTTTTTCTGGTGATGATATTAATGGGGACAATGTTAATTTTATTTTGTATGGACGGTAATAATAGTTTAAGATTTCTTATTGTTGGACAATATTCTTTTGGGTCAAGCTCAAACCACCTTTAAACAAAGGGCGCTCTTGGGAGGCAACCCAAGGTTTTTTATGTTTTCTTTATTTTTCACTTTTTGCCCAGGGCAGCTCCGACATGCTGAGGTTTTGCGATCCCTGGCTCTAACATTGCTGATTACAATAGAAGTTCGGGATGATATCTCAATGTTGGAACACCCTAATTTTGATTTGGGTCAGGATCACTATGTCTTTAGGATTATTAGATTGACCCATCAATGTATAGCTAAGGGTCATAGGATGTGCTAAGTCAAAGGCTCTCAGAGTTTGAAGAAATTAACCAAGAGAAATCAGTCAGAGAAGAATTCAGAATTCAACCTTGGCGTCGAGCTCAGATCGATGTTTTGAAGTTAAGGCGTCGAGCTGAGATCGACGAACTCTAAGCTCAGTTCCATGAGGCGTCGAACTCCGTTCGACGATCTCCGAGCTCAGATCAACGTTTTCTATCCCAGACCAGCTCCAATATCTCTGAGCTCAGATCGACGATAGTTGAGCTCAGGTCGACGATCATCTTGTTGAGATCGACAATTTCTGCCATCCCTCTGAACACAAGTTCCCAAGCAGATTTTCAGGAATTCTTGGTCTAATCAATGTGAGCCGTTCATATTCCAACACAGCTTTATTACAGGACAGTTACAAGAATGTATTTATGGAGATTATAGCCGTTGGAGTAACTAAGAGGCAGCAGTAAAAAATGCAAGAATTCAAATGACCATTAGCCTCTTATCAGAATATATACACAGAATAACAGAGAAGAAAAATAGGTGAAAATGAAGAGAATAACAAGAACATAGAGAATAAGAAGAAGAGAGAGAATAGTGGAGAGAAGAAAGTAGTACAGGAATCAGAGTTCCAGGAAGAACTCAACATCACCTGTACAACCAGTGCTCTTCTTAGATCTACTATTCCAGGAAGCCTGAAGAGACAACAACTCTACATCAGTCTAAAGGCTTACTGGAAGATCAACATCATCAAGGCTTCATCATTCACACTCCAAGAAAACTCACATTTCAGCCTTTGCTGAAATCATCATTTGCTGGAGCAGTCATATATTGAAGACCTATCACCCTATACAAAGCTCTCCTTCCTGAACAATTGCAAATCTCAGAGGGAGCTTTGACAACATCATCAAAATCCACTTATGCTTCTCTTTGATTGTTGAACAGAGAAGACAAGATCAACTCTCCCTTCTACCCTATACAAAGGGTTCTTGAACTCCCTTCAAAAGTTCTGCTTGGTTTCTGAGACCTTATCAAAACTCAGTGGTGGCAAGACACCTTATCAAAAAATCTAGATCTGGTTTTTGAGCACCTTATCAAAAGCTCATTGGTGCCCAGGACACCGGATCAACTCATCCTGCAGTGGATTCCTACCTAGGGTGGTAGAAGAGTGGACTACCCAAGTTTAGCGGAACCACTATAAATTTCTTGTGTTGTCTGATTTGCCTTTATTTCTTTTCTTTATTATTCTTGCTGTGTGTTTGCTCTAATTTCTAAGATAGATCTCCCTTTATATTGGTATCAGAGGGAGGTTGGTTATTAAAAAACTAGATCTTCACTAGTTTGGTTGTTTATACAGGCTAACACCTGAACCAAAAGATCTCTCTTTTGATCCATCCTAGTTAGATTAATTATTCTATTTTTCACATAGCAAGAATATGGAATATTCTTGCACCAGACCTCCTAAGTGCAACATAAACAAATTTGCACTTTAGAAGACAAGAATTAAGTCATTTATGGACAATATTGATGAAGAAATATTTTATGCCATTATGACAGGTCTCCCAACCTCAGCAACAACAACTAAAAGGGCCAGACAAGCTGATGCCAGAGCCATGAATATCCTAGCACAGTCATTATCTGATGACTTGTTCCAGGAAGTTGTTAAATGCTCAACAGCTAAGAAGATATGGGATTAACTTCATCAAATGGCTTCTTAACCAGTGGATGGAACAACAGAAAGAAGCTACAACATCTTATTTGAATAAGGAGAATCAGTATCCCTAGATGTCATTTGGGATGTATCAGATGATGAATCATCACTTGAAGATGAAAAGGAGGAAGCAAGGGCCAAACAATTCTACTTAATGGCCATCAATACTCCCTGCAGCAGTTTAAAGTCTGAACAGACAGAAGGAAAATCAAAACCTGAAGAGGATCAGGTATTATCTAACTTTGTTCTCAGTTCAGTTAACTTCGAACTTCAATTTTGCTGCCAAGATTCAATAAAACCTGAGGAGGAAACAAAACCTCTCAGAGGAATGTTTTCAGAATATATGTAAGACCCCTTTTTTTTTTTGAAATACCCGGGGTCTTATGCCCAGAACCGCCGCTTTGCGGTGACACCTTCGCACCCGGGAAGGTCGTCACTACAACGCGTCGATTCTGCCGGCCTTTTCGATCACAATAAGTAGCAAGCAAGAGAGAAGCAAGTCCACCAAAAGAGAATATCACATAAAATAAAACTCCACGAAGGGAGTGTCCATAGAAAACATCAGAGTACGATGATACTAGAAATAAAAGGGCTCATGCCCGGTACATCAAGTCCTCACTACAAAATCACTCAATGCGGAAGCAAAACTAAATCTCTACTAAAGGGCCGGGACTCACAGTCCCCGTAGTCTGGACTCCCGTGCTAGACTGTCCCATCTCCAAGCGTACCGGCCTCCTGGGCTGCTCCTCCATGCTGGGCTCCGCGATCCCCTAAAATGATATGGTTCGAAAACCGTTAGTCTAAAAGACTAAGTCCTATCATCCCCCACCCCTTCCCCCACGCTCTAAGGCACCGGGCGGAGAGGAAGAAAGGGAAGGACATGAAAGTGGAGAGTAGTCAAAAGCAAATGACGGTGGACCTAACTAGCAGTTGTGCATTCGGGGAGCAATTCAAATGTTGTAATAGGTATAACAGAAAGGAAGTAAGTAAGAAATTAAACCTTCGCTTATGTGAGTACGCATAAGCCAAGGGGTCTTTTGCAAGGCTCCCATCGTATAAAGTGTCCCATACCACTTATACGTTGGGGTGTCGGTTATCAAACAGTAGCATATATATATATTGAAATTAACCTTTGATTTATAAACTTGCCCACACAAGCTTATAGACCAAGGGGTCGTTTTGCAAGTCCTAAAGTATAAGCGTCCCATTCCACTTATACTTTAGGTGTCAAGGTTGTTATGAATGATTATGATATGCAGCTATATGGTGGGTATGTTATGTCATGCAGTGCAACTCACCCACCCAACTTTGTGTACACAAACCTTTAGTTCCCCCTTTCTGGAGATAACTCCCAGGATACTCCCGTAGTGGCAGACGGAAGCGGTGGGTTGGGCCTCGCCCACCTCAAAACCAGTAAAAGCACTACTGGTCTGACCTATCGTACGCCCTCAACGCCTGGTGCACGAGGCGGACTCCTGCGTACTCTTGCCGACTGGTCCGCCGGACTTAACCTTGGCTAAGTGCTAGTCACCTTGCCGAGTCAACGATATCGGTGTCGGTGCAATCGAACTCTCTGATATCGAGAACCCACCACCTTAATCCTTCCTATTTTTATGCACATGCAGTAGTTTAATATATAATAATTTAAAGTGTCAAACTCCCGGACTAAACCGTCCGTATTAACCACATCCAAGATCAAATTCCCCGGACTAAACCGTCCGGCTCATCTCCAGACTTCATCCCTTAGAACACCCCGGGACGGCGCCCCCTTGAACACCTCGGGACGACTTAACCACTACCAACCCTCACTAATGAGTGTGTGCAATGTGAATCCCTATTAGGCTAATTACTCTTTCGTTTGTTTTAAGATTTACGTTAGCCCAGGACTGCCCCCGGCATACCCCATGAAGGGCTCTCAAGGGGCACTAGGAACCAAGACGGCGGTATTACGGCCCGAAGTTCCCTTTCGCAAGGCACTTATTGTTATTGGTTGTTTTCCCTTACCCGATCCCTTTTTTAATGTTATAATGAATGTAACCCTAGTGTACTTGACTCTTCCACTCCTAGGGCAAGACGATCTTTCGTCTACCCCGAGCACCTCCTATGCTAGCCAAACACATCTTTACTCATCATAATCTCCAATGATGAATTCCATGCTCATTTTCCCAAGCCTATAAGGTACAAAACTCCACCCTTATATCCAAGTCCCATACTAACACTGTTCATGCCTTTTTCACACCAGACATACCTTTCTACCCTATACGTTGCCCATGATAGAACGTCCATTAAATTCTCTTCCAAAACCCTTGTAATAATTACTGGGAATCTACCATGTCATAATATGCCTAAATCCAGAAAATTATAATTTTTCCAAATTAAATTGATAATTAATTAATTTTCCAAATAATTGACCATGGGTGATAATGAACATGAACTACATGATCTACTCAAGTATTGGTCATCCAAAAATTATAGTTACTGTATAACAGTGAATTATTACTAAATATTAACTCCCATGATTTTACAAATAGTATTTATCCTCTAATTAAATTATTCATCAAAATTCCACAATTCATATTTAATGAAGGAAGTACAACAAATAATCATCATAAAATTATGTAAAAATTACAGAGCCTTGATAATCATCAGAAAAGTCCTCTGCCCAAAAATAATAATTTTATTTGCATTTAATATACCAAATTGAATTTATCTAAATTTTTATGGGCAATAACATTTAATGAAGCAACCCCTAAATTTATAATTCAAATAATTCCATAAAAATTCACTGAGATGTAATATGATATTAAAACTCCTCTGACTGAATTTCACAAACTTTAAATGACTGGTTACTTCATAAATAATTCCTAAGTAAAAATCCCTATTTGCTAAGTTGTGAAGGAAGTACTCTAATTATTATCCCATAAATCATGATAAAATTTCCAGAGGTTTAATATATCCTAAAAACATGATGTACACAATTTCATTAAAATCTAAATCATACTACCACATAAATTATTTCTCCCAAGATTCTACGATTATGCACTTTTGTTAAGATACCCATATGAAAACTTATTTAAATTTCATGAAACAACAACCACTGTTCAATATATCAAAATTAACATCCTCTATCATAATTTTACATGAACTTAAAATCATTTGACACATCATCCATTCCATAAGATATAAAGACCTAATTTTGTATAATTTAGATTTAAGTGATGTGACTAAGTACCCATACCATGCAACTCCTTCCTAGGGCATAATTCCACACCTAGAGCATCATGGACTAAACTCTAGATCCATACAAAGTCATAAAACCCTATGTCCTTCACAAACCCCATAGATCAACCCTTAAGGTTTGAACTTGGATCCTAGGGCAAACCCACCCCAAACCATCTCAAATTCGATGAGGGGGTGTTTTCTCTGTCCATGGGGCTCTGGCCAAAATCCCAACCCATTTGGGTGAGAATTGGACCCACCATGCCCCAACAACCCCTTGCCCTAATTTTCCCCTTTAAGGACCAATCTTTGATCACATCAAAACCCAATCATTTCAAACCCAATTGGGCTGAAATTTTTATCAGAGCTATATGATAACCCTGAAAACATGCCTCCAAAATTTCGGAGACTTTAGAGGTGATTTGACCCTTCAACTACCTTACCCTAGCTTCTCTAGGTTTAGGGCAAAACCCTAGGTTAAACTTCTTTAAATGGGTTCCAATTTTTACAGGATCTAGGTCTAGGTGATATTAAGCCCCTGTCCAAAATTCAAAGCATTTGGACCAAGGGTTAGGTGTGGGGAATTTTTCAAATATTTGCCCTATTTGTAGGACCTACCCTAGAAAAATGACCCTACAGGTCAGAATACTTGTCCTAAAATTTTCCATAACATATCAAACTGTAGATAATTAAAAAGCCTACAACATTCATGTTGATCATTTTTGATGAACATGCCCCTAAAGGGCCTAAATAATTTTTAGAAGAAAACTACTCTAGTTGTAGGACATACCCTTTCTAAAAAGGCTCTACAGGGCAGTTCCCTCATCCAATTTTTCACCACTACATATCAAATTGTAGGTATTCAAAAGACCTACAACTTTCATGTTATAAACTTTTTCATTAGATACCCATAAGGGCCTAAATTCCTTCTACAGTGAACTGTGTTATTAAAATACAGAAAAATCTGAAAATATGGGTTGCACGAATCTTAAAGCAAGATCCAACGGAGGCTGTTCATCTTCTCCGATTGAGCCGAAAATAGACCCGCGCAGGTGGTTTTTGCGGCCCATTTCCCGGCGGCCTGAGGCGGCGCCACCACCGGGAAACATCACCCATTTGTTCTCGGTGGTGGGGGCTATCCATGGCCGGAGCTAGGGTGGCCGGAGGTGGCGGCGCCGCCCTACCCGAGAGCTCCAAAAGTCCATGAAAAATGGCAAATTTCTGAAATTTTGAAGCTTGGCTCCGGTTCGTTTGGGCATGAAATCAACTTTTAAACATTCCTAGGATCTAAGCATGAGAGAAGGAGAGGAGGAGGACCTTATTTGGGGTTTGGCGACGATGGCGGCGGCGGCGGTTGTCATGGCGTTTTTCCTCTCCGGCGAACTTGTCCGATCCCTCGTTCCTCCACCAAAACCATCGATCTTATATGCTATTTTGACTGCCATGGACGCTTTGAGGGAGATGGAGTAGTCAAAAATCAGAATAGGGGGCTGCATAGGGGTTTTATAATTTTTCATGGGAGGGGAGATGAAGGGGTGTTTGGCCATGGTGGTTGGGCTTCTCCATTGATGGTGGCTGATGGGAAAACGATGGGAATCTCTTCCCAAAGGTCAGGAGGAATGAATGGAGGCTTGGGGAGATGAATGGGGTGGCTCATGGTGTCCCTCCATAACTCCCCTCTCTCTTTTCCTCTTTCTCTCTCCTCCATTAAGGAGAAATTGAAGCTTTCTCTCTCCTGCCACCCTATGGCCGAAATTATTCATGTCACCAGCCTAAATGCAACCCTCAAAAACATATTATTAATTAAATGATGAAGAATAGAGGGTGATTCACCTCCCCACCATGAGTGACCCTCTTTCTTCTCACTTTCTCTCTCCTCTTTATCTCTCTAAATTTAGGCTTCTCTCTCTCTCTCCTAGTCACTAGGTTGACTTGGTCAATCCTCTAGGATATGGGCAACCAAATTAATACATAATAGTCATGCAAGAGATTAGCCTAAGGGGAGGGTGGCTTGAGGTTGGGTTGGCCCATATAGGCTAGGTTTGACTTGATTTGGGCTTGGGTTGACTTGGTCAAATTGACCATTATGGTTGACCCAAGTGGGTCCTTGGCGACTCATTGGGCCCACATTAGGTCTAAGGGAATTTTTAGAGTCACAATGAACCTCCTAGGCCACCCAAAATCAAAGTTTTGAAAATTACTATTTGCAGACCAAGTGAGTCTCAACTAGGTTTTTAGGTCACTTGGTCTCCTGGCCTCACCTAGGTTAACTCATATGACCTAGTTATGCTCAAGTCACACCTAGGGGGGGTCCAATTTGAAAATGGGATGTTACAAATCCCAATAAACAAAACAAAAATTTCGTCCCCGAAATTAGGGTTAAGTCTACAGGGATTTCCACCAGGATAACTTAAGCTTGTAACATCCCATGAAGCGTGGAAGCGCCTACTAGGTTAACAAGATAAGGGCTAGCTCCAATAAACAAAAGGATTAGCCTCTACCTTTTTAAATAATTCTATTAGTACATTAAAAATAAGGAAAAACGCTTAACACACCGGAGGAGTTGCGAGGTATACCTGACTAAATAGCTCAGGATATTTTTCCTGCATCAGGTCCTGAGGCTCCCAAGTATGCTCCTCTCGCCCGTGGTTCCTCCACAAGACCTTGACTAGCGGGATCTTCTCGCACCACAAAACTGCACTACTAAATCAGGGTTTCCCCAACTACCTCGCTCAATCTATTCTCGAACTTCCACTCTAACTCTGGAAGTGACTATAATAGTTCTTCAAAACCCTTATACTTGCCTATACCATTCGGCAAACCTCACCGTGCGTAGCCAAATCCATGACGTCTTTCTCATTCCGGGGAAAGACAAGTTCTAATACACACAATCTTCTTCTAGTAAATTGAGTTTTTGTTTGTAACGGTAGACAGCGACTCTATAAACCTCCTCCACGCGATCATGTTCCTATTCCTTCATATACACCCGAGTAATCAATCAATTTGACCCTATGATTTATCCAACTCTGGTCGTTAACAGGAAAGATTACTTCGTCAAATGACCCGTCGTCCGCAAGATTTAAGGGGGTGTACTCGTGCATTTTGGAGGTTGTCATTTATACTTTTTAATTTGTTGTGCCATTCTGCCATAGTTACACTTGATTTTCCAAACCTTTATTTATCATAGCCGTGACCCTTGCTAAACATGTTTGTGTCATCAAATGTATCTAATCTTGTCTTGATGCTACCTGAATCGAGTCTGCAAGGTCATAACTAAGATATATGTTCTCGATATATCGTCTGCTAATTTCTTTCAAACTCTTAGTGTTATCATACTCATGATGTTACATCATAGTGTCTCAGTCTTATCTTCCCAAATCTACTTAGTTTTACTACCCGTCATCAAATTCACATGGTATCTTCTAGTAGTCATGTCTCATAGTTACTCCTCATTATTACCATGACATCATTCGAGTGGCATCGAATAAGACCAACCTCAACATTACTATGTTTGTGGCAACACACTTTCTAAATTAGGTCTAGGAGACCTAAGCCATTAACTCACTTGCCCAATAAACAAAAGATAAGCCCCCAATAAACAAACGATAAGCTCATATCTTCCTTGGGATAATTTTCTTTTATCTTACCATGTTATATCTGTCCTAGCTGAGTGTACAATCCCTAGGGCATCAATCTATGACTTGGGGTTCCAAACTGACACTTGTAGATATACTCCATACTTTAAACCCTCCGAGTCAAATTTACGACACGCTTATCAGGGTTGTTCCCACTCCCAATTGGGTCTCTTTCGAACTTGAATTCCTACCCGACCTTCAATGTTTATCTTATAGTTGTCCCTGAGTAATCTTGTTACTGGTACGGGGGTTAATACTACGTGTCTTCTACCATTCTGATAATGGATTATTGGTCAGTCCCAATAGATTGAGTAATCCTTGTTAGGGACCATAGGGACACCAGAGTTTATGTCTTAGGTATCCATTCACCTATTAAACTCCTTCTTTAATCTCTTTAGGTATTTCCTTACCTAACCAAATTCATACTTAAGGTCTGTTTCAGACTAGGGCACAGTATAAGTTGTCGGGTTAGTCACGTATCCTAGCGGTTGAGTCTAACCTATTGACTAGAGAATTACAAGAAGAGGTCTTTGCAACCAGAGGTGCTCCCTGCTGGGGACAGGGTTTGTCGCGGGCTACAAAGAAGAATTCCAATTGTTAGCAAATGTACAAATGGAATGGATGGGAAGAGGACAATTTACATGTGATTCCCCATATGGGCACACCACTGCTTCCGCTGCTTAGTTTGTCCGCAAACTAAACTCGCGCGGAGGTGACCCAGGGATTTGTGGACTGCTACTAATCCGATCGATGTTTGCTCTGATACCACTTTGTAAGACCCCTTTTTTTTTTTGAAATACCCGGGGTCTTATGCCCAGAACCGCCGCTTTGCGGTGACACCTTCGCACCCGGGAAGGTCGTCACTACAACACGCCGATTCTGCCGGCCTTTTCGATCACAATAAGTAGCAAGCAAGAGAGAAGCAAGTCCACCAAAAGAGAATATCACATAAAATAAAACCCCACGAAGGGAGTGTCCATAGAAAACATCAGAGTACGATGATACTAGAAATAAAAGGGCTCATGCCCGGTACATCAAGTCCTCACTACAAAATCACTCAATGCGGAAGCAAAACTAAATCTCTACTAAAGGGCCGGGACTCACAGTCCCCGTAGTCTGGACTCCCGTGCTAGACTGTCCCATCTCCAAGCGTACCGGCCTCCTGGGCTGCTCCTCCATGCTGGGCTCCGCGATCCCCTAAAATGATATGGTTCGAAAACCGTTAGTCTAAAAGACTAAGTCCTATCATCCCCCACCCCTTCCCCCACGCTCTAAGGCACCGGGCGGAGAGGAAGAAAGGGGAGGACATGAAAGTGGAGAGTAGTCAAAAGCAAATGACGGTGGACCTAACTAGCAGTTGTGCATTCGGGGAGCAATTCAAATGTTGTAATAGGTATAACAGAAAGGAAGTAAGTAAGAAATTAAACCTTCGCTTATGTGAGTACGCATAAGCCAAGGGGTCTTTTGCAAGGCTCCCATCGTATAAAGTGTCCCATACCACTTATACGTTGGGGTGTCGGTTATCAAACAGCAGCATATATATATATTGAAATTAACCTTTGATTTATAAACTTGCCCACACAAGCTTATAGACCAAGGGGTCGTTTTGCAAGTCCTAAAGTATAAGCGTCCCATTCCACTTATACTTTAGGTGTCAAGGTTGTTATGAATGATTATGATATGCAGCTATATGGTGGGTATGTTATGTCATGCAGTGCAACTCACCCACCCAACTTTGTGTACACAAACCTTTAGTTCCCCCTTTCTGGAGATAACTCCCAGGATACTCCCGTAGTGGCAGACGGAAGCGGTGGGTTGGGCCTCGCCCACCTCAAAACCAGTAAAAGCACTACTGGTCTGACCTATCGTACGCCCTCAACGCCTGGTGCACGAGGCGGACTCCTGCGTACTCTTGCCGACTGGTCCGCCGGACTTAACCTTGGCTAAGTGCTAGTCACCTTGCCGAGTCAACGATATCGGTGTCGGTGCAATCGAACTCCCCGATATCGAGAACCCACCACCTTAATCCTTCCTATTTTTATGCACATGCAGCAGTTTAATATATAATAATTTAAAGTGTCAAACTCCCGGACTAAACCGTCCGTATTAACCACATCCAAGATCAAATTCCCCGGACTAAACCGTCCGGCTCATCTCCAGACTTCATCCCTTAGAACACCCCGGGACGGCGCCCCTTGAACACCTCGGGACGACTTAACCACTACCAACCCTCACTAATGAGTGTGTGCAATGTGAATCCCTATTAGGCTAATTACTCTTTCGTTTGTTTTAAGATTTACGTTAGCCCAGGACTGCCCCCGGCATACCCCATGAAGGGCTCTCAAGGGGCACTAGGAACCAAGACGGCGGCATTACGGCCCGAAGTTCCCTTTCGCAAGGCACTTATTGTTATTGGTTGTTTTCCCTTACCCGATCCCTTTTTAATGTTATAATGAATGTAACCCTAGTGTACTTGACTCTTCCACTCCTAGGGCAAGACGATCTTTCGTCTACCCCGAGCACCTCCTATGCTAGCCAAACACATCTTTACTCATCATAATCTCCAATAATGAATTCCATGCTCATTTTCCCAAGCCTATAAGGTACAAAACTCCACCCTTATATCCAAGTCCCATACTAACACTGTTCATGCCTTTTTCACACCAGACATACCCTTCTACCCTATACGTTGCCCATGATAGAACGTCCATTAAATTCTCATCCAAAACCCTTGTAATAATTACTGGGAATCTACCATGTCATAATATGCCTAAATCCAGAAAATTATAATTTTTCCAAATTAAATTGATAATTAATTAATTTTCCAAATAATTGACCATGGGTGATAATGAACATGAACTACATGATCTACTCAAGTATTGGTCATCCAAAATTATAGTTACTGTATAACAGTGAATTATTACTAAATATTAACTCCCATGATTTTACAAATAGTATTTATCCTCTAATTAAATTATTCATCAAAATTCCACAATTCATATTTAATGAAGGAAGTACAACAAATAATCATCATAAAATTATGTAAAAATTACAGAGCCTTGATAATTATCAGAAAAGTCCTCTGCCCAAAAATAATAATTTTATTTGCATTTAATATACCAAATTGAATTTATCTAAATTTTTATGGGCAATAACATTTAATGAAGCAACCCCTAAATTTATAATTCAAATAATTCCATAAAAATTCACTGAGATGTAATATGATATTAAAACTCCTCTGACTGAATTTCACAAACTTTAAATGACTGGTTACTTCATAAATAATTCCTAAGTAAAAATCCCTATTTGCTAAGTTGTGAAGGAAGTACTCTAATTATTATCCCATAAATCATGATAAAATTTCCAGAGGTTTAATATATCCTAAAAACATGATGTACACAATTTCATTAAAATCTAAATCATACTACCACATAAATTATTTCTCCCAAGATTCTACGATTATGCACTTTTGTTAAGATACCCATATGAAAACTTATTTAAATTTCATGAAACAACAACACTGTTCAATATATCAAAATTAACATCCTCTATCATAATTTTACATGAACTTAAAATCATTTGACTCATCATCCATTCCATAAGATATAAAGACCTAATTTTGTATAATTTAGATTTAAGTGATGTGACTAAGTACCCATACCATGCAACTCCTTCCTAGGGCATAATTCCACCCCTAGAGCATCATGGACTAAACTCTAGATCCATACAAAGTCATAAAACCCTATGTCCTTCACAAACCCCATAGATCAACCCTTAAGGTTTGAACTTGGATCCTAGGGCAAACCCACCCCAAACCCTCTCAAATTCGATGAGGGGGTGTTTTCTCTGTCCATGGGGCTCTGGCCAAAATCCCAACCCATTTGGGTGAGAATTGGACCCACCATGCCCCAACAACCCCTTGCCCTAATTTTCCCCTTTAAGGACCAATCTTTGATCACATCAAAACCCAATCATTTCAAACCCAATTGGGCTGAAATTTTTATCAGAGCTATATGATAACCCTGAAAAATGCCTCCAAAATTTCGGAGA
The DNA here is from genome assembly GCA_039513925.1 of Platanthera zijinensis. Taxonomy (NCBI): domain Eukaryota; kingdom Viridiplantae; phylum Streptophyta; class Magnoliopsida; order Asparagales; family Orchidaceae; genus Platanthera; species Platanthera zijinensis. The sequence goes on from CM077094.1 coordinate 12,077,725, forward strand.
CTTTTGAGGTGATTTGACCCTTCAACTACCTTACCCTAGCTTCTCTAGGTTTAGGGCAAAACCCTAGGTTAAACTTCTTTAAATGGGTTCCAATTTTTACAGGAGCTAGGTCTAGGTGATATTAAGCCCCTGTCCAAAATTCAAAGCATTTGGACCAAGGGTTAGGTGTGGGGAATTTTTCAAATATTTGCCCTATTTGTAGGACCTACCCTAGAAAAATGACCCTACAGGTCAGAATACTTGTCCTAAAATTTTCCATAACATATCAAACTGTAGATAATTAAAAAGCCTACAACATTCATGTTGATCATTTTTGATGAACATGCCCCTAAAGGGCCTAAATAATTTTTAGAAGAAAACTACTCTAGTTGTAGGACATACCCTTACTAAAAAGGCTCTACAGGGCAGTTCCCTCATCCAATTGTTCACCACTACATATCAAATTGTAGGTATTCAAAATACCTATAACTTTCATGTTATACACTTTTTCATTAGATGCCCATAAGGGGCCTAAATTCCTTCTACAGTGAACTGTGTTATTAAAATACAGAAAAATCTGAAAATATGGGTTGCACGAATCTTAAAGCAAGATCCAACGGAGGCTGTTCATCTTCTCCGATTGAGCCGAAAATAGACCCGCGCAGGTGGTTTTTGCGGCCCATTTCCCGGCGGCCTGAGGCGGCGCCACCACCGGGAAACATCACCCATTTGTTCCCGGTGGTGGGGGCTATCCATGGCCGGAGCTAGGGTGGCCGGAGGTGGCGGCGCCGCCCTACCCGAGAGCTCCAAAAGTCCATGAAAAATGGCAAATTTCTGAAATTTTGAAGCTTGGCTCCGGTTCGTTTGGGCATGAAATCAACTTTTAAACATTCCTAGGATCTAAGCATGAGAGAAGGAGAGGAGGAGGACCTTATTTGAGGTTTGGCGACGATGGCGGCGGCGGCGGTTGTCATGGCGTTTTTCCTCTCCGGCGAACTTGTCCGATCCCTTGTTCCTCCACCAAAACCATCCATCTTATATGCTATTTTGACTGCCATGGACGCTTTGAGGGAGATGGAGTAGTCAAAAATCAGAATAGGGGGCTGCATAGGGGTTTTATAATTTTTCATGGGAGGGGAGATGAAGGGGTGTTTGGCCATGGTGGTTGGGCTTCTCCATTGATGGTGGCTGATGGGAAAACGATGGGAATCTCTTCCCAAAGGTCAGGAGGAATGAATGGAGGCTTGGGGAGATGAATGGGGTGGCTCATGGTGTCCCTCCATAACTCCCCTCTCTCTTTTCCTCTTTCTCTCTCCTCCATTAAGGAGAAATTGAAGCTTTCTCTCTCCTGCCACCCTATGGCCGAAATTATTCATGTCACCAGCCTAAATGCAACCCTCAAAAACATATTATTAATTAAATGATGAAGAATAGAGGGGTGATTCACCTCCCCACCATGAGTGACCCTCTTTCTTCTCACTTTCTCTCTCCTCTTTATCTCTCTAAATTTAGGCTTCTCTCTCTCTCTCCTAGTCACTAGGTTGACTTGGTCAATCCTCTAGGATATGGGCAACCAAATTAATACATAATAGTCATGCAAGAGATTAGCCTAAGGGGAGGGTGGCTTGAGGTTGGGTTGGCCCATATAGGCTAGGTTTGACTTGATTTGGGCTTGGGGTTGACTTGGTCAAATTGACCATTATGGTTGACCCAAGTGGGTCCTTGGCGACTCATTGGGCCCACATTAGGTCTAAGGGAATTTTTAGAGTCACAATGAACCTACTAGGCCACCCAAAATCAAAGTTTTGAAAATTACTATTTGCAGACCAAGTGGGTCTCAACTAGGTTTTTAGGTCACTTGGTCTCCTGGGCTCACCTAGGTTAACTCATATGACCTAGTTATGCTCAAGTCACACCTAGGGGGGGTCCAATTTGAAAATGGGATGTTACAATATATTCAAAGGAAAAAGAAACATTTTAATCAACGAAATAAGTTCAAATCGTCGAACTCAGATCGACGATCCTATATAAAATCGTCAAACTCATATCAACGATCCTATATAAAATCGTCGAACTCAGTCTGCTTTTTCATAAATTTGATTTATAATTATAAGGATAAACTATTTAAAATATTTTCAAATCCTTTTTCTATTTGGAACAAATTTATTAGGAAACATCTTTTCTTTAGGGCTGCTTCTATCCTTTTGATATCTTGTTCAAAATTATATTAGGATTTCTGTATGAGAATTCTCTGTCAGATAACTTTATATTTCTTATAGTTCCTTTTCTAAATTCATCTAGATTGAGTCCACTACTCTAGTTGCATTGGTCAGCAGTGATCATGGCACTGAGTTAGAATCTCTTCTGATGAAAAGAAATTCTATAGGAAGAAAGATATCAGACTTTGTTTTTCAGATTCAGAATCCTAATAAAATGTGCTGGACAAATATCATTTTTTATGCTAACATATCCTTTTCAAGGAGAGAGCAATCTCTACCATAGCTTTCTGCAGGTACCATCTATAAGAGTTAGCTGGATGACTCAATCAAAATCAAATTTTCAAAGTCATCCCAGCCTCCTCCAATCACAGTTACTGCATCAACATAGGGGGAGATTATAATGCCAGCAGCAGTCAGTTTTTAATAGCAACAGAAGTCAGCTATGCAAAACATCTCTTTTTATATCTTATGCTTTGTAATATTAATTATAATATTTTTATGTAAATAGTAATCCTAACCCAAATAGGGGGAGATTGTTGGAACACCCTAATTTGGATTTGGGTCAGGATCACTATGTCTTTAGGATAATTAGATTGACCCATCAATGTATAGATAAGGGTCATAGGATATGCTAAGTCAAAGGCTCTCAGAGTTGAAGAAATCAGCCAAGAGAAATCAGTCAGAGAAGAATTCAGAATTCAACCTTGGCGTCGAGCTCAGATCGACGTTTTAAAGTTCAGGCATCGAGCTGAGATCGACGATCTCTGAGCTCAGGTACATGAGGCATCAAACTCCGTTCGACGATCTCCGAGCTCATATCGACGTTTTCTGTCCCAGACCAGCTCCAATATCTCTGAGCTCAGATCTACGATAGTTGAGCTCAGGTCGACGATCATCTTGTTGAGATCGACGATTTCTGCCATCCCTCTGAACACAAGTTCCCAGGAAGATTTTCAAGAATTCTTGGTCCAATCAATGTGAGCCGTTCATATTCCAACAAAGCTTTATTACAGGATAGTTACAAGAATGTATTTATGGAGATTATAGTCGTTGGAGTAACTAAGAGGCAGCAGTAATAAATGCAAGAATTCAAATGACAATTGGCCTCCTATCAGAATATATATACCGAACAACAGAGAAGAAAAATATGTGAAAAAGATGAGAATAACAAGAACATAGGGAATAAGAAGAAGTGAGAGAATAGTGGAGGGAAGAAAGTAGAACAGGAATCAGAGTTCCAGGAAGAACTCAACATCACCTGTACAGCCAGTGCTCTTCTCAGATCTACTGTTCCAGGAAGCCTGAAGAGACAACTACTCTACATCAGTCTGAAAGCTTACTGGAAGATCAACATCATCAAGGCTTCATCATTCACACTCCAAGAAAACTCACATTTCAGCCTTTGTTGAAATCATCATTTGCTGGAGCAGTCATACATTGAAGACCTATAACCCTATACAAAGCTCTCCTCCCTTAACAATTGCAAATCTCAGAGGGAGCTTTGACAACATCATCAAAATCCACTTATGCTTCTCTTTTATTGTTGAACAGAGAAGACAAGATCAACTCTCCCTTCCCCCCTGTACAAAGGGTTCTTGAACTCCCTTCAAAAGTTCTGCTTGGTTTCTGAGACCTTATCAAAACTCAGTGGTGGCAAGATACCTTATCAAAAAATCTAGATCTGGTTTTTGAGCACCTTATACAAAGCTCATTGGTGCCCAGGACACCTGATCAACTCATCCTGCAGTGGATTCCTACCTAGGGTGGTAGAAGAGTGGACTACCCAAGTTTAGGGGAACCACTATAAATTTCTTGTGTTGTCTGGTTTGCCTTTATTTCTTTTCTTTATTAATCTTGCGGTGTGTTTGCTCTAATCTCTAGGATAGATCTCCCTTTCACTCAAGAAGTTCTAAAGCATAAGCATGGGGGAGCGGCATCACCAAGCCATTCGCGACTCGGAAATCCGGGGAAGTACCAATTTTAATTTATTTAATTTGAGTTTTATTTATTAGCTTCTCTTTCTCCTTCCCCTCCTTTCTCTATTTAGGACAATGTTTAACTTTAAGTATGGTGGAGTGTATTTATTATCTTTTGAAAAATCCCAAATTAAATTGAGTTAATTTTTGACAAATCAATTAGTACCCTGCCACTTTGCATTTGGTTCTTTTTAAGCCCATGTCTACTTACTTAATTAGAATAAATTAGATTAATTTATTTGGTTAAATATGTTTTGCAAGTAGTATGTTGACTCATGCAGTGTTCCTATTTAGGGTAGTAAGTTGTTTTTGAAAAAAAATTTGAATCTTTTTCACTTTTTCCCGAGCCTTTTTTATCTCTTTTACTTCTATAAAACATATCATCCTTTATTTTCCTTATTATAATATTTATAAAATTTTAATTAGTATTAAGTGTAGTAGACACAAACTGGTCTAGACGCTTATTATCATTATTTTCATGAAAGCAAATTAATATTTTTTTTTTATGCTTATCTTTCTTTTGAAATTTCAAAGCTTTACTTTGAGTAGATTTAGGAACAATGAAAATGATCTAGGCATTTCTTTTGGAAATGTTTGAGCCTTTGTACCCTGCCTAACAATAATCGTTACAAGCCATTTTGTGCATTTTCCTTTCCTTTTTGTAGCCCATTTTTTATTTTTACCACGGCCAAATAGCTTACATATATGCACATTTTAAATTTAATTTTGAGCTTTAATTGCTAATGTGCATCCTTTTGAAAAAAAATTTGTGATAAATCCTTCTATTATCCTTTGCTGCAAAAGAAGAAAGATTTAAGTATGAAAAATAATAAATGAAAATTGAAAAAAAAATTTGATGAAAAAAATTAGTAAAAGAAAGAAAAAAAATTGTGAGAAAAATTTATTTTGGCTACCAATATTTTGGCAAAGCTCACCCCTTATTTTTTTAAGTGTGCAAATACTGCTCGTGTTGGCCTTTTAAATATCACACTCTTAAAACCTAAGCCTAACTGTATGCCTAATTAAAGCCTTAGCGATTCATGTTTCCTAAGTTTACTTTTTAGTATAGTATCGAGAAACTAAATTGAGTAAGTGTTTCTTTAGAAATATTGATCTTTGTCTTGATTGACTATGGTTTTAATTTGTCTCTTAGACTATAGTAGTGACTCAATGCCCTTTTTACTCGTTACTTTATTAAGTTTTAATTCTGTAAAAATTTGGGATGATTTGTTTTTATATTTAGTGAAATTTATAAAATTCTGTGCTAAGTTAAAGTAGGAATTTTCAATTCTTTTTCAAAATTCCTCTACCTCTATATTCCCGTCTTACACGTTTATAGCATTTTTAAACTTTTCAATTAATCCTGTTTATTTTAACTAACTCGTAGTCTATGCTGGAGGACAAGCAAGATAATAAGTATGAGGGAATTTGATGAAGCATAATTTAGCTTAGTATATTAGGGCAAAAATATTTATATTCTTTTCTATAAGTTATGCCTTTTTGTATTTTTAGGTTCTTTTTAGTTTCTTTTCAATTATTATTTTAACTTTGTTAATTTTTTGTTTTTTTGTTTTTTTTGAGTTCTCTCCTGTTACACGCCCCTAGGTTATGTACTACCAGGGCATGTACTTAGTGCGTGTAACCCAAATCGAATGAATTTATGGGTCCGAAGTCAGATTCGAGGAAAAATTCAGCATACACGCCCTCAGGGAAACCCCGTGTCCCACCACCACGGGCGTATTTCTGGGGCGTGTCACTGCAAGTCTCGAAAAATCTCTATAGTGCGACTTTTCCCTTCTCCACCATCACGCCGAATCTGACATTCTCCTTGTATACGGGTGTGTCATCAAAGCGTGTAAACCAATTACCGCGCCAGTCACATCCGGACTTCAATTTCAGCCATCCAAAGTCACACCGCATCTGACACGCCCCAGGTACACGCCCGACCTAGGCGTGTAAGGGGGCGTCTACTTCCCGAAAAATTTCTATAAATAGCCACAGGCTCCAAGCCTTGTAGAGACCAGATGGAATCCTTATAGAGAGCTGTTGAGAGTTTATTTTCATAATATATTTGCTTAATGTTTTCTTTTCTTAGTATTCTTATAATCTTGTTTATCGTATTTATAATCTTTTTGGAAACTCTCTTTGTAATGTCCTTTGATCCTTTCAGTAGTTTCTTTCCAATAATAAATAAAATACTTTGCTATTCCTTTTCTCTCTCTCTTTCTTATTTTGCATATTCTTAACATGATTTTTATTCACTGCTTCCACATGAGTAACTAAATCCTCCTAGTATGCGATCTTGATGATCCGAGTTGAGTTGATTATGTTATGATGCTTTAGTTTACAATCTCATTTTAAGGTTTGCCCTTAGATTTACTCTTGAAATATCACGTTTGGAATTATATCATCGATATATAATCTCCATCTATGGTTTTCACTCTTAGCTAGCCAAGAGGCTCATAGTTTGAAGTGAACATTCAAGAGTAAAGAGAGTTGCACACACCCCTCAAGAAAGAATGACGTAAATCTCCCGGATTGGAGTGAAATCCAATAGCAGGGTTCATTACTTAACGCGAGTTTTAGGAATTCATATATGGGCAAGAGTCCGGTCTGATTTTCCTAACCTCGGTTGGGCACATCTTCGAGAGAAGCGTATTTGAAAGAGAAGGGATAGTAAGCTCTGATTAACTTTAGAGGGGGGAGGGGGTGAATAGAGTTTATTAAAAAATTCCGTTGTAACTTTTTACAAATATAAAGTTAAGTGATGAAATAGGTGATATAGTAATAGCTAAGGGATGTTAACAGGAACAAAGAAAAGCTACTCTAATCTACCATATCACAAGACAAAAAAAAAACATCAAACACACAAACAACACAAGAATATTATAGCGGTTCCCCAACTTGGTACATTCACTCTTCAACCACCCTAGTAGGAATCCACTACAGGTTTTGATCAGGTGACTGCCACCACAATATCTATTAATAGGGAGATATTAAAAACCTTTGAGCTTTTGATCAGGTGCCCAAAAACCAAACTCAAGTCTTTTGGAAGGTGACTTGTGAACCAGGTTAACTTTTGAAGGGAGTTAAAACCCTAAACAATGGGGTGGGAAGGAAAGTGATGTTAGTCTTCTCTTTTCTCAAAAACACTTTTAGAAGACTTTGTGTGGATTTCAGATCTTGTCAAAGCTCCCCCTGAGATGTAGAGTTGTTTAGGATTGAGAAGTTTTGTTCATGAGTGTGTAGGTCTTCAGCTTGTGTAAGGCAAATCCAAGAACTTTAGACAGATGGATCTATATTATCTCAGCAAATTTCTGGAAGGAGAAGATGAAGAAGACTCTTGATCAGGTTGTGTTGTTCTTCTTCTATCTTTGTGAGAGCAAAGTGAGAGATGAAGATTGAAAGCTACTGGGAAGTTTCTGCTCTTGCTAAGAATATATCTCTGCAATTTTTTTGCTCTGAAAGAATTATGTTCCTGTTCTCAGAATGTGTTCCTTTTCAAAAATTATTCTGTTTATATTCTCTTTGACAACCAATCTTCCTTCGAAATTTGAATAACTGTAATTAATGCCTTGCTGGAAAACTGGGAAGGAAAACGGCTAGCATATCTGTCATTATTCGTTTCCCTAACTGTCATGAGAAATATGTCAAATAAATCCTCTGATGAATACCATAATCAATGCTGCCAGGAACAACTATATCCATAGGGAATATAAGCATTGATTACTCAGGGAATTTATGACTTAAAATAACAATAAAGAGGGAACCGATAAGAAAAGAACAAAGAACAGATAGCTTACAGAATTCGTCGATCAGAGAACAGATTTCATCAACCTGCACTCAGAGAATGTTGACCTGAGAAATCCTATTCGTTGACCAAAGCTCTGCGAAGCAAACACTGAATATAAACAACTGATTATGCACTCCAAGAACGTCGACCTGAGAATCTATTCTACACTCAAAGATCGTCGACCACAGAACTTGAACAAATAGAATTAGTCAAGCTGAGAACCTATCTGAGAGAAAATGTTGACCACAAAATATATCATTCTGATGAATATCGTCGACCTGAGCTATAAGTTCGTCAAGATGAGTTCGACGAATGTCGAACTAATTTCCAGACAACTGAAAATCTTCTAAGTCTTGAATCTGAATTCCATATCAGGCAGGTCCATGATTTTGACACTTGGGAGACAGGCCTAAAACTTAGAAAGAAAACTAGTGACCCTAACTATATAACATTGGTCAGCATAACCTAAGAAGTGAACCAAGCCCAAATCAAAACAGGGGTTCCAATAATCTCCCCCTATTTGGGTGAGGTTACTTCAAAATAAATAGAAACAAAAGTATAGCAGAAAATATAGAGCTGATAAAATGAAAAAGCTATCACCAAAAGATTAAAGCTATGGTGCAGATATTGTTCAAAAATGAAAACAGACAGAAGAAAATAAATATATTAATAGTCTTTGGGAGGGGCAGAAGATTTTGCAAAAATGATTATCCTGTTAGGATCAATTGCTTCTCTGACTGTCATTTTCATGTCTGTATCACCAAGAGTCTTTTGAGCAACTGCCCATGGAACAACAGCTTCAGAATGGTGGTGCATGTATTCATCAAAATGTAAATGCTTTCCCACCTGATATTTATCAAGCTCTTTCTTCCTGTAGGAAGACATAGTAGAGAATTGGGAAGTATCCTTACCTTCCTCTCCTGCTTTCCTGATGTGAGATAGAGCAACCAGCTCTTTAAGCCAGGCCATATTTTTATTAGGATCCATTTCAGGATCATAGGCTAAAATAGGAGGGCCTTCAGGACTATTGTCTCTTTTAGGAGATGAAGAGATTCTGGAAGGGCTTGGATGCTTGGCGGGAGGAGGAGCATGGCATCTGGAAGAGTGATCATGCTGCAGTTGGGGATATCTACTTCCAGAAGATTCATGGGGTCTATCTTGCCTCTGATAGGTTTTAGTAACTGATGAGGGTCTCTAGCAAAGATTTCCAGTTGCACTAGCAGCTAGAGGAGGAGGAGGAGGAGGATCTTTCCTAAATTTCTTCACTAGAGAGGATCCAGACTTCTTCTTCTTCAGTGCTTTAGCTTGGTTTCTAGACAGCTTCATCCACTGAGGAGTTTTTGGAGTGAGAGGAATATTGTGCATAATGTAATAAGGAACAAAATTATCAGGACTGGGCTTGGGAGCAGCCTTTTCTTGAGCTTTCCTCTTCTTTATTTGGATCTTTTGGCATTTTCAAATTCAGAATCATCAACTTTGTTAACTTCAGAAGAACTCTGTGGATTATCATATAAAGCATATATTTCTTTTATTGTTTCCTGTGAAATTTGCTTGTCTGCTTGAGGAGGAGGTGGAGGGAGAACAGCTTGAGGAGGGAGAACAATCTCTGAAAGCATCTGTGAATCATCTGTGTCTTTATCAGTTAGAAGAAAATCATTTATCTAAGGATCTTTTTGCATTTGGTCAATTTCTAGTGCAATATCCTGTGCAATTAGATCATCTAGATTTGGAATAGGACTATCATCCATAACATAAGTTGGGCCAAAAGATTCCACAACTATGTTAGGAAAAAAACTTGCCTGAATGTCCTGAAGAGTTTCTATACTAACTAGAGCAGTATAGAAAATAATATTTGTGCAATACTTGAGAGAAACAAATAAAAGAATGTTTCTATATAAGAGATCAAAAGAATCTAGAACTTTCTTCAGTTCAATTTCTAGAGAAATGGAACAGACTTCAGAAAGAATATCCAAAGAAGTAACTAAATCAACTATCTCAGAATCAGTGTCCAAAAATTCTGTGAGATTTGCATCTGGTATCTCAGTATCAACAAACTCTATCTCTGATGATGTTGCTGCTGGAGCTACTTCTTTATGGTGTATCTCCCCGTGCCTGGGTTTATAAGCACTAGAGCCAGGCCCGTGACTGAAGAAGGAGGGACAGTGAAAGCAGAAATTTGAGCAGCAAGAGATGTAATAAAAGAAGCAAGAGGTTAAATAGCCTCTACTATGAGTTGTTGAAGGAGAGTTGTGATGGATTGAAGAATGGATGAAATAGAGGGTGAAACTATGTTCATAAATTCAGCAGGGGTTTGAATAGAGACAGATTGGTTGAGGGTGGATTATTATGGATGGAAGGATGTGGAGTTTGGCATTTGCTCATCTGGTGAAGCTGGGGTATGAATGGGTGATGATAGTATATTGAATAATGTTAAAGATGATAGATTGAGAAGTGGGATGTCATTAAGATGAGATGGATGAGGGGATAGAGGAGGAGTAGCATGCTCTAGTGTTGTAGCATGTACTGGAGATTAAACAGGTGAAGGTTGATGATGAGGAGATTGAAGTAGATGGTCTAGAGAAAGAGCTGGTGAGGAAATATGAATTGGAGAAATATGAGGTATAGGAGGATGTACGTGGGATGAGGAAGAAAGCTCGAGGGATGTGGAGGTATCTTGATTAAGAGGAGGTCGAGGGGGAATGGAAAAATCCTCAGTAGGGTGGGGAGTAGCTGGATCAGCCCTTGTCCCTCAGAAGGTCTAGAAGAGAAAGCCCTAGATGGCTTAGGGATGTTCCTCTCCCACCTACCAAACAAGGCATAGGTAAGTCTCTTGGAGGCATTTAAGAATATTGTCAGGGAGACCAGTAATTCAGCAGCCTTGGTCTGGAAAAAATTTCCCAAAATCCATCCAAAACACACTTCCTTCTTTATGGTGTTCTTCTTAATCAGTTCAAACATAATCTTGGCCCAGTTAATGGCCTTCTTATTTTCCACTGCACTCATAACAAGAAAATTTTTTCTAGTTATGTAATCGTGGGCGGTGTGCTTGCCCAGCAAGACCTTTTCTACAACATCTGTCAGAAACTTATAATCTGCAGATAGATGTTTCATAGACAATTTGTTAGGGTTTTCACTAGAATAACCCATTCGATTCAACATTTCATCAAACTCAGCAGAATCAATTTCTAAGTCCTATTCTCCATTAATTAAACAAAAAATTTCAGTTAAAACATCAGGGGTAAGTGAAACAGCATTACCCGAAATTGTTCCAATCAGCGTATCAACATCTAGAGCCGATAGAGTGAAAACCCATTCTCGGATCTTAGTCGCCGCAATCTTCATCCTTGTAGTCATTACATTATTTAACTTTAAATCTTCAAACAACTTCAGAATATCAAGGAAGATTTGATCTGAGAGTTGGAAAGACTCGAAGTCGATGTCAAAACCCATGTCGAATTTCATTGCTACTAGAGCGCTTGCTGAAATCGCCATGATCACCTATAATAGAGAAAGAGAGAGATCAAGTGCAAAGGAAATAGAAAGCACGGGATGGATTTCGTCTAAGACTTAGATTATAAGGTCCTTAGAAGATGAAAAGGCGATCTTCATCCAATGAAAAAGGAAGATCTTCCATCTGAGTTTGACGAAATATTTTAAAAGAAAATGAGTTCGTCGATCTCAGTCTGAAGAAGACGAATAAATCGTCGATCTCCGTTCGACAATCAATTCACTAAAGCAGGGATCGTCAATCTCCGTACGACAAAAACGGTTTCACTAAGAAGTGATAGTCAAACTCCGTTCGACACACTCTTCACGAGAAGTTCGCAGATCATTGATCTCCGTTCGACGAACTGTCAACAAATCGTCGACCGAAGCCATAAATTAAATTTTCCCATCTCCATTAATCAATCCTAACCGATTTAAGAAAAATAGGTGTTTATTCTCATCCAATGGCTTGGTGAAAATGTCTGCTCTCTATAAATTAGTGAAAATAAAGACAAGATTAATTTTCCTTTTGTCTACACAATCTCTAATGAAATGATGCCTTATATCTATATGCTTTTTCCTACTACGATGCACTGGATTATGTGCTATGGATATAACACTGGTACTATCACAGAATATAGTTGAAATATTTAGATTGAAACGATAATCCAGGAGTTGTTTTGTATCCATAAGATCTGTGAGCAGCAACTGCCAGCTGCCATGTATTCAGCCTCCGTAGTTGATGTGGACACAGATGTTTGCTTCTTGCAAAACCAGGACACAAGCCTATCACAAGGAACTGATATGTTCCTGATGTACTTTTCCTGTCCACTCTACATCCAGTTTAGTCAGCATTAGAAAATCAAGTAAGCTCAAATGATGACTTTGTTTCATACCAGAGTCCTAGATTAGGACAAACCTTTGTATATCTCAAAATCCTTTTAAAGAAAATAAGATGAGATTCCTTAGGATTCACTTGGAACCTATCACAAAGACATGTAGCAAACATGATGTCTGGTCTACTTGCTGTAAGATAAAGTAGGGATCCAACAATAGCCATATACTTGGTCTGATCAACTGGTTTTCCATGTTCATCAGAGTCAATCACAACATTGGTAGCCATGGGATTTTTTATAGAGGAGGCATCAACAATCCCATATTTCTTAATAAGCTCATTTGCATATTTAGATTGGGATATGAATATTCCTTCAGGGGATTGCTTCACTTGTAGACCAAGGAAGTATGATAGCTCTCCCATGCTACTTATCTCAAACTTGGAATGCATTAGATCAGAGAATCTCTTGCATATTTGTGGATCTGTAGAGCCAAAAATGATGTCATCTACATATATTTGTACTACTAAAATTTTATCATGATGCATCTTAGAAAAAAGGGTCCTATCTAACATGCCTCTAGAGAACTTGTGTTCTAAAAGGAAGCGAGCTAAGGTTTCATGCCAAGCTCTTGGAGCTTGATTTAGACCATAGAGAGCTTTATGCAATTTAAAAATATATAAGGTATGAGTTGAAAAGATAAAACCCGAGGGTTGTTCAACATATACCTCTTCCTTTAGTTCTCCATTCAAGAAAGCACTCTTGACATCCATCTGGTAGTCTTTAAATTTCTTATAAGCAGCATAAGCAAGAAAAATCTTGATTGCTTCTAGCCTTGCAAAAGGAGCAAAGGTTTGATCATAGTCAATGCCTTTCTCTTGCCTATAGCCTTGAGCAACAAGCCTAGCCTTATTTCTCACAATCACACCTTGGGTATCAAGTTTGTTGCCGAATACCCACTTGGTTCCAATTATTGGATAGCCTTTGGGCCTTGGAACCAAGTCCCAAAATCTGCATCTCTAAAATTGATTGAGCTCCTCTTGCATTGCAATCATCTAGTGCAGATCTTGCTCTACATCATTTATGGATTGAGGCTCAACTTGAGAGAGGAAACAGACATGCATCACATCTTGGTTGAGTTGATGCCTTGTCTGTACACCTACTGACATGTCCCCAATCACTTGAGATCTAGGGTGATCCCTTAGTGTTAAAAGGCCAGTGGGTGGAGTTAGTTCAAAAATAGCATTTGGAATTAATTCCTCTTGTGGAATAATGTCTATTGTTGGATGAGGTTCATCAACTTCGAAAATTTCTTCTTCACTGTCTTCATCACCTTATGGAGGAGGGTGTGATATGAACTTATGTGTAAGTTTTAACTCACCCAATTTCTCACACAAGTGAGATACCTGTAATAAATTTGAGGTAGAAGCATCCTTCTCCTTGTAATACATGTTAGCTTCATCAAATGAAATATGTACAAATTCTTCCATTTTAAAGATGATTTATTGAATACCCTATAAGCCTTTCTGACTTGGGAATATCCAAGAAAAATTCCCTCCGTAGCTTTAACTTCAAATTTTCTAATGTGTTTCTTATTATTGTTATGAATGAAACATCTACACCCAAAGATTATAAAGTAATCAATTTTAGGTTTCTTCCATTTGAGTAATTCATAGGGGAACTTACCCTTAAGTTTTTGTATCAAACTCTTATTCAGCACATAGTTTGCTGCGCTCACAGCCTCTGCCCAAAAGGATAGGGGCATGTGTGCATCTGTAAACAATGTTCCTGCAGATTCAATGAGGGTTCTGTTTTTCCTTTCTACTACCCCATTTTGTTGAGGAGTTCTAGGAGTAGAGAAACAATGCCTGATACCTTCCTCCTCACAGAATATTTGCATTGGAAGAGATTCAAACTCAGTACCATGATCACTTCTGATCAATTCAACTGGAGTAGAATACTCAATCCTTATGCTCTTAAGAAAGTCTATAAGGGCTTTAAAGTTATCATACTTATTTCTCAAGAAGAACACCCAAGAGAATCTAGAAAAATCATCTACAATAACTAGAGTGTAAGACTTCCCTCCTAAGGTTTGTATAGCTATGTGTCCAAAACGATCCATATGTATCAAGTACAGAATCATAGGTGAGTCACACTTATTAATTGACTTAAAGCTATTTTTAGTTTGCTTGCCTTCTTGACAAGCCTTGTATAGGCTTTCCTTCTTGTAGGGGCCTGAAGGCAATCCTCTGACAAAGTTGTCCCTAGAAAGCTTAGAGATGTTTTTAAGGATAACATGACCTAGTATCTTATGCCAAAGAATATTGTTATTACTAACTTTATTAAATTAACATAGTTCTGTTCTAGCAGAGTTAAAGTTTACTAGGTATATATTCCATTATCTACATCTTGTTAAAACAGTTTTGTTATTTGAAGAAATAATACATTTGGAATTAGTAAAGCAAACCTGATAACCTACATAACATAAATAACTTATGGATATTAGGTTTTGTTTGAGACAATTTACATATGCCACTTTTTTGAAAGTGATAGCTCCACTGTTGAAGTCTCCATAGCCTTCAGTTTGTCCAAACTTGGAATCTCCAAAGATCACTCTTGGACCCAACTTTGCCTTGAAATTGTTTAAGTTATCCTTGCATCCATTCATGTGCTTTGAGCACCCACTATCCAGATACTGCATATTATGAGTGATAGGATAGTTCTTCACCTACAAGGAAACAATTAGATGTTCATGACCCAGGTCACCTTGGGTCCTTGTATCTTTTCATAAGAAAAATTGGAAATGTAAGAATATTATGGTTGGATTTTATAACCTAAGGGGTGAAATTTCCTGGGATGAATTATCCATTTGGTGAATGGGTTAATATTTTCCCTAGGTTGGTTAAGGTTATTATTAGACTTTTTGTTAGAGTTGAAGTTTTTGTAAGATTGATCTGGGATTGACGAATTCTTGTAAGTTTGTCGACCTAAGGTCGACGAATTGGGATAAGATCTTCGATCTCTGCTCAAAGAATTAAGATATTCATTCTCAGGGCACCAATATCGTCGATCTCTGGTCGACGAACCAGACTAGTTTCGTCGATCGTGGATCCAAGAATAACTATTATTATAGTTGGCGTTCGGAGTTCGTCGTTTTGAGGTCGATGAACTGTACACATTTCGTCGATATGAGTTCGATGAAATATGTTGAACATTGTTGTAGTTATTTTTCTTCTTGTTCTTAGATGTCTGTTTAAGTTCCATTTGTTTTAAAAGTTCATTTACTTTGTCTACTTGTTCAGTATTCTTCTTACCCTTATCTGAAATGAAATTTACAGGTTTAGATAAGTTATTTTTCTTAATTATAGGTGGTTCACTAGATGATGCACCTAGTCTTAGTTTATAGTTATTTGCTCTAGCATTTAGATTATTAGTTAAGTCTAACAGTTATAAGCTTCTACCATTAAGAGATTCTTCTAATTTCTTGGCTTTGCTTAATTCAGTTCATAATAATACAATTTGTTCATTTGTTGAGTTAAGTTAATCTGTTAGTTTACTATTTTCAGCAATGTACTAATCTTGTTCAGTTAATCTTTCTCTGAGAAGTTTGATTTCCTTCTCAGAGCCTATTAGATCTAAGCACAGATTTTTAAATTCAATTTTAAATTCTTCTGAATTAAAATCATAGGAAGCTATTACCTGGTCCTCTATTGATAGAGCTTCTTCATCTTTATAAGCTTCAACCTCTAACTGACTGCTGGAATCATCTATTGCCATTAGGCAAACTTCCTTTGCCTTCTCTTCTTCTTCAACAACACTAGAGCTGGAGGATGATGACTCTTCCTCAGTATCACTCCAGGTTTCTGCAACAAACCCTTTCTCCTTCCTCTTGTGTTTGTTGGAGGAGGGCTAGCTATGATGTGTTCTTCTGGAATCCTTTTCTCTTCTTTTGTCCTTCTTCTGAGTTTCTGGACATTCTGAGATGATGTGTCAAGGATTCCTTCATCCAAAACAAATAATTTCCTTAGATGGAGTCTTGTCATACCTTGCTTATCATCTATCCTTGATGACTTTCTTCTGAAGTCCTTCTTTGCCATCTTGAAGAATATATTTGTAAAGAGGCTCATCATCTCTTCATTGACTGGAGTCCCTTCAGACACTTTAGCAGCCCTGAATGTAATGTTGTGTTTCTTCCTGATAGGTGTTAGAGTCTTCTGTTCAGCTGATGCTTCTCTGGTCTTCATTAATTGCTCATAGGATTTGAGCATTCCAAAAATTGATTTAGTAGAGATTTCTATCATGCTTCTGAATCTCTTATTGGACAGATTCTTGAACCCCATGTGCTAGGGAAGCACATAAGGATTTTATCATTTACTTCTGTCAGAGTGATGTCCTTGTCTAAGGTCTTTATCTCATTGCTGATTGAGCTAAGCTTTTTTACATATCACTCGCTGACTCAGCTTCATCCTTCTTGAAGTTCTCATATTGTGAGATGAGATTGGATCTCCTATCCTTTCTCTCATCAGCAGATCCAGCCACCATATGATTTAGAGAATCCCAGATAGCTTTGGCTGAAGTGAACTCAGCCACTTTTTGAAATATATCATCTGACATAGTCTGAGCTATGATGTTCATGGCTTTGGCATCTGCAATCATAGCTTTCCTTTGTGCATCTGTCCAATCTAGAGGTGGAATAACACTCAGATTTGTTAAAGTAGATGGAGTGGAAGCCACTGGATTTGGTGGTCTTGTCAAAATTGAATTGAATATGTCTTCATCAATATAGTTCATATTGAGTTTTATTCTTGTCTTCCCCATGAGCAACTTGGTTAAGTTGCAAACTGGAGGCGTGATGCTAGCACAATCCTTGTTCTGTGCCATAATATAAAATATGAAAGGAACAAGATTTAATCAGAGATTATCTTAGGATCTTGGTTAGTCCAGGTGTTAGCTTGTTTAAGTAAAAATTACTGACCTCCCTCTGATACCAAATGAAAGAAAAGGGAGAGTAAGTTCTGATTAACTCTAGAGGGTGGGCGGGGGGGGGGGGTGAATAGAGTTTAATAAAAATTCCTTTGCAACTTTTTACAAATATAAAGTTAAGAGATAAAATAGGTGATATAGTAATAGCTAAGGGATGTTAACAGGAACAAAGAAAAGCTACTGAAATATACCACAACACAAGACAAAATGAAAATAGCAAACACACAGACAACACAAGAATATTATAGTGGTTCCCCAACTGGGTGCATACACTCTTCTACCACCCTGGTAGGAATCCACTACAAGTTTTGATCAGGTGACTGCCACCACAATATCTATTTATAGGGAGATATTAAAACCCTTTGAGCTTTTGATCAGGTGCCCAAAAACAAAACTCAAGTCTTTTGGAAGGTGACTTGTGAACAAGGTTAACTTTTGAAGGGAGTTAAAACCCTGTACAGTGGGGTGGGAAGGAAAGTGATGTTAGCCTTCTCTTTTCTTCAAAACACTTTGAGAAGACTTTGTGTGGATTTTAGATCTTGTCAAATCTCCCGCTGAGATGTAGAGTTTTTCAAGATTGAGAAGCTTTATTAAGGAGTGTGTAGGTCTTTAGCTTGTGTAAGGCAGATCCAGGAACTTTAGACATATGTATCTATATTGTCTCAACAAATTCCTGGAAGGAGAAGATGAAGAAGACTCTTGATCAGGTTGTGTTGTTCTTCTTTTATCTTCTTGAGAGAAAAGTGAGAGATGAAGATTGAGCGCTGATGGGAAGTTTCTTCTCTTGCTAAGAATATCTCTCTGCAATTTTTCTACTCTGAAAGAATTGTGTTCCTGTTCTCAGTCTTTGTGCGGTTTCAGAAATTATTCTGTCTATATTCTCTTTGACAACCAATCTTTCTTTGAAATTTGAATAACTGTAATTAATCCCTTGCTGGAAAACTGGGAAGGAAAACAGATAGCATATCTGTCATTATTCGATTCCCTGACTTTCCCGAGAAATAGTCAAATAAATCCTATGATGAATACCAAAATCAATGCTGCCAGGAATGACTATATCCATAGGGAATATAAGCATTGATTACTCTAGAAATTTATGACTTAAAATAATAATAAAGAGGGAACAAATAAAGAAAGAACAAAGAACAGATAGCTTACAGAATTCGTCAACCAGAGAACAGATTTCGTCGACCTGCACTCATAGAACGTTTACCTGAGAAATCCTATTCATCTACGTAAGCTCTGCAAAGAAAACACTGAATATAAACAACTAATTTTGCGCTCGAAGAACATCGACCTGAGAATTTGTTCTACTCTCAAAAATCCTCGACCACAGAACTTGAACAAAAAGAATTTGTCGAGCTGAGAACCTGTCTGGGAGAAAACGTCGACCACAGAATATATCCTTCTGATGTATATTGTTGACCTGAGCTCTAAGTTCGTCGAGCTGAGTTCGACGAATGTCGAACTAATTTCCAGACAACTTAAAATCTTCTAAGTCTTGAATCTAAATTCCACATCAGGCAGGTCCATGAAGTTTGACACTTGGGGTACTGGCCTAAAACATAGAAAGAAAAACTAGAGACCCTTACTATACAACATTGGTCAGCACAACCTAAGAAGTGAACCTAGCCAAAAACAAAACAGGGGTTCCAAGACTATTCAAGCTTTCGGAACCCCCACGGTCAAGGATGTCACAACCTGTATTTTCTCAACATTTAAGTTATATCTTAGTAAGAGAAAATACACTCCGTGATGCTACGTCGTGCAAGGGATAACTACAGGCGCTCAAGAAAGGCTCCAAACACTATAGTTTATATGAAATCCATAAGTTATTAAGCAAAAACCAATTTAAGTTTAGATAGTTGTATCCCTCGGCACAGTGGATCAACTAGTCCACTATAAAATTATAGTTATACGCTGCAGAAAATACTTTGATTATGTGATTAACACCCTACATGAGTATAAACATCCCCAAAGGACAACTCATGGTATGCAAGACTCTAAGTTTAGTATAAGTATGAAAATAGTCTTTACATTAGCTAGAAGATAGTGATTTTGTTTTTAGAAGGATGACATGTATGAAACACTAGTAGTAATGCTTTTTATAAGTTAAAATATCTAACATGCAACCTAGCAGAAAACATTTCTAGAGATCAAGTAAAACAACCACAAAAATAGGCTAACTAGCAGCTTAGCCAAGTAATTAGCGTTTCAACGGAAAACCACGAGTTGGCATCAACAACCTGATAAGAACCCATTGGTGAGCATATATGTCTGTACTAATAAGAAAACAACAAAACTACCTCTCAATGGTGAGGAAGACCTCTACAACTCAGCTGTCCACTAGAAACAACAACCTAGCCGCTCAACCGGCTACTTCCCTGAACATGAGGCATTCACAAGAAAATAATACCTAAGTAAGAAAATAAATAAGTAGCAAAAAACTTGTTAGGAAACAAAAGGGGTAGTATGATACCAACCCAACAAAGAATAGCTTTCAAAACACAACAAACTATCTAGATGCCAATAAAGAAAGAGTTAACTAATAATATTCAAAGGTAAACAAATTTGAAACAAGTGCGAATGGATTCATGCTCCGAGAACATCTAAGAGAGTAATAAGATACAGTATAAGCCTAACCATAAGAGGAAGAAAATGAGACTAAACTCTCACCAACACGTGAATCAATAACACAAGTAAAACAACCGGGTCAAAGTCGGGACCAAACTGTCCAAACCGAACTAATAGACCCAAATGTCTCAAAACAGCACTGCAGTGGTAGCCATCTAGTCCAACACAACCCAACAGTCCAAAAATAGACCAAAACATACCCTGGTACAATAATTCCCGAAAACAAGCCAACCAAACCCAACCTTATATCAAACACCCATAAAACTCAAACTGGATTGATTCAACCGAAACATGATGGTTCAAACTTAGCAAAACTATACTATTAGAGGAAATACGTCGAATTGGATAAATTTCCCAGGTGCCAGAAAGGCATCAAGTACAATCAACATTACATCGAGTGTAATCAACACACTCGACGCCGACCAGACTACTCAGCAAAACTAGCTTCACTCAATGTCGCGTTGAGTGTATAACACTCACTCAATGCTTTCACACTTAAGTGGAAATTTACAGGATGGAGTTGAGTGTATTCAGTTCATTCAACGCCGCGTTGAGTTCACTCAACACTTTTAACATAAGACTGAACTTTCACTGGATGGCGTTAAGTATATTCAACTCACTCAACACCGCAATGAGTGCACTCAATGCACTCAACGCTTTTACTTAAGACTAAACTTTCACTGGATGGCGTTGAGTGTATTCAGCTCACTCAATGCCGAGTTGAGTGCACTCAACACACTCAACGCTTTTAACTTAGATTCCAAGATTTTCCTGATGGTGTTGAGTTTATTCAGCACACTCAATGCCGCATTGAGTGTATGCAGTACACTCAACGCCTATTGACTTACCGTCAAATTCTGATGGCGATGAGTGTATTCAGCACACTCAATGCTGCATTGAGTGTATGCAACACACTCAACGCTGCGTTGAGTGCACTCATTGCACTCAATGCTTTTACACTTAGCGTCGCATACCTCTCAGCAAGGTGTTGAGTGCATTCAATACACTCAACGCCGCATTGAGTGCACTCAACGCACTCAACTCTTTTAGACTTGGGCTAAAAACAAAACTTTAGTGCTAAGGCTATACTTAACGCCTAACCTGCCCAACGAAATTACGTAATTCTAAGCCTTAAATTCGACGAATTATCCTAATATCATCAAGGATTAATTTCTGACTTAGCCTAATCAGCCATATAAGATACATTTGACTTAAGCGAAATGCCAAACTCGATAATATTTCCCTAACCAGACTAATCCCACATTAAACGAAATTTTCTCGACTATCTTCTACTGTTCAGTAGTTCATGATGGCCATACTCTACCCAAATCCCCACTTTTGTACAGGAAAGGATACAGACTTCTACTTCCCCTAATTTACACAAACAATAGATTATTTTATCTAGAAGGAGGAGGGGGCATGAGGGACAATGCTTAACAGTAAAAATGACAAGAATCAGATTTCCTTCCTCTTCTTCTTCCCGATTATGATGACGATCTCGTCCATGACTAATACTTAAATAATAAATATTTTGACAGATCTAGGACTAGATTAACAATCAGTTCGACCCTCGAAAAATTTGCCTAGACTAACAATTTTTCAGACGGATGGCCCTTGACCGAAAATTATATGGCCAAACCCTATGCTATCTCAATTTCTGTACAGGGAGAAAATCAAAATAAAAGGAATAGAGAACAAGCAAGCGGAAAACTACCACTTGCCTTATACCTTGCCGAACTTAGCAATACCAGCACTCCTCCTCACTGATTTTGCCGAAAACCACCTAAGCAACAATTCCTGAAACTTCTTAGGATGAAAGAGGGTTAAAACGAAATCCCTTACACCAAAAAATTCACGAAAGGGAAATACTTACTGTAGAAACGTAGATCTAGGTGAGATCTACCTGGATCTACTCTCCAAAGATGATTTCGAGCTCAAACACCCCAGAAATCGTTGGCCAAAGGCTTAGAAGAGACCGCCGCTCTCACTCATCCCGTAACAGCCGACGTTTTCAAGAAGGAGACGATGAATAGGGTTTGTCTATTAACAAGGCTATTTATACTGAGAAATATAAGTATTACAATATTAGTTTATTATTAAATAATGGTCCAAACGGCCCAAAATTTGCCCCAACATCGATTTCTACGAAAATAACACCGTAGCTAAATACCGACGCTACGTACCCAACGATGCAGTTGAAATTAAGATTCGGTGAACCAAACTTGGGCAAACACCTCCCGAAGCCAAAACACTAGCATTCCTAAAGTGGCCCCACCGAGTCACAAAAACAGACCCTGCTCGCTAGTGAATCTTGCAAACAGGCTAAACCCAGCTATACACAGAAATACCTAAAAGATAAAACCACGCTATAACAACGAAATATGCCGAAAACACGTCAACGTAACGCCTTGACATCATAAACACGGATGACAACGAATTAAACCAAATATCAAAAAATCGGGGGCGTTACAGCCACTCCCCCTAAAAGAAAGTTTCGTTCTGAAACTTTACGCACAAAACCACTATTTCAAAAGAAAAAGAAATAACCAAGGGTTATTGAAAAGATTACATAACAATCAACTAGGAGAATAGATGAGGATTAACCTCCCTTATAGTTGACTCCAACTCTTAAGTGGCTCTTTCCACGTCTTTGTTTCGCCACAAAACTTTAACCATTGGTATGGATTTCCTCTACAACACTCGATCTTGAGTATCAAGAATGCGAACATGCATCTCAACATAGGAAAGGTTAAGATCCAACTGGGGCACAACATCAAGAATCTGTCGATCGCTTAGCACACATTTCCGCAACTGGCTCACGTGAAATACGTCGTGCACACAAGGAAAATTTGCGGGCAAATCCATCCTATAATCTGATACACCAATACGCTCAACAACCTTTAAAGGTCCCATATACCTCGGGTCTAACTTATGATCCTTTCCAAATCTCTTAATGCCAGACATTGGGGAAACATTCAGAAAAACCAAGTCCCCAAATGAAAACTCTAAATTAGTCCTCCGATGAATAACATTCTTCTTATAACGCTCCTAAGCTATACAAAGCTTTTACTTGATATGCTTAATAGAAATATCCATTTCTCCTAACACTTCAGGACCCAGCAATGGTCTTTCACCAACCTCAGCCAAAAACAAGGGAGTTCTACATCACCACCCCCCTTACAAGGCCTCAAACGGGGCCATCTGCAAACTTTCTTGATAGCTATTATTATAAGCAAACTCCATCAATCTGAGTCGCTCATCCCACGCTCCTCCATGGTCCAAAATATAACATCTGATCATGTCCTCCATGATTTGATTCACTCTCTCCTTTGGACCATTAGTCTGCCAATGATAAGCGGTGGAGTACCTCAGATTGCTACCCAACCGTTCTTATAAGCTTTTCCAAAAGCAAGACGTAATCCTAAAGTCTCGATCTGATACAATGGTTACTGGTACTCCATGCAATCTGATGACTTCATTTAAATAAAATTCAGCTATCTTCTTCATGGAGTAGCCAATCATAAACGATATAAAGTGAGCACACTTCGTCAGTCGATCTACTATCACCCAAACAGAATCATGACCTCGGGGAGATCTCGGTAAGCCCATAATGAAGTACATAGAAATACTCTCCCACTTCTATCTTGGAATATCCAAAGGCATCAACTTTCCACCAGGCCTTTTATGATTGTCCTTATCACGCTTGCATGTAAAACATTCAGACACAAATCTAGCTATATCACCCTTCATTCCAAACCACCAGACAATCTGCTTTTGGTCTTGATACATCTTTATAAAACCTAGGTGGTAGGAAACACTACAACCGTGTGCCCCACTACACAACTTAAATCGAATGTCCTCAACAACAGGGATACAAAATCTATCGTGGTACTTCAAGGTACCCGCATCATCGATCATAAAATTTGGTAACTCCCCTTTCTCAGTTCTAAGGCTAAGGTGCAGCATGTCCGGATCATCCTTCTGATGTAGCCTCGTAAGTGTAATCCAAGAAGGCTCTGCTATAACCAAACTACTTGACGAGTCACAACCTCCAATAGAAATATCCATTAAGAGAAAATCCTCTACCAGCGAATCCACAAAAAAATTAAAAATCTTATCTATCTTCCTACTCAAGGCATCGACTACCACATTAGCTTTGCTCGGATTGTATTGGATCTCAACATCATAATCTACAACATACTCTAACCATCTTCGCTGATGCAAATTTAACTCCCTTTGAGTTAAAATGTACTTCAAGCTCTTATGATCGGTGTAAAGCTTACACAGCGCACCATACAATAGATGCCTCCAAAATTTTAGTGCATAAATTACAGCTGCGAACTCCAAATCATGTGTACGGTAATTCTTTTCATGAATCTTTAACTTTCTCGACCCATATGCAATTACCTTTCCTTCTTGCATCAACACACAACCAAGTTCAACGTGCGATGCATCAACATATACGACCTTTTCTTATTCCTTCCGTAGGGAGGGTCAACCCCGGAGCAGTGCACAATCTCCACTTCAATTCAAGAAATGCTTTCTAACACTTATCCAAAATGAAAGCTGCATTCTTCTGCGTCAGTTTAGTCAGTGGCGAAGACAACGTAGAGAAACCATCTACAAACCTTCCAAAACAGCCAGCCAAACCTAGCAAGCTACTTATCTCCTTGGGAGTGGCATGCCTATTCCAATCCATAACAGCAGATATCTTCTCAGGGTCAACTGAAATCCCATCTTTATTAACCACATGACTCAAGAAAGAAACTTGAGGCAACCAAAACTCACACTTGCTCAGCTTGGCAAACCATTTATGCTCTGTTAAAGCAGACAAAACAAAATGCAAATGTTGGGCATGCTCCACAGCATTGCGAGAATACACCAAAATGTCATCTATCAACACGACCAAAAAACTGTCCAGGAAATCCTTGAACACTCTGTTCATCATATCCATAAAGGCAGAGGGTGCATTGGTCAAATCAAAAGACATCACCCAGAACTCAAAATGTTTGTTTTGGGAATGAAAAGCAGTCCGTGGAATATCCATCTCACGAATTCTTAACTGGTGGTAGCCTGAACGATGATCAATCTTTAAATTACAGAGCTGCCACACAACTAATCAAATAAATCATCAATCCTCGGTAAAGGATATCTGTTAATGATGGTGACCTTGTTCAATTCTCTATATCCAATGCAAAGCCACATTGATCCATCCTTTTTCTTTATAAACAGCACTGGAGCACCGCAAGGTGAAGAACTCGGCATAATAAATCCTTTTTGCAACAAATTATCCAGCTGGGTACGAAACTCCTCCAGCTTATGAGGGGCCATACAGTATGGTGCCTTAGCAATAGGACGGGTACCCGACTATAAATATATCACAAACCCTACTTCTCTCTTAGGTTGAAGACTAGGAAGATTACCAGGAAATACATCAGGAAACTCACGCACCACAGGGATCTCCTCCAAATGCTGCAAAACAACCTTGGTTTCCAAAACTGAAACCAAACAAGAAAAATAGTCAGAATCTAAAAGCTTCCGAGCACATACCGTAGAAATAATCGAAGAAACCTGGCGCGGATAGCCATAAACACTCCTGGGTTGTTCGTTGTGCAGCTTGAAGTCCAAGCGCTTAACCTTGTATTGGATAACAACATCATATCTGGACTACCTTTGCATGCCCAAGATCACATCAAATTCTTCCAGGTCATTCACCTTCAAATCAGCCACTGCTAGAAAATCATCTAACAGAATCCGACAACTCTGAATACCTTTGTCCGATACCATAGAATCACTAGAAGGAAACTTGACACTAAACACGTCGCCAATAAGATCGAGGGTGAAACGATGTTGCTCCACAAAAGGTATAGCCACGAATGAGTGGGTAGCGCCAAAATCGAAAAGAATACGCGCCCAACGGTTCTTTACCTTAAACTTTATTATAAAAATGCATACACAACTAAGGGAATGAACTTCGAAACTATAGCTACAAGCTAAAAAGCTAAAAATAGATTTGGATCTAACCTGAGATTACTTGAGTAGATGTCTGCGCTTCCTCTAAAGATACCACGTTCAGCTTTCCCATTCCTTTGTCCAAGAGTTGTGGCTATGGCAAAGCCCGAAGCAGAACTGGCTACTTCACAGGCTGAGAATGTGGTCACTTTGACTTGAAATGACCATTCATTATGCACTAAAAGTAGACTCTATTCTTATCCCAAAATTGGGAAGCATCGCGCCCACGAAGTATAAACCAAATCTCCCGTAGCAGAACCCTAGATCACATGAACTTACTCCTACTGTAGAGCTCCTATTCTCTTGAAACACTTCTCGAACAGGTGGCTTGACCGACCACAGAAATTGCATGTCTCTTTGCTTCTTTTCCTAGTTGTAGAGCCAGATTCCTTTGAGTTTATCCCCTCATCAGATTTTCTCTTAACTTTTCTTAACAACTAACCTCGGTTCTTAGCATTGAAGATCGCTTGACCTTCAGAGCAGCTTCTACTGCTTTAGCATAGGTTTTTGATCCATAAGCATTTGCTGGCTATTGGATTTCACACCATAGACCACCCAAAAAATGTTTAACTCTACACGCCTCAGAAACAATTTAATCTGGGGCGAACTTGCTCAGCATGCTAAACTCCACCTCATACCAACTCACCTTGAGCTGCCTCTACTTCGAGTGTAGGAAATCATTCAACAAATGGTCTCGCTCGACCGACGACAAAAACATCTTCAGCAAAAGCTCATTGAAGACTTCCCATGAACATCAATCATTCAAGTTCTCCTTTTCCCTCAGCCACCAACTCTTTGTAATTCCCTTGAGCTGATATGGAGCGACCAACACTCTCTGGTCGAACGAAACTACCGAGTACATAAACATCTACTCGATGGCAATATTCCAGTCATCCAAAGCCATAAAGTCTGCCCTACCATCATAGGTAGGGGGTCCTAATCACTGGACATGCGAGATGAAATTCATCTCTTATGGCAGTATAACTTGGGGCACTAGATTTGTAGGAGGAACTCGAACACCTTGACCCACAACAGGGTCCTGAAATCTAAGTGGTTGTCCTATAGCGATAGTCAACAATGCTTTAATCTACGATTGCACCTCCAACATTTGCCTAGACAAAGCTTCGTTACTCTATCGCAATCCTTCTAATACGGCCACATTATGAGCACCAGACGACTCGTCCTCTAACTAGGGAGTCGACCTCATCGTAGGTCGTCTTGACATTCTAATAACATAATAAATAACTAATCAAAACCTAGCTTAACTGCTAGAACCAAACAACCTAGTATAGACAAAACATACATAAGTACTTGCTCTTGCTGCTAACTTGATATGGGAATTTTATAAATGATGAAATGCTTAAACCTAGGATGATATACCATTATCCTATAAACTCATGTGCATAGACCATGAATGCTTGAATTTTATTTTCTTTTGTGTGTATATATATCATCATGTAAATCTTTAGCTTGGCACATGTGCTGATGCAATTTTATGTCATGCATGTTGTGCTATGCAATCTAAAAAGCCCTTAATCAATGTTATGAGTGGCGTACACATGAAATGTTATGCATCCCATACTACATAACATTACATGTAACGAAAAAATAAAACGTGCTAATGGGCACCCATGTGATGGTGGTTATGCATCCCAAACTACATAACCGTCACATGTTGCCATCTATGGGGGATCCATATATAAACACATATTATGCATCCCACACTACATAATATGCCATGTATACATCTTATCATGTTTATGAGTGTAGTGTTCGTGCTTCAGCCAAGATGTATTGATGACACATCGGTGTGTGTATGAAATGAGACTAAACAACTAAAACGAACTAATGATGGTTGCTCGACCAATTGTCTAATGCCCCATCCCTCTAATACCAACTATCACAACCTGCATTTTATCAACATTTAAGTTATATCAGAGTAAGAGAAAATAAGCGCCTTGATGTCATGTCGTGCAGGGGATAACTGCAGGCGCTCAGGTAATACTCAAAACTCTACAGTTTATATGTAATCCATAAGTTATTAAGCAAAAACCAGTTTATGTTTAGATAGTCCTATCCCTTGGCACAGTGGATCAAGTAGTCCACTAGAAAATTATAGTTATATGCTATGGAAAATACTTTAATTATATTGATTAACACCCTACATGAATATAAACATCCCCAAAGGACAACTCATGGTATGCAAGACTCTAGGTTTAGTATAAGTATGAAAATACTCTTTACGTTAGCTAGAAAATAGTGATTTTTGTTTTATATGGATGACATGTATGAAATACTAGTAGTAATGCTTTTTAAAAGTTAAAATATCTAACATGCAACCTAGCATAAAACATTCCCAAAGAACAAGTAAAACAACCACAAAAATAGGCAAACGGGAAGCTTAGCCAAGTAATTAGCATTTCCAAAAGAAAACCGCCAGTGGGCGTCAACAACCTGACACAAACCCACTGGTGAGCATATATGTCTGTACTAATAAGAAAACAACAAAACTACAATATAATCGTGAGGAAGACCTTTGTAACACAGCAGTCCACTAGCAATACCAACCTAGCCGCTCAGCCGGCTACTGCCCTGAACCTGAGACATTCACAAGAAAAGAATACCTCAGCAAGAAAATAAACAAGTGGCAAAAAATTTGTTAGTAAACAAAAGGGGCCGTAAGATTACCAACCCAACCCAGAATAGCTGTCAAATCACAACATACTAAATAAAAGCCAATAAAAAGAGTTAGCTTATAATATTCAAAGGTAAACAAATTTGCACCAAGTGCGAACAGAGTCATGCTCTGAGAACATCTGCGAGAGTAGGCAGATACAACTTAAGCTTAACTATAAGAGGAAGAAAATGAGACTAAACTCTCACCAACACGTGAATCATTAACACTAGTAGAACAACCGGGTCAGAGTCGAGACCAAACTGTCCAAACTGAACTAACAGACCCAAACATCTCAAAATGACACTGCGATAGTGGCCATTTGGTCCAACATAACCCAACAGTCCTAAAATAGACCAAAACATACCCTGGTGCAATAATTTATGAAAACAAGCCAACCAAACCCAACCTAATATCAAAACATCCATTGAACTAAATTTGGACGGATTCAACCGAAACACAACGGTTCAAACTTAGCAAAAATATGCTATTAGAGGAAATACGTCGAATTGGAGAAATTTCCATGCTTTACGGGAAAGGCATCGAGTACACTCAACGCCACATCGAGTTCAGTCAATGCACTCGATGCCGACCAGACTACTCTGCAAAACTAGCCTCACTCAATGTCGCATTGAGTGTATAACACTCACTTAATGCTTTCACTCTTAGGCAGAATTTTACAGGATGGCATTGAGTGTATTTAGCTCACTTAATGCCGCATTGAGTGCACTCAACGCACTTAATGCTTTTAACTTAAGACTGAAGTTTCATTGGATGGTATTGAGTGTGTTCATCTCACTCAACGCTGCGTTGAGTGCACTCAACGCACTCAACGCTTTTATCTTAAGACTGAACTTTCAATGGATTGTGTTGAGTGTATTCAGCTCACTCAACGTTGCGTTGAGTGCACTCAACGCACTCAACGCTTTTAACTTAGATTCCAAGATTTTCCTGATGGCGTTGAGTATATTCAGCACACTCAATGTCGCGTTGAGTGTATGTAGCACACTCAACGCCTTTTTACTTAGCGTCAAATTTTGATGGAGTTGAGTGTATCCAGCACACTCAAAGCCGTGTTGACTGTAAGCAGCACACTCGACGCTGCGTTGAGTGCACTCAACGCACTCAACACTTTTACACTTAGCATCGTGTTGAGTCCGATATTTATAGGGTTTTTAAGACTCATCTGGGCCAATTATCTCACTCGTGCACTGAATTTCAATCGGTAATTGGTTATATTTGCTTTGATTTGTCAATGACCACACTGTGCACCGCTTTGGCCCGAGGTTGTGCAATTGTGCATTCTGTTATGGGGGGTTAGCACATAGTGCTCCCCATGGCTCTTTCTGGTTGTTTTAGTTTTGTATTGGTGCTGGGAGTTTGTGCTCCAGTTTTTGTTTTTGCTATATATGTTGTGCATTTTTCCCAAGGAAGGTAATTCTTATTTATTGGAAAACGCACGGCCGTGCATTTCCTTAGCATATGTTTTTTGCCCGATCATGCATTTTGTTGAGCAGGAAAAGAGTCGAATGGAGCTTGAAGAATATCGTCTTGTTGAGCTCAACGATCTTTAATCACAGTTAACACACGGTTTCTTCGGAACCGTGCACGAAAGAAACACAATGTTTTCCTATAGCTGCTTTGATTTATTATGCTCTGTGGTTTATCATGTGATTTGCTCACGAATGGGCAGAAGTTCCCGTGTGTGACTAATCGTACGGTTCCACCTATTTGCCGGAAATTTTTTGCTTTCTATTTTTACCCGTGCGTTTTCCTTCACACACGTGCAGAAGAGACCGTGCGTGAGGAAACGCACGGGTTAACGCTTCTTCTCCCGCAAGCATGTTCTGAGATTTTATATCGCACGGTTAACGAACTGTCATGCGCTAAACCATTCGTGACCATTATTTCTGACTTTTCTATTTAATCCACAGGTCTCATTCGCCCAAGGGATCCATTCTGCCATTTTCGCTCCGTTGAGCAGTAAAATTGTCCAGCAGCCGTTTTTATTAACTCTTCCTTGGAGAGCTCGCCCGACCACCGTTCTTCCTCCAAAAGCTCTCAATAGCATCATCTTCGGCCGCCATCATCCTCTCCAACCTCAAAGCTCCGTTTCAAGCTCTTAGGTGCTGCATACGTGGAGTTCTTCGGTCAGGTTTAACCCGACGGTTATTCACGAAGAAGATGGGCTATTAGAAGGAAGTGACAGCCCTTCTCAACCCTGGACATCATCTATAGACCGAGCATGGACATGGCCTGATAACCCTTTACTCTGACCGCGAATCTCGGAAAGTCTTCGTGCATTTGGTTGTATCTCTCCCCCATCTCTTGTAGTAACTTTGCTCTTGATTGCTTGTTTGTTGGATTGATGAGTAAGAACTTGAATTACTTAATGATTTCAACATGTCTATGTGTTGAAATATTTTAGTTCTTGATTGTGTTGGTGCGCTTCCATCCTCTGAGTCTTGACGCGATAACGCTGTCCTAAAAATTTTTAGGAGCGTGCGTGGCGAAGAGGTGACTGCGACCCTCAATGGTTTGTCTATCCTCCTTATTAATCGTTTGTGTAATCCACCCAAGCGAAGCGGTGAAGGCGGCCTGCATTAGTTTTATTAGTGTTAAAATTAGGAAACCAAAAAATCCAAACCCCTTGTTACTTTGACACTTGCAATCCCTTTTTCAATAGCGAAGTCACACTCCCTACTTATACTCCTCCAGAGATCGATATCCGGGGATTCAACTCCTCAACTTTTTTACTTGACTACAATCGATACACTTGTCAAAAGTGTCACTAAGTTTTTGGCGCCGTTGCCGGGTAGTGCAACTGTTATGTGTATTTTTCGATTAGAAAAGTTGTTGCAAGCGTTTTTTGAATTGTGATCTTTTTGTTTTGTTTTGTGTGTTGTATGACAGATCTAAACCCCAAGAATATAGAGGAAGATCTTGGAGTAGATCTTGAAACCGCATGTGCGAGGCGACCTCGCCGGCATGCTGCATCTGCTGAAGGTAGAGAAAGAATGGAACAGTTAGGTCAAGGATGAAATGGCCTTGGTGAATGGGTTGCTGAGGACAAGGAGGTTGTCCAACCTTGCATTAAGACAATGCGAGACTTCACGACCACTACAACGAGAAGTGTTTACCCTGGCTTCGGCCTGTCCATCGTAAACAACCACTTCGAGATAAAGCCCTCCATCCTCAATATGATAAGAAATAACACGCAGTTTTTGGGCTTGCCAAGTGAGGATTCGCATCTCCATCTGGCAGAATTCTTGAGATTTGTGGCACCTTCCGCTATGCCGACATTACTGATGATGTGGTAAAGCTAAGGCTGTTCCCATTTTTGCTGAGGGATATGGCAAAAACCTGGCTCCACAATATTGCTCCCGAGACTACAACTACGTGGGAGGCTCTTTCTACGAAGTTCCTAGCTAAATTCCACCCGGTGGAAAAAATAGTGAATGCCCAAAGGGAGATAGCCACTTTACAGTAGCTGGACTAGGAAACTTTGTCTGAGGCATGGGAGAGATTTGCTTATTTGCAGCGTCGATGCCCCCAGTACGGCTGTGAGCCGTGGAATTTAGTGGAAATATTATATTTTGCTATTGAGCCCAATTATAGGGCTATGATCGACGCAGCGGCTGGATGCACTATCGTGAACCAGACTCCCGACGAGGCATTGTGGCTCCTTTGTGACACCACTTCTCATAGTACGTATGGGATTGTAGGAAGAAACGCACCTAGGGGTGTAAGAAATTTGTTCGAGGTGAATGCGGTGCAGCTGCAAGCTGAGGCGAGTCATCCTACGATGAAAGGAATGATGATGCTGACAAGATAGACCCCTCCTCCGGCGCAGGTGATGGCTATTTCGTTCCAGGGTTGTGGACCCGACCATCATACTGACGAATGCTTAGCTGGAGAAGCTTTTGCTGATCCCTTAAGTATATCTACTGACGAGAGTGTAAATTTTATAAATAACCAGAGCTGCACTGCTCCTTATAACAATACTTATAACCCAAATGCGAGAAATCATCTTAATTTCTCCTGGAACCAAAATGCTCTCGGTCAAAGGTGGTAGGGAGGCCAGCATCAGTTAGATGCTCAAGCCTCTGATAGCCAGCTGCGACCGCCGCAACTGAGTTATAATCAGAATGTGCGGGGGACGCGAAAGAGTGTGTTGGAAGAAATGATGGAGAAATTTGTGGAGATGGCCCAATCCAACATGGCCACTCAGACCGCCTCCATGAGAAACTTTGAAACACAGTTGGGGAAACTCGCCCAAGTGTTCTCCGAGCGTACTCATGGAGCCCTCCCGAGCGACACAGGAAAAATATCCTGGTGAGCAAGAGAAGAGTGTCGGGGAGGCGGATGAGTGCAATAAAAATGAAGTGGGCTTAAATTCTTAGATAAATGAGGTCGAGACGGTGGCCTTATGTGATTTCAAATTTTCTTGCAACATTCTTTCATTGCAAGATGTTGAGAAATTTAATTTGAATATTGAGTCGAATGTACGGAAATCCCTCGTGCTAGCCGACGGGTCTGTAGTGAAAACCGACGGTGAGATAAAGGAGGTGGAAGTGATATTTAACGGGGTTGTAGTGATCATGGATTTCCAGGTGTTGGGACCATTGGGGAATAATTCAAAATCCATCTTAGGGGTCCCCTTCCTAAAAGCTAGCGAAACGACGCTGCAGTTTAATGCGAGCAATATCACCTTGGCATCCATGGTTTCATTGCCTTTATCGTCATCCCTTCCCCCTATAATTAAAAATGAACCTGGAAAACTGTTGAATGTAAATGATGTGTTATCTGATGTTTTGCCTAGTATAGTTGAGATAGGTGTGCTACAGAAAGAGAAAGACAGGGCTATGAAAGTAGAAGAAATGCTGATGATAGCTGAAGAAGAGATGAAGACAGAATTGCTTGGAGTGAAACAAGATTCAGATCAGAAGAAACGTGAGCAGAGCACAGTTGTAGAGAGCGTGCATGAAACAGATTTAAAAACTTTTATTGAGCCGAATTAGTTGTGTAAAACTACTAAATAGGTTACTTGGGCTTATCTATCAGCCGCTGCGGATGAGGAAAGGATGCCTCAAGACAGAAAATCAAAAGTTACCTCTAATGTTGATGGGGGTGGTTGTTCCTCCATGGCGATCCCCATCCATAGATATAAAAAAAGAGAACTGAGAAAGCACAATGTGCTGGATTTTTCCCGCCGGCACGAGAAGGAAGAGGCTAGGGGCAGGGGAGATTCGTCTTCCCTGGGCCCTAATGCTTTCACTTCTTCCTCATCTCGCATGATTTGGGGGATCTATCACAAGTCAGCATTTAGCTGAGAAGTGAAGGATCTCCTTGGTCCTACTCTTTTCTTTTAGTTTAATTTTTTTTCTTAATGTTGTGTGTGCCTTTAGACTTTTTCATTGCGTAATGAACTTATGCTCTGAACATTATATAAAACAGTTAATACAGGTATTTGGTCCACCTTAAGGACTGTAAAGAAAAAGGGCTTATGGGAGACAACCCAATTTCGCTACTTTTAATTTGTTCAATTTTGTTGTTGTGATTATATGTTTATAGTATTTGTGCTTGGAGGTATTTTCTTCTGCAGGTGGAGTTTGTTTGGGCCGTGGATACTGAAAATAACGCCGATCATCTGGTATGCTCATTTGCTGAGCAAGGGGTAACCTCTCCCCTAACTTTTATTTCATTAACTTTAAAGCAAATGTTGTGTTAGGATGTTTAGATTAAGTCTGGTTGGGGAGAGTTATGTGGGTTACCTGTGCACTTGTATCACTATCACTTTCATACTAAAAGTATATTTTTTTTATTTTCTGTTTTCATGAAATCACGTTCGCATTGTGCACCTACACCCACATGAGCGTGATCTTAACAACACGCGCGGCTCGAGTCCAATGTATTTCTTTTGTGTAAACTTTAAAATAGCGGTGCTGGCTTAGGATTTTAGGATAAAGTAGTGTGAAACTCATGCAGTACTCCTAATCAAGTACTCATGGTCTATGTAGAAATAGTGTAGATTTAATTTTCTTTATGCTCGTAGATTTATACTTTTTCTATAGATGTAAATATTGTTTGTACTACTCAAAAATGTTGAATCTGGTGTAATCGAACGGTAGTGTAGGGATGTGTGTAGTCATCATTAGACTCATTTTGCTCGAGTCGGGAGGAAGGATCATCTTTCTCGGTGGCTAAGAACTTGCCCCAAGCTACTCTCGAAATAGTTGTGCATGGTTAGTCATGCGTTAGAGTGATGTAGGCCATCATTTTGGCCAGGTTGAACCTTTTACCCAGTCCTAACATAATCCTTATTAGCCTATGTTGTGCTTATCCCTCCTTTTGATTTAGCCCTACTCCGCGATCACCAAAGCCTAAAAGCCTTTCCCAGTAGCACACCCCTATATCGAACTATTAGTGGATTACTTCTTGCGTTTGGAATGTTGTTGTGGTGCCGTTATATGTTTATGAGTTGGAGTTTTTATGTAATATGTGCTGAATGTGGATTAAAAAAAATTGGAAGAAGAAAAGAAAAAAAATGTTGTTTGATATGGAATTAGAAAGTGAAAAAGAAAATTCCTTTTGTGATTTTATTTCTATGGCGGTAGGCGGTGCACACACCCTTATTATCAAGTTCAAGTTTGGTGGTGTGGTGCACCTGTAATTTTTTGCTGGCTGGAAGATAATCTTTCATATGAGCTCATTTAGGTTGTGCGTAGCCGTTGTTTTTACTCTTTTTTGCATCCTTACCTACGTATACACCGAATCCCCATTATTATCCTAAATTTCTATGGATTCAAGCTTCAGTCAATCTAGCGCCGTAGAGAGAGTGTTAACGGGAAATCGTATGGTCCCTGACATTGATGGATTTCTTTTGAGGTGATCATGAGCACCGGTATTTAGCAATTCTCATCGGAGTGGCTTGCCTACTTTCTTCCTATGTATGACCGAACGATTCTCCAGAATTCAAATTTTGAGTTGATAAAATATTTATTTATACCTGTCGAAAAGTATAAACCTCGTAGTATAATTAAAAAGTTTATCTATTATATTTTATATGCCCATGATGTATTTCATTTCAAAAAATACTTTATTTTGAAATTACTGAGCCAGCTAACTGTTTTCTAGTCCATGGAGTGATGATTTGCTCAGGATGAGCAAATATTTAGGTCTGGTGGTGTGATGAGCCTGATATTTATAGGGGTTTTCGGTCTCTTCTGGGCCTATTTTCTCACTCGTGCACTTCAATTCAACTGGTAATCGGTTATATTTGCTTCGATGGGTCAATGACCACACTGTGCACTGCTTTGGCCCGAGGGTGTGCAATTGCGCATTCTGTTATCGGGGGTTAGAACATGGTGCTCTCAAAGGCTCTTTCTGGTTGTTTTTGTTGTGTATTGGTGCTGGGAGCTTGTGCTCCAGTTTTCGTTTTTTCTGTGCAGGTGGTGCATTTTAACCAAGGCAGGAAATTCTAATTTATGGGAACACACACGGTCGTGTGTTTCCTTAGCGCATTCTTTTTCCCTATCGTGCATTTTGTTGAGCAGGAAAAGAGTCGAGTGAAGCTTGACGAATATCATCGTGTTGAGCTCGACGATCTTCACGCACGGTTAATGCACGGTTTATTTGAAACCGTGAGCAAATAAAATGCTCGGTTTTCCTGTAGCTGCTTTGATTTATTGTGATCTATGCTTAATCGTGCGATTTGCTCATGCACAGGCAGAAGTGCCCGTGCGCAAGTAAACCACACAATTCCACCTATTTGCTAGAAATTTCTGCTTTCTGTTGTTACCCGTGCGTTTTCCTTCACGCACGGGTCAATGCTTCTTCTCCCGCATACTTGTTCTGAGATTAATATCACACGGTTAATGCATGATCGTGCGCAAAACCATGTATGACTATTATTTCTGACTTTTCTATTTAAGCCGCGGGTCTTATTTGCCCAAGCGATCCATTCCGCCATTTCCGCTCCTTTGAGCGGGAAAATCATAGCAGCCGATTTTTCCTTTCCCCTCCTTGGAGAGCTCGCCCGACCACCGTTCTCCCTCCAAAATCTCTCAATAGCTTCATCTTCGACCGCAATCGTCTTCTCCAACCTCAAAGCTCTGTTTCAAGCTCTTAGGTGCTGCATACATGGAGTTCTCCGGTCAGGTTATACCCGATGGCTATTCATGAAGAAGACAGGCTAATAGAAGGAAGTGATATCCCTTCTTAACCCAGGACGTCATCTGTAGAACAAGTTTGGACAAGGCCCGACAACCCTTGACTCCGGCCACTAATCTCGAAAAGTCTTAATGAGTTTGGTTGTATCTTTCCCCCTTCTCTTGTAGTAACTTTTCTCTTGATTGCTTGGTTGTTGGATTGATAAGTAAGAACTTGAATCACTTAATGATTTCAGCATGTCTATGTGTTAACATATTTTAGTTCTTGATTGTGTTGGTGCGCTTCTATCCTTTGTATTCTTGACACGATAACGTCGTCCTAACAATTGTTAGGAGCGTACGTGGCGAAGAGGTGACATTGACCCTCAATGGTTTATCTATCCTCCTAATTACTCGCTTGAGTAATCAACCCAAGGGATGCGGTGAAGGCGAACCATATTAGTTTTATTAGTGTTAAAAATAGGAAACCAAAAAATTAAAATCCCTTGTCATGTTGACACTTGCAATCCCTCTTTCAATAGAGAAGTCACACTCCCTACCTGCACTCCTCTAGAGATAAATATCTTTGGATTTAAATCCTCAACTTTATTACTTGACTATGATTGATACACTTGCCAAAAGTGCCATCACATCGCAGACCTCTCATCAAGGAGTTAAGTGCATTCAACACACTTAGCGGTGCGTTGAGTGCACTCAACGAACTCAATGCTTTTGGACTTAGGCTAAAAACTGAACTTTAGTGCTAAGGCTATACTCCACGCCTAACCTGCTTGACGAAATTGCTTAAGTCTAAGCCTCAAATTCGACGAATTAACCTACTGTCATCAATGATTAATTTCTGACTTAGCCTAATCTGCCATATTAGACACATTTGACTTAAGAGAAATGCAAAACCCGATAAGATTTTCCTAACAAGACTAATTCCACATTCCACTAAATTTTCTCGACTATCTTATACTATTAAGCAGGTCATGATGGCCATACTCTACCTAAATCCCCAATTCTGTATAGGAAAGGAAACGTACTACCACTTCCCCTAATTCACGCCAACAATAGATCACTTTATCTAGAAGGAGGGGGCATGAGGGACAATGCTTTATGTTGGAACACCCTATTACTATTTTGGGAAAGGATCACTATGTTTGTCTTAGGAAACCAGTTTGACCTAGATGTATAGTTAAAAAGGTCAACATTAGAATGTGTTTAGGGCTTAGAATTTAGGTTTGAAGCTACCCCCAGGACCATTCATGGAATCAGACTTAAAGCTGAGGCAAAGACAATTATCGTCGAGCTAAGGTCAACGAAACGTCGAACTCCATTCGACGCTCTCTGAGCTCAACTCTGCTAAATCATCGATCTCCGGTCGACGATCTTCGAGCTCAGATCGACGATCTGTCTTCAGCTTATTCTTCAGGTCGCTGATCTCCGGTCGACGATCTTCGAGCTCAGGTCGACGTTTTCTGTCTGATCTTCATTCCAATCTCTGAGCTCAGGTCGACGTTTTCTGTCTGATCTTCATTCCAATCTCTGAGCTCAGGTCGACGATCGTAGAGCTCAGATCGACGTTTTTCCAGAGAGATCGACGATTTTAAGGATTCAAATTCAGTCAGACTTTGGAATGATTTTCAAATTATCTCAGCATTTATTTCAAGAGATCTGCTAGCCGTTTTCCTTTATTCTGGAGCAAGTTTCAAGGAATTCTTTTTGAGAATGTTTATTGGACTTTCCTCTAGAAGACAAGACTTTTATAGAGGACATTTAATGTCTGTTAACGGCTATCTTAGACAAGGAATATTCAGAGAATAAGATCTTCTCCTTTCTCTCCAGTCAGCCACACATATAGCTCAACAAAAAAACTTACAGTTACACAGAGAAAAAAAGAAAGGAGAAAAAGAAAAGAGATATTTTTCAGTACAGATTCACAGGATAGTTTGATCAACACATTCAAGTGATCAATCCTGAAGAATCAGTTGAACATTTTGGCATATTGAAAAAGTTATCATAGCTTCATCACAAGGACTCCAGACAATTCAATTTTCTCAGCCTCTACTGAAACCATCTTCTGCTGGAGATCTGAAGCTTCTGAAGACCTATCACCCTGAAGCAAAGCTCCCACTCCTGAACTAGTCTACATCTCAGGGGGAGCTTTGACAACACAATCAATCCACTTGTGCTTCTCTCTTTGTTTGAGAAAGAGAAGACAACTTCACTCTTTTCCTTTTTCTTTATTGTTGTAAAAGGGTTACCAAAACTCCCTTCAAAAGTTTTGATTCTGGTTCTGAGAACCTTGTCAAAACTCAGTGGTGGAAAGACACCTGATCAAAAAATCTAGTTTGGTTTTTAAGCACATTATCAAAAGCTCATTGGTGCACAGGACACCTGATCAACCCTTCCTGCAATGGATTCCTACCAAGGGTGGTAGAAGAGTGGATGTACCGATGTTTTTGGGGAACCACTATAGCACCTTGTGTCTTCTGGTTGCTTGAGTATTTTCTTTGCTGTGTGCTGTGATTTTCTTTTTGCTGTATTAGTTTTAAAATTATATAGCAAGGCACCTTACACTTATACATAAATTAAATCTTAATTGTTTTGCTTGTTTAAATTGTAAAGATATTTTAAAAATACTCTATTCACCCCCGCTCTAGAGTTGAGATAGATCTTTGTCTCACTTTCAATTGGTATCAGAGGGAGGTTGGTTATTCATATAGGCTAACACCTGAACCAAAAGATCCTTGATAGGATCAATCTTTTAAGAGGGTTATTTTCATTATATTTAATTTTATATAAATACATGGCACAGAACAAAGATTATGCAAGCACCAGGCCTCTAGTGTGCAATCTATCCAAGTTTGCACTTTGGAAAGCAAGGATTAGACTTTACATGAACTCTATTGATGAAGACATATTTAATTCTGTTTTGACAGTGTGCCCAAGTCCACCAGCAAGCACAAATACAAATGTTATTCCACCTCCTTCAGGAACAGATGCTGAAATAAAGAAGTGGAAGACTGCAGATGCCAAGTCCATGAACATCTTAGCTCAGACAATGTCTGATGAGATATTTCAGAAGGTAGCTGAATACAACTCAGCCAAAGGAATTTGGGACAAGCTCTCTGAAATTGTCTCAGGATCTGCTGATGAAAGGAAAGACAGGAGATCCCATCTTATAAGCCAATATGAGAATTTCAAAAAGGGAGAAGCTGAATCAGTGGCTGACATGTACAATAGACTAAGTCTGATTTCCAATGAGTTAAAGACTCTGGATAAAAAAGTCTCATTTACTGAGCTGAATGACAAAATCCTAATGTGCTTCCCCAGCACTTGGGATTCAAGAATCTGGCCAATAAAAGATGCCAGAAGTCTAAATGAGATTACAACTGAAGCTCTCCTGGGCAAGCTCAAATCTTATGAGTTGCTTATTAAAAATAGAGAAGAAGAACAGAAGGCTGCATCACCAGCCACAAGGAAAGAGAAGACCATAGCCTTCAAAGCTACAGAAGAGGAGTCTGAAGATAAAGCTACAGGAAATGATGAGCTCCTAAGTCTACTGGCCAAAATATTCTACAAGATGGCCAGAAAAGACTTCATAAAAAGATCATACAAGGGACATGATAAGCCAAGGTATGATAAATCAAATAACAATAAAGAAATTATATGTTTTGGTTGCAGGAAACCAGGCCATATTGTGTCTGACTGTCCAGAAAACAAGAATAAGGACAAGAAAGATAGAAGAGAAAGAAGAAAGGAGAAAGACTTCAGAAAGAACAACTCAGACAAACCCTCCTCCAGCAAGAACAAACATACAAGGAAGGGATTTGTTGCTGAGACATGGGGTGAAACTGAAGAGGACTCTGAAGCCTCATACAGCTCCAGTGATGATGAGGATGATGCTGATGAAAAGGAATTTTGCATGATGGCTATCAATGCCTCTCAAACAGATTCAGAAGCAGAAGAGTCAGAATTAGATTCAGAAGCTCAACTAGAAGAAGATTAGGTAATAAATTCATTTGATTTCAGTTTTGAGGACTTTAAACATGAGTTTAAAGTACTATGCCTAGATCTGTTGGAGTCTGAGAAGGAAATCACTTCTATCAGAAAACAACTATCTGAGTATTGTACTTTAAAATCAGAGAACCTCAAACTCTCTGAAGAGTTAGAATGCTATAGAGAGGAGATAGCTTCACTGAAAAGTGAACTATCCAAGGCCAAGCAATTTGAAGAATTCCTTAATGGGAGAAGTTTCAAATTAATTGACATCACAAGCATAGTGAACTCAAGATTAAATAGTACACTGGGCTTGGGTGCTTCATCTAGCCAACCCATAGTATTAACAACCCCAATCAAGTTTATTTCTGATAAAGGGAAGGGTGTTGTAGAGGTAGCTAGGAAGAATTCAGATCTACCTAAGAAAAGCAAAGTTCACCAGAAAATGTCGAGCAGAGGTCGACGATCGTCGAACAGAGATCGACGATCTCAGGCTGAAACGTCGAACTCAGCTCAATGATTCCTGAACTCTGAACTCCCTCACAGTCGATCTTCGAACGGAGCTCGACAATTTTACCCAAGATCGTCAAACTCAGCTCGACGATCGTCGAATGGAGTTCAGAGCTTTGAACCTTCTTTCAGAGGCATATCTCAATTCAATCCTAGAAGTGCTTCATCCCAATACTTTAATCCTTATACTGAATTTATAATACCTCCTAGGAGATACAATCCTGAAGGTTATAAAAGTCAACCTGGGATGTCTTTTATATCTGAATTTAAGGGATATCAACCTAGGCCCAAGGTAAACTGGGTCAAAAACATATAAGCTATTTATGTGCAGGTGAAGACCTATCAAACATCAAACCAGCTATGGTATCTGGATAGTGGGTGC
Source organism: Platanthera zijinensis (assembly GCA_039513925.1). Classification (NCBI taxonomy): domain Eukaryota; kingdom Viridiplantae; phylum Streptophyta; class Magnoliopsida; order Asparagales; family Orchidaceae; genus Platanthera; species Platanthera zijinensis. Next base: position 12,119,361 of record CM077094.1, read on the forward strand.
TCAAATCACATGACAGGGAATAAGGACAACTTCACATCCTTTAAAGACAAGCTTGGACCCAAAGTAATTTTTGGTGATTCAAACTTTGCAACTATAAAAGGATATGGTGCAGTCAAAATTGGGACAGTCACCTTCAAGAAAGTAGCCTATGTTGAAGGACTCAAGCACAACCTGATAAGCATTAGTCAGCAGTATGATGAAGGATATCAAATGACTTTCAACAAAGAAATATACAAGATCAAGTCAGAAGACAACAAAACTGTATTGACAGGTAACAGGAAAGATAATATTTACTTAGTATACTTTCATTCATCTAAGGTAGATATTTGCCTGTTTAACTCCATATCTAGACCTAATATTCTATGGCATAAGAGACTAGGATATATTAACCTTAGAACCATTGCTAGGCTATCCAAGGACAACCTTGTCAGAGGACTGCCTTCTGGCCCCTACAAGAAGGAAGGACTCTACAAGGCTTGTCAATTAGGCAAGCAAACTAAAAATAGCTTTAAATCAATTAACAAGAGTGATTCACCTAGGATTTTGTATCTGTTACACATGGATATTTTTGGACCCATTACAGTACAAAGCTTAGGAGGGAAATCCTGTACTTTAGTGATTGTAGATGACTTCTCAAGATTCACATGGGTATTCTTTCTGAGGAAGAAGTCTGATAACTTTATGTGTTTTACAGATTTTCTCAAATGCATTCAGATTGAGTTCAACACTCACATTGCCCTGATCAGAAGTGATCATGGGGCAGAGTTTGATTCTCTTCTCATGCAAGAGTTCTGTCAAAGTGAAGGGATCAGGCATACTTTCTCAGCTCCTAGAACTCCTCAACAAAATGGGGTAGCTGAAAGGAAAAATAGAACCCTCATTGAATCTGCAACTACATTATTGATACTCACCTACCTCTATCCTTTTGGGCTGAGGCAGTGAACACCTCCAATTATGTGTTGAATAGAAGTCTAATACATAAACTGAAGGGCAAGACTTCCTATGAATTGCTCAAAGGGAAGAAACCTAAAGTAGACTATTTTAAAGTTTTTGGTTGCACTTGTTACATTCACAATAATGACAAGAAATATTTAGCAAAATTTCAAGCTAAAGCTGATGAAGGAGTGTTTCTGGGATACTCCATGATTAGTAAAGCTTATAGGGTTTATAATAAAACAACTCTAAAAATAGAAGAATCTATCCACATTTTCTTTGATGAAACTAATATGTCTTTCAAGGAGAAGAATACTTCTACCATAGAACATTTGCAGGTGCATTCTCTAGCTGAAGACTTGGACAGATTACAAGTTACTCAAAAGGATGAAAGTAGTGAAGTTGAAGAAGCTGCTCCACATTTGGAAGAAAATCTTCTTGAAGAGCCAGTTGTTGTCCCACAAGAGTGATGAAGATTTTCTGTAGTTTTAAAATATTATCCGAACTAAAATCTCAAATAGGCAAGTGTACCTATCGAAATATAGTATAGGAAATGTCGTATTAGACTCGAGGCCTGTTGAGTACTTCTACTCACGCAAATTAATATTATTTTATCGAAATATAAGGAGGGGTAAATTAAACTAAAGAAGGAAGAAAATAGACTAACACAAACACTTGATCTAGACTCTCTTTGAATAAACCTTTTATAAAATACAAACTCTAAATTACTCACTTCGACCGTGGAGGTTCCTAATGTACAAAAGCGTCTCTCTCGAGCTCATGCTTCTGACTAACCTTAGGTTGATCGATTAAGACCTCTCAGCCAGTCGAAACCCCTAAGCTTGCTTTAGGCGGTGAACCCCTCTATTGGATTTGACTCCAATCCGGCAGATTTATGTCGTCCCCTCTCGAGGAGTGCCTTCAACTCCTTTTATCCTTGAGCGATCTACTCGTATCTGCAACCTCTCGGTCATTTAAGATACGGATCTAGGATCGAAGAACATACCCGCGAAATATGAATTCGACAAAATATAATTCAAAGATAAATCGATAGTTGTAAAAAGATTTGACAAAAAGAGTTTTATTCAAAGATAATCATGATCAAGTGCTAAAGAAATTGGCTACTTGACATAATATAAAAGTTACATAAAAAGAAGGGAGAGGAGAACATGTTTGCAAAAAGAAAATGTTTGAATTGAAATTACAAAAATAAAACTAAGTTATGAAATTAAAATTACATAGAAGGAATGCAAAAAACGACAAAGTAAACTACAAAATAAGCCTAAAACTAGCTCCTAATCCTCTCCCCTGAGCTTCTGAACACATCTGCTATTTATAGATTTTTCTGCTTGGGAGTCACGCCCATTGGTCACGCCCGTGACCTAGGGCGTGTCAGGCTCGGAAACTGCAGTCTTGAAAGCCCGGGAATGTTGAAGAAAAACCGCCAAAAATCGCCGTTTTGCGGGTCACGCCCCTAGGTCACGCCCGTGACCTAGGGCGTGTCTAGTCTGTTATAGGAAACGGCGGGAATGGGAACGGCGGGAAGTAATTCTGGCGTTTCTGAAGTGGTCACGCCCTAGGTCACGCCCGTGACCTAGGGCGTGTCTGACTGGGTCAGCAAACAGCTGGAAACGGTACAATTTGGGATCAATTCGACAGTTTCAGCTAGGTCACGCCCTATGTCACGCCCGTGACACAAATGACACGCCCATGACAGGGGGCGTGTACTTAGAAAAAGTCCAAAAATTGTTCAGGGAAGATTTCTGGAGAAAATTGTTTTTTTGACCTAGACACGCCCGTGACTCAAATGACACGCCCGTGTCACGGGCGTGTACTTGTGAAATTCTCCAGAATTTTAGAGGACGTCGTCCTCTTTCCGTTGATTGGTTGCACGTCCCGTAACTCTTCCTGGTTTGAAAGTTATGACCATTTGAAGTTCAGCTATCCGATACAAAAAATGTTCATTTTCTCCATTTCAATTCCTGATTCATCCTGCAAGCTCCAAATTATTATTCGCAGCCCAAATTCACCTGAAATATGAAAATAAAGCAATTATAATCATAATTACTAAAATATAACTATAATCTTATTATTAATTAAATAAAAACTATATGAAAATAACTATAATTAGTGACTTATCAAATACCCCCATACTTAATTTTTTGCTATTCCAGAGCAAAACTATGAGAAGTACTTATAAGAAATTTATATTTTTTAATTTAAACTAAAAATTCATTAAATCAAAAGAAAGTTAAAAATAAAATTTAGCGATTTAAATATTAAATCCTAAACTATGAAATTAAAATGTATAGAGAAAGGTATTTAGCAAAAATTCCTCATATAAATTAATTAGAATTCAAAATTAAGTAATTTAGCAAACAAAATTAGATTAGAATTATTCACATTATTACTAAAAAGAAACTTGTAAGAAATTTTTAACTACTACTTATGCTCTCCTAGTATTTTAATTTACTTCTAAAACCATTTTTTAGGATTTGGGGAAAAGGAAAATGAAGAGTTTTTGGATTGGGGGCGATGAATTTTATCCTCTCACCCCACACATTTTTTTCTTTTGATATTTGCATATGTTTACCAAGAAAATGATGGATTTTATCCTCTCATTTTCCATGACATATGAACAAATATTTTTTTCTCTTTAAATCAAAACAAAAATTAAATAGGAGTAATGAATTTTATTCTCTTACTCCTATTTTTTTATTTGGGGATTGCATATGTGTACCAAGGAATTTATATGTCCTATGACATATGATCTAACCAAAATAAAAAATTGCATATGTGTACCAAGGGATGATGAATTTCATCCTCTCATCCCTATGACATATGATCTAACAACAAAATTTAAAACAAAGGGAAGGTTACACAAAATTTAGATTAAATTAAAATAATTAGAGAGCAACTATAGTAAATTTAGAATTTCCTAAGAATCTTTAAGCATAAATGATTATAATTAAAATCAAAAGATTGTTAAACTAAACACTATAAAATTGAAACTAATTAGAATTAAGAGAAAAAGAAGTAAATAAGGTTCTCTAAACAAAATTAATTCATAAGTTTATTTTTCAAAATCAAATCACCTAAAAATTAATTTAACTAACTTTGATGAAATAAAAGATTAGAAAATCAAAAATTATAAAAATTCTTATAAATAAACTCAAAATATATTTCTAGAAATCAGAAAAAGTAAGTAGGGGATTATTATTTTTTTAAATTATTTTTTTTAATTTCAAAAGATTTTTTCATTTTTTTTTGGATTTTCAAAATTAAAATAATATGAGAATCCACCCCCATACTTAAAAATAAACATTGTCCCCAATATTTACAAGCCAAGTAGGAGGGGAAAAATAAACAATTTCTAGAAAATAAGAAAAAGCAATTCATAAAAAATTAAAAGATAAGCAAGGGGTGTCTCCCAAGAGCGCTTTTATTTTTCCCGTCTTTAAGCTAGACGGTTTTGGTTAGGAAAAAGGGAAATAAAAATTGAAGTGTAAGGGAAACTCCCTTAATTCCCGCTTTGACGAAGATGCCAAAATCGCTCTACCGGCTACTCCTCCGCTGTCCTCTTGATTTTTCTTGTTGTAGCAGTTGACTGGAAAATGTAAATTCAAATCACCAATCCATACCTGAGGTGATTTGAATTTTTGTAGAGGAGCGACAAATGGATCGTGGATGATGTTTAATTACAACAGCTCCTCTTCTACATGAAAATCGTTAGTATAAGGAAAATCAAAAGTAAGCATTTCAGAAAAATCTTTGCAAGGAAGAGGTTCTTGCAAAGGTATAAGATTAGGCTCCGGTTGTTTATTTTCTAAAATTAATTTTTTATCCAAAATTTTACTGGAAATAAAATCATTGGACGCATCAGGATCAAAAATTTTTGCTCCTAAAAAGTCATAAATTGTGCATGGAGGAGAAAAAGTGGAAGTCATAGGAGGAGACACATGTTCTTCTTCTACTTCGTCCATAGCGTCCATACACCTAACAAACTCTTGAAATAAGAGTTTTTCCTCTTCTTTGGTATAAACAACTACGGGGGTACATGAAGAGTCATGTTCCGCCAAAGGTAAAAGTTTCAAAGAAGGAGAAGAATTTTTAGGACAAACAATAATTTCTTCTAAAGTTTGGGTAGGATCAACTTGAAATTGTGTAATGTCCCAAAGATTAGAAGAAGTGGGTGGTGTGATAAAAGAAGAACAAGAATTAGGATCTAAATAATTGTTCTCATAACTCGAAAAATTTTCCGGTTGATCTTGCGAACAAGAAAAACCAGTAGCCGAGGTGGAAGAAGAATTATTTAAATCAAAATAATTATTCGTATTTAAATTTGAAAAAGTATTTTCATGAAAATTAGAAGAATAGGAAAAATTATTTTCATGAAAATTAGAAAAAGAATTATCATAAAAGTGAGAATAGTTATTTTCATAATTATTATAGAAATTATTTTCATAAGAAAGATTTTTATAAAAATTATAATGATAACAATATTCACTTTGATGAGAACCACCACAATAATAACAAACAATTTGGCGTTGTCTTGCGGCTTTCAAAAGATTTACTTTGTGTGTAAGCTCGGCAATTTTAGCGGCCAATTGTGATAACATTTTTTTTTATAAAAGAAAAAAAACAACCGTTAGCTAATTGAGATGAATTTGAAAAAGAAAATTAAAAAGAGAAATGGTGATAGAGAAAAAGAGGGATAAAAGTAATACAATTCGCGTTTTCAAATTATCAACAAAATAGTTCCCCGGCAACGGCGCCAAAAACTTGATGAAGATTTTCTGTAGTTTTAAAATATTATCCGAACTAAAATCTCAAATAGGCAAGTGTACCTATCGAAATATAGTATAGGAAATGTCGTATTAGACTCGGGGCCTGTTGAGTACTTCTACTCACGCAAATTAATATTATTTTATCGAAATATAAGGAGGGGTAAATTAAACTAAAGAAGGAAGAAAATAGACTAACACAAACACTTGATCTAGACTCTCTTTGAATAAACCTTTTATAAAATACAAACTCTAAATTACTCACTTCGACCGTGGAGGTTCCTAAAGTACAAAAGCGTCTCTCTCGAGCTCATGCTTCTGACTAACCTTAGGTTGATCGATTAAGACCTCTCGGCCAGTCGAAACCCCTAAGCTTGCTTTAGGCGGTGAACCCCTCTATTGGATTTGACACCAATCCGGCAGATTTATGTCGTCCCCTCTCGAGGAGTGCATTCAACTCCTTTTATCCTTGAGCGATCTACTCGTATCTGCAACCTCTCGGTCATTTAGGATGCGGATCTAGGATCGAAGAACATACCTGCGAAATATGAATTCGACAAAATATAATTCAAAGATAAATCGATAGTGGTAAAAAGATTTGACAAAAAGAGTTTTATTCAAAGATAATCATGATCAAGTGCTAAAGAAATTGGCTACTTGACATAATATAAAAGTTACATAAAAAGAAGGGAGAGGAGAACATGTTTGCAAAAAGAAAATGTTTGAATTGAAATTACAAAAATAAAACTAAGTTATGAAATTAAAATTACATAGAAGGAATGCAAAAAACGACAAAGTAAACTACAAAATAAGCCTAAAACTAGCTCCTAATCCTCTCCCCTGAGCTTCTGAACACATCTGCTATTTATAGATTTTTCTGCTTGGGAGTCACGCCCATTGGTCACGCCCGTGACCTAGGGCGTGTCAGGCTCGGAAACTGCAGTCTTGAAAGCCCGGGAATGTTGGAGAAAAACCGCCAAAAATCGCCGTTTTGCGGGTCACGCCCCTAGGTCACGCCCGTGACCTAGGGCGTGTCTAGTCTGTTATAGGAAATGGCGGGAATGGGAACGGCGGGAAGTAATTCTGGCGTTTCTGAAGTGGTCACGCCCTAGGTCACGCCCGTGACCTAGGGCGTGTCTGACTGGGTCAGCAAACAGCTGGAAACTGTACAATTTGGGATCAATTCGACAGTTTCGGCTAGGTCACGCCCTATGTCACGCCCGTGACACAAATGACACGCCCGTGACAGGGGGCGTGTACTTAGAAAAAGTCCCAAAATTGTTCAGGGAAGATTTCTGGAGAAAATTGTTTTTTTGACCTAGACACGCCCGTGACTCAAATGACACGCCCGTGTCACGGGCGTGTACTTGTGAAATTCTCTAGAATTGTAGAGGACGTCGTCCTCTTTCCGTTGATTGGTTGCACGTCCCGTAACTCTTCCTGGTTTGAAAGTTATGACCATTTGAAGTTCAGCTATCCGATACAAAAAATGTTCATTTTCTCCGTTTCAATTCCTGATTCATCCTGCAAGCTCCAAATTATTATTCGCAGCCCAAATTCACCTGAAATATGAAAATAAAGCAATTATAATCATAATTACTATAATATAACTATAATCTTATTATTAATTAAATAAAAACTATATGAAAATAACTATAATTAGTGACTTATCAAAGAGGAAACAACAACATAGGTTGGTGAACAATCAACACCCCCTGTTGATCTAGTAATAACAAGAGATCATCCAATCTCCCAAGTGATTGGAGACTTCTCAGCTGGTGTGCAAACCAGAAATCAGGTCAACCAAAACCTGATGCACACTTGCTTTCTCTCTCAAATTGAACCTCAAACCATTCAAGATGTAGAGCAAGATCCACACTGGTTCATTGCAATGCAAGAGGAGTTGCATCAATTTGAAAGAAATAAAGTTTGGGAACTAGTGCCTAAGCCAAAAGATCATTCCATTGTTGGAACAAAATGGGTGTTCAGAAATAAGCTGGATGATCAAGGAATTATTGTAAGGAACAAGGCAAGGCTAGTTGCTCAACGATATTCTCAAGAAGAGGGGATAGACTATGACCAGACCTTTGCACCTGTTGCAAGGTTAGAGGATATAAGAATCTTCCTGGCTTATGCTGCTCACAAGGGATTCAAAGTCTATCAAATGGATGTGAAGAGTGCTTTTCTCAATGGGGAGATCAAAGAAGAAGTCTATGTCAGACAACCTCCAGGTTTTATCTCTCTAACTCATCCAAATTATGTTTTTAAACTACACAAAGCATTATATGGTCTCAAGCAAGCTCCTAGAGCATGGTATGAGACTCTGGCATGCTTTTTTGCTGAAGAATGATTTTGTTAGGGGGAGAGTAGACCAAACTCTTTTTATTAGAACCCATAAGTCCCATACCCTACTAGTACAAATTTATGTAGATGATATTATATTTGGGTCTACTGATTCAAATTTGTGCAAAAAGTTTTCCAAGCTTATACACTCTAAATTTGAAATGAGTAGCATGGGTGAGCTATCCTTCATCTTAGGATTGCAAGTCAAACCACATGCTGAAGGCATATTTATTTCTCAAACCAAATATGCAAAAGAATTGGTTAAGAAATTTGGGATGTCTGATGCATCATGTATGAAAACACCCATGCCTACCAATGTTGTATTGGATGCTGATGAACATGGGAAACCAGTTGATCAGACAACATATAGAGCAATGATTTGCTCTCTATTGTACCTTATAGCCAGTATGCCTGACATAATGTTTGCTACATGTATATGTGCTAGATTTCAAGTTAGCCCTAGAGAGTCACACTTAACTTTAGTAAAGAGGATTCTTAGGTATGTTAAAAGCTGTCCAAATCTAGGTCTCTGGTATCCAAATGATTCAGCATTTGACTTAACTGGATTTTCAGATGCTGATTATGCTGGATGCAGAATAGACAAGAAAAGCACCAGTGGAACTTGTCAGTTTCTTCGTGATAGACTTGTCTCATGGTATTGTAAGAAACAAACATCTGTGTCAACCTCAACTACTGAAGCTGAATATATGGCTGCAGGCAGTTGTTGTTCACAAATATTGCGGATACAAAACCAACTCCTAGACTATGGTTACAACTTAGAGAAGTCTAAAATATTTTGTGACAACACCAGTGCTATTTCCATTGCACAAAATCCAATCCTTCATAGCAGGACAAAACACATAGAAATTAGGCATCATTTTCTAAGGGATAATGTTGAGAAAAATAAAATTGAACTTCAATATATCCCAACTGATTTGCAAAGGGGAGATATTTTCACCAAGCCCTTGGATGAAAAGAAACACAACTTCTTCCTCAATCAGTTAGGCATGTCAGATGGAGGAAGACTAAAGTAAATTACAAGATTTTGAAAAGCTAAAAACAGACCAAGATTTGGCTAAAAACTCATCTCTTTTTGTGTCTATAGGATAGTTTCTGTCTCTGAACTGCGCTCGACGTTTTCCCCAGAAAGCGTCGAACGGAGATCGACGATTACTAGAGAAACGTCGAACGGAGATCGACGTTTTCCCAAAACGCCGACCTGAGTTCAGAGCGTGTCAGATAGTTGTATACTATCTCTTTCAGGCCTTCGATCGTCGAACTGAGCTCGACGTTCTCCCTAGATCGTCGAACTGAGATCTACGATATTGAAGACCTTTTAGCTTCCATCAGGAGTCCTGATCGTCGAACGGAGATCGACGATCTTTCCTTTTTCGCGTCGAACCCTAATATAAAATCATTTTTCGGCTGCCGCTCGTCGTTTACGCTTTCATACTCTCTACAACTCTTTCCCTCCAAACTTTCTACACTTGGTCGTGTTTGCTCAATCTTTGCAGGTACAGATGGCTGCGTTAGTTGCTGCTCTTTCAAAAATGAAATTTGATACAGGCTTCGACATCGACATGAATTCTTTCGATGGAAGCGAGCAGAGATTCAAAGACATATTAAATCTTTTCCAAGAACAACGGTTAGTTCAGATTATGTCCACCAGAGTGAAGCTTGCAGCATACGAAATAAAAGAATGGTGTTTTTCTGCCACAAATGAGAATGAGAATTCTATAGTCGGCTCGATCAAAGGGACTCAGGTACCATTGTCCCCCGCTCTACTAACAGAGGTTTTCAACCTCAGTACTGGAAATGATTCTATTGATTTGTCTGGAGAAGAGTTTGATTCAATGCTAGATAGAATGGGTCACTCTGCTGTGAACCCTACTAAATTGCTGAAAAAGAATTTATCTATTGAATTTCAATTCTTGGCTGATGTTGTTGAAAAAGTGCTCCTGGAAAAGCACTCTGCCTATAATACAATTTCAAGATACCAGTTCTGTCTAATGGGAGCATTGGTTGACAAAAAACATCTGGACTGGGGCTCCATCTTCATTTATTTGATCAAGAAGAAAGTTAGCAAAAGCTGTGTAAGCTTTGGGAGGATCTTAGGGGTTACCTGCCCTCCAGGTGCCCTGAACTGCTGACTTCAAGTGGGATGTACATCAATGCATCCAAAAGGCTTACCTGTGCCCTCTTCAGCAGGTGGGACAGGCAGATCATAAACCCCAACAGGGCTACTGCAGCAACACCTGCTTCAGGCACAAGGACTGCCTCAGTCACTCCTCCTCAGGTCTCTGCCCCACTAGAAGATTTACCTGCTTCTCCTCCTCCTCTAGTTGTCTCTGTCCCAGTCATCTCAACCTCACCACCAATCTCCACCATAGCCATATCTTCCCCCATTACAATCTCATCACCAATCTCACCTTCTCCAGCCACTACCTCAGAACAATTCCATCCTTTATTCTACTATCCACCTGTCACCACTCCATCATTTTCTCTCTTGGATGAATCCTTCATGGATGATTCTCCTCCCATTCCTCCTGAGCTTCCCTCTACATCCTCCTACCAACAACTTCTTCAAGACATCCTCTCTCAACCATCCTTCACCCCATCCTTTTCCCCTACCATCTCATCCATCTCCAACCCAGTTACATCAATCTCAACACCTCCTACTCCTAGGCCATCCATCCCTACACCTCCTACCTCCACATTCTCCATTCCATCAGCTCCAGCCAACATCATTCAAGCCACTTCAACTCCTACCTCTACTCAAGCCCCTCTTGAGCATGTAGATCTTTCAGCTTTGGCAGACAGGCTGTATGAGCTGCTAGCCCCCAGGCTAACCTCATTGCTGGAAACCACCTTGGCTCCACTTTTGAAAAGTGTTTAGGAGCTGTCTACCAGGCTTTCTCCCTTCCTCTCCTCTCAGGCAATCCCTTCTTCTGGGAGCCTTGATCCAGTTGCCACTGAATCTAGGCAGGGGGAGATGCCTTATGAATCTCTGGTTGTGCCTGAGGCTGCTGAAGGTTCAGTTCCTCCTCCTGTCTTTGCAGTGGATCTTCAGAGTCTGCTATCAGTATTTGATTCTGTGTATTTCAATTCTCTGCCAGTGCAACAAGTTGAAGATCTTACTAAGGACATTGTGCCTATCTCAGTATGTGATCCCAGCCTGATTGCCTCATATGTCAATTCTTTCAAGGTTGTGGATGTTATTGCTTCCATCTCTATTGCTGCTGCTACTGCTTCCATTGAATCTTCTGATATTGAAATGTTTCTTATTGTTGATGATACTGCTGCTAAAGAACTTGCTACATATCTTGAAGAATCTGCTCCTACTGCTGCTCCAACTTCTGCTCCTACTGTTGCTCCAATTTCTGCTGCTGCTGCTGCTGTTCCTGCTCTAACTCCTGATCAATTGAAACAACAAGAGAAATATATAAAGAGCATTGATGATTTGTATGATAGACCCCAAAGTTCAGAAAGTGATCAGTTTCACACTGAATCTGATGACTCTTCTGGTACTATTGCCAAGAAAAGGAAGGCCAGAAGCAAGGCCATGATGAAGGTTCCTCCTGCTCAAGCCAAAGATGCCAATGACATTCCATACTATATTCTGCATGACTGTCCAATCTCTGAGCCCTGGATGCAGTTCTCCAAAAATCAATCGAAAGCTATGAAGAAAAGAAGGAAATTGGATAGATATGTGAAAGGATCTTCTCGGTTTCAGCCTCCTCCTCCTCCTCCAGATTCAGGATCAGGTGGAGGCTCAGCTACTCAAACCCCAGCTTCAAAGCAAAGTTCCTCTCAATCCTCACAAATATATCATCCCAGGGGACAATACCAAAGGGGTTATCAGTCCAGAAGGGGACAGTATAGAGGAAATCAAAGAGAACATAGATTTCAAGCAAGGGAAGGACAAAGGCACATGGACTCAACTCAAGGTCATTTCCCTTATAAACTCAGAGAAAATGTTGATACTAGAATTCCTACTGCTTCAGAAACATTAAACAGATATGAGCCTGTAGTTCTTTTTGAAGATCCAGAGAATAATCCATTATCATGGACTGCTAGGATGAAAGAAATTGCTGCTTTAGATCAGTTGAAGAAAATCAGAGAATAAGGAAAAGACTCTTCCAATATTACTACTTTATCAGATCAGAGAAAAGCAGAACTGGAAAGGTATGCATCAAGAAAATTCTTTGACCCAGTGGACTACATGAAATTGCATCCTGAGGCTGTGATTCCAAGGGCTAGATCTCAAACCTCCTTAGGTGCAGAGGATGATAGAAGGTCAAAGAAGGAAGCTCTTAATCCCAACAAGGAAATTCTATTTAAGAAAGGAAGTGAAAAGAAGTAATATCTGTAAGCAGACAGTACAATAATTCTGAACATTTGCTGATATTCCATATGACTGCTGCTTTGTTGCTTGCTCTGCTCTTTTGTTTTAGTTTATTGCTCTTCTATTTGTTGTTGTTGTTTTTATTTCTGAGATATGTAAATAGTAATCCTAACCCAAATAGGGGGAGATTATTGGAACACCCTATTACTATTTTGGGCAAGGATCACTATGTTTGTCTTAGGAAACCAGTTTAACCTAGATGTATAGTTAAAAAGGTCAACATTAGAATGTGTTTAGGGCTTAGAATTTAGGTTTGAAGCTGCCCCCAGGACCATTCAAGGAATCAAACTTAAAGCTGAGGCAAAGACAATTATCGTCGAGCTTAGGTCGACGAAACGTCGAAATCCGTTCGACGCTCTCTGAGCTCAACTCTGCTAAATCGTCGAGCTCCGGTCGACGATCTTCGAGCTCAGATCGACGATCTGTCTTCAGCTTATTCTTCAGGTCGCTGAGCTCCGGTCGACGATCTTCGAGCTCAGGTTGACGTTTTCTGTCTGATCTTCATTCCAATCTCTGAGCTCAGGTCGACGATCGTAGAGCTCAGATCGACGTTTTTCCTGAGAGATCGACGATTTTAAGGATTCAAATTCAGTCAGACTTTTGAATGTTTTTCAAATTATCTCAGCATTTATTTCAAGAGATCTGCCAGCCGTTTTCCTTTATTCTGGAGCAAGTTTCAAGGAATTCTTTTTGAGAATATTTATTGGACTTTCCTCTAGAAGACAAGACTTTTATGGAGGACATTTAATGTCTGTTAACGGCTATCTTAGACAAGGAAGCTTCAGAGAATAAGATCTTCTCCTTTCTCTCCAGTCAGCCATACATATAGCTCAACAAAAAAACATACAGTTACACAGAGAAAAAAAGAAAGGAGAAAAAGAAAAGAGATATTTTTCAGTACAGATTCACAGGACAGTTTGATCAACACATTCAAGTGATCAATCCTGAAGAATCAGTTGAACATTTTGGCATACTGAAAAAGTGATTATAGCTTCATCACAAGGACTCCAGACAATTCAATTTTCTCAGCCTCTGCTGAAACCATCTTCTGCTGGAGATCTGAAGCTTCTGAAGACCTATCACCCTGAAGCAAAGCTCCCACTCCTGAACTAGTCTACATCTAAGGGGGTGCTTTGACAACACAATAAATCCACTTGTGCTTCTCTCTTTGTTTGAGACAGAGAAGATAACTTCACTCTTTTCCTTTTTCTTTCCTGCTGTAAAAGGGTTATAAAAACTCCCTTCAAAAGTTTTGATTCTGGTTCTGAGAACCTTGTCAAAACTCAGTGGTGGCAAGACACCTAATCAAAAAATCTAGTTTGGTTTTTGAGCACCTTATCAAAAGCTCATTGGTGCCCAGGACACCTGATCAACCCTTCCTGCAGTGGATTCCTACCAAGGGTGGTAGAAGAGTGGACGTACCCAGGTTTTTGGGGAACCACTATAGCTCCTTGTGTCTTCTGGTTGCTTGAGTATTTTCTTTGCTGTGTGCTGTGATTTTCTTTTTGCTGTATTAGTTTTAAAATTATATAGCAAGGCACCTTACACTTATACATAAATTAAATCTTAATTGTTTTGCTTGTTTAAATTATAAAGATATTTTAAAAATACTCTATTCACCCCCCCTCTAAAGTTGAGATAGATCTTTGTCTCACTTTCACTTTACAGTAAAAATTATAAGAAACAAATTTCCTTCCTCTTCTTCTTCCCGACTATGATGACTATCTCGGCCATGACTAAAACTCAAATTATAAATATTTTGACAGATCTAGGATTAGATTAACAGTCAGTCCGACCCTCGACGAATTTGCCTAGACTAACAATTATTCAGACGGATGATGCTAGACCATAAATTATATGGCCAAAACCTATGCAATCTCAATTTCTGTATAGGGAGAGAATCAAAATAAAAGGAAAAGGGAACAAGCAAGCGGAAAACCACCACTTTCCTTAAACCTTGCCAAACTTGGCAACACCAGCACTCCTCCCCATAGATCTGGCCGAAAACCACCTAAGCAACAATCCCTAAAACTTTTCAGGATGAAAGAGGGTCAAAACAAAATCCATAATAGCCAAAATTTCATGAAATGGTAGATAATTATCGTAGAAACGTAGATCTAGGTGAGATCAACGCGGATCTACTCTCCAAAGAGTATTTCGAGCACCAACACCCCAAAAATCAGTGGTCGAATGCTTAGAAGAGACCGCCGCTCTCTCTCTCCCATAACAACCGACGATTTCAAGAAGGAGACGATGAATAGGGTTTGTCTATTCACATGTCAATTTATACTTAGAAATATAAGTATTATACTAATAGTTTATTATTAAATAATGGTCTAAACGACCCAAATATCACGCTAACACAGATTTCTATGAAAATCACACCATAGCAAAATACCGATGCTACAAACCCAACCGCGCAGTCGAAATAAAAATTCGATAAACCAAACTTTGGCAAACACCTCCAGAAGCCAAAACACAAGCATTCCCAAAGAGGCTCCACCGAGTCACCAAAATAGACCTGGCTTGCTAACGAATCTTGAAAACAGGCTAAACCCACCCACACATAGAAATACCTAAGAGCTAAAACAATGCTCTAACAACGACATATGCCAAAATTGCGTCAATGTAATGCCTTGACGTCATAAACACGCCCGACAACAAATTAAACCAAATATCTAAAAATCGGGGGCGTTACAAAGGACCTTTACCTTATTAAGTTTTAGTTTGATTTGTGTATCTTTGATTAACTTATGCCGAGGTGATTCATGATCGAGTACTACCCTTTAACCATCATTCAACCCCTTTTTTTAATCATTAGTAGAAGTCTTTCTTAATAATTGCAAGCAATTTCCTTTTTCCAATTTAGTAATCAAACCCTAAATCCTTCGATAACATAATAGTAATTCATGTAAGTATAAGTACTCAACAGTTCCCGGATCTAAATACGGCACTTGTGTCCCCTTACTAAAATTTGATAGGTATACTTGCCTTCATTGGATTGCTAGTTCAGATTTATTTTTGAAGCAGATTTACAGACATCAATGGGGTCCCTACTGAGATAAGCCGTCTCTTACTTGCAGTAAAACTGACCGCGCGACAACAAACTGGTGATTCAGTATGCTCTGAGCCCGGTGTATCTGGGAAGCACCCCTTACAATGCGGTTAATCAAAATGGTTGGCGCAATAAAAGCCACTTGTTCGCGAGGCCGGTTGGGTAGGGTTGCCTTTCCGGTCACCGAGGCAGAGCTCTCCCCCTAGCAGAGCTGTGATCTGATTGCCGCAGTTTCTCCAAACCTTCTCTCTTCCCATCGAATATTTGAAGTCGCCGACTATTCAATCTTCCCATCGCATCATGGTATCTTTTCTTGTAGTGGGAATCATCCTCCTTAGATATTTGAAGTCACCTCGACTGAGTTTCAACTTGATCTCGAACTATTCTTTCTCGCTCTAGGCAAGCCTCTAGCTCCACGGATAACATCCTCTCCTTCCTGCGGCTTGCCTCCAGCTCCGTGATTATCACTCTTACCCGCTTCTCAAAAGCCTCCTCAAAAGCCTTCCGCGATTCCTATTCGAACATAAGCTTCGCTTTTTACCATTCAAAGTCAACGAACAGCTGGGAGAAGGTGCACTGACCTTCGTCGTCCCAGAATTGTCATACGGACTCATCCAGGATAGCTAGAGAGTTTAGTTCTATGAAATCTACAACACAAAATGAACAAGCAGTTAGAATCAAGTTTGCCGAGTAGCAAAGGTAACAAAGTTGCAGTGCTTTGAGATAAGAAACCCGAGCTAAGGGTCTCGTCTTCTCTAATTGCCATAATGCTTAGATGGCTAGGAAATATAGGTCGCTGCAGCCTCTCAGGGTAAATCCTATTCAAGGGTTGGTCCCTTAGAAGTTGCTCGACCTGCCTGTTACTCTCAAGCTCATCACTCAATAAAAGAATTTCGTCGGTCTCAGTGATTATGTAGATAGATCTCTTTATGCTTGTGGTTCCTTGAAAGGATGAAGGATTCTTATGACCTTCAGGGCAAGTTTGTGCAAACCTGTCTGCAGAAGCTCGGGGGCCATCTTGCGGTCAGCTTTAGTTTGTTCTTCTGAACTGACCAGGTAACCGCTGGGTCCTTCTCCAGCGGTCAGCAGCATCTTCTTGGCGAGCATCCTTTCTCGCATCTTTGCCTTCTAATTTTCCTCAGAAGGTGCTGGGCTTCTCCTTCAAGTTTCACTGACAACACCTCTAGGTTAGAGTCATTCCCGACATCTTGCTATCAATTAACTATTTCTTTGATCTCCTTCAAGAAACCACAATTAGTAGGAAGAATATAGTTAACCGCAGAGCTGTCCTCTATTTCAAGGAAGCGTTCAAGCTCAGTCAGCGTGGTTACCTCCTTAGATCACACAGTTACATTAGTTTTGTTTGTCGCCACCTAGAGAGCCAATGATCTCTTTCTCTCTCTTTTCTATTTTCAAAGAGTCTCCTCTACCCTATCCTCCGCATTCAATGTTTGCTTGAATTTTCTCTTCTTTGCAGGGATCGCGGCCATCACTTCCTCCATATTTTATCTTAGCTTGTCGGTAGCACTCTTTGCCGCCTTCCTCGCCTTACCGAGAGTGTCGAAATTTTTTATAGCTTCCCTCTCGGTAGAACCAATAGAGTATGCCTTGTTGATAGCCTCGCTTTATGGATTTTATGTAATGTATACATCAGGGGTGGTCAAGGACTGAGGAGTTGTGTCCGGGATGGTTTTCGCGAGCTTGCTATATGACTAGTTCTCGGGCAGCTCTTCAACAGGCCTATTTGCAACCTTATCGGTAGGTTGCTCCGAAATTCCCTCGGCAGGCTTCTCGGTATCCGTGATCAAAGATTGTCCAGCCTCGGTGGACTTTGCCTCTAGTTTTCCTAGCATCTCTTCGCTTAACCGGTGCGATTTTAGCAAAACTACTATTGCAATTTTCATTCCTCGGGACTTCTCGCCGACTTTATGGCAAGTACTTTCTTCTTTAGGATACTTTGTGGAGGCAAGGCCCTTTCCACAAAATCTGTGCCAAGACACTCTTCCTCGAAGACATTCCGGATAGTAGAATGTTAATCGCAGTTTGGGAGAAGTGACCAGCCTCGAAAGCTGTTTTGTGGAAATAGCTTCTGCATTAGAGATATTTATAGCTATTGGAGCATTTATTGCGTTCGCGGTGAAGCGGTTAACTTTTACATTTTTGAAATTCTTCAAAATTTAAAAATGTGCTGGGATGATGTTAACCTTGATTGACTGCTCTCCTGGATTTGCTGAAGTCCCGGCGATAAGACCTTCTCTAGTAGTCTTGCCGCCTTCTCGCCGTCTTCTCGCAGGGTCTCCTCAATACAGCAAGCGCCGGGGAGAAGCTGATTAGATGCAGGTCTGACCTCCTTGCTATGCAATTAGGTGGCCTCCTTTTCTTTTATCTCCCATATATCTAGTCATTGCTGCTTAATTCTCCTGCACTTGGGAAGCTGGGTTTTTAGCCTTGCCCGTTTGGGTAGGCCCCCGAGCCTATAAATAAGCATGAACAGTACTTATTAGGAAAGAAAGTTTGGATCCCAAAGCTAGCCGCCTGTAGATGTGATTCCCAGTTTTAACCGCTGTAACTGATTCTCCGGTTAATCAAAAGGAAAGCCGGTCGCAGGAGTGGCATTTAGCCGCGATGGGCGAACTATGGTGTTGTTTCCTCCAGCATCCTCTCCCTCCTTTCTCTACCCCCTTATTCTTAACCGCTCGCCCTAACAGCAAGTAATTGACTACTCAATATTCCCCGACCCTCCATACTATTCGTAGAGCCCTAAGGCACATTTCATTCATCAACATGCTAATCTCTGCAAAAGAGAAGTAAAAGGCAGGTAAATTAATATATAACATGAATACCTAAAGAGAACTCGCGAACTTAGGCTAGTATCTAAAAAAGAGAGGTCAAAAGTAGGTAAATAAACATATAAAGCAACTACTAGAGGTGAACTCCCAAACACTAGCAATTTTATGCAAAAGAGAAGTCAGAAGTAGGTAAATTAACATATAATGTGAGTATATGAAGAGAACTTGCAAACACCTGCTAATCTTTGCAAAAGAAAAGTCAAAAGCAGGTAATAAAACAAATAATGTGAGTACCTGAGGTGAACTTGCGAACACCTGCTAATCTCTGCCAAAGAGAAGTCAAAAGCAGGTAAATTAACATATAATACAAGTATTTGAAGAGAACTCATGAATACCTGTCAATCACTGCAAAAGAGAAGTCAAAAGCAGGTAAAAAAATATATAACACGAGTACCTAAGGAGAAATAATGAACACCTGCAAATCTCTGTAAATGAAAAGTCAAGAGCAGATAAATTTATAATATAATGTGAGTTCCTGAAGAGAACTCACAAACGCCTGTTAATCTTCTCAAAAGTGATGTCAATAGAAGGTATTAAATAATGCCCCCATCCGTCGTATAGTATATGACAGAAGGTCTGGCTGGGCCCGATGCCATATACTGCAGACAGGTAAGGAGATTACTTATTGATTCCAAATCCAAATTCAACTATGAATGCGTCCTAACTCAGAGCATTCTAGCAAAAGTATTTTTGTTAAGAACCCATAATAGTAGGATTGTCCACTATAAAAGCTTGTACTAGAATGATATATATATATATAATACAACACATGTTTTAGACTTTTAGCCTTACAACTATTTCATTTACATCAAGTAGTTTCATACATCGGCACGCAGGCCGACAACACATGAAAACAGTAAAAATTTTGCCTTTGGGTCTTCAAGGGCCAGAAATTCGCAACAAAAGGGCTTCATCCCACTACTTACCACTTGGCTCTCCAGCACCTATCCCAACCCCTTACTCGGGGTGGCGGATATCCTTCCCTACAAATAACAACATATATATATAGTGGCAACAACAAAGTGCATTTAAACACCTTTCACCATAGACGTAGGCTCAACGGCCTCATGCTCCGTGCACTCATGGCACATTTTCGGTGTACTGGACTTCCCGTGTATCACCGCCATTCAGAGTTACTTAACTTGACGACTATGTCGTTAAGAGGTACTTAACTTAACGATAACCCTTGTCATTTAAAGGTACTTAAATTGAATACTATATCATTATGAGGTACTTAACCTAATGACTGACTGCCCATTGAAAGGTACTTAACATGATGACCTGGACATTCAGAGGTACTTAACTTGATGGCATAGTAGTTGGCCTCCACGGCTCAACTCAATCATAAGCCACATGGCATTGTACCATTTCAGGCTGGCACCTACCATTGATGGGAATTTAAGTTCTGCAATGTCCCCCAGGTCTCTTAGAGACAGGACACACAAAGTTTAAACTCAAAAGGAGCTATCATCTTGCGACATTCACTGTCGCCTAGCGACATCAACAGTTTCCTGAACTGTGATCTTTCCTGTGTATTTTCCGGGAGATGAACTATAGTACTTCCTATTACTCTCCTTTCACAGTTACAACCCTTAGACTCCGTACAACAACACGTTCTTACTCGGAGTCTTCTCTAGCACGCAAAATAAACATCACCAATCCAGACCAACCCGTCCGGATGGACTTCACACAGCATGCCTATTTCGTACCCTAGATTTTTCGGATCTATAAGAAATATTAACTGGGGATTATACTGATCTACGAATTGGAAACCACCTTTTCTTCACCTTTTGGTGAGGGGTTCCTTGCAAGTATGCATATTGAGGACTTCACTTGTCCAAGGATAATATCGTTACCCTTATAATTTTCTTCGGATCCATGACCGTGATCTTTGATCCAGATTGAATTGATTTTCATAACCTCCTCTCTGCGGATCTAGGGTTGACTCGCGATTCTGATCACAAGCTAACATTTGATCGATTCTCCTCTTGAGATCCTAGACATTTCCTCCTCTTCCCTCTCTAGAACTAAGCAAGAGAGTGTGTGAGAGAAATGAGAATGAAATCTCAAGTCCAGCCTTAATCTGAAAGCTACCTCCGCACGTAACTTATACGGCCGCATAGTATCACAGGCGTTGACTACTTTGGCCAGCCGGCTTCGCTATCCATAGCTCTCGCCCCATGATAACTCTCTAGTGCAGCGCGATAGCACACACAACAATTCGTCGAGAACATCGAAAGCGTTGAGTGCTACCGCAGTGCGCTAGCTTCCTACCGCCAGGCAGTAACAACCCGAGCCCTGGGTCTTTTGTTTCACTAAGCTATCGCCGGTGATAAGCCTATCTCCGCGCGATAACCATCAATAATCACTTCTCACTTTGGGGTGTTATATATAACACGAGTAACGAAGGTGAACTTGCGAACACTTGATAATCTCTTCAAAAGAGAAGTCAAAAGCTGGTAAATTAACATATAATAAGAATATCATAAGAGAACTCACGAACACCTTCTCATCTCTGAAAAAGAGAATTAAAAAGCAGGTAAATAATCATATAACATGAGTACCTGATGTGAACTCGCGAACACCTGCTAATCTCTGTAAAAGAGAAGTCAATAGTATGTAAATAAACACATAATGCAAGTACCTGAGTTGAACTCGCAAACACCTGCTAATCGCTGCAAAAAAGAAGTCGAAGCAGGTAAATTAACATATAACGAGAATACCTGAAGAGAACTCACGAACACCTGCACATTATGAAAAAGAGAAGTCAAATGCAGGTAGATTAACATATAACATGAATAACTACTGAGAACTAGTATGCACCTACTAATCTCTACAAAAGAGAAGTCAAAAGTTGGTAAATAAACATATAACTCGGCTAATTGAGGTGAGCTCTCAAACACCTGCAAATCTCAGCTAAAGAGATATTAAAAGCAGGTAAATTTAAAATGCGAGTACCAAAAGGGAACTCAGTAAACACCTGCTCATCTCTGCAAAATAGAAGTAAAAAGCAGGTAAATAATCATATAACACTAGTACTTGTTGTGAACTCACAAACACCAGATAATCTCCCTGAAAGGGAAGTTAATAGCAGATAAATAAACATTTGACGCGAGTACCTGAGGTGAATACGCGAACACCTGCTAGTCTCTCCAAAAGAGAACTCAAAAGCAGGTAAATTATTATATAACATGAATACCTGAAGAGAACTCGTGAGCACATACACATCTTTGCAAAAGAGAAGTTAAAAATAGATAAACATAAAATATAATGCGAGTACCTAAGGTGAACTCACGAACACTTGCTAATCTATGCAAAAGAGAAGTCAAAAGCCGGTAAATTAATATATAACGTGAATATCAGAAGAGATCTCTCGAACACCTTCACATCTTTGAAAAAGAGAAGTAAAAAGCAGGTAAATTAACTTATAACACGAATACCTAAGGTGAAATCGCGAACACCTGATAATCTATGCAAAAGAGAAGTCAATAGCATGTAAATAACCATATAATGCCAATACCTAAGATGAACTCGCAAACACCTGCTAATCTCTACAAAAGAAAAGTGAAAAGCAGGTAAATTAAAGTATAACGTGAATACCTAAAGACAACTCGCAAACCCCTGCACATATATGCAAAAGAGATGTCAAAAGAAAATAAATTAACATATAATTTGAGTGCCTAAGGTGAACTTACGAAAACCTGCTAATCTCTGCAAATGAGATGTCAAAAGCAGGTAAATTTACATTTAACGTGAATACCTGAAGAGAACTCGTGAATCTTTGATCATCTCTACAAAAAAGAGGTAAAATGTTGATAAATAAACATATAACTCGAGCACCTTAGGTGAACTTGTGAATGCCTGTAAATCTATGCAAAAGATAAGTCCAAATAGGGTGAATTTAAAATATAATGTGAGTACTTGAAAAGAACTCGGGAACACCTGCTAATCTCTACAGAAGAGATGCCAATATCATGTAAATAAATATATAATATGAGTACCTGAGCTGAACTCGCGAACACTTTCTAATCTATACAAAAGATAAATCAAAAGAAGATAAATTAACATATAACGTGGATACCTGAAGAAAACTCGCGAATATATGCTAATATCAGTAGAAGAGAAGTCAAAAGCAGGTAAATAAACATATAAAGTAGGTACCTGAGGTGAACTCGGAAACTCCTACAAATCTCTACAAAAGAGAAGTCAAAAGCAGGTAAATTAACATATAATGAGAGTACCTGAACAGAACTCACGAATACCTTCTAATCATCACAAAAGAGATGTCAATATAAGGTAAATAAACATATAACATGAGTATATGAGCTGAACTCGTGAATACCTGGTAATCTCTACAAAAGAGAAGTCAAAAGCAGGTAAATTAACATGTATCATGAATACCTGAAATGAAATGGCAAACAAATTCTAGTATCTGCAAACGAGAAGTCGAAAGCAAGTAATAAACATATAAATCGAGTAACTGAGTTGAACACCCGAACACCTGCAATTCTATGCAAATGAGAAGTCAAAAGCATGTAAATTAACATATAATGCTAATACATGAACAGAACTCATGAACACTTACAAGTATTTGCAAAAGAGAAGTCGAAAGCAGGTAAATAAACATATAATGCAAGTACCTTAGGTGAACTCGCGAATTGTTGGAACACCCTATTACTAATTTGGGTAAGGATCACTAGGTCCTTAGGAATATGTCTTGACCTCATTGTATAGTTTTTAAGGTAAACTAGAGTAGGTCTAAGGCTTAGAACTTAGGTTTGAAAGCTGCCCCCAAGACCTTCTAGTTCAGAATACAAGAGCAAAAGTTTTAGGCAATTCTCGTCGAGCTCAGATCGACGAGGCTTCGAACTCAGTTCGACTATCTCTGAGCTCAGTTCAACGAGTCGTCGAACTCTGTTCGACGATCTCCGAGCTCAGATCGACGTTTTTGTCTCTAACCAAAATACCGGATCTCTGAGCTCAGGTCGACGATAGTCGAGCTCAGATCGACGATTTTTATCTCAAGTCTAATTCCAGTCTCTGAGCTAAGGTCAACGATAGTCGAGCTTAGATCGACGACTTTTCTTTAGAGATCGACGATTTCAGAATTCAAATTCAGTCAGTTATGGAATTCAATCTGATTCATATCCAGTATTTATTTCAAAGGATTTTGTAGACGTTTTAATCAATCTGGAGCAAGTTTCAAGGAAGACTAAATGGAATGTCTCTTAGGTCTTTCCTCCAGAGACAGATATCATTTATGGAAGTCATTTATGACTGGCTAACGGCTATCTAGAAGACTGAATTTCAATATATCATCTCAGAGTAATTGAGACAGGATCATGATGATTATTATTCTAAGGAATAGATTTTGAGACACAAGCTCTATAAGATTACAAGTAAGAATTCTTACAGAACACAAGGAATACAACAGTGAAGGAGATCACCACACAGAAAAGAATTCCTCTATTCTTTCAAGATCTCTTCTGATTCAAGTGTTCAAGGCTTCATCAATCAAGGACTCCAGACACATCACATTTCAGCCTTTGTTGAAATCATTCTTTGCTGGATATCTCAAACATACTGAAGGCCTATCACCCTTTAAAAAGCTTTCCTTCCTGAACAACTACAAATCTAAGGGGGAGCTTTGACAATAACAATCCACTAGTCTTCTCTTTGACTGTTGATAGAGCAGAACATCAACTCTTTCTTTTTCTTTTATTCTGCTGTAAAAGGGTTACTCAAAACTCCCTTCAAAAGTTTTGTGGTTGGTTTCTGAGAACTTGTCAAAACTAAGTGGTGGCAAGACACCTGATCAAAAAATCTGATTTGGTTTTTAAGTACCTTATCAAAAGCTCATTGGTGTCCCAGGACACCTGATCAACTATTCCTGCAGTTGATTCCTTCCTAGGGTGGTAGAAGAGTGGATGTACCCAGGTTGATTGGGGAACCACTATAGATCCTTGTGTCATCTAGTTGCTGTGTTTGATTTGCTTTGTGCTGTGATTTGTTTCTTGCTTACTTAATTTTTACTTACCGCAAGCACAATACACATATATATAAATCAAGTCTTCCACTGCTGAATAATTTTTAATTTGAAAAATTATTTTAATATACTCTATTCAACCCCCCTCTAGAGTAAAGGTAGATCTTACCCTTACTTTCAATTGGTATCAAGGGGAGGTTGGTTATTCAATAACTAAATCCTCATCAGATTGGTTGTTCTTACAGGCTAACACCTGAACCAAAAGATCTCTGAAAAGATCAAACTTTAATAGAAGGTTATTACTTTTATTATATTTATTTTTATATAAAACCATGGCACAGAACAAAGATTATGCTAGCACCAGACCTCTAGTGTGCAATCTTTCTAAGTTTGCACTTTGGAAGGCAAGGATTAAATTATACATGAATTCTATTGATGAGGACATCTTTAATTCTGTTTTGACAGTGTGTCCAAGACCTCCAGCAACTACAAGCACAAGTGTTGTTCCACCCCCCTCAGGAACAGATACAGAAATCAAAAAGTGGAAAGTTGCTGATGCCAAGGAAATGAACATATTGGCTCAGACTATGTCTGATGACATATTTCAAAAAGTGGCTGAATGCAACTCAGCAAAAGAAATTTGGGACAAGCTATCTGAGCTTGTGTAAGGATCAGCTGATGAAAGAAAGGATAGAAGATCCCATCTCATAACCCAGTATGAGAATTTCAAGAAGGGAGAAACTGAGTCAGTTGCTGACATGTAAAACAGACTCAGTCTAATTCTCAGTGAACTGAAGACCTTGGATAAAGAGATCTCATTGACTGTACTCAATGATAAGATCTTAATGTGCTTCCCCAGCACTTGGGATTCAAGGATCTGGCCAATCAAGGATGCCAAAAGCCTAAATGAGATCACCACTGAAGCTCTATTGGGCAAGCTCAAGTCTTATGAGCTGCTTATCAAGAATAGAGAAGAAGAGCAAAAGATAGCTTCTCCAGCAACAAGGAAGGAGAAGATAATTGCTTTCAAAGCTACAGAAGAATAGCCTGAAGACAAAGTCACAGGCAATGAAGAGCTATTGAGTCTACTAGCCAAAAGATTTTACAAGATGGCAAGGAAAGATTTCAGGAAAAGGTCATCCAGAGGCCATGAAAAGCCAAGGTATGACAAGTCCAAGAACAAAGAAATTATTTGTTTTGGATGCAGGAAACCAGGCCACATTGTGCCTGACTGTCTAGAAAACCAAAATAAGGACAAGAAAGATAAGAAAGACAGGAGAAGAGACAAAGACTTCAGAAGAAACAACAATGACAAATCCTCCTCCAGCAAGAACAAACACACCAGGAAAGGATTTGTAGCTGAAACCTGGAGTGAGACTGAAGAGGAATCATATGCTTCATCAAGCTCAAGTGATGATGAAGATGATGCTCAAGAGAAGGAGTTATGCATGATGGCTATCAATGCCTATCAACATAATTCTGATGCAGAACAAGAGTCAGAATCTGAATCTGAACATGAAGCTGAAGAAGATCATGTAATAATTTCTTTTGATTTCAATTCAGAGGACTTTAAATTTGAATTTAAGGCACTATGTTTTGACCTACTCAAGTCTGAGAAGGAGATTATCTCTCTCAGAAATCAACTATCTGAACATAGCACTTTAAAATCAGATAACCTCAAACTCTCTAAGGAGTTAGAATGTTGTAGGGAGGAGATAGCCTCCTTGAAAAGTGAACTATCTCAGGAAAAGAAGTTTGAAGAATCCCTTAATGGGAGAAGCATCAGACTGATGGACATCACAAGCACAGTGAACTCAAGACTTAATAGTAGACTAGGCTTGGGTGCTTCATCCAGCCAACCTATAGTATTAACAACCCCAATTAAATTTATCTCAGATAAAGGAAAGGGTGATGTAGAGGTAGCTAGGAAGAATTCTAATTTTCCTTAGAACAATAAGGTTCAACGGAAAACGTTGAATAGAGCTCGACGATCGTCGAATGGAGCTCAGCGATCTCAAGCTGAATCGTCGAACTAAGGTCGACGATCGCTGAACTATGAACTCTAGAAAAGTCGATATTCGAATGGAGCTCGACGATTTGACCCAAGATCGTCGAACTCAGCTCAGAGATCGTCGAACAGAGATCAGAGCTTTGAATAAATTTTTAAGGGTAAATAAAAATTCAATCCTAGAGGTCCTACATCCCAACGTTTTAACCCTTATGCTGAATTGATAATACCTCCTAGGAGATATCATCCTGAAGGTTATAAGAGTCAGCCAGGGATGTCTTTTATTTCAGAATTTAAAGGCTATCAACCTAGGCCTAAGGTAAACTGGGTCAAAAACAAGTAAATTATTAGGTATGCAGGTGAAGACCTATCCAACAATAAACCAGCAATGGTATCTGTATAGTGGGTGCTCAAAGAACATGACAGGAAGCAAGGATAATATAACATCCTTCAAAGCCATGTTTGGACCCAAAGTCATATTTGGAGATTCAAACTTTAGACAGACCAAGGGATATGGTGCAGTCCAAATTGGGTCATGAACATTCAAGAAGGTTTCCTATGTGGAAGGACTGAAGCACAATTTAATCAGCATTTGTCAATTGTGTGATGAAGGATACCAGGTGACATTCAACAAATCCTCATGCAAAATTAGATCAGAGAACAACACAACTGTATTGACAGGTAAAAGGAAAGGTAACATTTATCTTGTAGATTTTCTTTCAACTAAGGTAGATATCTACTTGTTCAACTCTGTTAGTAAACCAAATGAACTATGGCATAAGAGATTAGGACATATAAACCTTAGAACCATTACTAGGCTATACAAGGATAACCTTGTTAGAGGACTACCTTCTGGCCCCTACAAGAAGGAAGGACTTTGCAGGGCTTGTCAGTTAGGCAAGCAAACTAAAAATAGCTTAAAGTCACTTAATAAGAGTGATTCACCTAGGATCTTGTATCTGTTACACATGGATCTTTTTGGACCCTTTACAGTACAAAGCTTAGGAGGGAAATCTTACACTTTAGTGGTTGTAGATGACTTCTCTAGATTCACATGGGTGTTCTTTCTGAGGAAGAAGTATGATAACTTTAAGTATTTGACATAGTTTCTCAAATGCATACAGATTGAGTTCAATACTCACATTGCTCTGATCAGAAGTGATCATGGGACAGAGTTTGATTCTCTTCTTATGCAAGAGTTCTGTCAGAGTGAAGAGATCAAGCACACTTTCTCATCTCCTAGAACTCCTCAACAAAATGGGGTAGCTGAAAGGAAAAAATAGAACCCTTATTGAATCTGTTACTAGATTATTGACAGATGCTCACCTTCCTCTATCCTTTTGGGCAGAGGAAGTGAACACCTCAAACTATGTGTTGAATAGAAGTTTGATACATAAGCTAAAGGGCAAGACTCCCTATGAATTACTCAAAGGGAAGAAACCTAAAGTAGATTATTTCAAAAATTTTGGTTGCATTTGTTACATACACAATAATGACAAGAAGTACATAGCAAAATTTCAAGCCAAAGCTGATGAAGGAGTGTTTCTGGGATACTCCATGATCAGTAAAGCTTATAGGGTGTATAATAAAACTTCTCTTAAAATTAAAGAATCTGTACATGTATATTTTGATGAAGCTAACATGTCTTATAAGGAGAAGAATACTTCTACTATAGAACCTTTGCAGGTACATTCTCTTTTAGAAAATTTGGATAGGTTACACATTATAGAAAAGGATACAACACATTCACCTATCCAACAAAGAAGTGAAAGTAGTGAAGATGAAGAGGATACTCAACATCTTGGTACTCAACATCTTGGTGAGAATTATCTTTAAGAGCCAGTTGTTGTTCCACAAGAGGAAACAACAACACAGGTTGGTGAACAATCAACACCCCCTAGTAATTGAGTAACATCAAGAGATCATCCAATCTCCCAAGTGATTGGAGACATCTTAGCTGGTATGCAAACCAAAAATCTGGTCAACCAAAACCTGATGCACACCTGCTTTTTATCTCAAATTGAGCCTCAATCCATACAAGATGCAGATCAAGATCCACACTTGATCATTACAATGCAAGAGGAGTTACATCAATTTTAAAGGAACAAAGTTTGGGAGCTAGTGCCAAGGCCAAAGGATCACTCCATTGTTAGAATAAAATGGGTGTTTAGAAACAAGTTGGATGATTAAGGAATTATGGTCAGGAACAAGGCAAGGCTAGTTGCACAAGGATACTCACAAGAAGAAGGAATAGATTATGACCAGACCTTTACACCAGTTGCAAGGTTGGAGTCCATAAGAATATTTCTAGCTTATGCAGCACACAAGGGATTCAAGGTCTATCAAATGGATGTGAAGAGTGCATTTCTCAATTGAGATATCAAAGAAGAAGTCTATATTAGACAACCCCCAGGTTTTATCTCTCCAACTCATCCTGATCATGTTTTTAAATTGCATAAAGCATTATAGGGTCTCAAGCAAGCTCCTAGAGCATGGTATGAGACCTTAGCATGGTTTCTTTTGAAAATTGATTTTATAAGGGGTAGAGTATACCAAACTCTTTTTATTAGAACCTATAAGTCCAATACCTTATTAGAGCAAATTTATGTAGATGACATTATCTTTGGATCTACTGATTCAAATTTGTGCAAAAGGTTTTCCAACCTAATGCATTCTAAATTTGAAATGAGCAGCATGGGTGAGCTTTCCTTCTTTCTAGGATTGTAAGTCAAACAGCATACTGATGGTATATTCATTTCTCAAACCAAGTATGCAAAAGAACTGGTTAAGAAATTTGGTATGTCTGAAGCATCATGTATGAAAACACCTATGCCTACTAATGTTGTATTAGATGCTGATGAACATGGGAAACCTGTGGATCAGACAACATATAGAGCAATGATTAGCTCTTTATTGTACCTTACAGCTAGTAGACCTTACATAATGTTTGCTACATGCATATGTGCTAGATTCCAAGTAAGCCCTAGAGAGTCACACCTAACATTAGTAAAAAAAATTCTTAGGTATGTGAAAAGTTGTCAAAATCTAGGTCTCTGGTATCCAAGAGACTCAGGATTTGAATTAACTAGATTTTCAGATGCTAATTATGCTTTATGTAGAGTGGACAGGAAAAGCACTAGTGGAACTTGCCAGTTTCTTAGTGACAGACTTGTCTCCTGGTTTTGTAAGAAACAAACATTTGTGTCCATATCAACTACTGAAGCTGAATACATGACAACAGGTAGTTGTTGCTTACAGATTTTGTGGATTCAAAATCAGCTCCTAGACTATGGTTACAACCTAGATAAGTCAAAAATATTTTGTGATAACACAAGTGCTATTTCTATAGTACAAAATCCAGTCCTCCATAGTAGGACAAAACATATAGAGATTAGGCATCACTTTTTAAGAGATAATGTTGAGAAGAATAAAATTGAACTTCATTATATCCCAACTGATTTGCAAAGGGGAGATATTTTCACCAAACCATTGGATGAAAAGAAACACAAATTCTTCCTGAATCAGTTAGGAATGTTAGATGGAGGAAGCTTAAATTAAGATCCAAGATTTTAAAACCTTAAAATTGACCAAGACAAGGTTAAAAACTTGATTTTTTAAGTATCTATAGGTTTTTTCTGATCTCTGAACTGCGCTCGACGTTTTTCCCAAAGATCGTCGAATGGAGATCGACGTTCTCAGAAATCATCGACCGGAGTTCAGCGTTTTTGAGATAGTGCTAAGCTATCTATTTCCGATCAAAGATTGTCGAGCGGAGCTCGACGCTCTCCAATATCGTCGAACGGAGATTGACGATGTTGAAAACCTTTCAGATTCCTTTAGAAGCCCAGATCGTCGAACTAAGTTCAACGATCTTTCCTTTTCAAAGTCGAACCCTTATATAAAATTCATTTCTCGGTCGTCGTTCTCTTTTGCGCATTCATACTTTCCGAAAGGCTTTTCTTTCCCTCCAAACATCTCTGCACTTGGTCTTGTTTGTTCGTTTTTGCAGGTAACAATGGTCGTCCCTATTGAAGTCATAGGAGCGATGAAGTTCAACACCGGCTTCGAAATCCACATGGATTCATTCGAAGGCAGTGATCAAATCTTCAAGGATATTCTTGAATTGTTTAAGGAACAATAGTTGGTTCCTATCATGTCCACCAGAATAAAATTAGCTGCCGATGAAATTAAGGAATGGGTGTATACTGCACACAACATGTATCATGAACACAGTGATTGGAACAATATCAGGAACACAGGTATCCCTAACTCCTGCTCTCCTAACAGAAGTCTTCTATTTGAGTACTGGGCATGATTCTGTAGAGTTACCTGGAGAGGAATTTGCTATTATGCTCGATAGAATGGGTCACTCAGCAGCAAACCCTAATAAGTTGCTTAAGAATAATCTGTCAATGGAGTATAGATTCTTAGCAGATGTTGTGGGAAAGGTACTGGTGGCAAAGCATTCTTCTCATGATACCATCTCTAGGTATCAATTCTGTTTGATGGGTGCATTAGTTGATAAGAAGCATTTGAATTGGGGAGAGATATTATTTGATTTAATTAAGAAAAAGATAAACAAGAACTTTGTTAATTTTGGGAGGATTCTAGGACTGTTTCTGCATAACAGATGCCCTCAACTTCTTGTTTCAAGTGGCATGCACATCAATGCCTCCAAGAGATTTTCCTGTGCCCTCTTTGTAAAGTAGGACAGACAAATTGCCAAACACAGCAGGGCTCCTGCAGTGGTTTCAACCTCAGGCACAAGGACTGTACAAGTCACTTCCCCTCAGGCAACTTCCCTCTTGGAAGAATTGTCTGCCTCCTCCTCATCTCCACCATCTTCACCCATTGTTTCATCAACCATTCCTACATCCACCATCACCAATTCAATTTCATCCCCCATCACCATTTCATCTCCAATCTCAACTCTTTCACCACCACCAGCAACTACAAAAGTCCATTTCCATCCTCTACACTATTATCCACACCTTGACATTGATTCATCCATCCAGCTTTCATCATTCAATCTCTTAGATGATTCCTTCATGGATAATTCTCATTCCTCACCCCTTGAGCCCCCATCATCCTCTACCTCTTACCAACAATTACTTCACAACATTCTTGCTCAACCATCCTTTACCCCATCCATTTCCATTCCAGTGTCTTCCATCTCAACCATCCCCATATCACAACCATCAATTTCACTACAATCCACATCATTTCTCCACATCACTGCAGCCCCTCCAACACCATCAACTTCTGTCACATTCTCCTCTACCTCTACTCAAGCATCCCTTGAGCAAGTAGATCTTCCAGCTCTAGCAGATAAGCTCTATGAGATGTTAGCTCCCAGGCTAGCACTCTTGCTGGAGACCTCTATGGCTCCACTCCTTAAGTCTATACAGGACTTATCTACCAGCTCTCCTCCTTTTATCCTCCTCAGGCAATCCCTTCTATGGGGTGCCTTGATCATGTATGTACTGAATCCAGGCAAGGGGGATGCCACATGAAGAAGAAATGCTTCCTGTTTCAGAAGAAGTTTTGACAATTCTACAAGACCTTAGGTCACTGTTGTCAGTATTTGATGTACTTTACTTCAGTTGTCTTCCAGCTCAAGAAGCTGAAGACCTTACTAAGGCAATTGTGCCTATCTTCAGTTGTGATCCCAGCCTGACCTCAGGCCATTGTGCCATACCTCAGGTCACTGTTGTCAGTATTTGATGTACTTTACTTCAGTTGTCTTCCAGCTCAAGAAGTTGAAGACCTTACTAAGGCTATTGTGCCTATCTTCAGTTGTGATCCCAGCCTAATATCTTCATATATCTCTTATGTAAAGGCTGTGGAAAGTGTTACTTCTGCTGATGCTGTGTATGTTGATTCTGTTGCTGATGAAGTTAGTTGTGATATTGCTGATGATTTGTTGATGACAGAGGCAAATGATTCAGAGCCTGCTGTTACTACTGCTATTGTTTCAGAACCTACTGCTAATATTTCTGTTTCTAATGTTGTTGCTGCTCAAGTTGTTAGTGTTGCTATCTCTTTTTTTTCTGCCAGTGTTGTTATTTCTGCAAGTACTGCTTCTATCACTGCTGCTGCTGCTTCTTCAACTGAACAATCCAAACAACATAAAAATTATATCAAAAGGATTGATGAATTGTATGACAATCCTCAGAGCACAGACAGTGACAAGTTCAGAACTTATTCTGATGACTCCTCTACAACCATTATAAGGAAGAGGAAAGCCAGAAGCAAAGCTTTGAAGAGAGTTCCTCCAGAGAAAGTAAAGGATGATAATGACATTCCCTATTATATTCTGCATGACTATCCTATAACTGAACCATGGATGCAATTCTCCAAGAATCAATTAAAGGCCATGAAGAAGAAAAGGAAGTATGACAAAGGATCATCTCACCATAATCCTCCTCCTCCTCCTCCTTCACCGGATGCAGGAACTGGTGGAGGTTCTGCTTCACAGACCTCATTTGCAGTAACTCAAAGCTCCTCTCAGACTCAAGATAGATCACAATCAAGAGGGTATCAACAAAGAGGTTACCAAGCCAAAAAAGGCCAGTACAGAGGAAACCAAAGAGGATACATAGTTTATTCAAGCAGACAATCAAGACAACATCCTTATCACAGGGAAGGATAAGGGCCCATTGATTCAACTTCTGGCCCTTTCCCTTACAAGCTTAAATATATTGTTACTTCAAGAGCTCCTTCTGCTGATTGAATTAACAGATATGAACCTCCTGTTCCCTTTGAAGATCCAGAAAACAATTCCCTTTCTTGGACAGTAAGGATGAAAGAATTGGCTGCCTTAGATCAAATAAAGAAGGCAAGAGAACAAGGGAGAGATACCTCAAACATCAATACTTTATCTGAGCAAAGTAAGAAAGAACTTGAAAGATACTCCTCCAGGAAATTCTTTGATCCAGAGAGTTATATGAAGCTGCACCCAGAGGCTGTTGTTCCAAGACCTAAATCTCAAACCTCCCTAGGTGATGCTGATGACAGGATATCCAAGAAGGAAGCTCCAGATCCCAATAAAGAAATCTTGTTCAAAAAGAGCAAAGAAAAGGAGTAATTATGTAAGCTGGCAGTATTTATCTATTTCTGACTATCTGCTGTGACTCTATATCTGCTTCTGCAATGATGCACTTCTTTATTCTGCTATGTTGTATTTTCTTTTGTTCCTGCTTATATGCTTTTTAATTCCTATATATCATGTAAATAGTAATCCTAACCCAAATAGGGGGAGATTGTTGGAACACCCTATTACTAATTTGGGTAAGGATCACTATGTCCTTAGGAATATGTCTTGACCTCAATGTATAGTTTTTAAAGTCAACTAGAATAGGTCTAAGGCTTAGAACTTAGGTTTGAAAGCTGCCCCTAAGACCTTCTAGTTAAGAATACAAGTGCAGAAGTTTAAGGCAATTCTCGTCGAGCTCAGTTCGACGAGGCGTCGAAATCACTTCGACTATCTCTGAGCTCAGTTCAACGAGTCGTCGAACTCTGTTCGACGATCTCCGAGCTCATATCGACGTTTTTGTCTCTAACCAAAATACTAGATCTCTGCGCTCAGGTCGACGATAGTCGAGCTCAGATCGATGATTTCTGTCTCAAGTCTAATTCAAGTCTCTGAGCTCAGGTCGACAATAGTCGAGCTCAGATCGACGACTTTTCTTGAGCGATCGATGATTTAAGAATTCAAATTCAGTCAGTTATGGAATTCAATCTGATTCATATCTAGCAATTATTTCAAAGGATTTTGTAGCCGTTTTAATAAATCTAGAGAAAGTTTCAAGGAAGACTAAATGGAATATCTCTTAGGACTTTCCTCCAGAGACATATATCATTTAAGGAAGTCATTTATGACTGGCTAACGGCAATCTAGAATACTGAATTTCAATATATCATCTCAGAGTAATTGAGACAGGATCATGATGATTATCATTCTCAGGAATAGATTTTGAGACACAAGCTCTACAGGATTACAAGTTAGAATTCTTACAGAACAGAAGGAATACAACAGTGAAGGAGATCACCACACAGAAAAGAATTCCTCTATTCTTTCAAGATCTCTTATGATTCAAGTGTTCAAGGCTTCATCAATCAAGGACTCAATACACATCACATTTCAGCCTTTGTTGAAATCATTCTTTTCTGGAGATCTCAAACATACTAAAGGCCTATCAACCTGTGCAAAGCTTTTCTTCCTGAACAACTACAAATCTCATGGGGAGCTTTGACAATAACAATCCACTAGTCTTCTCTTTGACTATTGATAGATAAGAACATCAAATCTTTCTTTTTCTTTTATTCTGCTGTAAAAGAGTTACTCAAAACTCCCTTCAAAAGTTTTGTGGTTTGTTTCTAAGACCTTGTCAAACCTCAATGGTAGCAAGACACCTGATCAAAAAATCTGATTTGGTTTTTGAGCACCATATCAAAAGCTCATTGGTGCCCAGGACACCTGATCAACTATTCCTGTAGTGGATTCCTACCTAGGGTGGTAGAAGAGTGGATGTACCCAGGTTGATTGGGGAACAACTATAGATCCTTGTGTCTTCTGGTTGCTGTGTTTGATTTACTGTATGCTATGATTTGTTTCTTGCTTACTTAGTTTTTACTTACTGCAAGCACAATACACATATATATAAATCAAGTCTTCCACTGCTGAATAATTTTTAATTTGGAAAATTATTTTAATGTACTCTATTCACCCCCCCTCTAGAGTAAAAGTAGATCTTACACCTCACTTTCACGAACACCTGCTCATCTCTGCAAAAGTGAAGTCAAAAGTAGGTAAATTAACATATAACATTAATACCTAAAGAAAACTTGCGAACATCATCTAATCTCTGCAAAAGAGAAGTCAAAAGTAGATAAATAATCATATAAAGCGAGTACCTTAGGTGAAATCACGAACACCTACAAATCTCTCCAAAAGAGATGTTAAAAGTAGGTAAGTTAACATATAATATGAGAATCTGAAGAGAAGTAGAAAAAACCTATTAATCTCTATAAAAGAGAAGTCAAAAGAAGGTAAATAAATATATAACACGAGTACCTATGGTGAACTCACGAGCACCTGCAAATCTCTGTAAAAGAGAAGTCAAAAGCTGTTAAATTTAAAATATGACACGAGTACCTGAAGAGAACTCACGAACACATGTTAATCTTCGCAATAGAGAATTCAATAACAGATAAATAAACATATAACACGAGTACCTGAGGTGATCTCGTAAACACCTGCTAATCTCTTTAAAATACAAGTCAAAAGAAGGTAAATTAACATATAACAGAAATTCAAGAAGAGAACTCGCAAATAGCTGCTCATCTCTGCAAAAGAGAAATAAAAATCAGGTAAATAAACATATAACACGAATACCTGTGGTGATTTTGCGAACAACTAGTAATCTCAACAAAAGAGAAGTCTATAACATATAAATAGGCATATAATGCGAGTGCCAAAGATGAACTCACGAATACCAACAAGTCTCTACAAAAGAAAAGTCAAAAGTAGGTAAATAAACATATAATACAAGTACCTGAGGTGAACTCGCGAACACCTTCTAATCTTCGCAAAAGAGAACTTAATAGCATGTAAATTAACATATAACGTGAATACCTGAAGAGAACTCGCAAACATAAGCTAGTATCCATAATAGAGAAGTCAAAAGCAGGTAAATAAACATATAAAATGAGTACCTGAGGTGAACTCGTGAACACCTGCAATTATATGCAAAAGAGAAGTCAAAAGCAGGTAAATTAACATATAACACGAGTACATGAAGAGAACTCGCGAATACCTTCTAATCTCTGCAAAAGAAAGTCAAAAGATGGTAAATAAACAAATAATACGAGTACTTAAGGTGAACTCGCGAACTCCTTCTAATCTCTGCAAAAGAGAAGTCAAATGCAGGTAAATTAACATATGACGTGAATGCTTGAAGAGAACTAGCAAACACATGCTAATCTTTGCAAAAGAGAAGTCAAAAGTAGGTAAATAAACATATAAAGTGAGTACCTAAGGTGAACTCGCAAACACCTACAAATCTCTGCAAAAGAGAAGTAAAAAGTATTTAAATTAACTTATAAAGCGAGTATCTGAAGAGAACTAGCAAAAACCTGTTAATCTCAACTAAAGAGAAGTTAAAAAATAGGTAAACAAACATATAACATGAGAACCTAAGGTGAACTCACGAACACCTGTAAATCTTTACAAAAGAGAAGTCAAAAGTAAGTAAATTTAAAATATAACGTGAGTACCTAAAGAGAACTTGCGAACACCTACAAATCTCTGCAAAAGAGAAGTCAATAGCAAGTAAATAAAAATATAACATGAGTACCTGAGGTGAACTC
Organism: Platanthera zijinensis; assembly: GCA_039513925.1. Classification (NCBI taxonomy): domain Eukaryota; kingdom Viridiplantae; phylum Streptophyta; class Magnoliopsida; order Asparagales; family Orchidaceae; genus Platanthera; species Platanthera zijinensis. Next base: position 12,156,095 of record CM077094.1, read on the forward strand.
GCAAACACTTTCTAATCTTTTTAAAAGAGAAGTCAAAAGCAAAAAAATTAATATATAATGTGAATACCTTAAGAGAACTTGCGAACACCTGCACATCTATATAAAAGAGAAGTAAATAAGCAGCTACATAATCATATAACTCGAATACCTAAGGTGAACTCACGAACACCTGGTAATCTCTGCAAAAGAGAAGTTAATAGCATGTTAATAAGCTTATAACGCGAGTACCTAAGAAAAACTCGCAAACACCTTCTAATCTCTGCAAAAGAGAAGTAAGAAGTAGGTAAATTAACATATAATGTGAATACTAGAAGAGAACTCAAGAACACTTACTCATGTCTACCAAACAGAAGTAAAAAATAGGTAAATAAACGTATAACATGAATACCTGAGGTGAACTCACGAAACTCCAAAAAAGAGAATTCAATGGCATTTAAAAAAAATATAACGCGAGTATCTGAGATGAACTTGCAAACACTTGCTAATCTCTTCAAAATAAAAGCAAAAAACAAGTAAATTACAATATAACGTGAATACCTGAAGAGAACTTGGGAATATATGCTAATATCTGTAAAAGAGAAATCAAAAACAGGTAAATAGATATTTAAAGCGAGCACCTGACGTGCACCTGCGAACACCTGCAAAAGAGAATTAAGAAGTAGGTAAATAAACATATAATACGGTTACTTGAGGTGAACTCACAAACAAATGCTAATCTAAGCAAAAGAGAAGTCAAAAACAGGTTAATTAACATATAACGTAAATACCTGAAGAGAACTCACGCACACCTGCTAATTTCTACAAAAGAGAAGTCCAAAGTTGGTAAATAAACATATAAAGCAATCACCTGAGGTGAACTCGAAAACCCCTGCAAATCTCTGCAAAAGAGAAGTCAAAAGCAGGTAAATTAACATATAACGTTAGTACCTGAAGAGAGCTCGTGAAAACCTTCTAATCTCTGTAAATGAGAAGTCTAAAGCAAGTAAATAAATATAAAAAATGAGTACCTAAGAAGAACTCATTAACACCTGCAAATCCCTGCATATGAGAAGTCAAAAGAAGGAAAATTTAAAATATAACGTGAGTATGTGAAGAGAACTCACGAACACTTGCTAATCTCCGTAAAAGTCAAGTCAATAGCAAGTAAAATTAAAATATAACACAATTATTTGAGGTGAACTCGCGAACATATGCTAATCTATTCAAAAGAGAAGTAAATAACAGGTAAATTAACATATAATGTGAATACCCAAAGAGAACTCGCGAACACCTTCTCATCTATGCAAAAGAGAAGTAAAAAAGCAGGTGAATAAACATAAAACATGAATACCTAAGGTGAACTCACGAACACCTTGTAATCTCCGAAAAAGAGATGTTAATAGCATGTAAATAAACATATAACACGAGTACCTGAGATGAACTCGCAAACACTTGCTAATCTCTTCTAATGAAAAGTCAAAGGTAGGTATATTAACATATAACGTGAATACAAAAAGAGATCTCGCAAACACCTGCTCATCTCTGCAAAATAGAAGTCAAAAGCAGGTAAATTAACATATAACGTGAATACCTAACGTGAAATCATGTAAACCAGCTTATCTCTACAAAAGAGAAGTCAAAAGCAGGTAAATAAACATATAACACGAGTATCTGTGGTGAACTCGCGAATAACTTCAAATCTCTGCAAAAGAGAATTCAAAAGCAGGTAAATTAACATACAACAAGAGTACCTAAAGAGAACTCACTAACACCTGTTAATCCTCGCAAAAGAGAAGTCAAAAGCAGGTAAGTTAATATACAACGCAAGTACCTGAATAAAACCCGCAAACACCTGCTAATCTCTTCAAAAGAGATGTCAAAAGCAGGTAAATAAACATAGTGCGAGTACCTGAGGTGAACTCGCTAACACCTGCTAATCTCTCCAAAAGAGAAGTCAAAAGAAGGTAAATATGGTTATACGGGAAATGCACCTCTAGGTTCTACGAAGAGAAAATGAGGACGACAACTATCGAGTAGTCGGTTACTAGCGGTTAGAATTAGCGGAAATGTTGAGGGGGTGGAGAGAGGGGTCGTTGGCAGCAGCAATACCAAAGTTTGCCTGCCACCGCTGCATGCCAATCCTACAATGGTCTTTTCTTTAATTATGAAGAAAACAGTTATAGCTGTTAAGTAGGGAGAACCCGAGCAAATAGGAATCCGGTAGAGGATGAGCCCGAGTGTGGTGCAATATATGTCTAGCTTTGGGATTCAAACCTTCTTCCCTAGGAAATATTATTCAGACTAATTTATAGGTTCGGGGGAATTCCCAAGAGGGAAGGGCTAAAAACACCGGCTACCCGAGTATAGGAGAATCGGGTAGCGATGACCAGATACAAGGGAGAAAAAAGGGGCCACCTAACCACGTGGCTAAGCGGTCAGACCTTGAGCTAATAAGCTTCTCCTCAGCAGCTGCGGTGTTGAGGAAACCCTATGAGATTGAGGGTTGGCAGCTAGCACTTGTCTTGATGCCAGGACTTGAGAAAATCCAGGAGAGCGGTCAAACCGGGTTAACATGTTCATCGCACATTTTTAAATTCCAAGGAATTTCGAAAATGTAAAAGTTAACCAATTGGCAATGAATGTAGTAAATGCTCCAAAAGATTTAAATATCTCTGATGGAGAAGCTATTTTCACAAAACAGCTTTCGAGATAGGTCGCTTCTCCCCAACTTCGGTTAATAATTTACTATTCGAAATGTCTGCGAGAAAGAGCATCTTGGAAAGGATGGTCGTCAAATATCTTTCCGCGATGAAGTTACCGCATGAAGAATTAAATAGCTGCGAAGCTGGAAAGAAGTCACCAAAGAAGAAAATTGCAATTATAGTATCACTCAAATCACGAAGGCTAAGCAAGGAACTAATTTGAAAATTAGATTCAAAGTCAACTGAGGTTGGACAATCTGCGAGCACTGCTACTGAGAAGGTAGCTAAGGAGATTCATGATCAACCTGCCATGAAGGTTGCGGATAAACTTACCAAAGAACTACCTGAGGACTTGGGGGAAAAGAATCATCTAAAAATAGCTCCAATCACAACTCATCATCCGACGACCACCCTGAATGTGGAAATCACATCCACTCAATCCAGCGAGGCTGACGGCAAGATAGACTCTGATGGAGTAACCGAACGGATGGCTATTGAATAGGAAGCCATCATCGAAAACACTAAAAGGAGGCTAGGAGTGTTGCCGACATGCTGTGATAGAACTTGGATGAAGTGATTGATGCAATCCCTGCGATGAAGCGGAAACTCCGGCCAATTTTGATAGGAGAGGAGATGGTAGAAGAAACCCTCCAGAGAATGAATAGAGAAAACAAGAGATCTTCAATCCTCAAGGTGGCAACTAGCCAGACCGAAGTCATCGCATTGTCAGAAGAGGTAATCACGCTGATTATAGCTAAAATTTCCTTGAATCAAAGGATGGAACAAAGGTTAACTCTATCCTTCCTACTTACTTTGGTTTCTTACAGGAGATGGAAGAGATAGTAAACTTCCAACACACCCTTGGGGTTGAATCCGACTTGGAAGTCTTGTTAGAAAATTCCAAATAAAAAATTTCTAGACTCTCTAAATGAGACGAGAAGTTGAGGCTATGAGAAAGTATGATAGCCGAGAAGATGTTGTTAACCGCTGGTGAAGAACCCAATGGTCTCCCAGCTCTTTCTGTTGAACAAGCTGAAGCTAACCGTCTGCTTACCGCCAAACTTTCGCAGGAAGGTATGATCAAACCTTCCCCGAAGGTTATTAGAGTACATCCACCTTAAAAGGAACCACAATGGGTAAAGCGATCAATCTGTACGATTACAGAGACTGATGACATCCTCTTATCGTGCGAGGAACTTTAGAAGAATTGGCGGTTCCAGTGACTACAGAGGAATCTATACTTGAATAAGATAGACCTTGAGAGGCTGAGGAGACCTGTATTTTCTAGCCGTTAAATCATAGCAGTGACTAGAGAAGATGAGAACCTCAGCTCAGGTTCCCTATCTCAAAGCACTACCTTTGTTGCTTTTTTGTTGACCATCAACCTTAATTCTAACTGCTCGTTCGCTGACTATTGCAGATCTTGCGGTGTTGAACTCCATGACAATCTTGGATGAATTCGCATGGCGACTGCAGGGAGTTGAAGGCTAGAGTGCCTTCTCCAAGTTGTTCGTGGACTTTAAGAGGTTCAAGGCAAAGCTTATCGTCGAGGAAGAGATAAGGAAGGATTCAAAGGAGCAGATAAGGATGCTATCCACAGGGCTCGAGGCTAGCTACGAGAAAGGAAGGAGGCTATCTGCAGTGCTAGATTATAGCCGCGAGCGGGAAATAATTATTCGGGATCAAGTCATGACTCAAGCGAGTTGACTTCAAAAGTCTGAAGAGGATGTTGCCCACAACAAGATAAGATAATACGAGACGATTGAAAGAGAGAAGTGCTAGCGAACTTATTTGGCTAGTTCAAAAATATCGTGGAAATCAGATCACGGCTCTGCTAGGGGGGAGACTTCTGCCCTAATGGCTGGTCAATCGAGCCTTCCCATGTGGCCTTTCGAATAGGTGGCTCTTAACGAGCCAGCCATTCTGATGAACTGCATAATCCAGGATACTTCCCTGATACACCGAGAACAGAATGACCTGAACCACCACTTGGTAGCCACACTGTATATTTTACTACAGGTAGGCGACCAAGTGGCAAACATTGGTAGAGATCCCGTAGATGACAACGAGGAATACCGAGAAGATAGGGAGTGAAAACTGTAAATATTGAGTTCAAGCGGACTGACCTTGTACTCGCTATTACATTATATTCTTTAATACCTTTCAAATTATTACAATTTGACTTATTTTGTCCGCATGATTTGTGATGCTTGAACTACTTGGAATGATATCTTATCACTGTAACTTAGTGCGTTTAAATTATTCTAAGAAACTGAACTGTAGGTGCTAGGATATTTTGCCGCGCGGATTTGTTGGTTAGCTACGTGACTAAATGCTTCCTTGTAGGTTTAAGGTTTCCTATAAATAGAACGTGATTCCATATTCTCCAATATCAAGCTAGTAGTTCATGGAGTTAGATTCAATGGCACCCGCTCGAGTTTCCGTTGCTACTACTTTCCTTGTTGTTGAACACCAGAGTTCAGAGATCATGAAAATCAAATTAGACTTCTTTGTCACAGGGCACATTACAAATCCGGGTGTAGTCGCACGACTTCTCAGCGAAGTTAAGCAAATAATCACATTTTCAATGAACTTTATCGCCATTCCAATAGACCATTTGGACTACGGATTCAACTTTCCACCACATGTTGAGTTTGTCCAAATATTGGACTTCTTCAACATTGTTCCCAGATAACTCTCACTGAATACTATGGCCTCGGTGATGAGCTTCGTCATTTATTTACAGAACGACCAGGTAAGGTTCACTATGGACCTTTTCCTCCATTACTTCGTAATCTGCACGATTACATCTTGAAAGAAAGATAACTGGGTCTTCAAAGGAGTGGTCTACTTTGGCTGCACAGGTATGAAGGCGGTAAACCTGACGAACAAATTCCCCAACTGGTCGACTAGATTCCTCATGTTTGAGGGGAATCTGGATCTACTTCATATCTATCCGCAAGTCCGGGCGGTAAGTCTCTTCGAGTAGCTTGACGTTGAAGGAATCGAGAATGTAATCGCCGAATTCCTTCCCATATATGGCTAGATATCTGGAACTACATTCTTATGCTCCTAATGGTGGTAGACTGGCCTACAGAAGACGGTAAGTATTTAGTGATTAGAAAAATACAAACCGACTTACCGGGAGACTAATAACTTTTCCCTTGTGAAGCCACCTAGAAGGTTCTGTTGGGTCCATTGATTACAATGTCCCAGATTTGAAGAAGATCTACAGGACAATGTTATACACGTGTTTGTAGCTGATACATACTATTAGTTCTATATGTAGGGGGCTCTTTGTTACTTTGATTAGACAGGTTATCCAAGTGATAATGATAGGAGGACATAAGGACAAAATTCTGACAAGGCTGAAATTTGTCTAAGTCTAGATGCATTGAGTGAATGCAGTTCACTCAATGCTAGATGGCCTTAAGCATTGAGTAAAAACTAAACAGTCAGATCCTCAGTATTGTCACGGCAGAAATCTTGTTAAGTCCAGAAGCATTGAGTGAAGGCTGTTCACTCAATGCCTAGAGCAATAAGCATCGAGTAAAGCTCAAGCAGTCAAAGCCACAGAGAATCTGCCAATAAATCTTGCAAAGTACAGAAGCGTTGAGTGAAGGAAGTTCACTCAATGCCATGCAGATAAAGCATCGACAGAACTGATAGTAGGTTTTGTAGTAAAAAATATTAGGGTATTTTTAGGTTTTTTAATGCACATATCATGTCTTGTAAGCTTATATATTGACCTTCTTTTGTATATTTTATTGCCACTAATGTTTTCTCTTGTTTTTGAAAATTTTCTCAGTTTTTGGCCAAAATGACATGACACGACCCCCTTTCACGCCCTATCTAGGCATGTCACAGGACGATTAATCTAATCCCGAGTACGTTTGATGCCAGAACTCAGATTCTGAGAAAAACACAAGACACACCCCCTTGACATGCCCTCCCAGGGCGTGTCTCTGGGTGTGTCACCCTCATCCCGAAGCCTTCTGCCACATTTAAAGATTTCCCATTGATGCATGTCAGCAGTACTAACACGCCCCCCCTACACGGGCGTGTCACCGGGCGTGTTCGACCTTTTCGATGACTGAAAGATTTACGACTAATGATTGAGACATGACACGACCTTGCATGCCCCTCCTACACGGGCGTGTCCCAAGGCGTTTCCACCGACGTATAGAAGAAATCATCATTTCTGTCAGAATCCTGCTCCCGAGGTCAACCCCATACCTAACACGCCCCCCTTACACACCCTACCCGGGCGTGACAGGCAGGCATGACCAACCTGAAAAAAGTCTATAAATTCAGGCCTCCCCCTTATGTCCAGCAAGTAGTTTAGAGTGAGAGGGGAGGTGCTGCCTTTTTGTTTCTTGGAGTTTTTCATGCTTCTACTCTCCTTCTTTCTCATTTTAAGCTTTTTAATCCTAGACTAGTGTACTCCTTTGTAATTGTTTTTGTAATTGATTTAGTAGCTTAATGTTAATGCTATACTAGGGTTTTTATTTCATTGCACTTGTAATCTTTAATTTCAAGTTGTAACTCTCTTTAACATTAATATAAAGTGTCGTTTTTTTATCTTTGTTCTCTTAATATTCTTCTACTCATCTCTCTTCCTCCACTTCTCCATGATTAACTAATCCTCCTTGAACTCTAACTTGATGATCAGAGGTTCGAGTTGATTAAGTTATGATGCTTTATGTTTAATTTTTCTTTTTAGGGTTTTGGCCTTCGATGTACTTTTGAAAAATACTGTTTGGAGCTATATCATCAATATATAATTTCCATATTTATTTTCACTCTTAGCTAGTCGAGAGGCTCATAGTTTGAAGTGAACACTCAAGAGTAAAGAGAGTTGCACGCACCCCTCGAGAGAGGCAGACGTTAAATCTCCCGGATTCGAGTGAAATCCAATAGTGGGGTTCACCACGTAAAGTGAGCTTTAGGTCTCTAATTTGGACGAGAGTTCGGCAAGACCTTCCTAAACTCTTTTAGGCACGACTTCGAGAGAAGCGTGTTCAAGCTTTAGGAACCTCCACGGTCAAGGTCCTTTACCCTATTAAGTTAGGGTTTATTATCGCATTTTAGTCAACTTTTGTCGAGGTGATTCTCGATCGAGTGCTTTTCTATTTCATCATTTCAACTGCTCATTATAATTGTTTTTAGTTGCTCTTAATTCAACTACATATATTACTCTTTTCAGCGTAATATTACTTTTCTTAATCGCAATTAGCTTTCTCTCAAACCCTAAAGCAATCATTCAATAAGATAATAGTTTTTGTGTGAGTAAGATTACTCAACAGTTTCCGGATTTTAATACGACACTTGTGTCCCCTAGCTACAATTCGATAGATATACTTGCCTAGTTGGATTGCTAGTTCAGTTTTTATTCTCCTCACGATTAGTAGACACGAAGTTTTTAGCGCTGTTGTCAGGGAGCAACTTTTGTTGATAATTCAAAAACACAAACCTATTACTTTTATTATTTCACTTTCTCACCCTCTTTATCAAAAATTAAAAATTCAAAAAATATTAACGGTCTTAATAGAAACCCAAATCACAATTTTTCTACGCCACCTAACTCTCTCGAAAAGGGTAATGTGACTTTAAACACCACTATTTTGTCTAGTACCCTGCAAACTCTTCATCGGGTAGCCCTTGGGATGTTCGGGAGTTAAAACATAAAAAAAATCTATTTCAAAAAAAATTTAGTAACTCTTTTTCTAGTTTACTTTTCTCTTTGTTCATCTTCTCTTCTACTAGTGCATGACCCGCGGAAATCCATCGGTTATTTTGGACTTGGACCATGAAATTGAGCATACTCTTCGAAGAAGATCGCGATATCAAGGCCCTACTCTCCAAATACCGGATGAGGATTCTGAGTAATTTTCTACCCATAGAATGGAAGAACCCCATGCCCTAAGAATGGAAGAACACGTCGTAGAGGAATTCATGCATAGGCCTATGTCCTATTATGCATGGACAAATATAGAGGGTACAGAATCAAACATAGTTTGCCCTGCTATAGCTAACAATAATTTTTAACTTAAGCCGAGAATAATTCAAATGGTGCAGCAATATGTGCAATATGACGGACTTCAAGATGAAGATCCGAACACGCATATAGCTAACTTACTTGAGATTTGTGACACCTTTAAAATCAATGGTGTTACAAATGAGGTTATTAGGCTAAGATTATTCCCCTTCTCCCTTAGAACTAAAGCAAAACTGTGGCTGAACACTCTACAAAAAAACAGCATCACCACCTGGAATCAACTAACTGAAAAAATTTTGGCGAAGTATTTTCCGCCAGCTAAAACCGCAAAACTTAGAAACGATATTTCTGCATTTTTTCTAATAGATTATGAAACTTTGTATGAAACCTGGGAAAGATTTAAAGAACTCTTAATAAGATCCCCCCATCACGCGCTGCCTGTATGGTTACAAGTGCAGATGTTTTATAACAGGCTAAATCAAATCACAAATAAAATGATAGACGCGGCTTCCTATGGTACCTTAAACCACAAAACCCCGGAAGCAGCTCTTGAGTTTTTCGAGGCAATGGCCATGAACACATATCAGTGGAATGTGCCTAGATCTCGGCCGAACAAACCTGCAGGTATCTTTAAAGTAGATAACGTCTCCCAGCTTGATCTGGAAGTGGAAGTATTAAGTAAAAAGATAACAGAGATGACTGCTTCCTCCGCCCCTCACGTATGAGAATCTACAACTCCTGCTCCCGAACAATTATATTATGTTAATAATATGCATAGAAATGCTTTTCATAATTTTTCTTCTGCTAATTTTCCTGTTCCGGGTTTCGCTTTTCCGAATAGTTATAATCCCGCTTTATGGAACCACCCAAACTTTTCGTAGAGTGATCCCTCGAACGCAATATGCCCGCCACCACAAAATTATTTTTCTGTACCACCACCACCTCCTCAAAATTTTCAATAACCTCCAAGTTTGGAGGAAATGTTTTCAAAATATATGAATGTTAATGAAGCTACTCTAAGAACCCTAGCCGGGGCCGTTAAAATTTTAGAGAATCAAGTAGGACAACTCGCAAAAATTATTTTTGAGCGACCCGTCAGGTCTCTTCATGCCAATACCGAGCCTAACCCGAGAGGGCAAGCGAAAGCTATAACTCTTCGGAGTGGGAAGCAAGTTTCTTGTATGGTTAGCAAAGAGCCCGAGGCAAGCTCCGCCACTGCTTTAAAAATTCCACCCTCTACTGAAAAAGAAGTTATCACCCCTCTCTCTATTGTAGAAAAAGTTCTCATTCCACCACCCATCTTTAAAAATTATCCAACTCCATCATACCCTTCTGAACTTAACAAGCAATGTCAGTATGATAAATACTCCCACTTCCTAGAAATGTTTATGCAAATCCACATAAATCTACTGTAACGCCCCCGATTTTCCTGCATTTATTTTTAATCTCGTTGGCGTTACAATGATGCGTTTCTGTGGCTTGTGCCATGTGTGGAGTATAGTTTAGCTCCTTAGAACTCAGTGCCCCATTTTGTAGCCTGTTGGCAAGGTCTCCCTAGCAAGCCGAGTCGTTTTGGGTGACCCGGTGTGGCCTCTCGGGAGGATGTTTGTATTTGGCTTTGTTTGGGTATAACTCGAGTTCTGTTCGTCGAAAGTTAATTTCGACTTTGTCGTTGAGTTCGTAGCGTGGATATTTAGCTACAGTGCGAATTTCGTCGGATTCCGAGGTGATTCGGTTTTCGTGTCGTTTGGTGTGTTAATAGTATTGTGATCAATTAATTAGATTGATTTGGCTGTCCTGTAGCCTTTTGGTTTTGACCGTTTATTAAATTCTGCGGGAGAATTTATTAAGGCAGTTATTGCCTCGCCTTGGTGGCAGCCATATTTTTGGCTTATACCTATTTTGGTATTTACTTAATGAAATTAAGTAATTAGGCGTTTTAGGGTTCGGTTATGGATGAACCGGTGTTTAGCTTTTCATATAAAAGCTCTGTTTAAGAAGTGACGGCCCACTTCTTCTTCTTTTCCTGAGAGAGAAACCGTCGGCTTGTTCTCGGAAGAACAGAGGAGAAAACCGCCCGTCCTGTACCTCCTTCGGTCAGCGATTCCGGGCTTGTTCGTGAATGAAATTCGATTCCGAAAACGGCGTTGGCTTGCTCTCTCCGAGATCTTCGTTTCGACGGTAAGATATTTAATTTTCGTGGAGTTTTGATGAGATTTGGGTTTCGGTTTTGGAGTTTTCAGCCATTAATGGCCGTGAGATTTATTCTAGGTGCTGCGGCTGTTTGTTCCGTGTGAAGAGGAGGAGAGCCATCCAAGCTTCGCTGAAAGTTGAGGCAAGTGGTATTCTTGCCCTTGCCAAGTTTCTTTTGAATTATTCTTGCTGTATTTGAAACCCCTGTTAGCCCTAGGGTAGAGGCCTTGTTGTTCTCTTTTTCTTGCTAACTATAGGATTTAGTTCTTCCTATTTGAACCCCCCCTACTTGTGTGGTTGGAGCCCAACCTTGCCGGCGTGTTGCCGTTTATCCTTGCTCAGATCTTTGCTCTGGTTTGGGTGTAGCCGAGAGGAAGTGTTAGTAGAGGGGGGTGATTTCCTTTCCCGATATTTGCTAAGTGTATTACTCGAGTTGTGTCGTTAGATACTCGAGTAGTGATTTTAGTTACTCGAGTTGTTGTTTTGAGATACTCGAGTCGAAGGCGTTAACTCGAGTATTAGCCTTGATTTACACGAGTAGTAGGTAACTACTCGAGTAGGGGATCTGAGTTACTCGAGTAGTGGTTTCGAGATACTCGAGTAGGTGCTTTGGCTTACTCGAGTAGAAGGTAACTACTCGAGTAGGGTTTTGGTTTACTCGAGTAGTAGGTAACTACTCGAGTTGGGGTTTGGAGTTACTCGAGTAGTAGGTAACTACTCGAGTAGAGGATTTGAGTTACTCGAGTAGTGGACTCGAGATACTCGAGTAGGTGGTTTGGTTTACTCGAGTAGTAGGCATCTACTCGAGTGCAGGTTTGTAGATACTCGAGTAGTAGGCATCTACTCGAGTGCAGGTTTGTAGATACTCGAGTAGTAGGCAACTACTCGAGTAGCGGGTTGGGGTACTCGAGTAGTTGGTAACTACTCGAGTGCTGGTTATGTTCGTATACTCGAGTAGCGGGCGACTACTCGAGTAGAGGGTTGAGGTACTCGAGTAGTAGGCGACTACTCGAGTAGAGGGATGAGGTACACGAGTAGTTGGTAACTACTCGAGTACTGGAAATTCCCTGCCTTCTTTTTGTCTTAGAATCGTTCGACTATCGTCGATCTCTGAATGGAGATCGTCGATCTCGGTTTCTGCATTAGGCCGTTCGACTATCGTCGACCTCCGGTCGACAATCGTCGAGCTCCATATTACCTTAGTGGGATTGTGGTTAGAGTTTGGTTTTGGCCTTAAGTGAGGCTAGCTCACTCAACGCCAAGGTTTAGGTAGGCACTGAGTGGGTCTCACTCAACGCCTTGTCGTGTTGATTCTTTTCAACACTCTTCCTTTACCTTGTTTTTCGTTCCCGAGTGGTTTTCTTGTTATATTTCTGGTATTTCCTTGTCGGCCATTTTCTTTACCTTCTTAAAGGCCGAATCGTGGGTCGTGGTTAGTAGTGGTGGTTTATAGCTCTTCAGGGGGGTGGAGTTGTGTGATATAGCCAAGGCCACTCTTGTTTTTTTCTTGCACCAGGTACGGGCTGGGCATGTCTGGGTGGAAGGTCCCTTGTGCTTTCACGTGTTGACCCTCGAGTTTATTTGACTTGGACATGGTGGATTGAGGGACTGCGGTTGCCTCCGATCTGGTTCCTCGCTGTTGTTTTGCTACTACCACTTTCCACAGTTTAGGGTGTTAGAAGTTTCTTCCTTAGTAGCTTGCAGCACTTTAGGCTCTTGATAGCCTAGTAGGCCCGACAGGATGTTGTTCCTGAGTTGGGTTGTTGATGTTTCCTTTGCTCGTTGTGCTTTTCTTGTTGTCCTGTTTTGGACAGTTGTGACTCTTCCTACTGCATGTTTTTCAATTACTTCTTACTTTTGGTTGACTCTTGCATGCAGTTGTATTTACCTTGTTGCTTGCTGAGGTATTCTGTTTTCTTTTGGAATGCCTCAGGTTCTGAGTTGTAGCCGGTATGGTGGCTAGCTGAGGCAGTGGTGTTGTTGGTGGACTCCCGGACTTTGGAGTTCCGTTTACCTTATTAGTGAGATAGTTTTCTGTACCTTCTTGCAGACATACATATGTGCCAGTGGGTTCGTGTCAGGTTGTTGGCGCCCACTTGTAGTTTTTCTTACCTTTGTACTGGATATATTTACTTATGCTGCTACCATTTTCTAGAGATAGTCTACTTGCTTTGAGAAAGATTTATGCTAGGTTGCTAGTTACTTTTAAATTATAAATATTATTATAAATGAAGCTCCTGATCAGCATGTTTTATAAGCTTAATCACTATTTTCCAAATCACGTATGAAAACCATTTTCTTATATATTATATAAATTAAATGTAGTGTCTTGCATAGCATGAGTGGTTCTCTTGGGACCCTTATGCGCTCTTTAGGGTGTAAAACCTAATTAAAGTATTTTCCTTTCCGCAGCGTATAAATATAGTTTTTCTTTTGTGGACTAGGTGATCCACTGAGCCGAGGGATACGGTCTCTAAAATATAACTGATTTTCTATTCATAAAACAAAGGATTTTCTTACACAAAGTTTGTAGTTGGTTTTGCCTGAGCATCAGCGGTTATCCCCTGCTTGACGTGGCATCATGACGCGTGTTCTCTCATACTCTGATAATTCTTATAATTGGAGAAAATGCGGGTTGTGACAGTTGGTATCAGAGGGAGGTTGCTTGACAAGTTAGTTGAGAAACCTTCCTTTGTTTGCTTTTGGTAGTTCTGCATCATGTCATTCACACATCGATATGTCATCAGCACGTCTTGGCAAAAGCACGAACACTACACTCATGGCATAACATGAAGTATACGAGGCATATTATGTAGTATGGGATGCATAATATGTGTTCGTATATGGATCCACCATAGGGGCTACATGTGAGGGTTATGTAGTATGGGATGCATAACCTCACCACATGACTGCGACTAGCACGTTTCTTTTTCGTTGCATGAAAATGTTATGTAGTATGGGATGCATAACATTTTCATGCGTACGCCGCTCATAGCATGCATTAGGGCCTTTTTTAGAATGCATAGCACAAACATGCATAACATATCATGGCATAAGCACAATGTGCCAAGCTAAAGATTTGCAGGATGACATATGTACACACATAAGTTTTCAAAACAAAATAAAGTCATGCATTCCCGATCTAGGAATGAGAGTTAGCAAGGTGAAGGTTAACCATCCTAGGTTAGGGCATGTCATCAAATTTTTGTTAAAAAGATAAACTCTCAGAGCAAGTTTAGCAGCTTTAAGTCTATATCTATATATGTATGGTCTGTGCTTGTGTTTGGGTTCTAGTTGTTGTTAGGGGATCTGATTTGGGGTGGTTATGATTTTATGATGGCTAGGCGACCTGCGACGCGTTCGACTCCCCGGTCTGAAGGTGAGTCGTTTGGGGCTCAGCGTGATGCGGTAATCGAGAGTCTGCGTCAGAGTAGCGAAGCTATGGGCAGACAGTTGGAGGAGGTGCAAGCCCAGATTCAGTCTTTGGTTGCAGTTGTGGCAGGACAGGCTCAGGGTGCGCAAGTTCCTGCTGGGGGTTAGCTGTTCCTCCTCCCCCTACGCTCGTGAGACCTCCAGTGGTGGTGCCAGCGGAGATGGCCTTCATCTCGCAATTTCAGAGACTGAGCCCTCCCACCTATGACGGGAAGGCAGATTTCATGGTTATAGATGATTGGCTGATCTCCATGGAGGAGATGTTTTCGTATTCAGGGATTGCTGGTGACCAGAGGGTGATGCTAGCCACCTATCAGCTTAAAGGATTGGCTAAGAGTTGGTGGCTGAGAGAGAAGGAGAGCTTAGTAGCTGGATGCTCTTGGGAAATGTTTAAGGAGATGTTGTTAAGGAAGTTCTTGCCAAACGATACTTGTAGGACGAGTGGTCCGTAAAAATGATAATTTTGGAAAGCGTAATATATGGACGAAATTTATCAAAAGCGAAAACAACAGCTAGGAGCTCCTTCTCAGTTGTGGTATAATTCTCTTGTGCTGATGTAAGTGTTTTACTTACATAATAGATGGGGTGGAACTTTTTAGATATTCTTTGTCCTAGTACGGCTGCCACCCCAAAACTACTTGCATCACACATAATTTCAAAGGGAAGGTCCCACACCGGAGCTATAATAATAGGGGCGTTAATTAACTTTTCTTTTATTAATTCAAAGGCAGATAGACAAAGGTCATCAAAAATAATCGGGGTGTCTTTTTTTAAGAGTTGAGTAAGGGGTTTGGTGATTTTGGAGAAGTCTTTTATGAAGCGGCGGTAGAAACTAGCGTGTACTAGAAAACTTCTTATAGCTTTGACGTTCGTAGTGGGAGGAAGCTTCTCGATAACTTCTATCTTGGATATGGCAACTTCAATTCCTATCGTAGAAATCTTATGACCCAAAACTTACCCTTCCCCCGCCAACCCGAGGAGCCCTTTACCCCTTCAAAGCAAAATCCGACCAGCCCTCTCTCCCTTGGTAAATTCTGACCAAGGTGCATCTCAACGTGGTTCTATGGAATCAAATCTGGTGTGAAGCAAGGAATGCAGACGAGTTTCTCTCTGTTCGACACGATTCCAGTGGATCTGGTGATGAGCGATCAAATTTTTTTGGAGAAAATAAATCTCCGAGTGGGGTAATGAAAAATTCTACTATTCTCTGTGTGATTTTCCCTCCAGATAAATCATGTGGTGGAATTACTTTAGCACGAACTCTTGATAACATTGGATTTATCGTGGTTTTCTTCGATTGGTTTATTGTTCATCTTAATTTTATTAAAGTTCGAGATTATTGGCAAACCTCATTTTCTTTTTGTTGGGAGAGATCTAACTTTTTCGAATCATAAATTTTGGTGGATCTCTTTTGGTGCAACATTCGCTCGATCAGATCAGGTAGGTCCCTTTATCTTGAGAGAATATTGGCCTATAGCCTTTGTTCGATGTCGAACGGTGTGGCTACCGGTACATTAGCGTTTGATTAATAAAACTGAATAACGTGTGTGCTGCATTGAATGTTTTGTGCGAACGTTTAATTGGGATGTAGAGAGAAATTTGTGTTTGTCCATAATAGTTCGGTGTCAACGTGTGAGCCTACATCAGAAATGCTTACCAATAACGAGTAGCTAGAAGAGGAGATCAATAAGGTTTCGGAAGAAAATAAGAAGTTAAAGGAGGCCAATGCGATAAGATTTTTCCTGGCGGTCTTTGTAGTTAGTTTGAATTTAACCGTAAGTCTACCTTATGTCTTTTCCTTTGTAGAAGCCTACGATCCCGAGAAATTGGCCTTATTGAAAGAGATCGCCATTCAACTGCGAGAAAGTGGGGAGGACATGCTAGATATCCTCACGGAGCAGCAAGCCTTCAACTTCGAACATGAAAATGTTTTCTTTGATGAGCTGTTCCCTTGATTCTAGGAGGCTGAAGCCGTACGAGATGAAGTGACAAAGGCTGTGATAGATGAGATCCTGACAGAGGATGAAGTCATAGGAAAATAGGAAAATCTTCCTGCAGGGACTGCTGCGGATAGAAATTTTAGCCAAAGTAGTAGCTCGAGTGAGGAATAATCTTTGAGTTCAAGGTCGACAAAGACTTGCAGTTCTCCGAGTTCTAGTTCAGCGGACTTGGAGCCACAACAGAAGAGAATTTTTTTAAAAAATTTCTATTTTGTTTCAGATCTGGCGGTAAGATTTTTTTTGTAAATCGCGCAGATAAATATATGTGAACACTTGATAATGGAAATAATAATACTTATTTCCCGACTGTTGCATGCTAACCGAAGAATATGAGAATTTGTGTTATTACATGCATTCTTATCGCACGAGTAGGTATATTAAGCAGATATTCACTAGCTAATTCACTTGATAACACGCTAAATTTGATCAAAATGAATCATCTGTAGTGCGAATAAATTAATAAATGCAGGCAAATATCTCTGATTAGTCGCTGTGATTACTGCATGCTAATTGTTGACACGAAGAGGAATATATATCCGTGTTGTCAACAAAAATGTGTTAATAAAATCCTGTGATTAAGTCATAATGACTGAGCCAGTGTTAATCGTATTATTCGGCTTGCTGGAGATGAAATTAATCAGGAAAGAGAATAGTGCTTGCTGCGACTTGAATATCCGGAAATAACAAGCTAAAAAGATACATAGATTGCGATAAGATTTAAATAAATCTGATGTGAATCAGACAAATATAAGTGATTAGACTTGAACTGCTTCCCGAGCGGCAAACTATTTATAGTAATATGGACTAAGGCAAAGAAAATCCAACTTGTCCATTGTTTGGATGAGTCAGATCGACTAAAGATTAAGCTAGAGAAAAAAATCTTCTCGCACGATCAGATATGAATACCGCAATATGATATCCAGATAATCCAAGGATCTGTTAAATGATACCAAAACTGAATGGTTTACAGGAAATGAATAAATCAGATCTTGAGGTTAAACACCTTTTTTTGAATCATCCAATGAGTAGATGAGGAATTGTTAACCGCCCGATTTGATGAGATAGTAGCCAAGTCGGCTGATTATAAATCAAGTAGATAAAGATTAACCTTGAAGCGACAAGGAGCTTATTGATATGAATGTACAATAGAAGCCGATTAACAAAAGCTGTGAGGATTATAGAACTGAATGTCAGATAATTCATATGTTTACCCGCTAGCTAGCAAAAAGCATTACATGTCTAGTAGATAATAAAGACAAGTACATAAAATAGAAAAACCCTGCGGACAGTTTTAATTTACCCGAATAATCCTAGCCACAGGGGATAACAGCATGCCAATGGATAGCTTTAAGATAACCGATCAACCTAAATGGTATAAGGCAGTTCAAAGTTATCTACACCCGAAGATGATAAGTTAGGCCAAGTGCGCCAAAAGATCTATAGCATTGCTCGCCAGGAAAGATAATTAAGTGTACGGTCCTACTAAATGCGGACAAACTACGACTCCCCCGTAAGGGAAAAAATGGAAATGCACAATCCTAAGAAGATTGAGTCCACATGCACTAAGTGGTTTTTTTCTTTGCTCACTAGGAAAGATCTGTGAAGTTTTCGGTCCCCTGAAGGCACATCTCGAGAGTACCTTGGAGTATTTTATTATCACAGCGTGAGATAATTAATGAGATATGTTTCATCATGGGGGCCATTGCTTGCTCAAGAAAGATCATTTAAGATGTAACAATATTCGAATCGGAGCACAGTAGAGCTAACAACTCCCGAACCTCCCTTGATGCTTATGTTGTGTTAGATACCATCTAGGATCTCAAGATTTGAATTCCTCCGCATAAGATTTAGATGGCTCCAACTATACGTATGCGAACACTCCCTGCTATATGTGGTCCTCGTGGTGTTATGCCAGAGACCAATCTGTGGGGGTTTAAGCAAGACTTGGCGATATCTCCTTAGTTTAGCGATCCCTTTGGCAACGAGAAAATAGAGAGGAGGAGAAGCTCCAAAACAAAGGAAAGCGTCAGTATGGGATCTCTTATGTAAACATTGAAATGAATTGAAGAGTGTTCAGAAATATTCCAGAGAAATGTTCAACAAAAAAAACAAAACCAATAAGCCATGATCATGAAGAACTTTTTGTATTTTACGACGTCCTCCGTCTCAGAATAGCTCCCTAAGAGAGCTTTGATCATCGGCATTGATGCACTTGTTACCAATATTGAAGGTGAGGCTCTTACTGATTTGGTTCTGCCCTTTTACGAAGAGTGAAATTTCTGCTACTTCTTTGCCTTTTGAAGTAGACGGGAGAGTGGAGTCATCCTTCTAGACTAAATCACAAAATTTACCTTGCTTCAGCATCCTCTCCACTAATTGGCATAGAGCTCGGCAGTTTTCAGTTGGACACCCTTTCTCCATATGATATTCGCAGTATGGAACTGAGTTTGTATGTAACATCCCCCACTCTTTTAGGCCCATAAAAGAAAATTTTAGGGATTGAGTGGTGCATGAGGGCCTAGTGTGACTCAAGCTCAGCTTTAACTTAAGGAAAACTACTATGTGCACC
The DNA here is from genome assembly GCA_039513925.1 of Platanthera zijinensis. Taxonomy (NCBI): domain Eukaryota; kingdom Viridiplantae; phylum Streptophyta; class Magnoliopsida; order Asparagales; family Orchidaceae; genus Platanthera; species Platanthera zijinensis. The sequence continues at coordinate 12,174,968 of CM077094.1, forward strand.
CTCAATGTGGACAAGTCAACCTATGCCAATTCATACTCACATGAGCTCACCACCTCAAGGTAAGCCCACTAACACATCCCTAACCTTAAGAGAAATGAAATTGAGCATTGTACTTAAGGTTAGGTTAATCAAGTGGGCCAAATTGACCAAAGTAAACTTTTGGTAAATATTGGTCAAACCATCACCTAAGAGGTCCTATTGGTCTCGCAACTTAAAATTGACCCCACCCCTAGAATTTTAATGTCATTAGGTGGCCAAGTGGACCCAAAAGCCCATCATGGGGTCACAAAGTTAACCAGTTTGACAAAAGTCATACTTGGCAATATTTAGCTCAAAATCACACTATATGGCAAAGTGGGCCCAATTCGTGAATCACCAATATCCAATAAACATTGGGTGGTGTCAAGGGACTCAAGAGACACCCGTTGGACCAGTCAATCCATCAAGTTGACAAAAGTTAACTCCAAGATCAACCATGTTCAAATTAAACCCTAAAGGCTAAATGAGGGCCCAAGCCAATTCAAGTGGGCTAAGGACTTTCCTACGGCCCAACCTAAGGGCCACAAAATTTCTCTGATTTATTTAATCTGAATTAGGTGATTTAATTAGGTTTTATTGGGGGTAACTAAAGGTTAAGTTTCATTTAGAGTGGGGAATAATGGAGGGAGGCCAAGGGTCACTCCCTTCTTCTTCCCCAACCCCTCCATTCATATCCCCTTATAAAGAGGAGGAGTTTCTAGTAGTTTTAGGTCAGCCACCATCAAGGAGAGCCATTAATGGCCATGGCCTATAACCCAATTTCATGGTAATTCCCTAAATACCCCTCCCCAGCCCCATTCGACCCCTTCATTGACTTCAGAAGCTCTTTCGCAGTCGAAATCGACTCTTGTATCACTGTAAATGGTTAAGAATCGAGATCTGGAGAGGTTTGCCGAAAATGCAAAAATCCATTGCCACCCACAGGAGTAGTCGCATCCAATCCTGAAATCAGCCATGTTTCTCCCCCTCTATCCTTGTGCTAGCTTCCTAGATCAATAGGACTTGAGGTAGAGCTCAATTGAGCCAATTCTAATTTTGAAATCTATGGAAAAAGCTTGGAATGGGCTTCCTCTCAGTATCACCAGAAACCACTAACTCCGGTGGCCAAATCATCATCGGGAGATAGCCACCATCTTAATGGAGGTGGTGGTGGCTTGCCAGGGAAGTGATTGGATGGCTCGTAAATTGCTGTAGAAAGTCTAGAGGTCGTGTGGATCCCTTCCCTTGGTTGGAGGAGGAAGACACAATCACCACCATTCATCGTTTTGTTAAATTAATTATTATATATAATTTAGAGTACTAGTATACCTGAATGTACACCATTTTAACCAGAAAAATGAGGCTCTTAGTGGCAAAATAAAGACAAATACCTAACATAATAAAGGTAGCCCTTTGAGTCTACTTAAATTAGAATTTGAAATCTTGTCATTTGGAGCACTATTAGTCCTTGAAGGACAATACTTATGGTAATGGTCCTTTGGTTAGGACACCCACAACTTCCCTAATAACTTTTAGTTGGCAAAGGGTATGAACCTAAAATTTGGTGGTAATGGGTATCTACCATAGCTATACCACCTGTCTAAAAATGGAAATTTTTTAAAACATTTACCTATAGTTTTAGATAAAATGTGATTTTTCATAAAAGTGAAATTAATTTTTGAATATTTAATATAATGACCTCCAATTTTTCTTAGAGGCTCATTAGGTTAGTACAAACCACTGTTAAAAATATTTGGTCTATTGGACCCTAGTAGGTTGGTGAATCTACATTGCAAGTGGTTGTTTTATATGAGATTTGGGGTGCAATTAGCAAAAAAGGAAAAATGGGGATTGAGGCCCATCAGGCTTGTGGGATGCCCTTGGAGTTTTGGAATGGACTTATGATGATGGAATATATCATCTAAATTGAGATTAGGGTATTTGTAATAAAAACCCTAGGTATTTGATCTATTTTAGTTTTGGCACCATTTTAAATTAGGGAATAAAAGTGAGCAAATCAACTTAGAAAATTCTAAGTCTCTATCACTAAGATTTTGTTTACATAATACGATTAAACTATTTATTTGGTAATTTTTGGTAACTTCTATATAGGCTTTTTAGCTAAAAGTATGATAATGCCCTTTTGGTAATTTTTCTTTAATTATTTTTAATAATGCATGGAAAATTATGGGAATTTTACTTGAACATTATTTTAGTGCCTCAAGGCTCCGAGAATTTTCATAGGATTTTTTGTATCATAAATATGAAGTTTTATTAAATAGTGGCAATTTGAGAATTTGTGAATTTTATTGTTATTGGGGAATAGATCTGTTAAGAAAATTATCATTCTTTGTAATCTTGCTTTATTGTCATTTATTATATCATTAAATTTTATGAGATTCATTTACCTAGATTTCCAAGTACTTCCTTTTATTTGGGACCTAAAGACCCAATTATATGAAAATTTATATTTGCCACTATATTTCATGAATAAATTAAGGAATTTTGTCCAAAGACATTATTACACAAGGTGATGTTTGGTTAATTTTATCTTACTGGTTTGTTAGCAGAAAGTGACACCGCATATTAAAAATCACATGTAGCAATAATTTGGGACAATTATAATAATTATTGATTATTTTATAAAAATTATAAATCTCTGGAATTAGATCTAAGATGTCATTATAGGTCTCAGAAAAAAAATATTAGGCCCTAGGGTCAAGTATTTGGAGGATTCCTATTTATACACACATACAGGATCATATGGTCTACATTTAATAATTATGGAAAATTAGTATTTTCAGTAGTTGTTGTTTTAGAGAGGACACACACTTAGTAACCCTAGGACTATGTTTTGTTAAGGGTATCATAACATTACTAAGTGCCTTGATAAAGGGAACGATGGGCTTCAGCCCATCATAGTTCCTAGTACCGATGCGACCCCTTACGTGATAGAACTTTGGAAGTCCTAGGTTCACCATAAATCGCTATATAATCCAGAAGTTAGACAAGAGTAGTCTGATAGTATTATAGTATATTATAGCGATCTCACCCATTTGTTTGTTGGAGTGATATACGATTTGTTAGTCCTGCGAGGAGGTGGCACGAGTTATTAGTCGATATCAAGACTTGTTAGTCCTACGAGCTAGGGGCTCAGGAGGATATAGTTATACCTGGTTTGTGTTTATGTGGTGGGTCACTCATTACTAGTCTAGTTGGCATACTGACGAGAGTATGATGACTCTGGTGTGGAGTATAGACCTTTGGGGAGACCGGTAGGATGTTTATACTGAGGTCTGGGGAATATGTCCCCTAAAAGAACACTCAACCATGGAAGACTGGTAGTTTCCAGCATGTGTACGAAGGGGCTATGCTATTATGTTCTTAGCATTGAGGCATATGAGAGGTCTAGGAAAGGTAGTGTGCATGCCCTCCTCGAAGTGGAGACACCCACTCCACAACCACCGTGATCCTTGTTGGTTTGTACCAGAGAGGTTTTCTATATCCAAAATGTGGGGATGCATGAAAGGTATGTATACAGAGTTGTGTTTATGAGGTATATAATCATTGCATTGCATAGCATGACCTAATATACACACTTGTAGATCCTCATCATATAAATTAGTATGGGATCTTATATATGACGAGGTACTATTTCAGAAATCTTAACTTATATATTTTTATATGCATTCATATAAGATAGGGTACGCTTTTGTGATGGTAGTGTAGTTGCTTTACTTTTCTAGTTTTACATAGATCCTCTTTACTGTGCTAGTATTGCTCTTCTTTACTTTTGTTATTGCTCATACTGATATATAACTGTTAGATAATTATCTATGTATATATCAATGTCACCTGCTTGTACATTCTACTATTATTGGTCTTCCGCATTCTTCCTCCTGCGCGGTTCCTAGGAGTTGCGAGTGTGAGGCGGGGATGAAGCAGCTGAGTCTAGTTTCACTGACGATAATTGCACCACATCATTTAGGGACACGTGTAGACGCCACCGCAGTTTGATAAAGAGGAGCCAGAGATTGAGATACCAGGATTAGAGGATCTAGAGCTGCGCACTACCACCACTACTACCCGGTGTTAGGGTTATGATCTTATGGTTTAACTTCCGCGTTGTTAGTCGAAAGAGAGAGAAATATTTTATTATGATTATGTATTGTGCATATGCATTATTACTCGTACTCTTATTTATTTCAAGAGGACCTTTTGATTGGATATTTATTATATCTATGTTGTGATATGTGGACTTGTTTACCTCTGCTTTCGTTGGATATGTGAATGATCGTGCTTGCCGATAGGGTCGCCGTCTTGTGGTGAAAATTAACTCATAGTTGGTTTCATAATATGGCGACGGAGCTTGGCATAAAATCTCTCCTCAGCCGTGCCCAATTCCTAGGAAGAGGGAGTTTATAGTTGGTATCACTATACCACGACCATAAGCGATAGAAGTCCACAAACCATGGGCCACCCCGCTCAAGATTCAGTTTGCGGACTAACTAAGAAGCGAAAGCTATGGTGTGCCCATGTAAGGAAATCACGTCCTTTTTCCACATAAATGAGATGAGGCTAACCTTATTTAACTATTAAAGTATTTCAAACTGCAGGCTATGGTTCCCCATTTGCGAGTTGATGTTCATTTTCCACAGTAAGAGTTGGGCCAGACTCTCACGACCATCGTGGATGCCTTTAGAGCTTAGTAGGTTCTGATACTACAGTCGAACATGAGCCCACACTAGTTGAATACCTTATGAGGCCTCTCCCCTCCGACTTACTATTGTACAGAGATGGCAGATAAGACGGAGGAGTGGCTAGACATTATCAGGAGATGCTATCGGGGATCCTTTGCCCGAGCAACTAGGTAGTAGCCTTGGCAGTTACGACACTAGAAGGCCATGCCAAAAGGTGGTGGAAGAACCTTATGGAATCCATCTTTGCTTATTATGAATACTCCCAGATTAGCTGGAACTAGTTTAGAGAGGCCTTGTTGGTGCATTTTGTATCCTGTACGGATAGAGATGCGCTGGTGGATCGATTTCTGCACCTCAGGCAGGGAAACCGTTAAGTGCTGGTGTACCAGCAGGAGTTTTCACATTTAGCAGGATTCACAAGTCCCCTAAGTGAGAAGGAATATGCAAAGAAATTTTAAAGAGGGCTTCAATACTCGCTCAGGAAGGATCTTTTCTTCATCTCAGAGGCCAGTTTGGCGAATATTATCGAGACAGCAAGGAAATGGGAGGCAGAACATTTGATGGTGCAGTTAAGATGGAAGAGACCGACTGAAGGGATGTATCATGGTGTGAGCAGTAGAGGGACACAGTAGGGAAGGTTCATGAAGCGCAGGTGTTAGGCAAGAATAGCGACCACATGTAGTGCCAGCCCCTCTGCCACACATCCAAGAGCTGCAGAGAATTGATGACACAGGACGCCCTCTGGTGGTATGTTTTGGATGCCAACAGCCTACACACATCAAAGCCCACTTCCCTCTGCTTTTCCCTCCACCTTCTCCACCTCCAGCAGTCCCACTAGCACAGCAGGGTAGAGCCTGAGCATGAGGTCATGGACGAGGACCTCATGGTTGAGGACAAAGGATGGAGCAGATGTATGCGCTTGTTCTTCCCCAGCCTAGGAACCCTAAGGAGGTCATAATAGGTACTTTATAATTATATACTTTGAATTGTTTGTATAATACTTTATAACCTCGGGCTCGCAGCCTGGCGAGAGGGCCCAGGCGAGAGGGCCCAGGCAAGAGAAAGGGCCCTGGCAAGAGGGCTCAATCGAGAGGCTCCAGGCGAGCGAGTGGGCCCTGGCGAGAGGGCTCAATCGAGAGGCTCCAGGCGAGCGAGTGGGCCCAGGCGAGAGGGCTCATTCGAGAGGCTCCAAGAGAGCGAGAGGGCCCAGGCGAGAGAAAGGGCCCTGACAAGAGGGCTCAATCGAGAGGCTCTAGGAGAGCGAGTGGGCCCTGGTGAGAGGGCTCAATCGAGAGGCTCCCGGCGAGCGAGTGGTCCCAGGCGAGAGGGCTCAATCGAGAGGCTCCAGGCGAGCTAGTGGTCCCAGGCGAGAGGCCCCAGCCAAGCGAGAGGGCCCTGACGAGTGGACCCTAGCGAGAGGTACCCGGAGAGAAGGGCCATCCTGGTTTAAGGCCGGTTCAGGTAGGGCCGGGCCCACCTTTTGGGCCCCAGGGGTGTTTTACCCTTTTACCCCGGGTGGTCTGCATTTAGCCCTTATGGACAGCGGAGTTTGGCTGTTGGCAGACGTAGCCAGGGATGTTCTGGTAATTTCGGGGCAGTATAAATTGGTTATTTGCAGTCCCAGTTCAGAGGCCTATAAATAGACCGGTAAGGTGCCTTAGAAGGGCAAGCTTTCTTGACTCCTTTCACTTCTTCTAAGGCACCTAGCTCAGCATTGGCTATGGAGGGGAAGAGCTTTAGTCTATTCCGTGTACGAGGTGGGACCTCCTCGCTGGAGCCTCCGGTCTAGTTCTTCGCCATGAGCGTGATCCCAAGGGAGTAAGAACGAGCTGCCCCTGTAGTTCCGAGCATTAGGTGGAGCCGACTTTGTTGGTTTCAACATTTTTGGTGCGGTGAGCGTGGAACCGCAGCTTGTGCGGAAGAGCGAAGGATTACCTCATGGCGGGAGATGCGGGGGGAGAAGGCAAAGGGTCCCCAAGGCTGGTGGGATATGTCGGGAGGGCAGAGTTCATGTCATCCATCGGAGGGATCATGGACATGCTGAAGCAACTCGCACAGAGAGGCGAGTGCGAGACTCCCCCACCTCAGGTGCCGGACCTCGCGCCTAGGGGAGGGGTCGACTTGGCAATGGTAGGTGAAGATGCACCCGGGAGGCGGCCGGGAAAGGAAATAGTGGCGGAAGGACCTCGGCGAGAGGTGGAAGGAAGGGAGCTCTTCCCCAGTCCGGCGAGTGCCGTCACGCAAGCGGAGCTAGTGGCGCGAGTGGATCTGGCGAGACCACCGGCGAGAGGATCTCCTTTCTGTGAGTTGGTCCTCTCGGCACCCGTTCCAGAAGGGTTTCGCGAGCTGGAGATGAGCTACTACGTGGGGAAGGATGACCCCCTCCAACACTTGCAGTGTTTTGAAGACGCAGTGTCCGTCAGACCTATGACTGACGCCTTCAAGTGCCGTCTCTTCGCTATCACTTTGAAGGACAAGGCTAGGGACTGGTTCCATCAACTCCCTACTGGTTCCATTTATTGCTTCGAAGACCTGAGCAGAAGTTTCCAGATGCGTTTATCGACCTCTAAGAAGAGGAAGAGGAACCCGGAGTCCATCTTCCTGATCAAGCAAAAGGCGGACGAGTCCTTGGCTCAATACGTGGACCGTTTCCAGGAGGAGATCCTAGGCATCCAGGAAGTGCCTGGTTTTGCCCTCCAGATGGCCTTCACCATAGGGCTGAGGGAAGGTTTCTTCAAGATGATCCTCACCAGGAAGGCACCGTTGTCCTTCGAGGGATTAATGGAGAAAGCCGCAAAAGAGATAGCCATGGAGGCGGCAAACCCAGCATTTGCAAGGAAGCTGGCAAGGTTGACGGAAGTAGAGCAGAGGGAGCCAGGGGGGCAAGGCAGCCAGAAGGAAGGAGAAGAGAGGAACTAAGAGGGCCCGCACACCTGGAGTTGGGATGGAGGCAGTCGGGAGGCCCGGTTCAGGGGCCTGGAAGGGGTCCCCCGTAGGGGGGAAGAAACTTTTATCCAGGTCCAGGAAGGTTTCATCCGCTAGGATGGGGGCATGGTCAGAGGCCGCTCCAACCCCCACCTCAGCAAGCTATGGCCATAGGCAGGGGAAGAGGAAGAGGAAGAGACCGTGGGAGAGCAGGAGTAGGGAGGAGGAGGAATCCCCCAGACGAGAGGTGAGGAGAGGGAGTTTTGCCCTATTGTGACTTCCATGAGGAGGAGGGTCACGCGACGGCAACATGTCCCGAGTTCTTGGAGTTGAAGAGAGGAAGAGGAGGAGAAGACCGACAGCAGGCAGTACGGATAGTGGAGGTGCCAGGAGCGGTGGAGGAAGATCGATGTGTGGACCGGTCAGATACAGGAGATCGAGGAGGGATTGGGGTGATTCATGGGTGGGTGGGGATCGAGGACACCCATAAGGCCAATCTTCACACCATGTATCGTCGGAGAGTCGCCTTGACGTCGCAAACCCCACCCCCGGATGAAAAAATCACGTTTACCAGAAGGGACCTACCCGATCACGAGGACCCCTTCTGCGACGCGTTGGTGATCAGGACTATCATTGAGAACTTCACGATATCCCGCATTTTGGTGGACAACGGGGAGTTCTGTCAATGTAATCTTCAAGAAGGCTTTCAATGAGATGAGGGTGGAGGCTCGAAGGGTGCTGGCGGCGGATGGGCCGTTGTTTTGTTTCTCGGGAGAGAGAAAAGAGGTTGAGGGGGGAGTAGGACTTCAAGTGACCCTGGGAGTACTGTCCAGGAATTGTCGTTTCGTGATAGTGGACGCTCCCAGCAGTTACAATGCGATCTTTGGGCGCCCTCTTATCAGCGCCTTTAGATGCATTCCGTCTTCTTTCCATCAGTGCTTGAAGCTCAATTCGGGGGGAACCCAGATCAGGGTGAGAGGGGATCCGAAGGCGGCTCGGGAGTGCAATGTAACGGCGGACAACACCATCTCCTGGATGGGAGATGCAGAGGAGCTGGGAGCAAGGATGGAGCGAGAAGAGTTGGGGAGAGAAGGAGCAGGAGTGGAGGGAAGTCTTGTAGCAGAGGATGAAATGGCTGAAGGAGAGGAGTGGGAGGAAGGAGGAGTGGAGAGAGGCATTGCGGTGGAGCCAGCAATGGCGGGATAGCAAGTGGCTGGAGAAGAAGAGTTGGGGAGAGCAGGAGCAGGAGTGGAGGGAAGTCTTGCAGCGGAGGAGGAGATGGCTGAAGGAGAGGAGTGGGAGAGAGGAGAGGGAGGAAAGGTCCAGGTGAGGGTGGCAGCTGTGGAAGGCTCAGGAGTTGAGTACAGGTCAAAGGATCCGGAGGAAGAGCTGAGAGAGCAGGCGGAAGAAGAACCCTCAAGGTTGAGGGCGGCGGTGGAAGTTTTGGAGGTTGAGATCCTCACCAGAGACGGAAGAAAAGAGAAGGTAAAGATCAGCGGAGAACTCACTCCCCAGGACCAGGAAAAGATCCGGAGGTGTGTGCAAGAGAACGTTGATGTCTTCGCCTGGAGCGCAGCGGACATGCCAGGGATCTACACGGACGTGGCGTGCCACTGTCTCATCCTCGACCCCAAGGTCCTCCCCATTCAACAGAAGAAGAGAGCCATTGCCTCCAAGATGGCCGGGCCTATCAGAGAGGAAGTAGAGAAGCTTCTCCAGGCGGGATTCATATCGGCCAATAGGTATCCGGGATGGGTGAGCAATATTGTAATGGTAAAAAAAAAGGGGAATGGAAGTGGTGGATGTGTGTCGATTTCTCTCTCTTAAATAAAGCTTGCCCTAAGGATTGTTACCCCCTGCCTCGGATCGACGCACTGGTTGACTCAGCCGTCGGTTTCTCACTAATGAGTTTTTTAGATGCTTTTTCAGGGTACCATCAAATACGCATGCACCCTCCGGACGTCAAGGATGTCACCTTCGTCACGGAGGATGGGTGCTTCAGCTATAACATGATGCCCTTTGGGCTAAAAAACGCGGGAGCAACCTATCAAAGGATGATGGACCGGATTTTTCCGGAGCAGAAGGGGCGGACCTTGAGGTCTATGTGGATGACTTGATGGTGAAAAGTCGGGATATTGGATCTCATGTCCTAGACCTGCAGGAGACTTTTGCAACTGTAAGGAAATATAAGATGAGGCTTAACCCCCTGAAGTGTGTGTTCGGGTCCAGCCGGGGGATATTTTGGGGACATCTCCTTACTCCTGAAGGGGTGGAGCCCAATCCTGACAAGATGAGGGCAATACTAGAGCTGGGATCTCCTAGGAATGTCAAAGAGGTCCAGCGTCTTACTGGCAAGCTGGCAGGATTGAGAAGGTTCCTCTCCAGAGCGGGAGAGAGGTGCCCTTCTTTCTTTCGAACTCTAAGGGGTGGGAAGGAGTTCGAATGGACCCTCGAGTGCGAAAAGGCCTTCACGTCTCTAAAGCAGCAGCTTACCCAGACACCGCTACTTCAAGGGCCGAGGGAAGGGGAGAGTTTGTTCCTCTATTTAGGGGTAGGGACGAGGGCAATTAGCTCGGTCCTCGTCCGAGATGAAGGAAAGAAGCAATCCCCTATTTATTATGTAAGCAGGGTCCTCAAAAAGGCCGAGTTGAAATATCCCATCCTAGAAAAGCTGGCCTTCGCTCTCATTGTGTCGGCCCGGAAGCTCGAACCGTATTTCCAAGCTCATGCCATTCAGGTTGTGACGGATCACCCCCTTCGCTGCATCCTCGAGGGGGTCGAGCACTCGGGGAGATTGGCCAAGTGGTCGATAGAGCTCAGTGAATTCGACCTCTCCTACGTTCCTCGAGAAGCTATTAAGGCGCAGGTGGTGGTGGATTTCTTGGCGGACTATGCGTTGGAGGCCGAAGAGATGGAGGGATCTCCCGTAGCAGCTTGGGAAATGCTTGTAGATGGAGCTTCTGGTAGGAATTCTTTCGGGGGAGGGCTCATCTTGACGAGTCCCGAGGGGACTAGGATTGAGCAAGATCTGAAGATACACATCGCCCTCACGAACAATCAAGCCGAGTACGAAGCAATCATCGCCGGGCTTCGGTTGGCTAGAGAGTTGGGTATACAGGATATCAGGGTCTTCATGGATTCCTTGGTGGTGGCAAGACACATCAGCGGGGAGTTCGAGGTGAGGGAGCCGACCCTCCAGTTATACCTGGTAAAGATAAGAAGTATTGTTGGACAGTTCCATAGCTTCTCCATCCAGCATGTTCCTCGAGAAGAGAGTGCTCGGGCAGATCTGCTCACGAAGCACGGTCCTCAGGCCGGGGGGACCATGACCGAGCTCTTCAAGCCCTCCATAGAAGAGGGGGAAGTAATGTAGATCGACCAGGAGGTGTCTTGGATGGATCCTTTTGTGACCTTCTTAGCGTCAGGGCGACTACCCGAGGGGGATCTCGAGAGAAAGCGGATTAGATACAAGTCGGCTTACTATTTGTTGAAAGAGGGAGTACTCTACCGAAAAACGTTGTCCTGATTGTTAGCCCAGTGTATATCCGAGAAAGAAGCACCAAGGGTGCTGGAAGAAGTCCATTCAGGGGAGTGCGGGAGCCACTCGGGGAGTTGAACCTTGGAGGGGAGGGTACTGAGGCAAGGTTATTTTTGGTCTACCCTGCGAAGAGATGCGGAGGAGCTCGCTAAAAGGTGTAGAAAGTGCCAGGAGTTTGCTCCCTTGCAGCTCCTTCCGGCGCAAAGGCTGCGAATGATCACCTCCCCTTGGCCCTTCGCCATATGTGTGCTGGATCTGGTAGGACCGTTTCCTCAAGCCAGTGGTCAGAGGAGGTTCCTACTGGTCATGATAGATTACTTTTCAAAATGGCTGGAAGTAAAGGCTTTGGCGAAGGTGACCTCACGAGTGGTAAAGAATTTTGTATGGGGAGAGATTATTTGTCGGCACGGGCTCCCTTTAGCCATAGTCACCGACAACGGGCCGCAATTCGCTAGCTAGGAGTTTGTGGATTTTTGTGTACAGCTCGGCATATACCTTCGGTTCGCCTCAGTTCATCACCCACGAAGCAACGGGCAGGTGGAAGCAGCAAACAAGATCATAGTGAACCTCCTGAAGAAGAAAGTGGAGAACTTGAGGGGAAGCTGGGTGGAATAACTCCCCTCCGTCCTGTGGGCTCTGCGAACTACACCAAATACGACTACAGGAGAGATGCCTTTCAAGCTCTCTCATGGATCTGAGGCCATCATACCTGTGGAATTTGAGGTTGAATCTCCCAGGATCACAGCAGCAAGAGAGGGGGATGAAAGGTGGCAGACCGACAATGGAGAGGAGCAGTGGCTTTCTCTCGACCTTGTGGAAGAGCTTAGGGAGCTAGCAGCGATCCGTCAGGAGGAGGTCAAGCGCCGGATGTCCCGATATTTTGATAAACACATCCGAATCAAGCAGTTTCAAAAGGGAGATTTGGTCCTTAAGAAGGTAGATGCCGCAGGAAGGGGAGCCTCGGTAGGGAAGCTCAACCCCAATTGGGAGGGTCCTTTCATAATAAAAGAAGTCTTGAAGTCAGGGGGGTATCACCTCCAAGATGTGGACGGGATACCTCTAGATTGCGCCCGCAGTGGCGATGTTCTGAAATGTTTCTATCCGTAATGATAAATCTCTTCTGAATTTACATGAACATATTGTTAATGATCCCCCCTTTTGAATATGCCATGATTTCTTAACACTACACCTCAGTGTGTTCTTCTTCAGAAGCAAGGAGAGGAGACCCCGAGCCGACCCGCTAATCAGGCTCCCATCAAGCTGGCAGGGCTGTAGGCTCACTCGGTGGTTGGAGGAGAAAGAGGAGAGGAGACCCCGAGCAGACCCACTGACCAGGCTCCCATCAAGTTGGCAGGGCTGTAGGCTCACTCGGTGGTTGGAGGAGAAAGAGGAGAGGAGACCCCGAGCAGACCCGCTGACCAGGCTCCCATCAAGCTGGCAGGGCTATAGGCTCACTCGGTGGTTGGAGGAGAAAGAGGAGAGGAGACCCCGAGCAGACCTGCTAACCAGGCTCCCATCAAGCTGGCAGGGCTGTAGGCTCACTCGATGGTTGGAGGAGAAAGAGGAGAGGATACCCCGTGCAAACCCGCTGACCAGGCTCCCATCAAGCTGGCAGGGCTGTAGGCTCACTCGGTGGTTGGAGGAGAAAGAGGAGAGGAGACCCCGAGCAGACCAGCTGACCAGGCTCCCATTAAGCTGGCAGGGCTGTAGGCTCACTCGGTGGTTGGAGGAGAAAGAGGAAAGGAGACCCCGAGCAGACCCACTGACCAGGCTCCCATCAAGCTGGCAGGGCTGTAGGCTCACTCGGTGGTTGGAGGAGAAAGAGCAGAGGAAACCCCGAGCAGACCCGCTGACTAGGCTCTCATCAAGCTGGCAGGGCTGTAGGCTCACTCTGTGGTTGGAGGAGAAAGAGGAGAGGAGACCCCGAGTAGACCCGCTGACCAGGCTCTCATCAAGCTGGCAGGGCTGTAGGCTCACTCGGTGGTTGGAGGAGAAAGAGGAGAGGAGACCCCGAGCAGACCCGCTGACCAGGCTCCCATCAAGCTGGCAGGGCTATAGGCTCACTCGGTGGTTGGAGGAGAAAGAGGAGAGGAGACCCCGAGCAGACCCGCTGACCAGGCTCCCATCAAGCTGGCAGGGCTGTAGGCTCACTCGGTGGTTGGAGGAGAAAGAGGAGAGGAGACCCCGAGCAGACCCGCTGACCAGGCTCCCATCAAGCTGGCAGGGTTGTAGGCTCACTCGGTGGTTGTAGGAGAAAGAGGAGAGGAGACTCCGAGCAGACCCGCTGACCAGGCTCCCATCAAGCTGGCAGGGTTGTAGGCTCACTCGGTGGTTGGAGGAGAAAGAGGAGAGGAGACCCCGAGCAGACCCGCTGACCAGGCTCTCATCAAGCTGGCAGGGTTGTAGGCTCACTCGTGGTTGGAGGAGAAAGAGGAGAGGAGACCCCGAGCAGACCCGTTGACCAGGCTCTCATCACGCTGGCAGGGCTATAGGCTCACTCGGTGGTTGGAAACAGTAACAAAAGGTGGATCATGCCCCTTCTGCGGAGTGGTTACCTCCTCCCCATCCCCACTTACCTTCTTACTCTACCGTGCTATAGTTTTCGTGAGCAAGGACTTGTTTCCATTTCAATACTGGATAGAGGCATAGAAGCTGCAGTTTGAGAGCATAAATGTCTTACTGCTGTAATTTGGGTTGGGTGTTTTCTGGAGTCAGGTAATTGAGGTCTTGACATAGAAGCTGAATAGTCAGGGAAACACTGACCCTGGCTACTAACAAAAGGGGGGGGGGATACTTCAGAATGACTTCCTGCATAAAGAAAAAGAAGAGAGGGGGGGGGGGGTAATTGACCCCCCAGGTCCACTCGCACCGAGAGGAGCCGATAGGCTGCGCGAGAGGAAGGAGAAGGTGTCCCCACGCCCGCAAGAGAGGCAGAGACTCGTCCGCTCGCCCCCTGGGCCAGGTTGGCTGATAACAGTCGGTGAGAGGAAAGACAACCCCCTCTCGCCGCCAAGGATCTCGAAGATCTCGCGAGCTGTCCAAGCAAGAGAAAAAGAAAAAAGGAGGAAGAAAAGAAAGAGGCTAGCTTCAGGCGCGAGCAAAAATATATATATATACGAGTGAATCATATTCGTGTCTTAATACAGGACATTCCCAAATCGGGAGGCATTGTAATCATAACAAAAAAGTAAAGGAAAAGGCTGTTATGCTCAAGGAGCCCTAGTCCTTCTCGCCCGCCAAAGACTCCTCGTCCTCGCCATAAATCTCGGGCACAAGGTCCTGGGCGGTGATGTCCTCGCAATCATCTTTAACTACGCCCATCTCTCGCATCATCTTCAGGATGAGCTCGGCGGTCCGTATGTTGGCGTCCCGGCAAAAGTCCTCGACCTCATCGTGCGTATAATGCGCGGGAGGAGTGGCCTGCAAGCGAGAGGTAGAGGCCTCTTTGAGCTGGGTCTTCTCTGTTTTCAGCTCCTTCACCTCCGTCTCCAGCTCCTCGACTCACGAACGCAGTATTTCAGCCATCTCGGCATCCTGCAAAAAGAACGAACCGTTAAATCTAGTGGGAGAGTGCTTGAGAAGGCCAGCCCAGTATCAACTCACCACTCCGCCACTGGCCTTGGCGAGAAGGTTCTCGGCCACCTCCAGTCGCTTGGTGAGATCCCAAGACTTCTCGCGCTCGACAGCAAGTTGGGTGTTTATCTCCTTCCAGCTTCGAGTGTTGTAAATTAGGCGGCGCGAGAGTCTATGAGAAAGCTCAAAGGTACACAGCTGCGAGTGGGCCGTCCTGAAGATGAGATCTCGCGTGGAGGCCGCGTCGAGTGCGTCAGGGGCGAGACCCCCGTAGAGGCCGAAGCCCAAGGAGAAGGCATGGGCAGAAGACTCCCCTTGCTCTCTCCATGAGGGGAGGAGGGTAGAGATGGATACCCGATGTGCCCCCTTATCCCAGATGAGCGAAGGCTCATTGACACCGTCAGGGACAGACGGGCCCGCATTGAAGTTTAGGTGGGCGGATGGAGCAGGATACTGGAGAGGAGCCTCCCCGCGAGAAGGGGACCGGAGAGGTTGGTGAGAAGAGCTCGCGGGAAGTGCGAGAGGGGCCGCGTCTTCAGGAAGCAAGACGGCCCTGTGCGGACAGGTCAAGGGAGGTGAGTGGGGAGATTTGGATCCCAGGGATATGGGGCTCAAGGATCCCGGCATCGCCGCTGTGTCCGCAGGGGCCTTGCCCTTCTCGGAAGGGAAGGAGACTACCTTATTCAGCTTCATCTTCAGTTTCTTTGAGGGGGTGAGGCGAGAGGGAGCCGAGTCCTCAGCCGCCCTATTTCGAGGAGAGGGGGCCAATGAATCTTTCGCCGCCTCGGCTGCCACAGTAGCGAGAGCCATGTCTTTAGACGGCTTGATGTTACTTCTGTAGGGGGGTGCACCGGCACGTTCCTCTCTCCTGGGAGAAGCGAGACAGAGTCAGGGAAAAGGTTCAGCGAGAGAAAGGCCCTGAAGGCAAGAAAAAGACGAGGGGGTCAGGCATACCTTCTCCAGGGAGCACGGGGAGCAGCGAGGCGAGCCCCTGCCTCAAAAACCTAACCTCGAAGTTCTTCCCAGCGAGGTACTCGCAAAGAAGCTTGTCCGTGCCGCCGACCTGCGGAGTAACATAGAAGATTTCCGCGGGCGAGACGGGCGCGAGAGGGACGCCGCCCAGGTTCCCGTGGATGAAGACGAAGCGGGTTAGCCAGTGATGATTCTTGTTTGGTGTCTCGCAGACTTTCAGATTCAGCCCGATGAAGAAGTAGACCCCGTCTTGATTGGCGTGGTAGACGAACATCTTCCGGAAGACGGTGAGACTGAATTCTATTTTCTCTCGCAGCATGTAGCACACGAACGCGACGATAACTGAGATCGCGTTGGGGTTTAGCTGGGCAGGCACGATGCCGAAGTACTTGAGAACTTGCTTCACCTCGGGCCAGAAGGGAAGCCGAAGCCCCGCCTCGAAATGCGAGACGGGGAAGGCGAGCTCGCCCGAGTAGAACGTATTCACACTCTCGCCAACCTTGGAAGGGCGCGACTCGTAGCCCTCCGGCAAAAAGTCGCTCCGGAAGGCCTCGTATTCATCGGCGGAGAGATGACCGGGAGGAAAATCGTGGCCAGAGAACCTCTTCCCACAGCAGCTGCGGCCTTCACCACCCTATGACCTCCCTTTTCCCATGGAGGGCGAGACGAAGGGAAAGTCGGCGAGTGGAGGACCGGCGGGAAGGCATGAAGGACAGTAGAGGGGAAGGATGAGGGGGCTGGAGCGCGAGGCGAGCTGCGGAAGGAGGGGGAGCCGTGAGCGGAAGTCTAGGAAAACATGTTTCCAGCCTATGCAGCGGGGGTATTTATAGCCCTCATGAGTAGAAGGGTAAACGGATAGAGGACCACGCCGGGAAAAGGCAAGCGTCGACCGACCCTTCTCCTTCCAAGCCTCGGGTGGCGGAACCCTTAGTGGGTCATCCGCCCAAGAAGATGATGAAAAGATGGACGCAGGGAAATAAAAGTAATGAAGGTTAAAAATTAATAAAGGTTAAAAATTAGCATAAAAGAAGATATTAGCGCTGTCGCACCGTTTAAACAGGCAAATCACCAAATTAATAAATTCCATCCCGCATATAGACGGGTGGCAAGTTCGAAAAGCGCACAGCTAGTGGTATATATGCAAGTATTTTATTACAGAGATAAGGCGAATGAAAAGAGCGAGAGACGAGAGGCGAGAGGAAAGAAGGCGGAGCTCTCGTCAATTCTTATCCCACCTCCATCATCCCCCCCCCCCCCCCCGCAGCTTCTCACGCAGGGAGGACGACTGGGGAGGTGGAAGGCGCGAGCCGCCTCGACACCGCTGCGGGCGAGACGGAGCTGTTGGTCGAGGTCATCCAAGATTGCCTGAGGGTTCGTCTTGTCCACCTCAATGTCGGCGTCTATCTCCGAAGACAGGCGAGCGCATTCCACCTCTAGCCAGTCGATCCAGTGGTCTGCGGCTTGCTTCCCTTTTTCCAGCGCTTGAATGATGTGCGCGTGCTTCCGTAGCATCTCGGCCATCTTGCGCTTCATCTCTATAGGGTTTGTGGGGTCGCCCAGGTAGTCCTCGATCTCATCTATAGGAGGAGGAGGCGAGGGGGCCAGCTGCTTGGAGTAATCGTCGACCGGCGAGTCGGCAGCCAGTGAGTCGTCGACAGGGGTTCCACTCGCACCTATGGAGGACCCAAGGAGATAAAGTGGCAAGAAAAAAGCAGGCAGCAAGAAGAAGAGAGCAGGTGTCAGGAGTAGTGCCTCTTACCGAGGCGGCGGGTGGAGCCCGATGTGGTAGAAGGATCATCCCTCCCCATCACAGGGGTGGAGGGGGGAGTGGAGGCTTGGAGAGAGAGAGGCCGGGAAGGAAGCTCTGATAGGATGATGCGAATGGTCTCAGGACAATGAGGAGGCACCGAGATTTTCTGGGAAAAGGTAGCAAGTAAAAAGCGTGTGGTGCAAGGAGATCATAACAGGTTTGAAAGACTCACCTCTTTTCCTTCGAGACTAGCTGGAGTGGGAGGTATATACCCCCTCGGAAAGGGGCGAGAAGGTTCTCTTGTCGAGAGGGGAGGCTCCGGAACCTTTGCCTTTTTCGGGAGAGAGGTGGAGGGCGGTAGCGAAGGGGAATCACGTGCAGGGATCCTGTTTAGACCCGCCGCCGTCGCCTTGTTCCGTTGGTGCACGGCCGCGATGCGATCCCGAAAACTTTGGCTGAGAGACATATAGGCAGATGCTAAGAGGGGAGGAAAGAGAGGAAACACCCCCTTAGGGGGAGGAATTTTCTATATTTATAGACTGGGCAAGGGGCCCACCAAAAGATTCCCTCAATAAATTAACTGTACCATCGCAAGCCTCGGTTGAACTATCTTTCCGAGCTTGTGCCAACCTCGAAAAGAGCGGGGATTGTGTACAACCTCGGGCTCGCAGCCTGGCGAGAGGGCCCAGGAGAGAGTGCCCACGCGAGAGAAAGGGCCCTGGCAAGAGGGCTCAATCGAGAGGCTCCAGGCGAGCGAGTGGGCCCTGGCGAGAGGGCTCAATCGAGAGGCTCCAGGCGAGCGAGTCGGCCCAGGCGAGAGGGCTCAATCAAGAGGCTCCAAGCGAGCGAGAGGGCCCATGCGAGAGAAAGGGCCCTAACAAGAGGGCTCAATCGAGAGGCTCCAGGCGAGCGAGTGGGCCCTGGAGAGAGGGCTCAATCGAGAGGCTCCCGACGAGCGAGTGGGCCCAGGCGAGAGGGCTCAATCGAGAGGCTCCAGGCGAGCGAGTGGGCCCAGGCGAGAGGCCCCAGCCAAGCAAGAGGGCCCTGGCGGGTGGACCCTAGCGAGAGGTACCCGGAGAGAAGGGCCATCCTGGTTCAAGGCCGGTTCAGGTAGGGCCGGGCCCACCTTTTGGGCCCTAGGGGTGTTTTACCCTTTTACCCTGGGTGGTCTGCATTTTGCCCTTATGGACAGCGGAGTTTGGCTGTTGGAAGACCTAGCCAGGGATGTTCTGGTAATTTCAGGGCGGTATAAATTGGTTATTTGCAGTACCAGTTCAGAGGCCTATAAATAGACCGGTATGGTGCCTTAGAAGGGCAAGCTTTCTTGACTCCTTCCACTTCTTCTAAGGCACCTAGCTCAGCATCGGCTAGGGAGGGGAAGAGCTTTAGTCTCTTCCGGGTACGAGGTGGGACCTCCTCACTTGAGCCTCCGGTCTAGTTCTTCGCCTTGAGCGTGATCCCAAGGGAGTAAGCACGAGCTGCCCCTGTAGTTCCGAGCGTTAGGTGGAGCCGACTTTGTTGGTTTCAACAAATACCTTAGCAACCCTTTATATAAATAGTTAATACAAATCAAAACCACCAACCTCAAGCATAGTTCATGTACGCGGTAAGCCTTCCCTCACCTTATTTGAAACAGGAGCATCACACTCTTTCATATAGAAAAATTTTGTAAAGTACTTGGATGGATGCTAATGTTTCTTCGGACTCCTCAGAATAGTTCGTCTTCCAAACGGATCGGAGGTTCAGTCCACCGCAAAGTGCGGTATGTCCAAAAACCTTGGCAGGAAGCTGTTTGACATGCCAGCGATGATCGTATCACTACCGGACTATGATCTATTTCCAGGAATGACATAGCTACACTGGCACCATGCCAAAATCGATTGCCGAGCTAGGAGGATCACATTGAAACACAGAGACTTGGAGGTTGTCTTCGAAGGTATTATGCCTATCTCCGGATTATTATTAACATCTATATGTACGGTTAAGGTCCATTAGCAGGGAGACGAGGTGTACATGGTTTGTTTGGAGATGGCAGTGGTGGAGGCCTCCATTGGTGATATTCTGGTGGTTCGAGATTTCCCTGATGTATTTCCGGAGAAGTTTCCTAGACTACCCTCGCATAGAGGTGTAGACATCCAGATACAGTTTGTACCAAGTACAAGGCCCGTCTCTCGGGTACCTTACTGGATTACACCAAAGGAGCTTGTGGAGTTTCGGACTCAGCTATGGGAGCTAGTGGATGCATAATTTGTTAGACCTAGTTCTACACTATGGGGAGCTCCCTTTTTGTTTATGAAGAAGAAGGACAAATCGCTTTGACATTAAATTGATTATTGGGAGCTCAATCGATTGATGTTGAGGAACACTTATCTGTTAATAAGGATCAATGAGCTATTTGATCAGCTAGAGGGAGTGGACTAGTTCAATTAGCTTGGCATAAGGTTGGGCTACTCTAAGTTGCAGATTCTGGAGGAGGATATACTGAAGACAGCATTCAGCTCACGCTTTGGCTTGTTTGAGTTAACAGTTATTCCCTTCGGGCTCGGGAATGCCCTCTCCACATTCATGAGTTTGATGAACTAGTTGTTTGAACCGTTCCTGGACGAGTTCGTCATAGTTTTTATATATGATATGTTGGTCTACACTAGGACCGAGGAATACCATACCCTTCACTTGGCATTAGTCATGGGGAAGCTGCGGGAGCACCAACTATATACGAAGTTTTCAAAGTGCCAATTTTTACTACAAGACGTTGTATTACTCGGGCACATTATCACTAAAGCTGGGTTGGAAGTAGACTCGACCAATGTGTAGGCAGTGAGGGATTGGCAGTAGCCAAAGTTTGCCTTGGATATTTGTAGTTTCATTGGACTCGCAGGCTATTACCTCCAGTGTGTGTAGGGGTTTTCGAAGATCGCAATTCCCCTCACATCTTTTACGAATAAGGACACGACGTTCAAATGGACTTAGTAGTGAGAGTCTATAATTTAGGATTCGAAGGCGAGATTCACCTCGGCTCCTATCCTTATCCATCCCTTGGGAAAGGAATGATTTCAGATTATATGGATGCGTCATACCAAGGCATGGATGATGTACTAATGCAATACTGGAATGTTATACCGTATGTTTCAAGGAAGCTGAAGAAGCACGAGCAGAACTACCAGGTGCACGATTTAGGGCTCGGGGTTGTAGTTTTTTCCTTTAAGGTTTGGAGGCACTATTTGTGTGGGGTTCATTATGAGATCTTCTCAGATCACAAGAACCTCAAGTACATTGACACGTAGATGTACCTGAATCTACTCCATCAGAGCTGGTTAGAGTTCCTCTACCACTGTGATTAGACCCTGCTCTTTCACTTGGGGAAGGCGAACACTATTGCGGATGCTTTGACCAAGAGAGCCGACTCTACTGGACCGGAGTCCCGGGTGATGGTCATGGATATAGTGTGGATGATGGAAGACATGCAGATTACTATAGTGTCGAGGGCTAATCTAGAGGTTTATGCGAAATACTTGGCAGTTATGATCACAGAGTTCGATATCAGAGACTGTATCGGGGCAGAGCAGAGGCAGGATACAGTGCTGGAGCAAATTTTTAGAACATTGGGAGAGTAAAAATCCAAGGAGTATTCACTAAATGGCGACCTAATTCATTTTTAGGGCCGTGTTTTTATACTCGTACGAGATGGGATCCGAGGAGACATATTCCTAGAGACATACTGTACACGGTATTTAGTGAACCCCAGGATAACCAAGATGAAGGCGGATCTGCAAAAGATCATGTGTTGGCCCAGGATGAAGAGGGATATCATAGATTTTGTGACACACTGCGCGGCATGCCAGCAAGTGAAGGTCAAGTACAATATCCCTGAAGGATTATTACAACCATTGTTATTGATAGAGTTGAAGTTCGAGGATATTTCGATGGATTTTTCACACGGGTTGCCTCACTCCCACTCCAGGCATGATTCTATATGGGTCATTGTGGACCGATTGACAAAGGTAGCCATG
This sequence comes from Platanthera zijinensis, assembly GCA_039513925.1. NCBI lineage: Eukaryota > Viridiplantae > Streptophyta > Magnoliopsida > Asparagales > Orchidaceae > Platanthera > Platanthera zijinensis. Next base: position 12,196,454 of record CM077094.1, read on the forward strand.
TTCATCCCAGTCTAGAAGGATGATCTAGTTGGTGTATTGGTGAGGATGTTTGTGGTGCAGTTTGTTAGGTACTATGGCATACCCAAGATGATTATATCGGATCGAGACAGTCGATTTACTTCAAGGGAATAGAGGGCGGTGCATGAGTACTTATGTTGGTACCCCAGTTTGATTTGAGTTTAGTCTTGTCTTTTTAGTCCCTTGACCCAAGAAATATCTATGGTCAATGGTTAGTAGTCTAGCTGTAGAGTCCTCACTTTTCCAGATTGAGAATTTGGTTAAGTAATTTGTTCGTTCGACTATCGTCGAACGCCGCTCGACTATCGTCGACTAACTGTTCGACGATTGTCTATCAGTTGTTCGACTTTCAGTCTGCGTGGATAGTTCGACTATCGGTGATAGTTCGACTATCTGTGCGCTTTGATAGTTCGACTATCTGCTTGGATAGGTCGACTATCTGATAGTTCGACTATCTGTTGATAGATCGACTATCTGTTTGTTTTTGATAGTTTGACTATCTGTTGATAGGTCGACTATCTGATAGCTCAACTATCTGTTGATAGTTCGACTATCTGTTCTGCGTTGATAGTTCGACTATCTGTTGATAGGTCGACTATCTGTTCTCGCTTGATAGTTCGACTATCTGCTTTGATAGTTCGACTATCTGATAGTTCGACTATCTGTTGATAGGTCGACTATCTATTTGTTTTTGATAGTTCGACTATCTGTTGATAGGTCGACTATCTGATAGCTCGACTATCTGTTGATAGCTCGACTATCTGTTTTGCCCTGATAGTTCGACTATCTGCTGATAGGTCGACTATCTGATAGTTTGACTATCTGTTGATAGGTCGACTATCTGTTTATTTTTGATAGTTCGACTATCTGTTGATAGGTCGACTATCTGATAGTTTGACTATCTGTTGATAGGTCGACAATCTGATAGTTCGACTATCTTCTGGTAGTTTGACTATCTGCTGTGATTGTTCGACTATCTCCTTTGATAGTTCGACTATCTGGATCGTTCGACTATCTGTCCGATAGTTCGACGATCTCCGTGTGTCGGTCGACGATCTCCGAAGGTCGTTCGACGTTTTTTGTCTTCCTTTATATTTTGTATTTATTTATTATATTTAATTAATTAATACATTATCTAGCATATCTTTTCAGTTGTTTTATGATAATATTTCCAGGCATATCTGCTCTATTCTTTTTGCCTGTGTAAAATCTCTTTAGATAAAGTTGTTTGTCTTATTAGCTGACTTTGTATTTTACTTTATCTGCTGACAGTCCTTTATAGTCGTTAGACTGAAAAGTCTTCCTTCTGCTATAAAGAGTATTTCTCTGATGTGACTTTATTTAGTCCTTCTGTTATTTGATTTGATCCTGCAGCTTCTTAGAAAGAGGTTCATTCCTTTTATAGGATGTCTTGCTGTAGAGTTTGTTTTGCTGTGTGTTATTTGCAGCCCAGGTCTCAAGTTTCAGAAGAAGACAAGTAATTCAAATTGAAGAGAGCCGTTGCTTGCTGCTGGTATAAATGGACCCCTTGAAGAAGGATTCAAGCTAGCTAATAGCTAACCAGTTGTTCACTTAAGCATTCAAGCCTTCATCAAGTCTTCTGCTCTCAGCAATACTCATCTAACTGAGAAGTGTTAAGATCTTCTACTCTTCTTCAACCTGAGTTTTCCTGCTTTCAGGAAGTTCAAACTCAGAGTTCTTTTCAAGAAGAAGAAGAAGAAGATAGCTGCTTGAAGATCTTTAATTTTATTATTTATTATCTTCTTGTAGTTTTTCCTTCAGAGCTTTCTGAAGAGTTTTCTGCACTGAAGCAAGACTTCACCTGGACATCTTTGAGCCAGGGGGAGCCTTGATTCTTTAGAGCTTTCTAGCTCAGTGCAAGTTTTTGTGCTTCTCTAATCTATTGTAAAATAGAGAAGACTCTTAACCTTCTTCCCCCTCCTGTACAGGGTTATTACTCCCTTCAAAAGTATCCCTTGGTGGCAGGGCACCTGATCAAAAACCTGTGCTTGGTTTTTAGACACCTGATCAAAAGTCTAAAGGGTTTCTGGATCTACCTGAAGAAGATCATGTTGGTGGCAGGGCACCTGATCAAAAACCTGAGTGGATTCCTACCTTGTTGGTAGAAGAGTGGACGTACCAAGTTGTTTGGGGAACCACTATAAATTCCGTGTGTCATCTGGATTGCCTTGTTTATTTCCTGCACTGTGGCTGTGAATAGATATAACTAGGTTGCTAGTTGCTGATTAGGATTTCCAAGCCTTAACTGTAATTACAGTTAGCTTATGTTTGTGCACAACACTTGTGTTAGGCTTTAAGGTTAATTCTATATCTATAATCTTTTAATTCCGCAATTCACTCCAAGGGAGTTGGGTAGACCTTCAAACTTTGTCTAGTGCAAAATTTGATAACTCTATTCACCCCCCCCCCCTCTAGAGTAGTATCTATCCCTTCACTTTCAATTGGTATCAGAGGGAGGTTGACTGACTGAATAGGCTAACACCTAAGTCACAAGATCCTGATAGATACCAAAGCTTATAGATATTCACTATCATGGCCCAGTCCAAGGATTATTCCAGCACCAGACCTCCAGCATGCAACTTAGCTAAGTTTGGCATCTGGAAGGCAAGGATAAAATTATATATGAATTCTATTGATGAAAGCATCTTTGCTTCTATTTTGTCAGGTCCCCCAAGAGCACCTGCTGCTGCTACTGCCTCATTCTGATATGAGTGCAGTGCCTCCTCCAGATTACAACGATGAGTACAAGAAGGCCAAAATAGTAGATGCCAAGGCAATGAACATCTTGGCTCAGACAATGTCAGATGAGGTATTCCAGAAGGTGGCTGACTGCTCTTCAGCAAAAGCTATGTGGGATACACTGAACCAGATTGTGGCTGGTTCAGCTGATGAAAGGAAGGACAGAAGGTCCAACCTGATCTCATAGTATGAGAACTTCAAGAAAACTGATACTGAATCAGTTGAAGCCATGTACACCAGGCTCAGCTCAATCATCAATGAGCTGAGGACCCTTGACAAGGACATATCATTGACAGAGGTCAATGATAAGATTCTTATGTGCTTCCCTAGCACATGGGATCTAAGGATCTGGCCCATCAAGGAAGCCAGAAGTACAAATGAGATCTTCCACTGAAGCTCATCTCGGCAAGTTCAAGTCTTTTGAGCAAGTGCTGAAGACAAGGGAAGCAGAAGCAGAGGCAAAGACCCTACTCCAACAAGAAAAGAGCAATCTCTAGCTCTTAAGGCTGCTGATGCTTCTGAAGGCAGCCAATCAAATGAGGAACTAATGGCATTGTTTGCCAAGAGGTTTCTCAAGATGGGGAGAAAGGAGTTCAGAAAGAAGTCTTCACGCTATGAAGACAAACCAAGGTATGATCGTTCACCTACTAAAGAAATTATTTGTTATGGTTGCAGGAAGCCTGGACACATCTTACCAGAGTGTCCAGAGGAGAAGAACAAAGACAAGAGAAGAAAAAGGAACAGCACAGGAAGCACTCCAAGCCATCCTCCTACAAAAACAAGAAGAAGGAGAGAGGTTTCATTGCTGAAACCTGGAGTGATTCTGATGAAGAATCCTCCTCATCAAGCTCCAGTGAGGATGAGGAAGAGAAGAAGGCAAAAGAAGTTTGCCTGATGGCAATAGATGCCTGCAGCAACCACTCAGCTGCAGAGAGTTCAGATTCTGATGAAGAGATGCCTACAGAAGATGAGGTACTCTCTTCTTATGATTTTACCTCAGCTGAATTTAAATTAGAATTTAAATCGTTATGCTTAGATTTGATTAGCTCAGAAAAGGAGATAAAAGAACTTAGAAATAAGTTAGCTGACTCAGAATCAATAGCTACAGAAAATGTTAGGTTAAAGGAAGATCTCACTACTTGTAGTGAAGAAATTAAATTTCTTAAAATGGAGTTAGCTAAGTCTAAGAGGTTAGAAGAATCACTTAATGGTAGAAGCCTTAGGTTGTTAGAAATTACCAGCATGACTAACACTAGGTCAGGTAATGACAAACTAGGCTTAGGAGCTTCTCCCAGTGAACCCCCAGTTCTGCTTAAAAATAATCTTTCAACTCCAGTAAACTTCATTTCAGCTAGTGGAATGAACAACACTGAGCAAGTAAACCTAGTCAATAAAACTTTAAATAAAGCTAAGAGAGAAAAGAGAAAGAAATTTTTTAAAGAAATGCAAAGAGCGTCGAACGCCACTCGACGATCGGAAGCTCAATGGTCGAATGAAGCTCGACGATCTGAGCACCCATCGTCGAACGTCGATCGATGTTTTCAATATGATTTTCAAAATCATCATCAGTACCATAGAAACCTAAATGAAAATAGAAACCCTAGGTTTGTTGACCCATCATCTGCATGGAGAATCCCACCTAGGAGATTTCACCCACTAGGTTATCACCCTCAGCCTGCATTTTCATATATTTTCCAGTTTTTCTTATGTGAAAAACAATGGACCCAAGGTTACCTGGGTCCACACTGTCTAAATAAATGTCTTGCAGGTGAAGGCCTATCCAATCACTCAAAATAAGTGGTATTTGGATAGTGGATGCTCTAAGCATATGACAGGAAATAAAGATCTTCTATCAAAGTTCAAAGCTAATCTCGGCCCAAAGGTTATCTTTGGAGACTCCAGCTGTGGTCAGACAGAAGGCTATGGCAAGATCACAATTGGAGCAGTTACTTTCAAGAGAGTTGCATATGTCAATGGACTGAAGTATAATTTGATTTCAGTCAGCCAGCTATGTGATGCTGGCTACCAGGTTTTATTTTCCAACTCCTCTTGCAATATTACCTTAAATAATAATGTTGTTTTAGTAGGTATTAGAATAGGTAATATCTATTTAGTAGATTTCAATTCATCTCATTCTGAAATCTGCCTGTTTAATGAAGTAACAATTAATAATAATTCTTTGTGGCATAAGAGGCTTAGTCATGTTAACCTTAAAAATATATCTAGGTTATCTAAACACAACCTTGTTAGAGGTTTACCTTCTTGCCCCTACAAGAAGGAGAGCCTATGCAAGGCTTGTCAGCTAGGCAAGCAAACCAAAACTCTTTTAAATCTGTAAATAAGAGTGATTCTCCTAGAATCCTGTATCTATTACACTTGGACCTTTTTGGCCCAATAAATGTACAGAGTTTACGAGGGAAGTATTACACCTTAGTAATTGTAGATGACTTCTCTAGGTTCAGTTGGGTTTTCTTTTTGAGAACTAAGTCTGATAACTTCAAAGCCCTTACAGACTTTCTACTATGTGTGCAGACTGAGTACTCTACTCATGTGGCCTTGATCAGAAGTGATCATGGTACTGAGTTTGACTCTCTTCTTATGCAAGAATTCTGTGAGAGAGAAGGTATCAAACATAGCTTCTCAGCTCCTACAACTCCTCAACAAAATGGGGTAGTTGAAAGGAAAAATAGAACACTCATTGAAGCTGCTAGCACATTGTTGGCAGATGCTAACATGCCTCTCTCCTATTGGGCAGAAGCTGTTAGTACAGCCAATTATGTCTTAAATAGAAGTTTGATACACAAACTTAAGTGTAAAACTCCTTATGAGTTGCTTAAAGGAAAGAAACCTAAAATTAATTATTTCAGAATTTTTGGTTGTTTGTTTATATTCATAATAACAATAAAGAATATCTGAGGAAATTTGAAGCAAAAGCTTCAATGGGAATCATGCTTGGATATTCCCAAGTGAGCAAAGCTTATAGGGTTTATAACAAATCAACCTGTAAGATTGAAGAATCTGTGCATGTGTCTTTTGATGAGTCTCAGATATTTTTACAAGGAGAAAGAAAATTCTCCTTCCTCTAGTTCATTGCAGGTACCTGATGCTCCTCAAGAAATTCTTCAACTATCAACTCTTCAGATCACTGAATCAGACAGTGATGAAGACATTGCTGAAGCTGTTGTTGTACCACCAACAGTAGATCAAATTCCTCCTGAGGAATTAATTCCAACTGTTGCTGAAGATCGCATCCCACCTGCTGATATTGTCACACTTAGAGATCACCCCACATCTCAAGTGATTGGAGACATATCAGCTGGTGTGCAAACAAGACACCAATTAAGACAGGATGTGATGCATGCTTGTTTCCTCTCACAGGTTGAGCCCCTATCCTTTAAAGATGCAGAGCTAGATCCCCACTGGATCATTGCTATGCAAGAGAAACTCAATCAGTTTGAGAGATGTAAAGTTTGGACTTTGGTTCCAAGACCTAAAGGCCAACTGATCATAGGCACCAAGTGGGTGTATAGAAACAAGTTGGATGCAAATGGAATTATATTAAGGAATAAAGCAAGGCTTGTAGCTCAGGGCTACAGACAGGAGGAAGGTATAGATTATGACCAAACCTTTGCTCCTGTTGCAAGGCTAGAAGCAATAAGGATCTTCTTGGCCTATGCAGCCTACATGAAGTTTAAGGTGTTCCAAATGGATGTCAAAAGTGCATTCTTGAATGGTGAGCTTAAGGAAGAGGTGTTTGTTGAACAACCACCAGGGTTTGTTTCTTCAACTCAGCCCTCACATGTGTTTAAGTTACAGAAAGCTCTAAATGGACTAAAGCAAGCTCCAGAGCCTGGTATGAGACTCTAGCTAGTTTCCTTTTAGAGCACAACTTTACTAGGGGAGTATTGATAGAACCCTTTTCGTCAAGCATCACAAGGACACAATCCTGTTAGTTCAGATGTATGTAGATGATATTATATTTGGCTCCACTGATCCCAAACTTTGCAAAAGGTTCTCTGACCTGATGCACTCTAAGTTTGAGATGAGTAGTATGGGTGTGCTGTCTTACTTTCTTGGTCTCCAAGTTAAGCAAGATGCTGATGGTATCTTCATCTCCTAATCCAAATATGCCAAGGAATTGGTAAAGAAATTTGGGATGGCTGATGCTTCAGCAATGCCTACACCTATGGCTACTAATGCAGTTATTGATTCTGATGATCACGGCAAGCCAGTTGATCAAAAGAATTATAGGGCCATTGTTGGTTCCCTATTATATCTAACTGCAAGTAGGCCTGATATAATGTTTGCTACATGCCTTTGTGCTAGATTCCAGGTCAACCCCAAGGAATCTCATCTGATTCTTCTAAAGAGAATCCTGAGATACCTGAAGGGATGTCCAGATCTTGGACTTTGGTACCCAGCTGAGTCAGAATTTGAATTAATTGGATACTCTGATTCTAATTATGCTGGTTGCAGAGTTGACAGGAAGAGCACCTCAGGAACTTGCCAGTTCCTGGGAGAGAGATTGGTCTCTTGGTTCTGTAAGAAGCAGGCTTCTATCTCAACTTCAACTGCAGAGGCTGAATATATAGCAGCTGCTAGTTGTTGTTCACAGATCCTGTGGATTCAAAACCAGCTTGTGGATTATGGTTACTCACACAAGAACACCAAAATCATGTGTGATAGTACCAGTGCTATTTCAATTGCACAAAATCCAGTGCACCACTCTAGAACGAAGCACATTGAGATTCGGCACCATTTCCTGAGAGATTGTGTGGAAAAGAACAAGATTTGTCTTGAGTTCATATCCACTGAGTTTCAGAGAGGTGATATATTCACCAAGCCTTTAGATGAACAGAAGCATCTGTTCTTTTTAGTTCAATTAGGCATGATCAATGGACGAGACTAAGTGTGACTATATCTGCCTATGTTGAAACCTGCTTGAAGATCGTCGAACGATGACCGAAGATCGTCGAACGAACGATTAAGCCTATCGTCGACCTCTGGTTAATGATAGCTTATCTGTTTGAAGATCGTCGACCGGCGTTCGAAGATCGTCGAACAGGTCGAGCTTATCGTCGATCTCTGAACGACGACAGCTTGTTGTTTGAGAAGCCAGAAATAGTCGAACGAAGGCTCGACTACTCTGCTTCTGAGCCGATCGTCGAACGGCCGTTCCACTATCGGGTCTAGTATCTTTTTAATAGATCGACTATCTCCGGTCTAATATAAAGCCGATAGTCGACCTAGGTTAAAAGATCTTTTGTTCTTTCATCGACGGAGCGTGACTCTTCGCATTCTGTCTTCCCGCTTGCGATTTTCTGCCGCTTCATCCCCTTCGTCTTCGCCGTCCTTCTCGCGCTTTCTCCAGCAATCAATGGTGATTTCTCCCGCAGTGTTAGCAGTTGTAAAGTTCGATGCAGGCTTCAGTGTTGATTTCGACGCGTTCAGTTGCTGCGAAGCAGGGATCGTGGAAGTTCTTCAGTTGTGCCGGGACCAAGGACTAGAGAGATTAATGTCTTCAAGGATTAAGTTAAATATCCTGAGATCAAGGAATGGGCTTTCACGTCGTCCTCCACCGACGACTCGATGACTGCACCATCGGCGGAGAAGAGGTAATCTTAACTCCGGCCGTTCTGACTGATATTTTTGGTTTGATAAATGGTGAAGAAGATTATGAGCAAGATGCTCAAGAATTTGGAAGAATGTTAGTTGAGCTGGGACATGCAGAGGGCATTCCCACGAAGCTGCTCAAGGTAAATTTCCCTTTCAAGATTAAGTTTCTTGTTGAGTTGGTCGGAAAAGTGCTCCTCGGTAAGCACTCTGCTCATGAAAATATAACAAGGCAACAATTTGCACTGATGTGTGCAATTGTTAATCAGAAAAAGATTGATTGGGCAAGAGTAATGTTTGATTTGATCAGGAAAAAGAATAGTAAGAAGGAAGTTCCCTCGGAAGGGTTATTGGAATTTTCCTGAAGGAAAAATATCCCCAGCTGCTAAGTTCAACCGCAACAACAATAAATGCAAGCAAGAAGATGGATCCAAACCTGTTCTCCAAGTGGAAGAGAACCTTTGTGAAACCCGCTCTCACAGGGGTTGCTCCAGCGACATTTGAGAGCACCAGGACTAATTCGGTCGCTCCTCACCCTGTAAAAGCTGGCTCAGCTCTTTCCCTTCCCTCTTCTTCTGCTATGCAGTCTGCCTCAGTTGAAGTTCCATCAACTTCAACTGAAGTATGACTTTCCCTTCTCCTGTTAGAGAAACAACCACGGTTGTTCTCCCTTCCCCTCCAGCATCTCCTCTTCCTTCTCATCAGGCTAGGATATCTGCTCCTAGTTTTGATTTGTTAGGATCTGAGAGGATTCCAACACCTCCTCAGTCTCCCATTGATTCTCCAGTCAATACTCCTATTAACTCTCCAGCTCAATCTCCAATTCAATCCCAGTCCACACCATTCTTCATCCCAGCACTACAACCATATCCGCTGCATCTCCATCCACTGCCCTCCATCTTCTTTTGAGATTACCCCTGAACTCATCTCCCGCATTGTGGAGTTGAATACCCCTTCAATCAAAATTATGATTGAAGAGGCAATCGCTCCACTTGCCTCCTCCATTGATACCTTAACCGCTACCATCAAATCACTTTCCAAATCTGCTGAGCCCTCTTCCTCAAGGGGCCTGGTTTCAGTTTCCACTGAAATCAGGCAGGGGAGATGTTCTGTGAAGATGCCTCAGAGCCTCCTGCCTCCCTTCCAGCAGTAACAGATACTGTGATGACAGTTCAAGTAGTGTCTGCTCCAGCTGAAAAAGAATCAGCCTCTGTGTTATCGGAAAAGGAAATATCTGATGTTATTATGTTATCTGAATTTGTTGTGAAAGTTTGCTTGGAAGATCTCACCTCTCCCGTGATTGCAAATTTCCTAGAAGGGATTATTACATACTACCTAGATGAGTCTTGGGAGTTGGTCAAATATGAAGGTAATTCACTCATTCGCTTTATTGACGAGTCAATTAATTTGCTAGCTAGTGAATACCTAGAAGGAATGATTATTGCTTATTTAGCAGATCTGTGTTCATAATTCTACAGATTATATTAGAGAAGATTTAGCTGCTCAGATCATAGTAATTGTTTCAGAAGCTGCCCCAAATGTTCTTGATATTCAGGCAGATCCAGAACTGGATTCATTTTTAGATGATAGAGAAGATGAGTCTGAAAAACAAGATGAAATCAAAGATGACACTCCTGTTCTGAGTGTGGAAGAAGAAAAAGCAAGAGCTGCCTGGAATCAAAGAGTACAAGATTCTTTAAAAGAGAAAGAAAAAGAGTTGCAAGTTGAAAAGTCAACTATTTGGGATGATTCACCAGGGTTGGATTTAGATTTCCTTCTGGCTCAGGATGCCATTGAAGAGGAAAGAGAGAAATCAGCTCTGAAGTTAAAAGAAAAGGCTGTTTCTGAAGCCTATGATCCTTATGATAATCCTCCATCATCTCACTCTGATGATGAAGATGATTCTGATTTATCTGAGAATGCTAAGAAAAAGAAAGTTGCTCAAAAGAAAAGGAAAGCAATTGCTCCTCCTCCTCCCAGCCGAGACAATGATACTCCATACTATATTCTTAAAGGAATTGACCCCAAATCGAAAGAATTTCAACATTAGATGTGGTTCTCCAAGAACCAGCAGAAAGAGAGAAAAAGATCTAAGAGGTATGATAGTCCTATTTCTAGATGGACTCCCAGAGGTCCCCCTCCTCCACCTCCCAGTGCAGGAGCCTCTGGGAACCTATCTGCTAATCCATCTGGTTCTTCTGGAAAATCTGCACCTTCTCAGTCTCAGTCAAGGAAAAGCTCTCAAAGTTCTCAAGGCAGATCTTATTCTGGTTCTCAAAGACAAGTGAAGGAGGTTGTGTTTCAAAGACCAACTTTTTCTCCTCCTCCTTCTCCAAAGAAAAGAGCTTCTTCTCCAATACCAGCACAGTCTGAAAAGTTGTTTCAAAAGGTAAGTAATTTATTTTGTTTTGAATACTCTAGCAAGAACTTTGCTAAGTCTGCTCCCATGTCTTATCTAGATAAAGAATCAGATGCTACTCCTCCTGAGTATGTTTATGAAAGTCTTGAGCTTGATCCTAACTTTAGGATGGCTCGTTTTCACGAATTAGTTGGAGCAGCCTAAATCAGAAAAGCAAAAGCTGAAGGGAAGGACACCACTGGTTTAACCACCATGTCTACTTTCAGAAAGAAGGAATTAGAAAAGTTCCAGGTTAACCCTGAGGTTTTTGACCCTTCTAAATATATGGAAAAGCACCCGGAAGCTGTTGTGCCAAGGACTACAGAATTAAAGATCATTGGCTTGTAAGATTTAAAGATGTCTAAGTTAGAGGTCATTGATCCTCTGCGAAAAATTTCTTTTGTTTCTAGCTCTTCTGTATCTAAGCCTGACTCTGTTGATCCTTAGTTTTGTTTGACTGTTATTTATCTATCTATTTGAAAATTGCTAATTAATTGCTATCTATTTCCTGTATTGTTTATAGTGTTCTATAGCTAGCTCTGTGTTTTAGTTTTTAAGAGACTTAACTCAAATAGGGGGAGATTGTTGGTACCCCAGTTTGATTTGAGTTTAGTCTTCTCTTTTTAGTCCCTTGACCCAAGAAATATCTATGGTCAATGGTTAGTAGTCTAGCTGTAGAGTCCTCACTTTTCCAGATTGAGAATTTGGTTAAGTAGTTTGTTCGTTCGACTATCGTCGAACGCCGCTCGACTATCGTCGACTAACTGTTCGACGATCGTCTATCAGTTGTTCGACTTTCAGTCTGCGTGGATAGTTCGACTATCGGTTGATATTTCGACTATCTGTGTGCTTTGATAGTTCGACTATCTGCTTGGATAGGTCGACTATCTGATAGTTCGACTATTTGTTGATAGGTCGACTATCTGTTTATTTTTGATAGTTCGACTATCTGTTGATAGGTCGACTATCTGATAGCTCAACTATTTGTTGATAGTTCGACTATCTGTTCTGCGTTGATAGTTCGACTATCTGTTGATAGGTCGACTATCTGTTCTCGCTTGATAGTTCGACTATCTGCTTTGATAGTTCGACTATCTGATAGTTCGACTATCTGTTGATAGGTCGACTATCTGTTTGTTTTTGATAGTTCGTCTATCTGTTGATAGGTCGACTATCTGATAGCTCGACTATCTGTTGATAGCTCGACTATCTGTTTTGCCCTGATAGTTCGACTATCTGCTGATAGGTCGACTATATGATAGTTCGACTATCTGTTGATAGGTCGACTATCTGTTTATTTTTGATAGTTCGACTATCTGTTGATAGGTCGACAATCTGATAGTTCGACTATCTGTTGATAGGTCGACTATCTGATAGTTCGACTATCTTCTGGTAGTTCGACTATCTGCTGTGATAGTTCGACTATCTCCTTTGATAGTTCGACTATCTGGATCGTTCGACTATCTGTCCGATAGTTCGACGATCTCCGTGCGTCGGTCGACGATCTCCGAAGGTCGTTCGACGTTTTCTGTCTGCCTTTATATTTTGTATTTATTTATTATATTTAATTAATTAATACATTATCTGGCATATCTTTACAGTTGTTTTATGATAATATTTCCAGGCATATCTGCTCTATTCTTTTTGCCTGTGTAAAATCTCTTTAGATAAAGTTGTTTGTCTTATTAGCTGACTTTGTATTTTACTTTATCTGCTGACAGTCCTTTATAGCCGTTAAACTGAAAAGTCTTCCTTCTGCTATAAAGAGTATTTCTCTGATGTGACTTTATTTAGTCCTTCTGTTATTTGATTTGATCCTGCAGCTTCTTAGAAAGAGGTTCATTCCTTTTATAGGATGTCTTGCTGCAGAGTTTGTTTTGCTGTGTGTTATTTGCAGCCCAGGTCTCAAGTTTCAGAAGAAGACAAGTAATTCAAATTGAAGAGAGCCGTTGCTTGCTGCTGGTATATAAAGGACCCCTTGAAGAAGGATTCAAGCTAGCTAATAGCTAACCAGTTGTTCACTTAAGCATTCAAGCCTTCATCAAGTCTTCTGCTCTCAGCAATACTCATCTAACTGAGAAGTGTTAAGATCTTCTACTCTTCTTCAACCTGAGTTCTCCTGCTTTCAGGAAGTTCAAACTCAGAGTTCTTTTCAAGAAGAAGAAGAAGAAGATAGCTGCTTGAAGATCTTTAATTTTATTATTTATTATCTTCTTGTAGTTTTTCCTTCAGAGCTTTCTGAAGAGTTTTTTGCACTGAAGCAAGACTTCACCTGGACATCTTTGAGCCAGGGGGAGCCTTGATTCTTTAGAGCTTTCTAGCTCAGTGCAAGTTTTTGTGCTTCTCTAATCTATTGTAAAATAGAGAAGACTCTTAACCTTCTTCCCCCTCCTGTACAGGGTTATTACTCCCTTCAAAAGTATCCCTTGGTGGCAGGGCACCTGATCAAAAACCTGTCCTTGGTTTTTAGACACCTGATCAAAAGTCTAAAGGGTTTCTGGATCTACCTGAAGAAGATCCTGTTGGTGGCAGGGCACCTGATCAAAAACCTGAGTGGATTCCTATCTTGTTGGTAGAAGAGTGGACGTACCCAAGTTGTTTGGGGAACCACTATAAATTCCTTGTGTCGTCTGGATTGCCTTGTTTATTTCCTGCACTGTGGCTGTGAATAGATATAACTAGGTTGCTAGTTGCTGATTAGGATTTCCAAGCCTTAACTGTAATTACAGTTAGCTTAAGTTTGTGCACAACACTTGTGTTAGGCTTTAAGGTTAATTCTATATCTATAATCTTTTAATTCCGCAATTCACTCCAAGGGAGTTGGGTAGACCTTCAAACTTTGTCTAGTGCAAAATTTGATAACTCTATTCACCCCCCCTCTAGAGTAGTATCTATCCCTTCACTTTCAACTTAGGTTTCCAGTTTGCATCCAGCACTGCCTTTCATCCACAGACTGATGGGCAGACAAAGCGAACTAATAGGACTATGGAGGATTTACTGCGGTTGTGTACACTTGGTACGGGGAAGTCGTGGGAGCGGTTGTTGATACTAATTAAGTTCTCTAACAACAATAGCCACTAGGCCATCATTTGCATTACTCCCAATGAAGCACTGTATGGGAGGAAGTGTCAGACACCGTTATCTTGGGTTTAGGATGAGGACGTGAAGGCGCTTGGGTCAGATTACATAGTGGACTCGGATGCGAACATTCGGCTAGTCAGAGATAGGATGTTGGAGGCTCAGAGTCGGCAGGCAAAGTATTACGATGCAAGGCATCTTAAGGTAAAGTTCTAGTTGGGGGACAATGAATATTTTAAGATATGTCTGATGCACTGTGTTTCATGAGTGCGTAGGCACAAGAAGCTCAACCCTAGGTATATGGGGACTTATACGATCGTGGAGCGGATTGGCCCCTTAGGATATAGGCTGGAGCTACTTCCAAAATTAGCAAACATGCACGACGTCTTCCATGTCTCCTCACTTAAGAAAGAATTACATCGGCCAGAGCAACATTTTACTTCTGCCTCGAGCCTGGTTGCATCTGATAAGTCAGTTCATTTGGAACCATCCAGATCGATGATACAGCTGACAAGTTTTGTGGAAGAAGAGAGTCCCACTGGTCAAGGTGTTGTGTTCAAATAATGGGTAGGAGGAGCACACTTGGGAGCCCCTGGACCTTATGCAGAAGAAACACCCAGAGCTCTTCACCTCATGTACAAACTAAACCTCCTACAAGTTGATCTTTTCTTCAATTGTGAAACCCCATAGACCCGAGCTTGAATTTTGAGGATGAATTTATAGGAATTTATAATATCCCCACACTTCTATTCCCCATAAAGTAAGGGTTAGGGCTTGAGTGGTGCATGAGGACCGAGTGTGAACATATCTCAACCTGAACTTAAGTAAAACTACTATGTGCACCCCTAATGTGCACAAGTCAACCTAGGCCAATTCACACTCACATGAACTCACCACCTCAAGGTAAGCTCACTAACACTTCCCTCACCCTAAGAAAGAGGCAACTGAGCATTGGACTCAGCACAAAGTCAATCAAGGGGGCTAAATTGACCAAAGTCAACTTTAGGTCAATATATGTCAAACCTTCACTTAAGAGGTCCTATTGGCCACGAAACCTAAAATCTACCCCACCCCTAGCCTTTTAAGGTCATTAGGGGCCAAGTGGACCCAAAAGCCCCATCATGATGTCACCATGTTGATAAGTTTGACCAAAGTAAAACTTGGCCTTATTTAGGTGAAAATCACACTATTTCGCAAAGTGGGCCCAATTGTGGCATCACCATGATCCAATCAACATTTACTGGTGTCACGGGACTCAAGACACACCCCTTGGATTAGTCAGCCTATTAAGTTGACTAGAGTCAACTCCAAGGTCAGCCATGGGCAAATTAACCCCTAAAGGCTAAATAAGAGCACAAGCCAATTCATGTGGGCTAAGGCATTGCCCAAGGACCAACCTAATGCCCTCTATGTTTATCGGATTTATAAAATCTTATTTAGGTGATTTAATTAGGGTTTAATAGGGGTAATTAAGGGTGAAGTTTCAATTTGAGGGGGGAATAATTGAGGGAGACTGTATGGCACTCCCTTCCTCTTCTCCAACTCCTCCTTTAATCTTCCCTAATAAAGGGGAGTTTCCAGTAGTTATAGGTCGGCCACCATCAAGGAGATCCATTAATGGCCATGGAATACCACCATATTTCATGGCAACTCACAAAATACCCCTCACCAGCACCATTCGACCCTTTCATTACCTTCAGAAGCTCCTTGGTAGTCGAAATTTACTCTTGGATCGCTGCAAATAGTGGACAATCAAGATTTGGAGAGGTTCGCCGGAAAATGCCAAAAATCATGGCCACCTGTCGGAGTAGCCGCATCCAAGCCCAAAATACGGCATGTTTCTCCACCTCTCTCCTTGTACTAGCTTCCTAGATCAATAAGACTTGAGGTCGAGCTCAATTGAGCTGATTCCAATTTTGAATTCCCTGGAATATTCTTGGAATGGGCTTCCTCTAGATATTGTCGGAAATCAACACCTTCGACGGCCAAACCATCGCCATGAAATAGCCACCACCTCAATGGAGGTGGTGGTGGCAGTGGCCAGCCGGGGAAGAGCCCGGATAGTCGAAAAATTGTTGTAGAAAAGCTACAATTTGGGTGGGTCTCGTACCTTGGTTGGAAGAAGAAAGACACAATCACCACCATTGATCATTTTGTTATATTAATTATTATATATAATTTAGTATATTAATAGCCCTTAATGTACTTATTTTTGAACAAGAAAAATGAGTCCCTTAAGAGCTGAATGAAGAAAAGTGCCACACATGAAAAAAGTCCCTTTGAGTCAATTTTAATAAGAAATTGAAAACAAGTCATTTGGGGAAGTATAGGTCCTTTTTGGGCAATACTTGTGGGACTTGTCCTTAGGGTTTGACAGCCACCATTTCCTTAATAACGTTTAGTTGGATAAGGGGATTGACCTGAAATTTGGTGATGGTGAGTACCTACCATATATATAGCACCTGTCCAAAAATTGGAATTTTTGGAAAAACAATTTCTATAGTTTTAGGTAAAATGTGATTTTTCATAAAAGTGGAATTATTTTGTGAATATTAAATATAATGACCTCAAATTTTGGTCAGAGACTCACTATATTAGTACAAAGCCTTGTTAAAAATATCAGATCCATTGGACCTTAGTAGGTTGGTGAATCTACTTTGCAAGTGGTTGTGTTATATGAGATTAGGGGTGCAATTAGCCAAAAGAGGAAAACTTGGGATTGAGGCCCATCAAACTTATGGGATGCCCTTGGAGTTTGGGAATGGACTTATGATGATGGAATACATCATCCAAAGTGGTATTAGGGTTTTTTGGAACAAATACCCTAGGTATTTGATTTATTTTAGTTTTGCCACCATTTTAAATTAAGGGAATAGAAGTGAGCAAATCAAATTCGAAAATTCTATGTCTCTGCCACTAGGATTGTGTTAACATAATACACTTCTTGTATGTATTTGTGAATTTTTAGGAACTTCTATCTTGGATTTTTAGCTAAACATATGATTATGCTTATTTGGTAATTTTGCTTAAATCATTATAAATATTGTCTTAAATTTTATGGGAAATTTACCTGATCATTATTTTATTGTCATAAGACTCTCAGAATTTTCATAGGATTGTTGGAACGATAAACATGAAGTTTTTTTGAATAGTGGCAATTTGGTAATTTGTGAATTTTATTATTATTCGTGGGTAAATCTGTTTAAAAATTTATCATTCTTTTTCATTATGCTTTATTTGACATTTATTATCTCAGGAAATTTTATGGGATTTATTTACCTAGATTTTCAAGTACTTCTTTTAAATTGGGACCTAAAGGCCTTATTTTTGGAAAATTTATATTTACCACTATATGTCATTAAGAAATTAAGGAATTTTGTCTTAGAGCCATTATTTCTTTAAGGTGATGTTTGGATAGTTTTATATTACTTGTTTGATAATAAAAAGTGACACTTCTTGTTCAAAATCACATGTAGCAATAATTTGGGAAAATTATAATAATTGTTGATTATCTTATGAAAAATTATAAATCTCTTGATTAGATTAAGATGTCATGATAGGTCTTAGGAAATAATCTTGGGTTCGAGGTTCAAGTATGAGAATTCCTATTCATACACATAAATAAGATCATATGGTTTGCATTTAGCAATTTTGGAAAATTAGTTTTTCCACCATTTGTTATTTTGGAGAGGCCACACACTTAGTAACCCGAGGAGTGGGTTTGGTTAAGGGTAGCCTAACATTACTAATTGCCTTGAGAAAGGGAACGATGGGTTTCAGCAAATCATAGTTCCTAGTACCACTGCAAGCCCCTCACAAGACCGACCTCGGGAAGTCTAAGGTTAACCAAAAATTGCTAGGTAATTCAAAAGTTAGAATAGCGTAGTTTAATATGATTATAGTATATTATTGAGATCTCACCCATGTGTGGGTTGGAGTGATATAAGATTTGTTAGTCCTGCGAGATGGTGGCTCTGGTTGTTTGTCGATATCAGGACCGGTTAGTGCTTCTAGTTGGGGGCTCATGAGTGTATTGTTATACCTGGTTTGTGTTTATGTGGGGGTCTCTCGGTACTTGTCCAGTCAGGACACCGATAGGAGTACCAGGACTCTATTGCAGAGTGCAGACCTTTGGGGAGACCTATAGGATGTTTATATCGAGGTTTGGAAAACTATGTCCCCTAAAAGCACACCCGACAATGGAAGACTAGTGGTTTCCAGCAAGAGTACGCTGAGGCTCCGTTATTGTGTTCTTAGCATTGAGGCGTACAATAGATCTAGACCTAGTAGTGTTCCTGCCCACCAAGGAGTGGAGACACCCGCTCCACTACCACCGTGAGCATCGATAGTTAGTTCCTGATAGGTTGGCAACATCCAAACAGTGGGGATGCATGTAAATTTTGTGCAAAGAGTCATGTGTGTGAGTTACATAATCATTGAATTTCATAGCATGATATAACATACACACTTGCAGATCCTCATCATACAAATTATTATGGGCCCTTTTATATAATGAGTTAGTATTTCAGAAACCTTAACTTATATGTTTGTATAGGCATTCATATATGTTAGGGTACGCTTCTGTGATAGTAGTATAGTTGTTTTACTTTTATAGTTTTACATAGCTCCTCTTTATTATGCTTTTATATTCTTCTAGTATTACTCTTCTTTACTTTTGTTATTGCTCATACTGATATAGAACTGCTATAGAATTGTCTATTTATATACTAGTATCACCTGCTTGTACATTGTTTTATTATTGGTCCTCCACTTTCTTCCTCCCTCATGGTGCCTAAGAGTTATGGGTGTGAGACGGGGACAAAGCAGTATTGTATAGTTTGACTGATGGTCGTTTGGACACATCATTTGAGGAAACATAGAGACGCCGCCGCAGTTCGACCGAGTAGAGCCAGATATTGAGACACTAGGATCAGAGGAGTCGGAGCCGCGCACTACCACAACTACGCGACGTCAGGTTGATGATCATATGGTTTAGCTTCCATATGATTAGTAGAGAGATAGTCATATTCTATGATGTTTTTTTATTGGGCATAAACCCTATTACTCGTACTCTTATTTATTTCATGTGGACATTTTGATTGGATATTTATTATATCTATATTATAATATGTCGACTTGTTTACCTCTAGTTTCATTGGCTGTGTGAATGATTGTTCTTGCTGACAAGGTTACTGTCTTGTGGTAGCAACTAACTCATAGTTTGTGTCATAATAAGGCGAAGACCCTGGGCATAAAATCTCTCCTCGGTCGTGCCCAATTACTGGGAGGAGGGATTTTACACTTTGGATCTTTGATCTGCAGGTTGATAAGGTCGTTTGTAATTGGAAATGCATTTCATAACAAGTGTTATTTCTTGCATAATACAATCTAATTCAGATTCTCACAGGTCATCATCTTCTTGCTGATAAATTGTAGCTGCTTGCGCAGCTTGGGCTGGGTATGCAGGAGGAATAGGCAGTTGCAGTCTTTGATTTTGGAATTGTTCTTGGCTTGTGAATAGATGTCGAAGATGGTGAAAGTTTCTTTCTTTCCTTTCCCGGGGATGGAAATCCCTCCAAGGATACCTTAAGGTTGTTCGGATGCAAGAGAAGAAGGATTTTCTCTATTATAAGCTTTGATACATAATTACAATTGCTCTATTCACCCAGAATATACATATTGGCTGAACCGATTATTTCCTAATATTTTCATGCCATTCAGGCATTGGCCTCAAATTTGAGCGGCCCTTCTCTTAAACTACTAATTAGGGCAGCTCTGTACAGCTCTTGATCAACGTTCTGAATTTCCTTAATCTCTTTTTTGAAGCTATCAACAAGTGGGCCCAAGTTTCATTCTCTCGCTACTTGATCTCGATTAAGGCTTCTGGGAAGCTTTTTGTCTTTGTAGAATTAGAAAATATAAGAAAAAGACATCTTCGCAGATCAGCAAAGTAGGCGATGGACTGAGAGCGTAGTCTATATAACAACTCCCACGCTTGTCCATCAAAGGATATTAAGAGGAGTTTTCACTAAGTAGCATCTGTAAAAGTCTTTAGGGTGACAGCTAAATTAAAACTTTGCAGATATGTTATTGGGTTAGACTCTTTGGTGTAAACCGGTAATCGAGGTTCCCGGATGTGAGCTGGGATTGGCTCTTGCTAGACATTCCTTATTAATCGAGAAGGTTCTTTTGATTCTTGTAGAGAAGAAGGAAAAGGAAAGTATAGAGCATAAGTAGTAGCTGTATATGAAGTTGGAGGATAGAAGGGAGAAGTTACTGCTTAAAATGTAACTGATGGAGATGGAGGGTAAGGATAACTTCCTTGAAAATTCAAAGCTCTCGCTGGACTTACCCGGATGGCTTCCCTAAAAAAGTTTTGATGAGCAAACCCATCATCATGAGACCGCAGAGGAGTTGCAGACTGCTCTAACAGGTAAGTTACGGGATAAGTAGGCAGATAGTCCGCTAGATAAGCCGACGGGTAGGCTTGAGGACCAGCTTGTGAATAAGTTGGAGGGTAGATTGCCGGATTCTCCACTACTGGTGCTGGATTGACTTGGAATAACCGGCGCTGGAGCGGGCAGCGCAACTAGTCGCTATATAATAGCGCCTAGGACATGGTTGATAACTTGGAACTACTGAGCGGTTTCCCTATGAGCTTGGTCGTCTACCCGAAGCGACTCTTCTAAGGCTTCCTAGAGAGAATCCTCACTAAGACTTGAAGGAACGAAGTTCTCAGCGGGTTTTTGGTCTGACATGGCTAACCAATTATTTTCATAGACTTCTTGATATCTATAGGACGTGTGTTGTATTGATACGGGAAATGTGCCTCTGGGTTCTGCGAAGAGAAAATGAGGGCGGCAAATGTTGAGCAGTCGTTTACTGGCGGTTATAATTAGCAGTAAGATTTAGGGAGGAGAGAGAGAGGCGCCACTGGCAGTGACAACACCATAGTTCACCCTCCGCGGCTTAATACTGCTCCTACGACTGGATTTTCCTTTAATTATGGAGAAAATAGTTATATTGGTTAAGCAAGAAGAACCCAAGCGAACAGGAATCTGCTAGAGGAATAAGTTGAGTCCACTACCACAGGCGGATAGCTTTGTTATTCGAACTTGCTCCCCTTGGAAGTAATGGTGATGCCTATTTATAGGCTCGGCGGCCTGCCCAAGAGGGCAGGGCTAAAAACACCGGCTACTTGGGTATAAGAGAATCGAGCAGTGGAGACAAAATATATGGGAGAAAAAGAAAAGGTGGCCACCTAACCGCGCGGCTAGACGGTCAAGCCTGGAGCTGACCGACATCTTCTCAATGGTTATGGTGTCGAGGAGACCCAACGAGATGGCAGGTTAGCGAGTAGATCTTATCTTGACGCCGGGACTTGAGAAATCCTGGAGAGCGGTAAAACCGGGTTAACAAAATATACATATAACGCGAGTACCTGAGGCGAACTCATGAACGCCAGGAAATATCTATAAAAGAGAAGTCCAAATAAGTTATATTTATAATATAACTGAAGAACCTAAAGAGAACTCGTGAACAACTATTAATCTCTATAAAAGAGAAGTCAAAGTAGTTAAATAAACATCTAACATGAGTGCCTGAGGTGAACTTGTAAACTCCTGCAAATCTCTGAAAAATAGAAGTCAAAAGTACGTAAATTTAAAATATAACGAGAGTACCAGAAGAGATCTAACGAACACCTGCTAATTTCTACAAATAGAAAATTCAAAAGCAGTTAATTTGACATATAACGCGAGTACTTGAATAGAACTTGCGAACGCCAGCTTATCTTTTCAAATGAGAAGTCAAAAGCTTTTAAATAAACATATAATGCGAGTACCTAAGGTGAACTCTCTAACACATTATAATATCTCCAAAAGAGAAG
This sequence comes from Platanthera zijinensis, assembly GCA_039513925.1. NCBI lineage: Eukaryota > Viridiplantae > Streptophyta > Magnoliopsida > Asparagales > Orchidaceae > Platanthera > Platanthera zijinensis. Next base: position 12,218,209 of record CM077094.1, read on the forward strand.
TCAAAAGTAGGTAAATAAACATATAACGCGAGTACCTGAGATAAACTCGTGAACACCTGCAAATATCTGCAAAAGAGAAGTCAAAGGCAGTTAAATTTAAAATATAACGGGAGTACCTAAAGAGAACTCATGAATGCCTGCTAATCTTTGCAAAAGAGAAATAAAAATGTGGTAAATTTAAATTAAAATGCGAGTAGCTAAAGAGAACTCATGAATGCTTGCTAATCTCTGCAAAAGAGAAGTCAAAAGAAGCTAAATAAACATATAACGTGAGTACCTAAGGTGAACTCGCGAACACTTGCAAATCTCAGTAAAAAAGAAGTCAAATGCAGGTAAATTTTAAATATAACATGAATACTTTAAGAGAAGTCATGAACACCTACTAACCTCTACAAATGAGAAGTCAAAACAGGTAAATAAACATATAACGCGACTACCTGAAGAGAACTCATGAACAACTATTAATCTCAGCAAAAGAGAAGTCAAAAGCAGGTAAATCTACATATAACACGAGTACATTAAGAGATCTCATAAACACCTGCTATTCTCTACAAAAGAGAATTCAATAGTAGGTAAATTGATATATAATTTAGGTACTTGAAGAAAACTCATGAATACCTGCTAATCTATGCAAAAGAGAAGTCATAATAAGGTAAATAAACATATAACATGAGAACCTTAGGTGAAGTCGCAAACTCTTGCAAATCTCTGCAAAGGAGAAGTCAAAAGAACATAAATTAACATATAATGCGAGTACTTGAAGAGAACTCGTGAACACTTACTAATCTCTACAAAAGAGATGTCAAAGACAGGTAAATAAACATATAACGTGAGTACCTGGGGTGAATTCGCGAACACCTCTAATCTTTGTAAAAGAGAAGTCAAAAGTAGAAAAATTAACATTTAACGTGAATACCTGAAGAGAACTCGTGAACACTTGCTAATCACTGCAAAAGAGGAGTAAAAAGCTGGTAAATAAACATATAACTCGAGTACATGAGGTAAACTTGAGAATGCCGGCAAATCTCTACAAATAAGAAGTCCAAAGAGGGTAAATTTAAAATATAATGCAACTGCCAGAAGAGAACTGGCGAACACCTACTAATCTATGCAAAAGAGTAGTCAATATCTGGTAAATTAATATATAACATGATTACTTGAGCTGAACTCGGGAACACCTCCTAATCTTTGTAAAATAGATGTCAAAAGAGGGTAAATTAACATATAACATTAATACCTGAAGAGAACTCGCGAACATATGCTAATATCTGCAAAAGAGAAATTAAAAGCTGGTAAATAAACATATAAAGTGTGTACCTGAAGTGTACTCGCAAACACCTGCAAATCACTACAAAAGAGAAGTCAAAAGCAGTTGAATTAACATGTAAAATTAATACTTGAAGAGATCTCGCTAACACCTGCTATTCTCGGCAAAAGGGAAGTCAAAAGTAGGTAAATGACCTTATAAAGCGAGTACTTGAGGTAAACTCGTGAACACAAACAAATTTCTGCAAAAGATAAGTCAAAAAACATGTAAATAAATATATAACATGAGTACCTGAAAAGAACTCGCGAACACATGCTAATCTCTACAAAAAGAGAAGTCAGAAGCAGGTATTTAAACATATAATGCGAGTATCTGAGGTGTACTCTCGAACACCTTCAAATCACAGCAAAGGAGAAGTCAAAAGAAGGTAAATTAAACATATAACGTGAATAGCTAAAGAGAACTCTCAAACACCTGCTAATCTATGCAAAAGAGAAGTCAAGAGGAGCTAAATAAACATATAATGTGAGTACCTGAAGTGTACTCATGAACATCAGCTAATCTCTGCAAAAGAGAAGTCAAAAGCGGGTAAATTAATAAAAAAGGTAAATACTTGAATAGAACTCGCGAACACCTGCTCATCTCTGTAAAAGAGAAATCAAAAGTAGGTAAATAAATATATAACATGAATACCTGAGGTGAAATCATGAACACATGATAATCTCCGCAAAATAGAAGTCAATAGCACGTAAATAAACAAATAACGTGATTACCTGAGGTGAATATGCTAGCACTTACTAATCACTTGAAAAGAGAAGTCAAAAGCAGGTAAATTAACATATAACATGAATACCTGAAGTGAACTCGTGAACACCTGCTCATCTCTGTAAAAGAGAAGTTAAAAGTATGTAAATAAACATATAACGCGTGTACCTTGGGTAAATATAGTAACACCTGCTAATCTCTGAAAAAGAGAAGTGAAAAGCAGGTAAATAAACATATAACGCGAGTTCTAGAGGAGAACTCGTGAACACCTGTTAATCTCTTCAAAATAGAAGAAAAAAGCAGGTAAATTTAAAATATAAATGCGAGTGCCTGAAGAGAACTCACGAGAACATGCTAATCTCTGCTAAAGTGAAGTCAAAAGCTATTGAATAAATATATAATGAGAGTACCTGAGGTGAACTCGCAAACCCCTACTAATTTCTGCAAAGATAAATAAAAAGAAGGTAAATTTAAAATATAATGGGAGTACCTAAAGAAAACTTATGAACACCTTCTAATCTTTGCAAAAGAAAAGTCAAAAGCAGCTAAATAAACATATAATACGAGTAACTGAAGTGAACTCGCGAACATCTACTAATCTCTGCAAAAGAGAAGTCAAAAGCAAATAAGTTAAAATATAACGTAAGCACCTGAAAAGAACTCGTGAAAACCTGCTAATCTCCACAAACATAAGTCAATAACAGGAAAATAGAAATATAACGTGAGTACTTGAGGTGAACTCGCAAACACCTGCTAATCTCTTCAAAAGAGAAGTAAATTAACATATAATGTAAATACTAGACGAGAACTCGTGAACACCTTCCAATATCTACAAAATAGAAGTCAAAAGCAGGTAAATAAACATAAAACACGAGTACTTGAAGTGAACTCGCGAACACCTGCAAATCACTGCAAAAGAGAAGTCAAAAGCAAGTAAATTTAAAATATAACTTGAATACCTGAAGAGAACTCTCGAATACCTGCTCATCTCTCCAAAAGAGAAGTAAAAAGCTGATAAATAAACATGTAACACGAGTACTTGAGATTAACTCGCGAGCACCTGATAATCTACGCAAAAGAGAAGTAAATAGCTGGTAAATAAACATATAACGCGAGTACCTGAGGTGAACACACTAACACATGCCAATCTCTCCAAAAGAGAAGTCAAAAGCATGTAAATTAACATATAACATGAATACCTGAAGAGAATGATGCGTTGGCAAGTACACCGGTCGCTGTCAGGTAATAATTTTTGGAATAGCTTCCCCGAATGTCGATCTCGAGGGAATGTAGGTTGGGTATCATGATAGCGTCGTAGAAAGATCATTACTAAGAGTTTAAATGAAACAACATAGGTTGGCTTTTGATTCCTAATGCTAAAAAAACCAAAAAAATTAAACTAATGCGACTCATAAGCACTGCTTCGCTTGGTGGATTGAACTAGTGCAGGCCGCTATGCCGTGCTTCGTGAGGTGAATGGACGGAGTGCAAGCGGATGGAATGAACACACGTGCGGAGAGTGAGGGTCATAATCACCTCTTCAACCACCAACAATAGCCTTTGCTAGAGTGGTTCTAGTGTGTGAGTGGAGTGCATGTGAATTGAGGCGAGTGCATTGCAGCTAACAAAAGAGGGCGTAACTAACCCGAGCAATCTTGATTCATAGACAAATAAAAGCAAGTTCAGGTTCATTACAAGCTTTAGAGTACAACCCACAATAGAGAATATGTAGAATAAACCAAAAGGGGGAAAGCCTAGTCGTGGTTCTTAGCCGGAATGGTGGGTTGTCAATCCACTTATCGACTCAGACCGTGGTTGCTTCCGGAGGTAAATGGGTGGTCAATCCACTTGTCTTCCTCCTCCTTCTTCCCTTTCCTTTAATCTTTTCTCCCATTTTTCCCAAATGAGTAGTACCGAAAGATCTCTGTTGCACACTGCTGGTGGCCAAAAACTCCCTTAAGTGTTGAAGATGACTTTGGATCACCGTAGAAGGCTTCCCGGAGGGTGGAGATGAGTGGAGGACCTGTGGGGGAGAAAAACGGTGCTTTGTGTGCAGTAGCGAGCCAGAAAATGAAATTACGTGCCCTAATTCACGGGAGCACGAGCTAAAATACAGTCAGCAGAAATCAGAGTACACGATCAGTGGCGCACGACCGATACTGATAAGTTATAATCGTGCGCTCTGTTCTAGAGAAAACGGTAGCTGGAAAGAAAAAAATTTAAATATATGCGCACGATCAGTGGCGCACGACTAGAGGTCATGCACACTAGATCCCATGATCGTGCGATTAGCAATGGCAGAACTCCAGAAAAATTGGATAAATGCGTACGAGAAATGGCATACGACCAGAGGTCGTGCGGACTATGTCCAACGGTCGTGCGATTGCCCAGACAGAACTTGGAAAAATGGAGAATAGTGTGCATGATCAGTGGCTCATAACCAGTGGTTGTGCTCTATAGATCCAATGATCATGTGCAGTGTTTCTGTACAGTTTGGGGTTCGATGAACTAACCACGCACGACCAGCGGTCATGCGCTAAGGAGTCCACGGATAGTACGCGTGTAAAAATGCACGATCAGTGGCCCCTAGGAAAAAAAACATTCCCAAACAATCCTTGAACACTCACACAACCTTTATACCAACAGTAAAAACTGATGAGCCATCAAAATGGGCACTCTACATTCTCCAGACACAGAAAAACCCCAAAAATAGGGCAAAAGTACAATAACTACAAAATCACATCGAAAACGGCCCTAAAGTGCACTTAACATGGAATGGACATAATAACAAATATGAACAATTATGGCTCTCAAGTGTAGTGCATCATCGAGAAAATTGGCCCATATGAGTCCAAAAATATGTATATAACTTGGACTCATCACACCCCCAGACTTACCCATTTGCGCATCCTGAGCAAACAAATCCTGCAGGTCTTGAAAACTTAAGCTAACCTAGACAATTAAAAACACGAGGTGATATGTGAAGTTTTGTACCCGCGTGCAAAAAGATTAAGTAGAAGAATTTAAATAAGCTAGTTAATCTATAATAGTCCAAATGCATAAATGAAAATTTATTTTTACTTATATTGGTGAAATTGGGGGAATCGGGTTGTTACGCACGATACGAAAGTAACTGAGCCACTCAGGAGAGTGTTGCCTAAGATGAAAAATCGAGAGTATCTCCATTAAAATCCATCAATGTCGAGGGCCATAAGCTTGCCCGGGTTCACTCTCTCCATGGCACTATCGAACTCATGAGAAGAATCGGTAGGACTAGTAGGATCGAATGGGGCTTAGGCTAAGGTTTGGTAGTCAAAGATAAATATGGAGGCTACACGCAACCCAAGCGAGCAAACAACAAGCTAAACCAATACAACCCCTCAGAATTGCACTTGTGACACGCCCCTAGACTTAGCTTGAAAACCAGGTGTGTACACGGCCTAACCCGACCAATATCATGATAAACTTGATGGGGATTCTATTTCTTATTGTAATTCTTTTTAGATTTTCTTTTTCAATTCTCTCCTTTTTTTTCTTTTGTAATCCCCAATTTTTAGCACGTAGAATTCTTAAATTCATCCACCACATCACTTGAATTCCACACATCACACCTCATCGAAATATTATATTCAGAGGAACTCATGGATTTGGTTGCAATAGGAGGATTGGCTTTAGGCTTTGGTGAATGAAGGTGGAGCAGAATCAAAGGAGGGGTAGGTTCAGACTTGGCGGGCAATAGTTAGCAGATAGGACAAGGTTGAAAGGAGGGGTTAGATATTATTACTCTAGGGGGGGTGAAAAGAGTATTAAAACTTTGGCTCTTTTTAAAGTTTATATTAGAGTATAAATATAATGATACCATATATTAGTTAAGAATAAGAAAACTAGGGTAACTATTCCAGCAATTACAAGCACAGTAAAAATAAAGCAAAAGGAAAAGAAGCAACCAGATGACACAAGAAGTTTATAGTGGTTCCCCTAAACTTGGGTACATCCACTCTTCTATCAACCTTGGAAGGAATCCACTAGCAGGTTTTGATCAGGTGACTGCCACCATAAGATATGATTCAGGTAGATCAGGAAACCCTTTAGTCTTTTGACAAGGTTCCCAAAAACTAACTTCAAGCCTTTTGGAGGGAGACTTGTCAACCAAACTAACTTTTGAAGGGAGTTAAAACCCTGTACAATGGGGTGGAAAGAGTTTGATGGAAGTCTTTTCATTTCTCAATACAACTTTAGAAGACTATGTGGATTCTTGGGTTGTCAAAGATCCTTCTGAGAAGTTGAATGCTTCAGGAAGAATGAGCTTTGCTTAAGGGTGAGTAGGTCTTAAGATTGATCTGCCAAGGTCCAGGAAATCCAGTGACATATGTTGAATAGAATGTCTCTGCGGATTTCTGGAACAGAAGTTGAAGAAGACTCTTTATTTTGTTGTTTTGTTCTTCTTCAAACTAGAGTGTTGGCAGAGGATGAAAAGCTCTGAGAGAGAATGAAAGCGTCGACTGTCTGGATGATTGTTCTTTGTCAGTGCTTCTCAATTTCTTTTTCTGTATGTATGTCTCTCTTTGTATCTCTAACTGTATGTCTCGAAAAAAAGAGAATCACTTTTATTCTACTGCCAAAAATTCTCCTTTGAATTTTGAATTCTTTCCATAAATATTAGCTGATCTGGAGAATTGAAAGCAGATGGAATAATAGTATTTATGAGTTTCCCAACTGTCCTTGATAGAATAAGCAAATATTTATTATGATGAATACCATATTTAATGCAGCCAATAACGGCTACATTCAGAAGAATATTTTCATTAAATACTCAGAATAATACTGCTAATAAATATAAAAAATAAGGAACAGAAGAAGGAAAAACTCATTCTAGAATAGAACAGAAAACATCGAACGCTGAACGGAATCGTCGACCTAAGATCCAAGATCGTCGATCAGAGAATTCAAGTTCGTCGACCTGATCTCTGCGAACTGCTAACTGAGAATAACTTTCAAATTCTACGCTCTGAGTTCGTCGAGCTAAGAATCTATCTAAAGAAAACAAAATGTCAACATGAGCTCGAAGATCGTCGAGCTTAGCTCAAAGAATAAACTCTGAGTTTGTCAATCTGAGATCGACGATCGTCGAGCTGAGTTCGAAGAATTTTGAACTAATCACTGTCTTCTGAGAACTGCTAATTTTGAGTCTTTGAAGTCCACTGCAGGCTTGTCCAAGGAGGTAGCACAAATCAGGACTTAGCATAAACTCTAGGACAACTAAACATGATCCTGGCTATACAATATTGGGTCACACTCAGCCTAAGTTAGTGAACCTAGCCCAAATCCAACTAGGGATCCAACAATCTCCCCCTATTTGGGTGAGGTCACTAACAAAAACAACGAACAATCATAAAGTAGGAGAAAATATATCTGATAGAAATAAATATTCAGCAGATATTTATAAGATTATGCTTCATGATATATGCAGAGAATAGAGTTCAAAAGACAATTAGAAAAACAAAAAGTAAACTCATTTCTTCTGCTTGGCTTTATCTGTATCTGATCCTTCAGAAGGTTTCTTGAATTTGATTTCCCTGTTAGGATTGGCAGCTTCTTTCTTTGACATGTACATGTCAAATGCTCCAATCACAGTTTGCGATGAAGTTCTAGGTATAACAGCTTCTTGGTGCAATTTCATATAATCATCAACATTGAAAAATTTTAGCCTTAGCATACATTTTTTATTCTTCTTTCCTGTAATTTGACATAGTTGAATATTGAGATATGTCTTTTCCTTCAGCTTTAGCTTTGTTGATTTGAGGAAGTCCTATAAGTTCATCGAATCTGGCCATCTTGGCAGAGGTCTCCTGTTCAGGATCAACAAAAGGGATAGGAGGAAACTTTGGCCTCTTTGGACTAGAATCCTGCATTGGTTTTTCAGTGGACCTTTCTTAGAAGAATCTAGAGGTGGATTGCTTGACGATGATTGTTGACTGCTTTGTCTGGGTTATCTATGATATGTTTTGGTCACTGGAGCTGGTCCCTGACTGATATTACCTGAGGAGCCTGAAGAGGGAGGAGAAGGAGGAGGAGTTTCTTTCCTGAATTTTCTACGAGGAGACCTGTACCTTCTCCTTTTTTTCCTTTCTTTTTGCTCATTCTTTGACAACCACATCCATTGTGGCATTCCTTTATAAGGAGTAATCTTTTGGAGTATGTAGTAATGAGTGTCATAGTTAGGATTTGGCTTTGGAATAGCCTTAGGTGGGGCTTTCGTTTTCTCAGACACTTTCTTTTTACTGTCATCAGAATCTGAGTCATCATCTTGATCATCATAAGAAGATCCTTGAGGATTATCATACATATCATCAATCATAGCAATAACAGCTTTTGGAATTTCCTTTACAGCTGGAGGAGGGATAACTAGAGGAAGAATTTCTTCAGTAGGAACTTCTATTTCCTGATCCATGTCCTCAACAAGGATTTCATCAAATTCAGGTAAAGGAGATGAAGAGAAGACAAAAGTGGGAGGAGAGAGAGCCTTGGGCTAAGAGAGATCATCCTCAGCCACTTGGATAAGCTCAACCTCTGGAACTAAATTAAGTTCAGGCTCAGGAGCTTCAAAAATTTCCTGAATATGTTGTAAGGTCTCTGAACTGATGGGGGCAGAATAACAAACAATATTTGTACATAATTGAAAAGAAACAAAAGGAAGACAGTCTCTGTACAAAAGATCAAAATGACTTAGAATTGATTTCAGGTCAAAATCTGGAGCAATGAAGCAATCTCCATAATGAATTTCCAAGGGTTCTTCAGAAGTTCCAATATCAGTTTCCAAGAATTCAACAAGATCTACATCTGTAATTTCTGTATCAAGAATACTAACATCTACATCTGAAACTGCTACTGCAAAATCTTCAACTACTGCTGCTACTGGAGCTTCTGGGGTAACTTCTTCACTGAGTATCTCCCCCCCTGCCGGGTTTTAGTGGCTACTGGAGCAAGGCCCCTGATAGAAGAAGATGGGATGGTGAAGACAGCAAGTTGAGTAGCAAGGTTTGAGATAGAGGAAGCAAAAGGTGAGTTGGCCTTAGCTATTAGCTGTTTCAGCAGAGGTGTGATGGATTCCAAGATATAAGAGATGGAGGGTGAAGGGAATTCTTAGAATTCTGGTGGGGTTTGGGTAGAGACAGATAGATTGATCATGGAAGATGATTAGGGATGACAATCTAAAATTGGTTCATCTGAAGGTGATAAAGAATTTCTTGGGGAGGAAATAAGATTGAAAGAAGGTAGTGAGGTGAGATTTTGGAGTTGAGGTATGTCTACACGATGAGATGGAAGGGGGGATAAAGGTGGAGTAGCAGAATCTGGAGATAGAGGTTGTTCTAGTAGTTTTTGTTGAAGATGTTGTTGTTGCACTGGGGATGAAATGGGGGACTGAAGAGGTGTAGGATGATGTAATGGTGAAGAAGGGCGGATGGGACAAACAGGAGGTGTTGGTGTAGGAGCTGGAGAAGGTTGTAGGATGGATATGGAAGGAGTTGGAACAAGGGGAGGAGGAGGAATGGAATTGTCCTCTGTAGGTTCGGGAGTGGCTGGTACTGCCCTAGCACTCTCAGAAGTTTTAGAGGATGAAGCCCTGGAAGGCTTTGGGATACTCCCCTCCCACCTGCCAAACAAGGCGCAGGTCATCCTCTTAGAGGCATTAATGAATATGGTCGGGGAGACCAGGGATTCAGCTGCATTGGCATGAAGAAAGATTCCAAGAATCCTTCCAAAATAAATTCGTTCTTTTTGTTCTTCTTCCTAATCAGATTGAACCAAATCTTAGCCCAATTAACAGCTTTCTTATTCACCACAACACACATCACTAAAAATTGCTGTCTGGTAATGTGATCAAGAGCTGTATGCTTGCCAAACAACACCTTATCGACTACATCTGCGAGAAACTTATACTCAGCAGATAGGTGCTTCTTCAACAATTTATTTGGGTTGTCTTCACAATAACCCATCAACGTCAATATTTCTACATATTAAGAAGATTCAAGTTCAATATCTTCTTCCCCGTTTACTAGTCAAAAAATCTAAGTAAGAATATTTGGGGTTAAAAGAACGGTGTTACCAGATATAGTTCCAACCATAGTGTCAGCATCTAGAGTAGATGAAGTATAAACCCATTCTCTTATTTCAGTAGCAGCAATCCTCATTCTGGTAGTCATTAGGTTCTTCAAATTGAGTTCTTCAAATAACTGCAAAATATCGATAAAAATCTGTTCTGATTGTTGAAATGAATCGAAATCGATGTCAAATCCCATGTCGAATTTCATTTTAGAAAGAGCGTCTGCTGGAATCGTCATTAGTCTCCTACAATAAGAAGGCAGAAAGATGAAGTGCAAGGGAACTGAATGCACGAGATGGAGGTGGAAGAAAACCTAGATATAATGAAAGTGAGGGTTAGATCTAATATAGTCTAGAGGGGGTGTATAGAGTATTTCTGAGTAATTAAAATCTTTTGCTGAATAATATAACTTGTTGCTAAACTCAGATACTATATCACAACACAGCAGATTAAGCTAATAAAAATCATAGAATCCTAACTATCACATCCACAGCAAGAACAAAAGAAAAAGGCAACCAGACAACACAAGAATTTTATAGTGGTTCCCCAACCTGGGTACATCCACTCTTCTACCACCCTGGTAGGAATCCACTCAGGTTTTTGTTCAGGTGACTGCCACCAATGAGCTTTTGGTAAGGTGCTCAAAAACCAAACCTCAAGTCTTTTGGTTAGGATACTTGCAACCAGGAATCACTTTTTAAGGGAGTAGAGAACCCTTTTTACAGAGTGGGTGAGAGAGTGATGATGTCTTCTCTTTCACAAGTATTTAACTGAGAAGACACTGTGGATTTGATGGTGGCAAAAGCTACATGAAATCCTGAATTTATTCAGGGTGAAAGGAACTTTGCTTCAGGGTGATAGGCCTTCAAGTTTTCAACTTCAACCAGAAGAACTTCAGGAACTCCTTGACAGATGCAGTAGTTGTTGTCCTTTGAAAGTTCCTGAGGGGATGACAGAAGAAGAAGACTCTTGATTTGAATAGTTGTTCTTCTTCTTCTCAAAGCTATTCTTCTTCTGGTCTAGCAGTTCTTTCTTTCTAGCACTTTGTTGTCAAGAGAGACCGTGAGCAGAGAGAATCCTTATTGCGAGACGATGGTGTTCTACTCTTCCTAACTAATTTTCTGTGTGTCTGTATCAGTTTTATATTCTGGAAGAGGAAAAATCCATATTTTATATTTTCTATGTAAACGTCCTTTTGAATTTCGAAATACTTTCTGCATTCAATGCTAACGGCAAGAGAATATTTTGCTTTGATTGATTTCCCGAACTATCCCTTTGGAAAACGGCAGGCAATAATCCTAATGAATACCATAATTAATGCTCTTGTCTAACGGTAATATTCAGAGAATATTAGAGCATTAATTACTCAGGAATCATTAAAATATAATAGTAACAGAAGAGGGAAACATCCAAGTCTGTATTCGTCGACTTTAGTCCATAGTTCGTCGAGCTGAGAATAGTTGTTCGTCGAGATGAGGTCCAAAATCGTCGACCTATGAATAGGCTGACTGCTGCTTGACGACTTTCCCATTCTGTGCACCAAGTTCATCGAGCTGATGTCCAAGATCGTCAACCTGAGACCTGAGAACTTAGTTCGTCTAGCTGAGGTTTAAGATCGTCGACCTGAGTTTTGATACTGGACTTAGACTGTATTCTGGTGCTGAGTGTTGAAACATCATTTTGGCGTTAAGTGTGATGTTCTCTGTCGTTGAGTGTTGAAACATCATTTTGGCATTGAGTGTGATGTCCTCTATCACTGAGTGTTGAATCATCATTATGGCATTGAGTGTGTTGTCCTCTGTCATTGAGTGTTGAATCATCATTCTAGCATTGAGTGTGATGTCCTCTGTCATTGAGTGTTGAATCATCTGATCCAGAATTAGTCGATCTGGGACCAGAGAACAGAGTTCGTCTAGGTGATGTTCTAAGTTTTTCGACTGAAGTTTGACTTAGAAGTGTTGTAACTTTGTCCAGAGTTCGTCGAGCTGAGAACCAAGTTCGTCGAGCTCAGCTCAGAGAATTGTCTCTGAGTTCGTCAAGCTGAGCACGACTTTCGTCAACTTGAGATCGACGAACATAGAGCTCTTTTTCTAAGTCTTGAATTTCCTCTAAGTCTTGATTCTTTGGCAGTGTTGGAGGCTGGTCCCTGGCATTGTTGACTATAAGGACTAGACCTAGACTATAGGACACAACCATGACCCTAACTATACATGTTGGGCCATATCCTAACATAGTGAACCTAGCCCAAATCAATCTAGGGATCCAACAATATCCCCCTATTTGGGTGAGGTCACTAATTACAAACTCAATGATAATAAGAAATGTACAAAGCATAAAATATATATCTGGCAGAGAATGAAATAATATATATGCAGCAGATATATTTACATAGTTAGCTTTGTATCATAGAACACAGTTTTTCAAAAGTATACCATACACATAGGAGTTCAGGTTCTATTTCTTCTATTTCTTTGCTTCTTTTCTCTTATCCCCAGGCTGTAGTAAAGATGATTTCCCTATTAGGGTTAGCAGCTTCTTTCTTTGATATGTACATATATGTTGCTCCAATCACTGTCAGGGTGGAGATTCTGGGTACTACGGCCTCTGAGTGTATTGTCATGTACTCTGCAGGATTAAACACTTTCTTTCTCACTTGAAGTTTATCCAGTTCTTTTTCTCTATATGAAGACATAGTTGTGAACTTTGTTGGATCTTCACCTTCTTCTCTAGCCTTCTTTATTTGTGACAGACCAATCAACTCTTGGAGCCTAGCCATCCTGAAGATTGGATCAACATCCTGACTAAAAGATGATTGATCATCTTGTGGGGGTAGCAAGGTAACAAGCTTGAATTGAGTGGACTGTGCTTGGAAATTTGTTACTTTTTGGCTTTCATCACTCTGAGTATACAGAGACTTTGGAGGAACAGTCTCACTATATTTTCTTTTAGGCTTGTGGGATTCTGTGTGCCTTCTTTTTTGAGCTTGCTGTTTGGGAGGTGAGAACTCAGGTTTCTGATAAACTACCTCCTTTATTTCCTTTGTAGAACTGACATTCCTTTGTTGGCTGCTTCCTTGAGATTGATGTCTAGATGACCTTTCCTGCCTTTGATATGTTTTGGTGAAGGATGTTGGCTTGGAAGGTGCATCTGTCCCTTGAGAAGTAGTACTTGAGGCACCAACAACAGGAGGAGGAGGAGGACCTCTCTTGAATTTCTGTGGGGGAGGAGAATATCTTCTGCTCTTCTTCCTTACGTTTTGTTCATTTTTGGACAACCACATCCAAGCTGGCATACCCTTGTATGGAGTTATGTTCTGTATAATGTAATAAGGTGTGTTATTTACGTGATTGGGTTTTGGGGCAGGAGGTGGAGGAGCTTTCCTTTTCTTTGAAACTATCTTCCTCTTTGGGTCCTCATCAGAATCATCGTCATCATCATCATCATAAGAAGGCTGAGGATTGTCATGCATGGCATCAAACTCTCTTATTGTGTCATTAGAAGTTGTTGTCTTTTCTGTCTTTGAAGGAACTGGAGGGGAAATTAGAAACTTGTGTACATTAGTGCTTTGAGCAGCTGATTTATTTTTTTCCTTAATATCAGCCATGACCAGTGCATCTAGATCAGGCATTGGAGAATCATCCATAACATAAACTGGTGCTATAGGGGATGAGATGGTGGGGGAAGCAACTCTGGGAAGAGAGTCTGGAGCTGTAAAAGTGGCCTTGAGCCAAATTGGTGTGGTATATGGAATTATGGCCATAGATGGCTTAGTGCTGTCTGTTGGTACATCTTCTGCTATAACTTCTTCTTGTATATCTTCTGTTATAACTTCTTCTTGTACATCTGCTGCTGTTTCTTCTTCTGTTTCTACATCTTATGCTGCTTCTACTGTGTTCATATCCTTTTTAACTGATTCTGCTGGTGCTACTACTTCTGCTATAACTGCTGCTTCTTCTTCATGAAGTATCTCCCCCTGCCTAGTTTCAGTAGGTACTGAAGCCAGGCCCTCAACTGAAGAGGGAGCAGTAGTTAAGGCAGTAATTTGTGCAGCTAGAGAGGAGATGGATGCAGCAAGAGGGGAGATAGCCTCATCTATGAGTGATTTAAGGAGGGGTGAGAGGAGGGTAATGAGTGGGGAGACAAGGGAGGGATCCATGTGTAGGGAGATAGATGTTGTGGCAGTTGTTGGTTGAGTGGATATGGTAGGTGCTGGGGGAGTATGAGGTGGAGGTGAAGGTGGGATTTGAGTGTCTAGGGTAGAGTCATTTTGAGGAGAGGGAGTGTTTAGTTGGGATGATAAGAGGTTGAAGGAGAGGAGGGATGATAGGTTAGTTTGGGGGATATCAGCAAGATGATGTGGAAGAGGAGATTGGGGTGGTGAGGCTATTGATGTGTCATGCTGGGGGGAAGGAGTATTAGATGGATGTTAGTTGGAGAGGAAGGAAGTTGGGATGTAGGAGGTGTAGAGGTAGGGACTGTAATGGTAGTAGGGACTGTAATGGTAGTAAGGACTGTAATGGTAGTGGCAGGTGGGGTTGGTTGTATTGCTGTTTGGGATGGAACCTGAGGAGCTGGAGGTGTTGGAGGGGTGGAAGAGATCTTTTCAATGGGGTGGGGAGTGGCTAGTATAGCCCTTGAACTTTCAGAAGTTCTGGTGGAAGAGGAGGGAAACTTGGTTGGCTTAGTGATTGTCCTCTCCCACTTGCTAAACAGAGCACAAGTGAGTCTCTTGCTAGCATTAATGAATATTGGTGGGGTTAGGTGACCAGTGATTCAGCAGCCTTCTCCTTGAGGAAGATCCCTAGGATCCTTCCAAAAAAACCTCCTTTTTGTTGTTCTTCTATCTAATCAGATCAAATATGATCTGTGCCTAGTTCACTGTCCTTTTATTCACCATAGCGCACATGACCAGGAACTGATGCCTGGTGATATAGTCATGTATAGTGTGCTTCCCTAACAGCACCTTCCCCACAATGTCTGCAAGAATCTTGTACTCTGCAGACAAATGTTTCTTGAGCAATTTATTGGGGGTTTGTCCCGAATACCCCATCATGCTAAGCATCATATAAAATTCTTCCGAATTTATTTCTAATTCTTCATCACCATTACTCAATCCAAAAATTTCAGTTAAAACATCGGGGCTAAGAGAAATAGTAGTACCCACGATTGTTCCAGTCATTGTATTTTCCTCTGTAGAAGCTGTGTAAACCAATTCCCTGATCTCTGTTCCTGATAACTTGATGCGGGTGGAGAGCAGAGTCTTTAACTGTTGGTCTTCAAGTAATTGTTGAATATTCAAGAAGATAGGATCTGAGTAATGGAAAGATTCGAAGTCCAGGTCAAATCCAGCGTCAAACTTCATCGCCGCTAGAGTTCCTGCGAGAATCTCCATGAGAGCACCTACAAGAGAAAATAAGGATCAAGTGCAAGAGAACTGAAAGCGCGGGACGGAGTTCGAAGAAAACCTAAATATAATGTTTTCCGAAATATGAATCGACAGACTCTGTTCCACGAAGAAGAAATAGATCATTGATCTGAGGTCGACAAAATAATTTGAAGTTAAACAATTCGTCACTCTTAGTCTGAGGGTTTGAAGATATTTTGTCGATCTCTGGTCGACGAAAGTTTTTCTGAAGAAAGTTCGTCGATCTCAGTTCAACGAGACTAACTTCACTCACAGACAGTTCGTCGATCTCTGGTCGACAAATATCTCAAGAACATTTCCTAGTTCGTCGATCTCCGTTCGACGAACTCTGAAAAATTCATCGAATGCAGTCAGAAACTAAACTAAGTCTTCTCCATTGATCATGCCAAGCTGATTTATAAAGAACAAGTGATTTCATTCATCTAAGGGTTTGGTGAATATGTCAGCTCTTTGTAAATCAGTGTAGATATAAACAAGGTTAATTTTGTTTTTGTCGACACACTCTCTAATGAAATGATGCCTAATGTCTATATGCTTAGTCCTACTGTGATGGACTGGATTTTGTGCTATAGCAATAACACTTGTGTTATCACATAGTAGAGTTGAATTATTTAAGTTGAACCCATTGTCCAGGAGTTGTTTTTGAATCCACAGCATCTGGGAACAACAGATACCAGCTGCAATATATTATGCTTCAGTAGTTGATATAGACACAGATGATTGCTTCTTATAAAACTAGGACACTAATCTCATAACAAGGAACTGGCAAGTTCCTGAGGTACTCTTTCTGTCCACTCTGCATCCAGCAAAGTCAGCATCTGAGTATCCAGTTAACTCAAACTCTGACTCAGTAGGATACTAGAGACCTAGACTAGGACAACCCTTTATATATCATAAAATCCTTTTTAGAAAAATTAGATGAGATTCATTAGGGTTCACCTGGAACCTAGTACAAAGGCATGTAGCAAATATGATATCAAGTCTACTAGCTGTAAGGTATAGTAGGGATCCAACAATGCCCCTATATAATTTCTGATCCACAGGTTTCCCATGTGCATCAGAGTTTATTACAGCATTTGTAGCCATAGGTGTTTTCTTTGCTGAGACATCAGCCATTCCAAACTTCTTAATAAGCTCTTTAGCATATTTAGCCTGGGAAAGGAAGATGCCATCAGGGAGCTGCTTCACTTGGAGACCAAGGAAGTAGGAGAGCTCAACCATGCTACTCATCTCAAATTTTGAATGCATGAGGTCAGAGAACCTCTTGCTTAATTTGGGATCAATAGACACAAATATAATGTCATCCACATATATTTGTACTAACAATGTTTGATCCTTATGATGTCTAGTGAATAATGTTTTATCTACAATGCCTCTAATGAATTTATGCTCTATCAAAAAGCTAGCTAAAGTCTCATACCATGCTCTTGAAGCTTGCTTTAGACCATAGAGGGCTTTATGCAATTTAAAAACATGATAAGGATGAGTTGGAGAGATGAAACATGGATGTTGTTCAACATAAACCTCTTCCTTTAGCACTCCATTTAGAAAGGCACTCTTCATATCCATCTGATAGACTTTGAACTTCTTGTAGGCAGCATAGGCAAGAAATATTCTGATTGCCTCCAATCTTGCAACAGGTGCAAATATTTGGTCATAGTCAATTCCCTCTTCTTGCCTATAACCTTGAGCAACAAGCCTAGCCTTGTTTCTCGTAATTACACCTTGGGCATCCAGTTTGTTTCTGTATACCCATTTGGTTCCAATAACTTGGTAGTCTTGGGGTCTTGGAACCAAATCCCAAACTTTACAACTCTCAATATGGTTGAGTTCCTCTTGCATAGAAATGATCCAGTGGGGATCTTGCTCAGCATCTTTTATGGTTTAAGGTTCAACTTGAGAGAGGAAATAAGCATGCATCAAGTCTTGGTTGAGTTGATGCCTTGTCTGTACACCTGCGTTTATGTATCAAAACACTTGGGATCTAAGGTGATCTCTAAGTGTGATAAGATCATTAGGTGGAGTTGGTTCAGTAACAGTTATTGGATTTAATTCCTCTTTTAAAATTACAAAAACTGTTGAAGGAAGTTGAACTGCTTCCACAGTTTATCATCACTATCAGCTTCTGCCACTGATTGGGGAGGAGGATGTGATTCAACCTTTGGGGTAAGGTCTAGATCATCCAAATTCTCACACAAATTTGATACCTGCAAAGTACTATTGGTAGAAATGTTTTTTCTCTTTGTAAAACATATTAGTCTCATTAAGGGTTACATGCATAGACTCTTCAATCTTCAAAGATGATTTATTAAACACCCTATAAGCTTTGCTAACTTGGGAATATCCTAGAAAAATTCGCCATTTAGCCTTTGCTTCAAATTTTCTAAGATATTTCTTATCATTGTTATAAATATAGCATACACATCCAAATAATTTAAAATAGGTGATTATTGGTTTATTCTCTTTGAGTAGTTCATAGGGAGACTTAAGCTTTAGTTTATGTATTAAACTCCAGTTCAGGATATAGTTTGTTGTGCTTACTGCCTCTGCCTAATAGTATAGAGACATGTAGGCATTTGTAAGTAATGTACCTGCAGCTTCAATGAGTGTTCTATTTTTCCTTTTAACTACCCCATTTTGTTGAGGAGTTCTAGGAGCTGAGAAGCAGTGCCTGATACCTTCCTTCTCACAGAACTCATGCATAAGAAGAGAAACGAACTCTGTACCATGATCACTTCTGATCAATGCAACATGAGTAGAGTACTCAATCTGTATGAACCTGAGAAAATCTGTAAGAACAATAAAGGTATCTGACTTAGATCTCAAAAAGAATACCCAAGTGAATCTGGAGAAGTCATCTACAACAACTAAGGTATAAGATTTCCCTCCTAGGCTTTGTACAACAATGTGGGCCAAAGAGTTCCATATGTTGCAAGTACGATATCCTAGGTGAATCACTCTTATTAATAGATTTAAAACTAGATTTAGTTTGCTGGCCTAGTTGACAAGCCCTGTAGAGGCATTCCATCTTGTAGGGGCCAGAAGGTAAACCTCTAACAAGTTTGTCCTTAGATAACCTAGCTATATTCTTATGGTTTACATGACCTAATCTTTTAAACCATAAGCTAGTTTGACTACTAACAGAATTAAATAAACAAATTTCAGAAATAGCAGATTCAAAATTGACTAAATAAATGTTGCCTTGTCTAATTCCTGTTAAAACAGTTTTGTTGTTTAAGGAGATAGTGCATAAGCAGTTAGTGAAGCTTACTTGATATCTTGTATCACATAGTTGGCTTACTGATATCAGGTTATGCTTGAAACCATTGATATAGGTAAACTTTTTGAATATAACATCTCCACATCTGAAATCTCCATAGACTTCTGTCAACCCAAACCCGAGTCCCCAAAAATTACTTTAGGGCCAGCCTAGTTTATAAGACATTCCTTACAACCTATCATATGTTTAGAGCAACCACTGTCTAGGTACCACTTGATTTGAATGACAGGGTTCTCTTCTACCTGCAAAGAAAAAGATTAGAGGTTTCTGACCCAGGATATCTTGGGTCTTTAATATTTGACAAAACCATAACTTGAAATAAAGGAACATTCAAGCTGATCTTTACATCCTAGGGGATGATACCTTCTCGGGGGTATAATCTACTGACTAAAAGGATTTAAATTTTTATCAGCTTTTATGTTTCTCTGATTATGAACTGTGAAAGTGAGGGTAAGATCTACTTTTACTCTAGAGGGGGGTGAATAGAGTATTTTAAAATAATTTTGCAAATTAAAAATTAATTGCCAGTGGAAGACTTGATTTATTTATAGGTGTATTGTGCTTGCAGTAAATAAAACTAAGTAAAGCAAGAAACAAAAACACAGCACACAGCAAATAAAATACAGGCAACCAGAAGACACAAGGATCTATAGTGGTTCCCGAATTAACCTGGGTACATCCACTCTTCTACCACCCTAGGTAGGAATCCACTGCAGGATGAGTTGATCCGGTGTCCTGGGTACCAATGAGCTTTTGATAAGGTGCTTAAAAACCAAAACCAGATTTTTTGATCAGGTGTCTTGCCACCACTGAGTTTTGACATGGTCTCAGAAACCAAACACAAAACTTTTGAAGGGAGTTTTGAGTAACCCTTTTTTAGCAGAATAAAAGAAAAAGAAGGTGAAGTTGTTCTTCTCTGTCAACAGTCAAAGAGAAGACTAGTGGATTGATGTTGTCAAAGCTCCCCTGAGATTTGCAATTGTTCAGGAAGAGAAGCTTTGCACAGGGTGATAGGCCTTCAGAATAATTGAGATCTCCAGCAAAGAATGATTTCAGCAAAGACTGAAATGTGTTGTGTATGGAGTCTTGATTGATGAAGCCTTGAAAAACTTTAATATGAGATGATAAACTGTAATCCTGTAGTTGTTGTGTGTCTCACAGATCTCAGATGTTGTTCTTAGTTTTTCTTTTGTTATCTGTTATTCTGTGTATAGTCTGTCTCTATTGTTTGAAAATGATATATTGAAATACATTCTTCTAGATAGCCGTTAGCCAGTCATAAATGACTTCCTTAATTGATATCTGTCTCTAGAGGAAAGTCCTAAGTGACATTCTCCTTTAGTCTCCTTGAAACTTGCTCCAAATCAATTGAAACGGCTACAAAATCCTTTGCATTAACTGCTGGATATGAATAAATTGGAATTCCATAACTGACTGAATTTGAAATCCTGAAATTGTCGATCTATCAAGAAAATCTTCGATCTAAGCTCGACTACCGTCATCCCTAGCTCAGAGACTGGAACTGGACTTGGAACAGAAATCGTCGATCTGAGCTCAGAGATCTAGATTTTGGCTAGAGACAGAAACGTCGATCTGAGCTCGAAGATCATCAAACCGTGTTCGACGACTCGTCTAACTCAGAGATAGTCGAACTTAGTTCGACGCCTCGTCGATATGAGCTCGACGATAATTGCCTTAGACTCACTGCACTTGTAGTCTGAACTAGGAGGTCTTGGGGGCAGCTTTCAAACCTAAGTTCTAAGCCTTAGACCTATTCTAGTTGACCTTTAAATCTATATAATGAGGTCAAGACACATTCCTTAGGACATAGTGATCCTTACCCAAATCAGTAATAGGGTGTTCCAACAATCTCCCCCTATTTGGGTTAGGATTACTATTTACATGACATATAGGAAATAACAAACATACAAGAAGAAACAAGAGCAAATACAACATTGCAGAATAATGAAATGCAGCATTGTAGAAGAAGAAATAATCACAGCAGATTGTCAGAGAAAGATATATACTTTTCAGCTTACATAGTTAGTCATTTTCTTGGCACTTTTTGAATAAAATTTCTCTGTTGGGATTTTCAGCTTCTTTCTTAGATCTTCTGTCATCAGCTACACCTAGAGTGGTTTGAGATTTGGGCTTGGGGACCACTGCCTCTGGGTGCAGCTTCATGTAACTTTCTGGGTCAAAGAATTTTATGGAGGAATATCTTTCAAGTTCTTTCTTCCTTTGTTCAGATAGTGTAGTGATGTTTGAAGTATATTTTCCCAGTTCTCTTGCTTTCTTTATTTGGTCCAAAGCAGCTAATTTTTTTATCCTTGCTGTCCAAGAGAGAGGATTTTTCTCTGGATATTCTTGGGGAACTGGAGGTTCATACCTATTGAAAGTATCAGCAGGAGGATCTCTTGAGGGAACAATTTCTTTGAGCTTATATGGGAAAGGACCAGAAGTTGAATCAATTGGGACTTGTCCTTCCCTTTGATAAGGATCCTGTCTAGATTGTCCTTTTGAATAAACTCTGTAACCTCTTTGATTTCCTCTATATTGGCCTCTTCTGGATTGGTAGCCTCTTTGTTGATATCCTCTGGATTGTGATCTATTTTGAATTTGAGAGGAACTTTGAGTTTTAGCATGAGAGGATTGTGAAGCAGAACTTCCACCAGTTCCTCTATCTGGAGAGGGAGGAGGAGGAGGAGGATTATGGTGAGATGTGCCTTTATCATACTTCCTCCTCTTCTTCATAGCCTTCAATTGGTTCTTAGAAAACTGCATCCGGTGTTCAGTGATAGGACAATCATGAAGTATGTAAAAAGGAATACCATTATCATTTGTGACTTTCTGTGGAGGAACTCTCTTCAAGGATTTGCTTCTTGCTTTCCTCTTCCTTGCAATGGTTGCAGAGGAGTCATTAGAATACGTCCTATTCTCATCACTGTTTGAGCTTTCAGGATTGTCATACAGCTCATCAATCCTTTTAATATAATCTTCTTGTTGTTTACATTGATCAGTTGAAGCAGCAGCAGTAACAGAAGATGGAGCAGTACTGACAACAGAAACAACAATACTAACAACTGGAGCAGCAGATTCTGAAACAAAAGCTGGAACAGCAGGCTCAACAACAATAGCAGGCTCTGAAACACTAGCCTCTGTCATCTTTATATCAGCAGTATCAAGACAAACTTCATCAGCAACAGTATCAAAACTAACTACCTCAGCTACAGAAACAACACACACAACAACAGCAGATGTAGTAATTTCCACAGCCTTGATAGAATTTATATAAGATGATATCAAGCTGGGATCACAGCTAGAGACAGGCACAATGTCCTTAGTAAGATCTTCAGCTTCTTGAGCTGGAAGATATCTGCTATGGAGAGCATCAAATTCGAAAAGCAGTGACCTAAAGTCAACTAACTGAAGGATAGAACTAGAGCTGAGGCTGGAGCAATTGGCACTTCTACTGAGCTTTGCATGAAATCTGAATCTGGTGCAGACAGTATCACTTCTTCATTTGGCATCTCCCCCTGCCTGGATTCAGTATAAGCTGGATCAAGGCACCCCAAAGAAGGGATTTCCTGAGGAGGATGGAAAGAAGAAAGCCTGGCAGATAACTCATTTATTAATTTAAGAAGTGGATCCATGGAGGTATCCAGCAAGAGTGTTAGCCTGGGAGCTAACATCTCATAAAGCTTATCTATAAGGGCAGGAATGTGTACTTTCTCAGGGAATGCTTGAGTAGAGGTAGAGGAAAAAGGTGCAGAGGTTGATGGTGTTGGAGGAGCTGCAGTGATGTGGAGAAATGATGTGGATGGCAGTGAAATGGATGGTTGTGATATGGGGATGGTTGTGATGGATGTCACTGGAATGGAGATGGATGGAGTGAAGGATGGTTGAGCTAGAATGTCTTGAAGCAATTGTTGGTAAGAAGTAGAAGATGATGGGGGCTCAAGGGGTGAGGAATGAGAATCATCAATGAAGGAATCATCTAAGAGGTTGAAATATGGAAGATGGAGGGATGAATTAATGTCAAGAGGGGGATAATAGTGTAGAGGATGGAATTTCTCTTGATGAGTGGCTGGAGGTGGTGAAGAAGTATTTGGAGATGAAATTGAGATGGGAGAGGAAATTGTGATAGGTGAAGAAATAGTGATGGGGGATGAAATTGAAAGTGAAATGATAGATATGGGGATGGTTGAAGAAACATGAGGTGGATATGGTGGAGATGAGGAGGAGGCAGGCAATTCTTCCAGGGGGGCAGTTACCTGAGGGGAAGTGACTGGTACAGTCCTTGTGCCTGAAGTTGAGGTAGCTATTGGACCCCTACTGGGTTTGGCAATTTGCCTGTCCCACTTACCAAAGAGAGCACAAGAGAGTATCTTGGAGGCATTGATGTGCATGCCATTGGACACAAGAAGTTGGGGGCATCTGTTATGCAGAAACAGGCCTAAAATCCTCTTAAAATTAACAAAATTCTTATTAATCTTTTTCTTAATTAAATCAAAGAATATTTCTCCCTAATTGAAATGTTTCTTATCAACTAGAGCACGCATCAAACAAAATTGATACCTAGATAATTTATCATGAGCAGAATGCTGTGCTAATAGTACCTTTCCAACAATATCAGCTAAAAATCTATATTCCACTGACAGGTTTTTCTTAAGCAACTTATTAGGGTTTGCTGCTGAATGTCCCATTCTATCCAACATAGCAGAAAACTCTTCTCAAGACAATTCCATTGTATCATGTCCAGTACTTAATTGGAAAACTTCTGTTAGAAGAGCAGGAGTAAGGGATACCTGGGTTCCTGATATACTCCCGACCACAGTATTTTGATCCAGATTGTGGGCTGTGTACACCCATTCTTTAATCTCATCTGCAGCAAGTTTCATCCTTGTAGACATGATTGCCACCAACTGTTGCTCCTTGAACAGCTCTAGAATATCCTTGAAGATCTGATCACTTCCTTCAAATGAATCCATGTCGATATCGAAACCGGTGTCAAACTTCATTGCTGCTAAGATAGCAACAGAGACGACCATGTTTACCTGCAAAAATGAACAAACAAGACCAAGTGCAAAGATGTTTGGAGGGAAAAAAAGCTCTGTAGAAAGTATTAAAGTGCAAAAGGAGAACGACGGCCAAAAAATGAATTTTATATCAGGGTTTGACGCCGAAAAGGAAAGATCGTTGAACTCTGTTCGACGATCTGGGCTTCTAAAGGAATCTGAAAGGTCTTCAACATCGTCGATCTCCATTCGACGATATTGGAGAGCGTCAAGCTGTGTTCGACGATCTCTGACAAGAAAGAGATAGCCTAGCACTATCTGAAAAACGTTGAACTCCGGTCAACGATTTCTGAGAACATCGATCTCCGTTCGACAATCTTTGGGAAAAACGTCGAGCGTAGTTCAGAGATCAGAAATAACCTATAGACACTAGAAAAATCAAGTTTTTAGCCTAGTCTTGGTCAATTTTAAGGTTTAAAAATCTTGGATCTTAATTTAAACTTCCTCTATCTAACATTCCTAACTGATTAAGGAAGAATGTGTATTTCTTTTCATCTAAGGGTTTGGTGAAAATATCTCCCCTTTGCAAATCAATTGGGATATATTAAAGTTCAATTTTATTTTTCTCAACATTATCTCTTAAAAAGTTATGCCTAATCCTTATATGTTTTGTCCTACTATGGAGGACTGAATTTTGGGGTATAGAAATAGCATTTGTGTTATCACAAAAGATTTTTGACTTATCTAAGTTGTAACCATAGTCTAGGAGCTGATTTTGAATCCACAATATCTGTGAGCAACAACTACCTGCTGCCATGTATTCAGCTTCAGCAGTTGATATGGACACAGATGTTTGTTTCTTACAAAACCAGGAGACAAGTCTGTCACTAAGAAACTGACAAGTTCTACTGGTGCTTTTCCTTTCTACTCTACATCCAGCATAATCAGCATCTGAAAATCCAGTTAATTCAAATCCTGAATCTTTTGGATACCAAAGACCTATATTTGGACAACTTTTCACATACCTAAGAATCCTTTTTACTAGTATTAGGTGTGACTCTCTAGGGCTTACTTGGAATCTAGCACAGATGCATGTAGCAAACATTATGTCAGGTCTACTAGCTGTAAGGTACAACAAAGAGCCAATCATTGCTCTATATGTTGTCTGATCAACAGGTTTCCCATGTTCATCAACATATAATACAACATTAGTAGACATAGGTGTTTTCATACATGATGCTTCAGACATACCAAATTTCTTAACCAATTCTTTTGCATACTTGGTTTGAGAAATGAATATGCCATCAACATGTTGTTTGACTTGCAATCCTAGAAAGAAGGAAAGCTCACCCATGCTACTCATTTCAAATTTAGAATGCATTAGGTTGGAAAACCTTTTGCACAAATTTGAATCAGTAGATCCAAAGATAATGTCATCTACATAAATTTGCACTAGTAGGGTATTGGACTTATGGGTTGTAATAAAAAGAGTTTGGTCTACTCTACCCCTTATAAAATCATTTTTCAAAAGAAAACATGCTAAGGTCTCATACCATGCTCTAAGAGCTTGCTTGAGACCATATAATGCTTTATGCAATTTAAAAACAAAATCAGGATGATTGGAGAGATAAAACCTGGGGGTTGTCTGACATAGACTTCTTCCTTGATATCTCCATTGAGAAATGCACTCTTTACATCCATTTGATAGAACTTGAATCCCTTGTGTGCTGCATAAGCTAGAAATATTCTTATGGCCTCCACCCTTGCAACTTGTGCAAAGGTCTGGTCATAATCTATTCCTTCTTCTTGTGAGTATCCTTGTGCAACTAGCCTTGCCTTTTTCCTTACAATAATGCCTTGATCATCCAGTTTGTTCTTGAACACCCATTTTGTTCCAACAATGGAATGATCCTTTGGTCTTGGCACTAGCTCCCAAACTTTGTTTATTTCAAAATGATGTAACTCCTTTTGCATTGCAATGATCCAGTGTGGATCTTGTTCTGCATCTTGTATGGATTGAGGCTCAATTTGAGATAAAAAGCAGGTGTGCATCAGATTTTGGTTGACCTGATTTCTGGTTTGCACACCAGCTGAGATGTCTCCAATCACTTAGGAGATTGGATGATCTCTTGATGTTACTAAATCAACAGGGGGTGTTGATTGTTCACAAACCTGTGTTGTTGTTTCCTCTTGTGGAACAGCAACTGGCTCTTCAATGTGGTTCTCACCAAGATGTTGAGTGTCCTCTTCATCTTCACTGCTTTCACCTTTTTGTTGGATAGGTGAAGGTGTTGTATCCTCTTCTATAATGTGTAACCTGTTCAAATTTTTTGAAAGAGAATGTACCTGCAAAGGTTCTATGGTAGAAGTGTTCTTCTCCTTATAAGACATGTTAGTTTCATCAAAAGATACATGGACAGATTCTTCAATTTTAAGAGAAGATTTGTTATACACCCAATAAGCTGTACTGATCATGGAGTATCCCAAAAACACTCCTTCATCAGCTTTGGCTTGAAATTTTGCTATATATTTCTTGTCATTATTGTGTATGTAACAAATATAACAAAAATTTTGAAGTAATCTACTTTAGGTTTCTTCCCTTATAGTAATTCATAGGGAGTCTTGCCCTTCAGCTAATGTATCAAACTTCTATTCAACACATAGTTTGAGGTGTTCACTGCCTCTGCCCAAAATGATAGAGGAAGGTGAGCATCTGTCAACAATGTAGTAGCGGATTCAATAAGGCTTCTATTTTTCCTTTCAACTACCCCATTTTGTTAAGGAGTTCTAGGAGCTGAGAAAGTGTGCCTGATCCCTTTACTCTGACAGAGCTCTTGCATAAGAAGAGAATCAAACTCTATCCAATGATCACTTCTGATCAGGGCAATGTGAGTATTGAACTCAATCTGTATGCATTTGAGAAACTCTGTTTATCAGACTTCTTCCTCAGAAAGAACACCCATGTGAATCTAGAGAAGTCATCTACAACTACTAAAGTGTAATATTTCCCTCCTAGGCTTTGTACTATAATGGGTCCAAAAAGAACCATGTGTAACAGATACAAATCCTAGGTGAATCACTCTTATTAAGTGACTTAAAACTACTTTTAGTTTGCTTGCCTAACTAAAAAGCCCTGCAAAGTCCTTCTACTTGTAGTGGCCAGAAGGTAGTCCTCTAACAAGGTTGTCCTTGGATAGCCTAGCAATGGTTCTAAGGTTTATATGTCCTAATCTCTTATGCCATAGTTCATTTGGTTTACTAATAGAGTTGAACAAGCAGATATCTACCTTAGTTTAATGAAAATCTACAAGATAGATGTTACCTTTCCTTTTACCTGTCAACACAGTTGTGTTGTCCTCTGAATTGATTTTGCATGAGGATTTGTTGAATGTCACTTGGTTGCCTTCATGACACAACTGACTGATGCTGATTAAATTATGCTTCAGTCCTTCCACATAGGCAACCTTCTTGAATGTGACTAACCCTATTCTGACTGCACCATATCCCTTGGTCTGTCTAAAGTTTGAATCTCCAAATATGACTTTGGGTCCAAGCTTGGCTTTGAAGGATGTTAGATTATCCTTGCTTCCTGTCATGTGCTTTGAGCACCCACTATCAAGATACCATTGCTGGTTTATTGTTGGATAGGTCTTCACCTGCATACATAACAATTTATTTATTTTTGACCCAATTTACCTTGGGCCTAGGTTGATAACCTTATTAATCTGAGATAAATGACATCCTTTGTTGACTCTTATAACCTTCAAGATGATATCTCCAAGGAGGTATTATCCATTCAGCATAAAGATTGAAGCCTTGGGATATGGGACCTCTAGGATTGAATTTTGATTTACCCTTAAAAACTTGTTCAAAGCTCTTATCTCTGTTCGACGATCTCTGAGCTGAGTTCGACGATCTTGGGTCAGATCATCGAGCTCTGTTCGAAGATCGACATTCCCAGAGTTCAGAGTTCAGCGATCGTCGACCTGAGTTCGATGATTCAGCTTGAGATCGCTGAGCTCCGTTCGACGATCGTCGAGCTCTGTTCGACGTTTTCCGTTGAACCTTGTTTTTCTTAGGAAAATCAGAATTCTTCCTAGCTACATATACAACTCCCTTTCCTTTATCTGAGATAAATTTAATTAGGGTTATTAGTACTATAGGTTGGCTGGATGAGGCACCCAAGCCCAGTGTACTGTTAAGTCTTGAGTTCACTGTGCTTGTGATTTCCATCAGTCTGATGCTTCTCCCATTAAGGGATTCTTCAAACTTCTTTGCCTGAGATAGTTCACTTTTCAGTGAAGCTAGCTCCTCCCTACAGCATTCTTACTCCTAAGAGAGTTTGAGGTTATCTGATTTTAAAGTGCTAAGTTCAGATAGTTGATATCTGAGAGAGATAATCTCCTTCTAAGACTTGAGTAGGTCAAAACATAGTGCCTTAAATTCAAATTTAAAGCCCTCTGAATTTAAATCAAAGGAATCTATTACCTGATCTTCTTCAGCTTCATGTTCAGATTCAGATTCTGACTCTGGTTCTGCATCCGAATTATGTTGAGAGGCATTGATAGCCATCATGCAAAACTCCTTCTCTTTAGCATCATCTTCATCATCACTTGAGCTTGATGAAGCCTCTGATTCCTCTTCAGTCTCACTCCAGGATTCATCTACAAATCCTTTCCTGGTGTGTTTGTTCTTGCTGGAGAAGGATTTATCATTATTGTTTCTCCTGAAGTCTTTGTCTCTTCTCCTAACTTTCTTATCTTTCTTGTCCTTATTTTGGTTTTCTGTACAGTCAGGCACAATATGGCCTGGTTTTCTGCATCCAAAACAAATGATTTCTTTATTACTGGACTTGTCATACCTTGGCTTTTCAGGGCCTCTGGATGACCTTTTCCTGAAATCTTTTCTAGCCATCTTGTAAAATCTTTTGGCTAGTAGACTCATTAACTCTTCATTGCCTGTGACCTTGTATTCAGGCTATTCTTCTGTAGCTTTGAAGGCAATTGTCTTCTCCTTCCTTATTGCTGGAGAAGCTGTCTTTTGCTCTTCCTCTCTATTTTTGATAAGCAGCTCATAAGACTTGAGCTTGCCCAATAGAGCATTAGTGGTGATATCATTTAGGCTTCTAGCATCCTTGATTGGCCAGATCCTTGAGTCCCAAGTGCTAGGGAAGCACATTAGGATCTTATCATTGAGTTCAGTCAATGAGATCTCCTTGTCCAAAGTCTTCAATTCACTGACAATTAGACTGAGTCTGTTGTACATGTCAGCAACTGACTCAGTTTCTCCAGTCTTGAAATTCTCATATTAGGTTATGAGATGGGATCTTATATCCTTTCTTTTATCAGCTGATCCTGACACAAGATCAGATAGCTATTCCCATATTTCATTTGCTGAGTTGCATTCAGCCACCTTTTGAAATATGCCATCAGACATTGTCTGAGCCAATATGTTCATTGCCTTAACATCAGCAACTTTCCACTTTTTGATTTCTACATCTGTTCCTGAGGGGGGTGGAACAACACTTGTACTTGTACTTTGTTGAGGTCTTGGACACACTGTCAAAACAGAATTGAAGATATCCTCATCAATAGAATTCATTTATAATCTAATCCTTTCCTTCCAAAGTGAAAACTTAGAAAGATTGCACACTGGAGGTCTGGTGCTTGCATAGTCTTTTTTCTGTGCCATGATTTTATATGAAAATAAATATAATAGAAATAATAACCCCCTATTAAAGATTGATCTTGTCAGAGATCTTTTGGTTCAGGTGTTAGCCTATAAAATAACCAACCTAGTGAAGATCTAGTTGTTGAATAACAAACCTCACTCTGATACCAATTGAAAGTGAGGGTAAGATCTACCTTAACTCTAGAGGGGGGGTGAATAGAGTATTTTAAAATAATTTTGCAAATTAAAAATTAATTGGCAGTGGAAGGCTTGATTTATTTATAGGTGTATTGTGCTTGCAGTAAATAAAACTAAGTAAAGCAAGAAACAAAAACATAGCACACAACAAATAAAATAAAGGAAACCAGAAGACACAAAGATCTATAGTGGTTCCCTAATCAACCTGGGTACATCCACTCTTTTACCACCCTAGGTAGGAATCCACTGCAGGATGAGTTGATCAGGTGTCCTGGTCACCAATGAGCTTTTGATAAGGTGCTCAAAAAGAAAACCAGATTTTTTGATCAGGTGTCTTGCCACCACTGAGTTTTGACAAGGTCTCAGAAATCAAACACAAAACTTTTGAAGGGAGTTTTGAGTAACCCTTTTACAGCAGAATAAAAGAAAACGAAGGTGAAGTTGTTCTTCTTTGTCAACAGTCAAAGAGAAGACTAGTGGATTGATGTTGTCAAAGCTCCCCCTGAGATTTGCAGTTGTTCAGGAAGAGAAGCTTTGTATAGGGTGATAGGCCTTCAGAATAATTGAGATCTCCAACAAAGAATGATTTCAGCAAAGACTGAAATGTGTTGTGTCTGGAGTCTTGATTGATGAAGCCTTGAAAAACTTGAATCTGAGATGAGAAACTGTAATCCTGTAGTTGTTGTGTGTCTCACAAATATAA
Source organism: Platanthera zijinensis (assembly GCA_039513925.1). Lineage (NCBI taxonomy): Eukaryota > Viridiplantae > Streptophyta > Magnoliopsida > Asparagales > Orchidaceae > Platanthera > Platanthera zijinensis. Next base: position 12,248,639 of record CM077094.1, read on the forward strand.
GATGTTGTTCTTAGTTTTTCTTTTGTTATTTGTTATTCTGTATATTGTCTGTCTCTATTGTCTGAAAATGATATATTGAAATCCAATCTTCTAGATAGTCGTTAGCCAGTCATAAATGACTTCCTTAATTGATATCTATCTGTGGAGGAAAGTCCTAAGTGACATTCTCCTTTAGTCTCCTTTAAACTTGCTCCAAATCAATTTAAATGGCTACAAAATCCTTTGCATTAACTGCTGGATATGAATAAATTTTAATTCCATAACTGACTCAATTTTAAATCCTGAAATCGTCGATCTCTCAAGAAAATTGTCGATCTGGGCTCGACTACCGTCGACCTGAGCTCAGAGACTTGAACTGGACTTGGGACAAAAATCGTCGATCTGAGCTCAGAGATCTAGAGTTTGGCTAGAGACAGAAACGTCGATCTGAGCTCGAAGATCGTCGAACCGAGTTCGACGACTCGTTAAACTGAGCTCAGAGATAGTCTAACAGAGTTCGACACCTCGTCGATCTAAGCTCGACGATAATTGCCTTAGACTCACTACACTTGTAGTCTTAACTAGGAGGTCTTGGTGGCAACTTTCAAACCTAAGTTCTAAGCCTTAGACCTATTCTAGTTGACCTTTAAATCTATACAATGAGGTCAAGACACATTCCTAAGGACATAGTGATCCTTACCCAAATCAGTAATAGGGTGTTCCAACAAACTGGGTTCGACGAAGTTATGTGAGTTAGTCGATCTGAGTTCGACCATCTGGGTTGAGTTCTTTGATCTCTGCTCGAAGAATGGAAATATCCATTCTCAGAGCCCCTGAAACGTCGATCTCTAGTGGATGACCCAAACTGATTTCGTCGATCGTAGTTCGTAGAATAATTTGGGCTATTATTTGTGTTCAGAGTTCGTTGTTCTGAGTTCGGCGAACCGTGCCCATTTCGTCGTTCTATGTTCGACGAAAATTGCTGAACATAGTTATTTCTATGATTTCTCTTTCTCTCCTTGTTAAGGTTGGTTTTATTAAGTTCTAGTTGCTTAAGAACTTCATAAACCTTCTTAACCTGTTCAATATTTTTCTTGCCTTTATCAGATATAAAATTTACTTGTTTTGACAAGTGATTCTTCTGAGTTAGAATTGGTTTGTTAGAGGAAGCACCTAATCCTAGCTTACTATTGATTATTCTAAAATTTATAGTGCTAGTTATGTCTAACAGTTTTCAGCTTCTTCCTCTAAGAGTTTCTTCTAATTCTTTAGCCTTACTTAATTCAGATTTTAGAAAGGTTTTTTGATGGTCTGCAGATTTTAGTTCTTTAGACAGTTTGACATTTTCATCAATGATTTTATCTTGCTCTAATAGCTTTTCCCTGAGGAGTTTGATTTCCTTCTAAGATCCTATTAGGTCTAAACACAAGCTTTTGAATTCTTCTTTAAATTCTTCTGATTGAAAATCATAAGAAGCTATTACCTAATCCTCTTCAAAGAGGAGTTCTTCATCATCTGATTCTTCTGAGTCAGATATGCTGCTTCCATCTTCCATAGCTATGAGGTAAAATTCCTTTGCCTTCTTTTCCTCTTCATCTTCATTGGAGCTGGAGGAAGTTGATTGCTCTTCAGTGTCACTCCATGTTTCGGCAACAAAGCCCTTTTCCTTCTTCTTGTAATTGTATTTGCTACAGGAGGCTTTGCTGTGATGACTTCTTCTAGAGTCCTTTTCTTTTCTCCTATCTTTCTTTTGGACTTCTGGACATTCAGAGATGAAGTGTCCTGGTTTCCTGCAACCAAAACAGACAGCCTCTTTATTAGTGGTCTTGTCATACCTTGGTTTGTCTTCACTTCTAGATGGCCTTTTCCTGAAATCCTTTCTAGCCATCTTGTAGAATCTCTTAGAAAAGAGACTCATGAGTTCATCATTCACTGGAAGAGCTTGGTAATTCTTTTGCAGCTTTGAATGCTAGGATATGCTCCTTTCTTGTTGGTGTTGTTGCTTTTGGTTCTATAGCTGCTTCTCTTGATTTCATCAACTGCTCATAGGACTTGAGCTTACCCAACAGAGATTCAGTTGATATATCTGCCATGCTCCTTGCTTCTCTGATGGGACATATTCTGGAATCCCATGTGCTGGGGAAGCACATAGGAATTTTGTCATTGACCTCTGTCAGAGTAATCTCCTTATCCAAGGTTCTTAGTTCACTGATGATGGAACTAAGCCTATTGTACATTGCTTCAACTGTCTCTGCTTCATCCTTCTTGAAATTTTCATACTGAGTAATGAGGATTGATCTTCTTTCTTTCCTCTCATCTGCTGATCCTGCCACCATTTGGTTCAAGGAGTCCCAAATGGCCTTAGCTGATGAGCACTTAGCAACCTTTCGAAAGATTTCATCAGACATTGTTTGAGCCAATATATTTATGGCTCTGGCATAAGCTACCTTTGCCTCTTTTTGTGCATCTGTCCATCCAGGGGGTGGGAATGCACTCATGTCAGTTGATGTAGATGGAGTTTAAACTGCTGGAGTTGGTGGTCCTGTTAAGATATAGTTAAAAAACATCTTTATCAATAGAATTCATATATAACTTTATTCTTTCTTTCTAGATGGCAAACTTGTTCAAGTTGCACACTGGAGGTCCGGTGCTTGCATAATATTTGTTCTGGGCCATGCTGTCTATGTGAATATAATAGAAATATAAAGAGATATAACTTAGGATCTTTTGTTCAAGGGTTAACTTGTACAACAAAAAGGACTCCCCTTTGATACCAATTGAAAGTGAGGGTTAGATATAATATACTCTAGAGGGGGTAATAGAGTATTTCTGAGTAATTAAAATCATTTGCTGAATAATATAACTTGTTCCTAAACTCAGATGTTATATAACAGCACAACAGATTAAGCTAATAAAAATCATAGAATCCTAACTATCACAACCACAGCAAGAACAAAAGAAAATGGCAACCAGACAACACAAGGATTTTATAGTGGTTCCCCAACCATGGTACATCCACTCTTCTACCACCCTGGTAGGAATCCACTCAGGTTTTTGTTTAGGTGACTGCCACCAATGAGCTTTTGGTAAGGTGCTCAAAAACCAAACCTCAAGTCTTTTGGTTAGGAGACATGCAACCAGGAATCACTTTTGAAGGGAGTAGAGAACCCTTTTTACAAAGGGGGTGAGAGAGTGATGATGTCTTCTCTTTCTCAAGTATTCAACTGAGAAGACTCTGTGGATTTGATGGTGGCAAAAGCTCCCCCTAAAATACTGAATTTATTCAGGGTGAAAGTAACTTTGCTTCAAGGTGATAGGCCTTAAAGCTTTCAATTTCAACCAGAATAACTTCAGGAACTCCTTGACAGATGCAGTAGTTATTGTCCTTTGAATGTTCCTGAGGGGATGACAGAAGAAGAAGACTCTTGATTTGAATAGTTGTTCTTCTTCTTCTGGAAGCTATTCTTCTTCTGGTCTAGCAGTTCTTTCTTTCTAGCATTTATTATAAAGAGAGAGCGAGAGCAGAGAGAATCCTTGTTACGAGACGATGCTGTTCTACTCTTCCTGACTAATTTTTTGTGTGTCTGTATCAGTTGTATATTCTGAAAGAGGAAAAATCCATCTTTTATATTTTCTATGTAAATGTCGTTTTGAATTTCAAAATCCTTTCTGCATTCAATGCTGACAGCCAAGGAATATTTTGTATTGATTTATTTCCCCAACCGTCCCTTTGGAAAATGGCAGGCAATAATCATGATGAAGACCATAATTAATAGGAACAGAAGAGGCAAACAACAAAGTCTGGATTCGTCGACCTGAGTCCATAGTTCGTCGAGCTGAGAATAGCTGTTCGTCGAGCTGAGGTCCAAGATCGACGACTTATGAATGGCTGACTGCTACTGGACGACTTTCCCATTCTATGCACGAATTTCATCGAGCTGATGTGCAAGATCGTCGACCTGAGACCTGAGAACTGAGTTCGTCTAGCTGAGGTCCAAGATCGTCGACCTGAGTTTTGATTTTGGGCTTAGACTGTATTCTGGTGCTGAGTGTTGAAACATCATTTTGGCATTGAGTGTGATGTTATCTGTCGTTGAGTGTTGAAACATCATTTTGGCATTGAGTGTGATGTCCTCTATAGTTGAGTGTTGAATCATCATTCTGGCATTGAGTGTGTGGTCCTCTATCATTGAGTGTTGAATCATCATTCTGGCATTGAGTGTGATGTCCTCTGTCGTTGAGTGTTGAATCATCTGATCCAGAATTAGTCGATCTGGGACCAGAGAACAGAGTTCGTCTAGATGATGTTCTAAGTTTTTCGACTGAAGGTTGACTTAGAAGTGTTTTCACTTTGTCCAGAGTTCATCGAGCTGAGAACAAAGTTCGTCGAGCTCAGCTCAGAGAATTGTCTCTGAGTTCGTCGAGCTGAGCATGACTTTCGTCAACTTGAGATCGACGAACATAGAGCACTTTTTCTAAGTCTTGAATTTCCTCTAAGTCTTGAGTCTCTAGCAGTATTGGAGGTTTGTCCCTGGCATTATTGACTATAAGGACTAGACCTAGACTCTAGGACACAACCATGACCCTAGTTATACATGTTGGGTCATATCCTAACTTAGTAAACCTAGCCCAAATCCAACAAGGGATCCAACATATAAGGTTTTGTAAGAATATGAAACGACAAACTCCGTCCTGCGAAACAAGAGAAATCTTCGATCTGAGTTCGACGAAATATTTTATTGTCAAAAGAGTTCGTCGATCTCAGCTAGAAGAAGGGGAAAACTTTTCGTCGTTCTCAGGTCGATGAAAATTTTCTGAAGTCAGAACGTCGATCTCAGGTCGATGAAAAATGACTTCCACAGAGAGACCGTCGATCTTGGGTTGATGAAATATCTCAACAACTTCCCTTAGTTCGTCGAGCTCCGTTCGACGAAATTTGGCAAATCTTCGACCACAGACAGAGAATTAAATTAAAGTATCACCATTCATCATGCCTAGCTGATTTATAAAGGATAGATGTTTCTTCTCATCCAAGGGTTTGGTGAAGATATCTGCCCTTTGCAAATCAGTGGGAATGAAGGTAATTTTAATATTCTTCTTGTGTACACACTCTCTAATGAAATGGTGTCTAACATCTATATGCTTGGTCCTAGAATGATGTACTGGATTCTGTTCTATAGATATAGCGCTGGTACAATCACAAAATAGAGTTTAATTATTTAAGTTGTAACCATAATAAAGGATTTGATTTTGGATCCATAACATTTGTGAACAACAACTTGATGAGTCCCTATTTTATACCTTATTTTGGACTCATCTAGGGCTTTTTCCTCAGCTTTGCACTATCTTTAAGCGCCATTAGTACTCCTTTTGGTTAGCTATGGCATTCCATGCCCTGTGCACCTTTTTAGACCATTTCTGTGCTTGTGTGCATTTACATTCTTGCTATGATTATTATTGTTTGTTGTGGCTGCCACGATCGATGTCCCGTGCAGTTTTCCTGCAGGTTTGGGGATCGTGAGGGCATTCGGGATAGGCGTTTCACTATTTTTTGGCAAAGGAGTCAGTGGTCGTGCGTTTTTACCCACGCATGACCATCGACCTCCTGGCGCACGATCACTGATCGTGCGCAGCTCGGAATCATTTGTGAAATCTCTGTCTTGAACCTTCCGCACGATCACTTGCCATACCGCGCACGACCACTGCTCGTGCGCCGCCGATCGTGCGCATTCATACCCATTTTACAAAGTTCTGTCTGGCTATTTCCGCACGATCATCAGCATTGCCTCGCACGATCACTGATCGTGCGCTGCTGATCGTGCGCGACCATTGATTTTCTGATGCAGGTATACAGGTTGCTCGAGCACGGGCGCTGACCTTGGTCTCGCACGACCACTGGTCGTGCGCCAGTGGTCGTGCGCCCTATTTATTCTACAAGCTATAAAAAGCCCTGTTCCGCGAATTAGGGCACAGACGTTGTTACGAAACCTCCGCCACTCCGTCGTTTTTCCCTCCAGCAGTTCTATTCGCCTCCACCTTCATCCCTACCATCGGGAGGACCTTCTCCAGCTATTCCAAAGCATTCCGCATCCTCCGGTGATCCTCCCGGCCATTGAAGCATTCTTCTCCGAGCTTTCCACCAAGGAAGAAGACGAAGCATACCTAGAGAACGGAATTACAGGCCCTCGAGGTGACAGCTCAGTGGTACCGGAAGCCCTCCTCGGACTGCGCTTGGAAGCGGATTGACAACCCGCACTTCCGGCCAACAACCGCGGTGGATCTTCAATCTCGTGGTTTTGCATTTTCTATCTTTTCTTGTTGCATGGAATGTTTATGCATGTAATGACCATCAATTTCTAGTGTTAATTTGATCGTTTGTGTTTCATCTTGCTTATGAGAATTATTCTTTGATGCGCCTCGCTCCATCTCGCTCCACTCCACATGTTCGTTTCACTCATTTTCACTCCGCACTAATCACCTCACTCGCTAGACTTCCGTCTACTCACCAATCGAAGTACGGCATCGCGGCCGCTACATCCATCTCGCCTTGAGAAGCGGTGATTGCGACCCGCATAGTTTACGTTAGTGTAATCGGTCGTAAGACCACCAACCAAAGCCCCTTCTTTTTCTATTTATTTCAATTAACTCTCATAACAATAGTTTTAGAGTCTAAATCGTTCGACGCTAATTGCATTCCTCAAGAGACCGACATCCGGGGATTCATTCCCAACTTTATTACTTGTGCGACCGGTACGCTTGCCGTATTTTACGTGCATCAAGTTTTTGGCGCCGTTGCCGGGGAATGCAACTGTTGAACGATTATGATTTCTGGAAGTATTGGTATAAGAGTTAGTGCTTTTTGATTTTTGTTTCTTTGTTTTGTTGCTTCAATGGATCCAGGGACGTGCTGCAAGAGATCTCGTTACTTACGATCCTGAGATCGAGCGAACTCTTCGTGCGCAAAGACGTGTCGCTGCTATCAATCCAATCACAATGGGAGATCAGTTGATTAATGACAACGGAGTTCGTGTTGGAGGGAACCTCCATGATAACCGGAATGGGGATGAGAATGAGGTGAATCCGCCGCATGTCCGAACCATGAGAGACTACACCACTCCCACTGTAGGGAGCATTTACCCTGGGTTCAGACCGGCGATCGCAAACCAGCAGTTCGAGATCAAACCAGCAATTCTTAACATCATCCGGAACAACGCACAGTTCTCCGAAATGGCCACGGAGGATGCCCATCTTCACTTGGCAGACTTTTCGGAAATCTGCGCTACTTTCCGCTATGCTGGGATTCCTAATGATACGGTCAAGCTCCGTCTCTTCCCCTTCTCTCTACGTGACAAAGCCAAGTCATGGCTTCATGCCCTTCCTCCTGGAACTGCCACAACCTGGGAGGCTCTTACCACAAAGTTTCTAGCCAAATTCCATCCGGTCGACCGTATCGTGAGCTTAAGACGTGCCATTGTTAATTTCAGGCAAAATGACCAAGAGAGCTTAGCGGAAGTTTGGGAGCGCTTCAATGAGTTGCTGCGGAAGTGCCCCAACCACGGATTCCAAACGTGGAATCTCGTGGAAAGCTTCTACTTCTCCATCGAACCTCAATACCGCGCCATGATTGATGCCGCCTCTGGTGGAACAATTAGGAACCTTGCTCCTGAGAATGCTTTGAGAGTTTTGCAGGACACCGCCACGCACAGCGCCTTTTGGACCGCAGGAAGGAATACCCCTCGTGGGACAAGTGGAGTCTTTGCTGTGGAAGCATCAAGGCCCGCTGCTGCTGCTCCGGTGTTGGCCATTTCGTGTCAAGGATGCGGAGGAATCGATCATCATAGCTTTGAGTGCCCTGGAGCGGAGGTTACGTATGACCCCGCCTTTTCCAATGAAACTGTTAATTTTATCGCGAATCAAAACAGGGGCGCGCCTTATGGAAATGCGTATAATCCGGGTGCGAGAAATCACCCTAACTTCTCGTGGAATCAAAACGCACCGGGCCAATGATGGCAACCTGGGCAGCATTAAAATGATGCCTCCGCCTACGGAAGCCAACCGCGGCCGCCTCACCCGAATTACCCCCAAGGGCCCCCCGCCGTAAAAACCAATTCATTGGCTGAAATGTTTGAAAAATTTGATGAAGTTTCCCAGACGAACATGACAAACCAAGCCGCTTCAATGCGTAAGCTTGAGGCACAGTTGGGCCAATTGGCTCAAATGGTCTCCGAGCGCACTCATGGTACTCTCCCAAGCAACACCGAAAAAAATCCCCACGAACAAGGGAAAAGCCTTGGGGAGGAAAGGCTGGGGAATAACAACGAGCTCGTGATTAGCTGTATGATCAACAATGTTGAAACCACTGCTTTTTTGTGATTCCGGAGCATCTAGCAACATCCTCACTCTGCAGGATGTCGCGAAGATGCAATTGCAAATAAACACCGAAGACCGGAAATCACTTATTTTAGCTAATGGAAATGTGGTTGATACTGAAGGTGGTGTGAGGGAAGTTGAGATCGAGGTTAATGGCAAACATTTTACCACTGATTTTCAGGTCATGGGACCAAAAGAAAATGACTCCATTCCGATACTTGGTGTCCCATTCCTGACGACCAGTGGCGCATCCCTGGATTTTTCCAAAGGACGCGTCACCTGGCCGTTCGATGATTTCGCCCTCGATGATACTTCCGTACACCCCTCTCTTGTTCAAAACGACGTTTTTCTGAGTAGTGCAGATTTCAAGGAAGATTCTGGAATCCAAGCTTTGAAGGCAACCCTTACGGATGAGAAAACAAAGGGAGGATTGACCGAGATGACTGATGAGAAGAATGACTTATTGACCACGAAGATGTTCGAGTGCACCAAAGACACGACGACTGTGCCATTTCCCACCGATGTTGTTGTTGAGCATGACATTCCTAGTTCCATGCGGGAGAAATCCCTAGACATTTATTCTTGTAATAATATTCATGAATGTGCTAAGCGTTCTGTCGCTTGGGCTGATCCGATCGCCGTCGCGGTGCCGGAAATGACACCATCGATCATAAAATCTGGGAAAACTGTGGAATCCACTCCTTGGAAGTCTCCATCGGTTGAGAAGCTGAAGGAGACCAAGCGCTTGCGCGATAAGCGTTATTCTTCCTTCCGGCGCGAAGACACGCACCATCTGAGCAAGGAGAAATCCCCTTCTCAAGATGCTATGAAAAATTCTGCTTCTCCTTCGCTCTCTACCGGAAAGACTTACCACAATTCGGCATATAGCTGATTGCTTCTTTGCCGCTCTGCCTCGCTTTTCCTGCTTATTTTCCTAGTTGCTTTGGGACCTTATTTCGCTCTCTATTTCGTAGCTTTTATTTTGCTGCAAAAACATTATTGTAACTGCTAATATAGGTATTTGGTCCACCTTAAGGACGGTAAACAAAAGGGCTATTCGGGAGACAACCCAAGCTTAGACCTTTTGGTCCCCTCGTTTATGCTTTTTATTTTATGTTTTCTATTTTTTGTATTTTCTGTTGTTCGGCCTAATTCGCAGGTTCAGCTTATCTTTTGTGCGAAGCAGCAACTCCCGCGAATCATCACGCAATCTTCTGGCATGCTCCCCTCTTTGGAGCATAGGTACTCTCTCTCGCTTCAGATTTCATTCCTTGGTTGAATGTCTATTTTTTTGCTTATGTTTTCATTCAAGTCTGGGGGGAAGAGCCGCTTGTGCACTCCACGAGCACATTTAATTTCGCATGCCAGTAGTTTTCCTTTTTGCTTCATTGTTTTTTACTCCTGCTGCACACACTTTGGCACCCACATGAGCGCGCACTTGACCACGCGTGCAGCTCGAGTTGATGTATTATTTCGTGTAAACTTTAAGATGGTGGTGCTGACGTAGGATTTTGATTTAGAGTAGTTCGAAACTCGTGCAGTGCTCCTAATCGAGTGCTCACGTTGTGTAGAAATTGTATAGATTTAGTTTTTCTTTATGCTTGCAATTTATATTTTTTCTGCACTCGTAAATACTGTCTGTCCTACTCAAATCTATGAATCCGGAGTAATCACTCGGTAGTGTAGGAATGTGTGTAGGCGTCGCTAGCTTTGTATTGCTCGAGTCGGGAGGACGGATCACTTTTCTCGGTGACTAAGAACTTGCCTCAGGCTACTTTCGAAGCATTGTTGCACGGTTAGTCGAGCGTGAGCGTGACGTAGGCCATCACTTTGGCCCGGTTGAGCCTTGCACCTGTCCTAACATAGCCCTCGCTAGCCCTGTTGAGCCTACCTTCCTTTTGTTTCAGCTCCACACTCAATTCACCAATGCCTCAAGCCAATCCTAGTCGCACACCCGCGTCGAGCTCTACTTCCAAGCATTTTCTCGTTGGGTTGTTGATGTGGGAAGTGGTTTTGTGAAAAATGTGGATTTGCCATCTTGTTATATTTGCTGAAATTCAAGAATTTGAAAAAGAAAAATTTATAAAAGCAAAAATTGTGAAAAAGAAACGAAAAAGAGAAAATAAAAAGTATAAATGAAAATCTGTTTTTGAGAAATCTGTTTTGGGGTAGGCGGTGAACACACCCATGTTGTAAAAACCAGGTCTGGGGGTGTGGTGCACTAGCATTCATTTTGCTAGTGGGAAATCTGTAATTGTGTGAGCTCCGTTGGGTTGTGCGTAGCCTTCGTTTTCATCTTTTTTATCCATACCTACGTCTACACCCAAGCCCCAACTCTTCACCTAAAGTCCTACGGATTTATGCTCGAGTCGAACTAGCATCGTGGAGAAAGTGTGAACGGGCAAGCATATGGTCCCCGACATTGGTGGATTCCTTTGGAGGTGATCACGAGCCCCGCTCTTTGGCAATGCTCCACCATCCGACTTGTCTATTTTCTTCCTACACATGACCGCGCGATTCTCCGGAAATTCAATCTTTGAGTAGTGACAGTATTTATTTACGTTTATCGAAAATTATAAATTGCATAGCATGATTAAAAACTCCTTCTATTATATTTTCTTTGCACTTGTGTTTCTCGATTTCTCGTCCTACTGTATTTTGAAATTACTACATCAGCAGGCCATTTTTGAGTCCACAAGGTGATTATTTGCCCGGGACGTGCAAATGGTTAAGTCTGGGGGTGTGATGTGTCCCTATTTTATACCTTATTTTGGACTCATCTAGGCCTTTTTCCTCAGCTTTGCACTATCTTTAAGCGCCATTAGTACTCCTTTTGGTTAGCTACGACATTCCACGCCCTGTGCACCTTTTTAGCCCATTTCTGCGCTTGTGTGCATTTACATTCTTGCTATGATTATTATTGTTTGCTGTGGCTGCCACGATCGATGTCCTGTGCAATTTTCCTGAAAGTTTGGGGATCGTGAGGGCATTCGGGATAGGCGTTTCACTATTTTTTGGCAAAGGAGTAAGTGGTCGTGTTTTTTACCCACGCACGACCATCGACCTCCTGGCGCACGATCACTGATCGTGCGTAGCTCGGACTCATTTGTGAAATCTCTGTCTTTAACCTTTCGTACGATCACTTGCCATACCGCGCACGACCACTGCTCGTGCGCCGTCGATCGTGCGCAGTCATACCCATTTTACAAAGTTCTGTCTGGCTATTTTCGCACGATCATCAGCATTGCCTCGCACGATCACTGATCCTGCGCTGCTGATCGTGCGCGACCATTGATTTTTTGATGCAGGTCTACAGGTTGCTCGCGCTCGGGCGCTGACCTTGGTCGCGCACGACCACTGGTCGTGCGCCAGTGGTCGTGCGCCCTATTTATTCTGCAAGCTATAAAAATCCCTGTTCCGCGAATTAGGGCACGGACGTTGTTGCGAAACCTCCTCCAGTCCGCCGTTTCGCCCTCCAGCAGTTCCATTCGCCTCCACCTTCATCCCTACCATCGGGAGGACCTTCTCCGGTAATTCCAAAGCATTCCGCATCCTCCGGTGATCCTCCCGGCCATTGAAGCATTCTTCTCCGAGCTTTCCACCAAGTAAGAAGACGAAGCATACCTAGAGAACGCAATTACAGGCCCTCGAGGTGACAGCTCGGTGGTACCGGAAGCCCTCCTCGGACTGCGCTTGGAAGCGGATTGACAACCTGCACCTCTGGCCAACAACCGCGGTGGATCTTCAATCTCGTGGTTTTGCATTTTCTATCTTTTCTTGTTGCATGGAATGTTTATGCATGTAATGACCATCAATTTTTAGTGTTAATTTGATCGTTTGTGTTTCATCTTGCTTATGAGAATTATTCTTTGATGCGCCTCGCTCCATCTCGCTCCACTCCACATGTTCGTTTCACTCATTTTCACTCCGCACTAATCACCTCACTCGCTAGACTTCCGTCCACTCACCAATCGAAGTACGGCATCGCGGCCGCTACATCCATCTCGCCTTGAGAAGCGGTGATTGCGACCCGCATAGTTTATGTTAGTGTAATCGGTCGTAAGACCACCAACCAAAGCCCCTTCTTTTTCTGTTTATTTCAATTAACTCTCATAACAATAGTTTTATAGTCTAAATCGTTCGACGCTAATTGCATTCCTCAAGAGACCAACATCCGGGGATTCATTCCCATCTTTATTACTTGTGCGACCTCCGGCCAACAACCGCGGTGGATATTCAATCTCGTGGTTTTGCATTTTCTATCTTTTCTTGTTGCATGGAATGTTTATGCATGTAATGACCATCAATTTCTAGTGTTAATTTGATCGTTTGTGTTTCATCTTGCTTATGAGAATTATTCTTTGATGCGCCTCACTCCATCTCGCTCCACTCCACATGTTCGTTTCACTCATTTTCACTCCGCACTAATCACCTCACTCGCTAGACTTCCGTCCACTCACCAATCGAAGTACGGCATCGCGGCCGCTACATCCATCTCGCCTTGAGAAGCGGTGATTGCGACCCGCATAGTTTACGTTAGTGTAATCGGTCGTAAGACCACCAACCAAAGCCCCTTCTTTTTCTGTTTATTTCAATTAACTCTCATAACAATATTTTTAGAGTCTAAATCGTTCGACGCTAATTGCATTCCTCAAGAGACCGACATCTGGGGATTCATTCCCAACTTTATTACTTGTGCGACCGGTACGCTTGACGTATTTTACGCGCATCACAACTTCCAGCTGCTATATATTATGCTTCTTCTGTTGATGTAGACACAGATGTCTGCTTTTTAAAAAACAAGGAGACAAGTCTAGCACCAAGGAACTGGCATGTTCCTGATGTACTTTTTCTGTCCACTCTACATCCATCAATGTCAGTATCTGAGTATCGAGTTAACTCAAATTCTGATTCTGTTGGATACCAGAGTCCTAGATCTGGACAACTCTTTTATATATCTTAAAATCCATTTTAATAAATTAGGTGAGATTCTTTAGGGTTCACTTGGAACCTAGCATAAAGACAAGTAGCAAACATTATATCAGACCTACTTACCGTGAGATATAGAAGAGATCCAAAAAAGGCCCTAAATAATTTTTGATCAACATGTTTTCCTTGTTCATCAGAATCAACTACAACATTTGTAGCCATAGTAGTTTTCTTTGCTGAGGCATCAGCCATCCCAAACCTTTTGACCAGCTCCTTAGCATATTTTGATTGGGATAAGAAAATGCCATCAGGTGTCTTCTTCACATGGAGACTAAGGAAGTAGGAGAGATCACTCATGCCAGTCTTCTCAAACTTAGAATGCATAAGGTTGGAAAATTTTTTGCATAGTTTGGGATCTGTACAGCCAAATATAATGTCATCTACATATATTTGTACTAAAAGAATTTTATCATTATTATGCTTGAAAAATAAAGTCCTATTTACCTTGCCTCTAGAAACCTTATGCTCTAAAAAAGCTAGCTAAGGTTTTATACAAAGATCTTGGAGCTTGCTTAAGACCATAGAGAGCTTTTTGCAGTCTAAGAACATAAGAGGGATGAGATGAAGAGATAAAACCTAGAGGTTGTTCAACATAAACCTCTTCTTTTAGCTCTCCATTCAGAAAAGCACTCTTGATATCCATCTGGTAGACTTTGAATTTCTTGTAAGCAGCATAAGCAAGGAAGATCCTAATTGCTTCTAGCCTTGCAACAAGAGCAAAGGTTTGATCATAATCAATGCCTTCCTCTTGCCTATAGCCTTGAGCAGTAAGTCTTGCTTTATTTCTTAAGATTGATCCATGGGCATCAAGCTTATTCATGAAAACCCACTTAGTTCCAATGACTGGGTAGTCTTTGGGTCTTGGAACTAAGTCCCAAACTCTACATCTCTCAAACTAATTGAGCTCCTCTTGCATAGGAATAATCCAGTGTGGATCTCTCTCTACATATTTGATTGATTGGGGCTCAATTTGAGATATAAAGCAGGCATGCATCATTTCCTGGTGTAGTTGATGCCTTGTCTGCACACCAACTGATATGTCTCCAATCACTTGAGATGTGGGTTATCTCTAAGTATGACAAGTTCAGTTGGTGGAGTTGGTTGAGTAACATCTTTGAGAATTAATTCCTCTGGTGGAATTGGATTAGCTGTTGTTGGTTCAACATAGATGTCTGCTTCTTCATCATCACTTTCTTCAGCAACATGTGGAGGAGAGTGAGTAATAGCCTCATTGGTGAGTGTTAACTCATTCAACCTTTCATATATGTTAGGTACCTGCAAATAATTATTTGTAGAAGCTTGCTTCTCCTTTTAAAATATGTTAGTCTAATCAAAAGAAACATGAATGGATTCTTATTTTTTTAAGGTTGATTTATTATAAACCCTATAAGCCTTGCTTACTTGGGAATATCCAAGAAAGATTCCCATTTCAGATTTGGCTTCAAACTTACTAATGTATTTCTTATTGTTGTTGTGAATATAACATAAACAATCAAAAAATTTAAAGTAATCTACTTTAGGTTTCTTCCCTTTAAGTAGCTCATAAGGAGTCTTATTCTTAAGCTTGTGTATAAGACTTCTATTCAGTACATCATTTGCTATGCTTACAGCCTCTGCCCAAAGGATATGGGCAAATAAACATTTGCAAGTAATGTGCCTGCTGATTCAATCAGTATTTTATTCTTCCTTTCAGCAACCCCATTATGTTGAGGTGTTCTAGGAGCTGAGAAGCATTTTTTGATGCCTTCCTTCCTGCAGAACTCTTGCATAAGAAGAGACTCAAACTCAGTACCATGATCACTTCTGATCAATGCAACTGGAGTAGAGTACGCAATCAGTATGTTCTTGAGAAAATCTGTAAGAATCTTAAAGTTATCAGACTTTGATCCAAGAAAGAAAACCCAAGTGAATCTAGAGAAGTCATCTACAATCACAAAAGTATAAGATTTCCCTCCTAGACTTTGTACTGCTATAGGGCCAAAAAGGTTCATATGTAGTGAGTACAATATTCTAGGTGAGTCACTTTTATTTAATGATTTAAAGCTACTTTTAGTTTGCTTGCCTAACTGACAAGTCCTGCAAAGGCTTTCCTTCTTATAGGGGTAAGAAGGCAATCATCTAACAAGGTTGACTTTAGATAACCTAGCAATATTTTTTAGTTTTACATGTCCTAATGTCCTATACCGAAGGTCATTATTATTACTAGTTGAGTTAAATAGACAGATTTTTGATTTAGCTGATTTGAAATTAACTAGGTAAATATTTCCTACTCAAGTACCAGTCAATACTACACTATTGTCTAAAGAAGTGATAAAAAAAGGAGGTTTTAGTAAATGATACTTGAAACCTTTCATCACATAACTGACTTATGGAGATGAGGTTGTGCTTCAGTCCACTTACATAAGCTATATTCTTGAAGGTGATAGCTCCAATTTTAACTTTTCCATAGCCCTCAGTCTGGCCACAATTGGAGTCACCAAATATCACTTTTGGTCCTAGCTTTGCCTTGAAGTCAGTTAGGTTGGCCTTATTTCATGTCATATGCTTATAACAACCACTGTCCAAATACCATTGTTGCTCTGTGATAGAACAGTCTTTTTCCTGCACAACAGATTTGTCATTTTTGACCCAGGTTACCTTGGGTCCTTCTTTCTTCAAATAATTAAAACTGGAAATGAAAGAGTATTCTGGTTGACTTTTATAACCTAAGGGATGATATTTCCGAGGTGGAATAATCGATTGATTAAAGTTATTATTGAAAGTTCTTGGTGGATTAAAGGTTTGAAAAGAATTAAAAGATCTGTTAAATTGATCTGCATTCGACGAATTTAGGTGAGTTCGTTGACCTGAGTTCGGCGATTGGGGTTGAGTTCGTTGAACTCCGCTCAGAGAATTAAAGTATTCATTCTCTGGGCCCCAAAAATGTCGATCTCTGGCTGACAAACCATACTGGTTTCGTCGATCGTAGTTCAGCGAATAGTTATAATACATGTGTGCGTTCGGAGTTCGTCGACTTGAGTTTGACGAATTCTGCTGAAAAAAGTTTTTATTACTATTCTTATTACTTCTTATCTTTCTCTTACCTTTGTGTTTTAGGTCTGTTTGTTTAGGAATATTATTTTCTACTTTTTCTTTTCCCTTTTCAGAAACAAATTTTACTAGTGTGGTTAATATATTTTTCTAAATTAGGGGGGTAGGCTTGATGAAGCACCCAAGCCTTGCTTGCCATTCAATCTGGCATTGACTGTGCTTGTAATGTCCATCAGCTTAAGGCTTCTCCCATTGAGAGATTCCTAGAGTTACCTGGCCTCACATAATTCAGTCTTTAGTTTTATGATTTGTTCATTAGCTAGTGTTATTTCATTCTTTAACTTATCATTTTCTAGCATTAGGTTATTCTGTTAAGTTAATTTTTCTCTAAGTTGTTTAATAACCTTTTCAGAATTAATTAAATCTAAGCACATTGTTTTAAATTCAGTTTTGAAATTATCATAACTGTAATCAAAGGATGAAAGTACCTAATCAGCTTCTGATTCTGATACTTCATCATTTTCAGATTCATTTTCAGCATCTGAAGGGCTGCAAGAGGCATTGATAGCCATGAGGCATATATCCTTTGCCTTTGCCTCTTCTTCTTCTTCACTGGAGCTGGAAGATGTGGATTCATCTTATGTGTCACTCCATGTTTCAGCCACAAATCCCTTTTCGTTCTTTTTGTGCTTGCTGGAAGAGGGTTTGCTGTAATGCTTGCTTCTGGATTCCTTTTGTCTTCTCCTCTCCTTCTTTTGATTCTCAGGACATTCATACATGAAGTGTCCTGGTTTCCTGCATCCAAAACACACCACTTCTTTAATGGTAGTTTTGTCATACCTGGGCTTGTTGTCATTTCTGGATGACTTTCTCCTGAAGTCCTTCCTTGCCATTTTATATAATCTCTTTGCAAGGAGACTCATCAACTCTTCATTGATTGTTGGAGCTTCAGTCTCTTCAACAACTTTGAATGCAATTTTTTGTTCTTTTCTTGCTGAAGGAGGAGTTCTTTGCTCAACAGCTTCTCTGGATTTTATCAACTGCTCATAAGATTTGAGCTTTCCTAGGAGAGATTCAGTTGAAATCTCATTCAAGCTTCTGTCCTCTTTGATTGGCCAGATCCTGGTGTCCCATGAGCTTGAGAAGCACATTAGGATCTTGTCATTCACCTCTGTGAGAGAGATGTCTTTGTCTAGTGTCATCAGCTCACAGATTATAGAGCTTAGTCTATTATACATATCACCAACAGATTCAGCTTCATCTTTCTTGAAGTTCTCATATTGTGAGATGAGAGTTGATCTTCTGTCTTTTCTCTCATCTGCTGAGCCAGCAACTATCTGGTTGAGAGAATCCCAGATTGCTTTTGTAGAGTTGAATTCAGCCACCGTTTGAAAAATGTCATCTGACATAGTTTGAGCCAATATGTTCATGGATTTAGCATCTGCAATTTTGGCTTTCTTCTGGGCATTTGTCCACTCAGGTGGTGGAACAGTATGAGTGCTTGTGGTTGAAGTTGAAGTAGTTGGTGCAGTAGGAGGTCCTTTCAAGATAGAATTAAATATATCCGCATCAATAGAGTTCATATACAACTTAATTCTTGCCTTCCATATGGAAAACTTATTTAGGTTGCATACTGGAGGTCTGGTGCTTGCATAATCCTTTTTTCTACCATTGTGATAGAGAATAGTTGGGAAGAGGAAATGCTGATCTAACTTGATCTTGGTCCAAGTGTTAACTTGTACAACCAAACAAACACACCCTCTGATACCAATTGAAAGGAGGGGTTAGATCTGATTACTCTAGAGGGGGGGGGGGGGTGAATAGAGTATTAAAACTTTGGCTCTTTTTAAAGTTTATATCAGAGTAAATATAATGATACCATATATTAGTTAAGAATTAGAAAACTAGGCTAACTATTCCAACAATCACAAGCATAGCAAAAACAAAATAAAAGGAAAATGAGCAACCAGATGACACAAGAAGTTTATAGTGGTTCCCCTAAACTTGGGTACATCCACTCTTCTACCACCCTTGGTAGGAATCCACTAGCAGGTTTTGATCAGGTGACTACCACCACAAGATTTGATTCAGGAAGATCAGGAAACCATTTAGGCTTTTGATCAGGGGCCCAAAAACCAACTTCAAGTCTTTTAGGAGGGAGACTTTTCAACCAAACTAACTTTTGAAGGGAGTTGAAACCCAATACAATGGGGTGGAAAGAGTTTAATGGAAGTCTTCTCTTTTCTCAATACAACTTGAGAAGACTATGTGGATTCTTGGGTTGTCAAAGCACCTTCTGAGAAGTTGAATGCTTTAGGAAGAATGTGCTTTGCTTAAGGGTGAGTAGGTCTTCAGCTTGATCTGCCAAGGTCCAGGAAATCCAGTGACTGATGTTGAATAGAATGTCTCTGTGGATTTTTGGAACAGAAGTTGAAGAAGGCTCTTGATTTTGATGTTTTGTTCTTCTTCAAACTGGAGTGTTGGCAGAGGATGAAAAGCTCTGAGAGAGAATGAAAGAGTCGACTGTCAGGATGATTGTTCTCTGTCAGTGCTTCTCAATTTCTTTTTTTGTATGTATGTCTCTCTCTATATCTCGAACTATATGTCTCGAAAAAGAGAGAATCTCTTTTATTCAACTACCAAAAATTCCCTTTTGAATTTTGAAATCTTTCCATAAATGCAGGTTGATCTGGAAAATTGAAAACGGCTAGAATTATAGTATTTATGAGTTTCCCGACTGTCCTTGATAAAATAAGCAAATATTTATTCTGATGAATACCATATTTAATGCAGCCAATAACGGCTATATTCAGAAGAATATTTGCATTAAATACTCAGAATAATAATACTAATAAATAGAGAAAATAAGGAACAGAAGAAGGAAAAACTCATTCTGGAATAGAATAGAAAACGTCGAATGCTGAACGGAATTCGTCGACCTGAGATCCAAGATCGTCGACCATAGAATTCAAGTTCGTCGACCTGAGCTCTGTGAACTGCTAACTGAGAATTACTTTCCAATTCTGCGCTCTGAGTTCGTCGAGCTGAGAATCTTTCTGAAGAAAACAAAACGTCGACCTGAGCTCGAATATCGTCGAGATTAGCTAAGAGAATTAACTGTGAGTTTGTCGATCTGAGATCGACGATCGTCGAGCTGAGTTCAAAGAATTTTGAACTGATCACTATGTTCTGAGAACTGCTAATTCTGAGTCTCTAAAGTCCACTGCTGGCTTGTCTAAGGAGGTAGCACTAATCAGGACTTAGCCTAAACTTTAGTACAACTAAACATGACCCTTGTTATACAATGTTGGGTTAGACTCTGCCTAAGTTAGTGAACCTAGCCCAAATCTAACTAGGGATCCAACAAAGGTAAACAAGGCTCAAACTAGCCAAATTGATGGCCTACGTCACGCTCGGCTTGTGATTCGTACGCATCTATGCTTCAAGAGTCGATTGGGGAAAGTTCTTAGCCCATAAGAAAGGAAAACTTTCCTCCCGACTCGAGCAACATGCACCTTAACGCTTTCCTACACACGACATCGTGCCACCACATTATTCAACCATATTCACCAATTGAGTAACATAAATTAAAATATACGCAAATAAACTAATTATAAATTAGATGCTTAAATAAAATCTAATCCAACTCAAATTCTTGATGCAAATGTGGGTAATCAACTAGAGCACTCATGAGTCAACATCGCACCCCGACTTGCAATCCTCTATGCTACCATCCAACTTCACAACCATGCCCCAAATATGAGTGTACTGAAACACACAAACAAGCAAGTGCACGCTTGTGTGGCTGATTCAGTCTGTGCTATAGTGACTTTGAAATAAATAAATAACAAACTGGTATTCTGTAAAATGTGTGCTCGTGTAGTGACCACAAGAATGCTCTCGCCCCAGACTTGAATGTGATAACTCGTAAAACTAACATTCCAAATAATATAAAGAGCTAGGGGTAATAAGTACCTATGCTCAAAACTGAGCATACCAGTCGTACTGCGAGGATGTTCGTTAGCGGCTGGTTTGTCGTGCTTCAAAAAATTCCAGCACCTGCGAATTAGAGATCCCACGTAAAATAAGAAAATAGAAATACACATATAAAAAGAAACACAACACACAAAACATGACCAAGTGGTACTACTTGGGTTGTCTCCCGAGAGCCCTTTTGTTTACCGTCCATAAGGTGTACTGAATACCTGTATTAAGTATGATATAGAGTTTTATGTCCATAACAAACTGTATAAATAAAAAGCTACGTAAGTCCACCAAGCTGTAACTAGCATAAACTATCCAACAAACTATCAACTAAACATCGATTTATGATATAGCTCCCCATAAGAGTGAGAAAGGCCAGGGTTTGAAGCTTTAGGGTTTAAGTTGGTTTTACCCAACCGGCTCAAAGCCCCTTGCTTCTCTCCCTGGAGAGCAACAAAACGAGCGGATCATAAAAAAAATCATTTTTCTTTTTCTCCACTGTGGGGAACACCACCCAGCGTAATCTACTGACTCTCCATCCAAGGTTATTGTTTCATTGTCTCCGACGCCATAGTGGAAACCGTATCCGCCCACGAAACTTTATTATTAAACTATTTATCCATAAATTCAGTATGAGGAGGTAGGGAATCATGATTCCATATAGATCTAAACTCTTGAATTTCATCAGCATCCTCCTCACGAACCAACAACTCCTTCTTCTCTTCCTCATCACCACGCTCTTCTTCAGAGGTACTTCTCTCCTTCTGCTTCCACATCTCCTGTTTATCTCTGTGATCCATATTACTAAACAATTTGTCAGTAATAAAAATAGGAGGGGGGTACATAGGTTCAGTCACGGTGCCAGGAAAGAATGCCGGTTTTACCACATTTGGTACAACCACCTGCCCCTTGGAAAAGTCCAAGGTGGCGCTACTTTCCCTAAAAAATGGGACTCCAAAGATTGGGATAAAAGTATTTTTGATAGGCCCCAATACTTAGAAATCCGCTACAACCTTGGTTCCGTCCACCGTAACTTCATCCTCTTTCATCTCTCATTCAGTCTCCACCAGAACTACATTAGCTAAATCAAGAGTGGTACGATCATCCAAATTTAATTTTAAATTAAACTTCTCGACGTCTTGCAAAGTGAGAACATTTCTAGAAGATTCAGAATCACAAAGGGTGGAGGTCTCGATGTTGTTGATCATACAAGCGATCACTAGATCCCTACACACCCCTTCTTCCTTCTCAGCAAGACTCCTCCCCTGATCTATGGGGTTCTTTTTTGTGTTGCTTGGAAGAGTCTCTTGGGGATGCTCAGCTAGAACCGGGGCCAATTATCCCAGTTGCACTTCCAGATTCCGCATAGATGCGGTCTGATTAGCTATATTCGATTGAGCGACCTCAACAAACTTCTTCATCATTTCTTTCAAGTTACTCTTCTTAGGTTCCGAAGGAGTCTGATTATAACCCATATTAGGTGGCCTCGGTTGGCTCCTAGAGGCTGAAGCATCGAATTAATGCTGACTTGGTTGCCATCTTTGGCCACCAGCATTTTGGTTCCACAAAAATTTGGGGTGATTTCTCACCCCTGGGTTATACGCATTCCCATACAGCACACCCCTTTTTTGGTTAGCAATGAAATTCATAGATTCATTCATACTTAGATTAGACATCTCATTAGACAGTTTTTCTCCCGGGCATTCATATGTGTGATGACCGTCACTGCCGCATCCTGGGCAAGAGATTGCCATGATAGGTGTTGTAGTGGGTACAGTTGATCCAAGAGCGAATATTCCACGGGCGTTCCTTTGGGTATTTCTCCCAGCAGTCTAATATATGATGTGTGAGGCTATATCTTGCAGAATCCTCAGGGCTACCTCAGGTGTAAGGTTCATCAATGAACCTCCTGTAGCAGCATCAATCATAGCCCTATAATTCGGCAAGATGGCAAAGTTGAACTGGCCCACCAAGTTCCAAGTCTGGAACTCAAGGTTTGGGCATTTTCGCAACAAGTCATTGAAGCGTTCCCATGCCTCCGCAAGGCTCTCTTGATCGAACTGGCAGAAGTTACCTATCTCCCAGCGAAGGTTCACAATCTTTTCTACCGGATTGAACTTCTCTAGGTACAGCGCGGTTAAGGCATCCCACGTTGTGGCAATTCTCGGAGGAAATCTGTGCAGCCACACCTTGGCTTTATCATGCAATGAATACAGGAATAGCTTCATATTCAACATTTCATCAGGTATTCTGCCATAATAGAAGGTCCCGCATATCTCAGAAAACTCCGAGAGATGCATGTGTGGGCCCTTGCTCGACAACCCGGAGAACTGAGTGTTGCGGCGTATCATGTTCAAAATGGCCGCTTTGATTTCAAACAACAGGCTAGGGATACTCGATCCAAAAGCTGGATACACACTCCCAATAGTGGGTGTAGTGTAGTCTCTCATCGTGCGAGGCCTCGAAGTATTTACCTCATTCTCATCAACATGTTGCCCTCCAACAGCAGTTCCATTCCCTCTCGGATAAGACCTATGCAACGGCTGTCCCTACCGGTTTCTAATGTTCTCATCAACGTTTGGCCCTAAGATGGGATCTTCCCCTCTTCCATTGCCTCCAACCTGAATTAGATTGTTATCCATCTCTAGCCGATCGTTTTCGGTACGCTTCTGTGCTCGAGCAGTCCTCTCTATTTCTGGATCGTAGGCAAGCAACTCTCCCAATCTTTTCCTCTAAATACACCAAAGATGACAACAAAACAAAAAATCAAAAACAGCAATTCTTGAGTAACAAATTCCGACAACCCAGATCACTTACGCCTGCATTCCCCGATAACGACGCCAAAAACGTGATGCGTCGGCAAGTGCACCGGTCGCTATCATGTAATAATTTGTGGAATAGCTTCTTCAAATGTCAATCTCGAGGGAATGTAGGTTGGGTATCGTGATAGCGTCGTATAGAGATCGTTACTAGGATTTTAAACGAAATAATAGAGGTTGGATTTT
This sequence comes from Platanthera zijinensis, assembly GCA_039513925.1. Lineage (NCBI taxonomy): Eukaryota > Viridiplantae > Streptophyta > Magnoliopsida > Asparagales > Orchidaceae > Platanthera > Platanthera zijinensis. Next base: position 12,271,996 of record CM077094.1, read on the forward strand.
GATTCTTAATGCTAAAAAACAAAAAGTAAACTAATGCGGGTCGTAAGCACCGCTTCGCTTGGTGGTTGGAACTAGTGCAGGCTGCTATGCCATGCTTCGTGAGGCGAATGGACGGAGAGCAAGTGGATGGAATGAACACACGTGTGGAGAATGAGTTTCATAATCACCTCTTCAACCACCAACACTAGCCTTTACTAGAGTGTTTCTAGTGCGCAAGTGGAGTGGTTGTGAATGGAGTCGAGTGCATGACAACTAACAAAATGTGATGTAACTAACCCAAGCAAACTTCATTCATAGACAAATAAAAGCATGTTCAGGTTCATTACAAGCTTTATAGTACAATCTACTATGGAGAAGAGGTATAATAAACCGAAAAGTGGAAAGCCTAGCCGTGGTTCTTGGCTAGAATGGTGGGTTGTCAGTCCACTTCTCGACTCAGACCGTGGTTGCTTCCGGACGTAAATGGGTTGTCAATCCACTTGTCTTCCTCCGTCTTCTTCCATTTCCTTCAATCTTTTTTCCTTTTTTGCCCAAATGAGTAGTACCGAAAGATCTCTATTGCACACTGCTGGTGGCCGGCAACTCTCTGAAGGGTTGAAGATGACTTTGGATCTCCAGAGAAGGCTTCCAAAAGGTAGGAGATGAGTGGAGGACCTATGGGGGAGAGAAATGGCGCTTCGCGCCCAGCAGCGGGCCGAAAAATGAAATTGCGTGACCTAATTCGCAGATGCACGGGCTTAAATACGGTCAGCAGAAAATCAGAGCGCACGATCAGTGGCGCACGACTGGTAGTCCTGCGCACTGAAAGTTGATGATTGTGCGCTCTGCTCAAGAGAAACCTATAGCTGGACAAAATAAAATTAATATATATGCGCACGATCTGTGATGCACGACCAGAGGTCATACGCACTGGATCCCATGATCGTGTAATTAGCAATGGCAGAACTCCAGAAAAATTTGATAAATGCGCACGACACTACAACAAATATGGACATCGGTGACGTTTTTAAGAGGCGTTGGCGACATTTTTAAAACGTCGCTAATGTTTTTGCGATGTTTTTATAAACGTCGCGCATGGCGCAGGCGTCGCGAATACAACCATCGCCAAAAGTTTTCGCGACATTTATTATATACTAGCTGCCTAATATTAGCGGCGTTTACGTTAATAAATGTGGCGTGCTTTGGCCACTTTTTGTAGTGTAAAATGTGGCAAGCCTTTGCAATGCCAAACTAAAAAAAAGGTAATTCTTGAGAGGTAAAATATCTAGTCTTAATTCCAATTATATCATGATTAACAATCATCATGAAGATATATATTTCATAATAATCTCTTTTCATTTTACAATAAAATGCAAAATTGTCCATAAAATACAATGTTTTAGAGGGGCAAAATTTTTTAATTAGGATATCAAATTTTAGAGGCATTTTTTTTAAAATGTGACTAAAAGAATGTTACAGTAACACTTACATAACACGCCGTTAAAGTTAGTAGTTTTCTCCGCGTTTTATAAAGAGTTGCAAAAAAAACGACGCCGTAATTTTTTTTTCTTGTAGTGCGAGCAGTGGCGCATGACCATAGGTCGTGCGGACTATGTCCAATGGTCGTGTGATTGCCACATACAAAACTTGAAAAAATGGAGAATAGTGTGCACGATCTGTGGCTCATAACCAGTGGTCGTGCGCTATAGATCATATGATCGTGCTCAGTGTTCCTGTACCATTTGGGGTTCGATGAACTAATCGCTCATGACCAGCAGTTGTGCGCTATGGAGTCCACGGACTATGCATATGTAAAAATGCACGATCAGTGTCCCCTACGCAAAAAAACATTCCCAAACAATCCCAGAACACTCAAACGACCTTTGTACTTGCAGTAAAAACAAAAGATCAATTGAAATGGGTATTCTATATTCTGCAGACACAGAAAGACACAAAAAATAGGCAAAAGTACAATAACTACGAAATCACACCAAAAATGACCCTAAAGTGCACTTAATATGGAATGGACATAGTAACAAATATGAACAATTATGGCTCTCATGTGTAGTGCATCATCGAGAAAACTGGCCCAAATGAGTCCAAAAATATGTATATAACTTGGACTCATCAGAGAACTCGCGAGCACCTACCCATCTTTTCTAAAGAGAAGTTAAAAGTAGATAAGTAAACATATAATGCAAGTACTTGAGGTGAACATGCTAACCCTTGCTAATATTTACAAAGGAGAAGTCAAAAGCAGGTAATTTAACATATAACTCGAGTACCTGTGGAGAACTCGCGAAAACCTTCTTATCTCTTCAAAAGAGAAGTCAAAAGAAAGTAAATTTAAAATATAACGTGAGTTCCTGAAGAGAACTCATGAACACATGCTAATCTCTGCAATAGAGAGGTCAAAAGCAGGTAAATAAACATATAATGCGAGCACCAGAGATGAACTCGCGAATGCCTACTAATCTCTACAAAATAAAAATATAAAGCAAGTAAATTAAAATATAATGTGAGTACCTAAAGAGAACACGCGAACACCTGCTAATCTTCGCAAAAGTGAAGTTAAAAGCAGTTAAATAAACATATAACGCGAGTAACTGAAGTGAGCTAGCAAACAGCTGCTAATGTCTACAAAAGAGAAGTCAAAAGTAGGTAAGTTAAAATATAATGCGAGTACATGAAGAGAACTCGTGAACATCTACTAATCTCTGCAAAAGAGAAGTTATTAACAGGTAAATAAACATATAACGTGTGTACCTGAGGTGAACTCGCGAACAACTGCTAATATCTGTAAAAGGAAAGTCAATACCAGGTAAATTATAATATATCGGGAGTACCTGAAGAGAACTCGTAAACACCTGCAAATCTCTATAAAAGAGAACTCAATAACATGTATATAAATATGTAACATGAGTACCTGAGGTGATCTCACGAACACCTGCTAATCTCTACAAAAGATAAGTCAAGAGTAGGAAAATTAACATATAACGTGAATACATAGAGATAACTCGGAACAACTGCTCATCTATGCAAAAGAGAAGTAAAAACCAGGTAAATAAACATATAATACGAGTACTTGAGGCAAACTCACAAACACTTGATAATCTCTGCAAAATAGAAGTCAATAACATGAAAATAAATATATAACACGAGTACCTAAGGTGAACACGCTAACACCTGCTAATCTCTCGAAAATAGTTGTCAAAAGCACATAAACTAACATATAATGTGAATACTTGTAGAAAACATGCAAACACATGCTCATCTCTGCAAAAGTGAAGTTAAAAGCAGGTAAATAGACATATAACATCAATACCAGAGGTGAACATGCTAACACCTGCTAATATATGCAAAAGAGAAGTAAAAAATAGGTAAATAAACATATAACACGAGTACCTGAGAAAAACTCGCGAACACTTGCTAATCTCTTCAAAATAGAAATCCAAAATAGGTAAATTTAAAATATAATGCAAGTGCATGAAGAGAACTCACGAATACATTCTAATCTCTTCAAACAAGATGTCAAAAGCAGGTAAAAAAACATATAATGTGAGTACCTGAGGTGAACTCGTGAACGACTACTAATCTCTACAAAAGAGATTTTAAATGCAAGAAAATTTAAAATATAACACGAGTACTTAAAAAGTACTCATGAACACCTACTAATCTCTCTAAAAGAGAAGTCAAAAGCAGATAAATAAACAAATAACACGAGTAACTGAAGTGAACTCATGCATACCTGCTAATCTCTGTAAAAGAGAAGTCAAAAGCGAGTGCCTAAAGAGAACTCACGAACACATGATAGTCTCTGCAAAAGAGAAGTCAAAAGCATGTAAATAAACATATAATAAGAGTACCTCAGGCAAACTCAAGAACACCTACTAATCTCTATGATAGAGAGATAAAAAGTTGGTAAATTTAAATTATAATGTAAGTACCTGATGAGAACTCACGAACACCTGCTAGTCTCTGCAAAAAAGATGTCAAAAGCAGCTAAATAAACATTTAACGCGAGTACATAAAGTGAACTCGCGAACACCTTCTAATCTCTGCTAAAGAGAAGTCAAATGTTGGTAAATAACCATATAAAGTGAATGCCTAAGGTGAACATGCAAACACTTGCTAATCTCTATAAAAGAGAAGTCAAAAGTCGGTAAATTTTAAATATAATGCGAGTACCAAAAGAGAACTCGCGAACACCTAGTAATCTCTATAAAAGAGAAGTAAAAAACGGTAAATAAACATGTAACGCAAGTACCTGAATAGAACTGGTGAACACCTGGTAATCTCTGCAAAAGAGATGTCAAAACTAGGTAAGAAAACAAATAACATGAGTACTTAAGGTTAACTCGCTAACACCTACTAATATCTTCAAAAGAGAAGTCTAAAGAAGGTAAATAAACATATAACGCGAGTACCTAAGGTGAACTCCCGTACACCCACTAATCTCTACAAAAGAGAAATAAAAAAGAGAGTAAATTAACATATAACGTGAATACCTAAAAAGAACTCATGAACCCCAGCTAATATCTGCAAAAGAGAAGTGAATAGTAGGGAAATAAACATATAAAACGAGTACCTGAGGTGATCTCGCGCACACCTAGAAATATCTGCAAAAGAGAAGTCAAAAGCGGATAAGTTAATATATAACGCGAGTTCATCTCAGGTTATCTAGCAAAGGTGGATGCCTGTGCGGCCTTAGGAATGAGTCCGCAGTGACCTATCGATTGGGCTGAGGATGACTTGCGGACTATAGAGTTAACATTATCCCCGCACATTTTTAAATTCTGAGGAATTTTGAATATGTTGTTTTATTTGCTGAGTCTGCAACTGTCATTAATGTTGTTGTTGCTATAAATATCCCGGAAAAGTCCAGCTTTATCAAAACATCCAGAACCATGGGTCGCTTCTCACCTCTTGCAATAAATATTTTCCAGTCCGTGATGTCTGGACATGACAAGCTTTTCTACAATTTTACTTCACGTGAGGAGAAGTCCAAACATCAAATCAAGACAAAAGGGATTGTGAAATGTGCTACTCCTATCCACATCCCTAGAGAATCCTCTAAAAGCAAATCCCAACCAGAGAAGATTGCGGATAGGCCTTCAAGCCATTTATCAAACAGCCTTTTTTCCACTCCAGTGAATAATCTACTGAATATGGACGTCTTCCCGACCCCTTCGGAACTATCAGGCTAAGTATGGACTTAGAAGGAGAGGTTCTAATCCAATACTTCGAAACCTGCAGCTAACCTTCCCACTACGAGAGTCAGCGAGAAAGAGCAGTTGATAAGTCATTATTTATAGTAGTTTTTATATAGTTTTTTTTTAATAAATAGTTATGTTTCTATTTAGTTTTTATTAATATTTGTATTAATTCTTTGTTTTCTTATTTCAGGCTAATCTGGGCTGCGAATAGCATTTTGGAGCTTGCAGGACTAATTAGGAGATGAAATGGAGAAGAACATGAAAAATCTCAAGAGCACGCCCAGAACACGGGCGTAACCCTTAGATCATGGGCGTGATAGGTGGTCATGACTTATAAAGGAAGCTCTAGAGAATATTCCATGTCGGATTAAAGTTACACACCAATGACACGGGCATGATAGATCGGTCACGGGCTTGACCAGCAGGCGTGACCAGTAAAAGGAGGCCATAAGTTATTTATAGACCATTTTCGGCCTACACGGCCTAGTCACGGGCGTGACCCTTGGGTCACGGGCATGACACCTTGGCGTGAGATCCACGCATTCCGCACTTAATGTTGTAGTTTCAATTCCAGGAAGTTTTGTCTTACATGCCCTAGGTCACGCCCGTAATCGAGGGCGTGACCTCTTCAATAATGCCAGAATTACTTCCCGTCGTTTCCCCTTCTCACTGTTTCCCCTTCCCATCATTTCCTTTAACAGTGTAGACACACCCGTGACCTAGTGGCGTGACCCGCAGAACGACGACCTTTGGCGGTTTTTGTCCAATGTTCCCGGGCTTTCAAGACAGCGGTTTCCGTGCTACACACACCCTAAGTCACGGGCGTGACCAAGGGCATGACTCCCAAGCAGAAAAATCTATAAATTCCAGATGAGTTCAGAAGCTTAGGAGGAAGATTAGTAGCCAAATTTTAGGAGTTTGTTGTAGCTTAGTTTACTGTTTTTATGAATTTCTTTTATGTAATTTCAATTTCATAGTTTAACTTTACTTTTTGCTTATTTCAATTCAAGTACTTTTCTTCTTAATCATGTTTTCCTTTTACTTTTATTGTAACCTTTATTTCATGTAAAGTAGCTAATTTTCTTAGCACTTGATCATGATAATCTTTGAATAAAATAAACACTTTTTGTCAAACTCTTTATTTATCGCTATTGATTTATCTTTGAATTATTTTGTATCGAATTCATATTTCGTGAATACGTTTTTGATCCTAGATCCGTATCTTAAATGACCGAGAGGTTTTGCATACGAGTAGATCGCTCAAAGATAGAAGGAGTCGCATGTACTCCTTGAGAGGGGATTACATGGATCTTCCGAATTGGAGTCAAATCCAATAGTGGGGTTCACCGCATAAAGCAGGCTTAGGGGTTTTTACTGGCTGAGATGTCTTAATCGATCAACCTAAGTTTAGTCAAATGCATGAGCTCGAGAGAGACGCTTTTGTACCTTTGGAACCTCTACGGTCGAAGTAGGTAATTAAAAGTTTGCAAGTTTATTTGAATTCAAAGTGAGTCTATATCAAGTGCTAGTCGTTAGTTTATTTTCTTCCTTCTTTAGTTTAATTTACCTCTTCTTTTATTTCGATAACATAATATTAATTTGCGTGAGTAGAAGTACTCAATAGGCCACGAGTAGAATACGACATTTCCTATACTATATTTCGATAGGTACACTTGCCTATTTGAGATTTTAGTTTGGATAATATTTTAAAACTATAGAAAATCTCCATCAAGTTTTTGGCGCCGTTGCCGGGGACATTTTTGTTGATATTTATAAAGCGCAAATTTTATTACTTTTATCATTCTCTTTCTCTACCCCTATTCACTTTTTCATTTTCTTTTTCGAATTTCATTCTATTATGTACTAGTTGCTTTATTCTCTTTTTACCAAAAAAGTTGTTATCTCAATTGGCCGCTAAGATTGCCGAGCTTATGCACAAAGTTAATCTTTTACAAGTCGCAAAAATGCCAAATTGTTTTCTATTATTGTGGTGCTTCTCATCATAGAGAATATTGTTATTATTATAATTATTACAAAAATATTTCTTATGAAAATAATTTTTATAATAATTATGAAAATAACAATTCTCATATTTATGATAGTACTTTTTCAAATTTTCATGAAAATAATTTTTCCAATTCTTCTAAGTCTTATGAAAATAATCTTTCAAATTAAAATGCGGATTGTTATTTTGATTTAAATAATTCTTCTACTACCTCGGATTTTGGTTTTTTTTGTTTGCAAGTTCACCCGGAACGTTTCCGGAGTTATGAGAATAATTATTTGTATCCGAATTTTTGTTCTTCTTCTTCTGTACTGCAAGCTTTCTCTCTTAATTTTGGGGAATCTTCTCAAATTTAATTTGATTCTTCACCCTAAAATTTGGATGAGAATTTTCTTACTTTTAGTGATATTTCTCCTTCTTCGGATAATGTCGTTAATGAGGAACATGACTCTTCATGTACCCCCATAGTTGTTTATACCGAAGAAGAAGAAAAACTTTTATTTCAAGAGTTTGTTAGGTGTTCGGATGCACTGGGAGGAGTTAAAGAAGAACATGGTTCTCCTCCTACTCCTCCCAATTTTTCTCCTATTAATGAATCTCCATGCACAATTTTTGACTTTTTAGGAGCAAAAATTTATGAAAAAGATGTGTCCGATGATTTTATTTTAAATAAATTTCCGTACAAAAATTTAATTTTAGAAAATAAACAAACAGAGCCTAATCATATAACTTCGCAAGAACCTCCTCCTTGCGAAGATTTTTCTAATGCGCTTATTCTTGATTTTTCTTTTACTAACAAGTTTCAGTCTGGAGATTAGCCGTTGCAATCATATGTTTTCCCCAACCCATTTGCCGTTCATCTAGGAAGATTCAAGTCACCTCAGGTGTGGATATGTGATTTGAATCTAACTTTTCAAGTCAACTGCTACAACAAGAAAAATCAAGAAGAAAGTGGAGGAGTAGCCGGACGAGCAACTTTGGCATCTTCGCCAAAACGTGAATTAAGGGAATGGCCAATCCACTTTAATTATAATCACTTGTGCTTTAAAAATTCTTAGAAAATTTTAATTTACTATAGTTGCTCTCTAATTATTTTAATTTAATCTAAATATTGTTTAGCCTTCCCTTGTTTTAAAGTTTCTTGTTAGAACATATGTCATGGGGATAAGAGGATAAAATTCATTATCCCTTGGTACACATATGCATTTTTGTTTAATTTTTGTTAGATCATATGTCATGGGAATTAAAAATTCCTTGTTAAACATATGCAACCCCTAAAAAAAGTAAAAGGAGTAAGAGGATAAAATTCAATACTCCTAATCATTTTTGTTTTATTTGAAGAGAAAAAAATATTTGTTCATATGTCGTGGAAAATGAGAGAATAAAATTCATCATTTTCTTGGTAAACATATATGCAAATATCAAAAAAAATAAAAGAAAAAAAGCCATGGGGTGAGAGGATAAAATTCATCACCTCAATTTAAAATCCTCTTTATAGTCCTTGTCCCTAAAAACCTTTAGCTAATATAATTGTTTTAGACTTAAATTAAAATATTAAGAGAGCATAAGTAGTAGCTTAAATTTTTCCTTCAAGTTTCTTTTTTGTTAAAAAGTGTGAATAATTCTAATTTAATTTTGTTGGCTAAATCACGTAATTTTGAATTCTAATTAATTTATATGAGAAATTTTTGCTAAATACCTTTCTCTTTACATTTTAATTTCATAGTTTAGAACTTAATTTTGAAATCCCTAAACTTTATTTTTAACTCTCTTTTGATTTAATAAAATTTTTGTTTAATTAAAAATTATATTAATTTCTTATAAATACTTTTCATAGTTTTGCTCTTGAATAACAAAAGCTTAAGTATGGTGGTATTTGATAAGTCATTATTTATAGTAGTTTTTATATAGTTTTAATTTAATAAATAGTTATGTTTCTATTTAGTTTTAATTAATATTTGTATTAATTCCTTTATTCTCTTATTTCAGGCTAATCTGGTCTGTGAATAGCAATTTGGATCTTGCTGGACTGATAAGGAGATGAAATGGAGAAGAACTTGAAAAATCTCAAGAGCACGCCCCGATCGCGGGCGTGACCCTTAGGTCACGAGCGTGATAGGTGACCGTGACTATAAAGGAAGCTCTAGAGCACATTCCACGTCGGATTAAAGTTACACGCCCATGACACGGGCGTGACAGATTGGAAACAGGTGTGACCAGCAGGCATGACCTATAGAAGGAGGCCAGAAGTTATTTCCAGACCTTTTCCGGCCTACATGCCCTAGTCACGGGCGTGACCCTTGGGTCACGAGCTTGACACCTTGGCGTGACATTAAGGCATGCCGCACTTAATGCTGCAGTTTCAATTTCAGGCTGTTTGGGCTTACACGCCCTAGGTAATGCCTGTGACCGAGGGCGTGACCTCTTCAGCAACACCAGAATTACTTCCCATCATTTCCCCTTCCTGCCATTTCCTGTAACAGACTAGACACGCCCTAGGTCAAGAGCGTGACCTAGGGGCGTGACCCGCAGAACGACGACCTTTGGCGATTTTTCTCCAACGTTCCCGGGCATTCAAGACAGGGGTTTCTGAGCCTTACACGCCCTAGGTCACGAGCGTGACCAAGGGCGTTACTCCCAAGCAGAAAATCCTATAAATTCCAGATGAGTTCTGAAGCTCAGGAGGAAGATTAGGAGCCAATTTTAGGAGTAGGTTGTAGCTTAGTTTACTGTTTTTATGCATTTCTTTTATGTAATTTCAATTTCATAGTTTAACTTTACTTTTTGCTAATTTCAATTCAAGTACTTTTCTTCTTAATCATGTTTTCCTTTTACTTTTATTGTAACCTTTATTTCATGTCAAGTAGCTAATTTCCTTACCACTTGATCATGATAATCTTTGAATAAAATAAACTCTTTTTGTCAAACTCTTTATTTAACGCTATCGATTTATCTTTGAATTATTTTGTATCGAATTCATATTTTGTGAATATGTTTTTGATCCTAGATCGGTATCTTAAATGACCGAGAGGTTGCGGATACGAGTAGGTCGCTCAAAGATAGTAGGAGCCGCGTGAACTCCTCGAGAGAGGAGGACATGGATCTTTCGAATTGGAGTCAAATCCAATAGTGGGGTTCACCGCATAAAGCAAGCTTAGGGGTTTCTACTGGCTGAGAGGTCTTAATCGATCAACCTAAGTTTAGTCAAATGCATGATCTCGAGAGAGATGCTTTTGTACCTTTGGAACCTCCACGGTCGAAGTAGGTAATTAAAAGTTTGCATGTTTATTTGAATTCAAAGTGAGTCTAGATCAAGTGTTAGTTGTTAATTTATTTTCTTCCTTCTTTAGTTTAATTTACACCTTCTTAAATTTCAATAAAATAATATTAATTTGCATGAGTAGAAGTACTCAACAGGCCCCGAGTCGAATACGACATTTCCTATACTATATTTTTATATGTACACTTGCCTATTTGAGATTTTAGTTTGGATAATATTTTTAAACTATAGAAAATCTCCATCAGCAGCCCTCCATGGAGGCACGGACTTTGTTGGATGAGGTGTAATCCAAAGAGCAAACTAAAAAATAGCTCGCCTATTCCCTTGCCCTGACCACTATCAACATAGATATAGTCTGTGAATGGCTTTGCCACCTTAGTCAGGTTGCGACTGATATCACGTAGCAAAATGGTAAAGGCTCAGCCAAAAGGAAGAGGGTAAAGCCAGATATTACTGAGCAAGTAGCGAAGAAGTTCTGCTCGATGAAGGAGCCGAACGTTCTGTGCAAAATGGATCGATGAGCTTGTTGTTCATGTCGCTAGAAAAAGAGGCTCTGGAGACTGACTTAGTCACTCCATAAGCAACTATTCTGGGGAGTGTGAGTTTGCTGTCCCTAGTCAGCATTTTGACTGACGAGATGATGCAGAACCACAACAACAACAAAAAAGATCACTGAAATGAACAGATCTCTACTAGAGGTTATCAAGTCCGCTACAAACCCTCCTACGACTTAAGATAAAGTCCAGGTATTTGGTGTTAGGAGCGGCAAGACTTCTTCTTCTGCTTTAGATGGTGATAAAAAGAGAGTTTTGAGGAAGAAGATCACTACCGAGAAGGAAGCTAAGGAAAAGGCTGACTCGACCAAGGAGATCGCGGACAAGAGAGATGAAGACTTACGAGTTGCGGTTTAGCTCTAGAAATCTGGTAAGATTAAATTGTCTTCTAGGAAGATTAAGCATTTGTGCCTTCACCACCACGAAAATCAAAGCCTGTCAAGATCATCATGGAGACCGGCAATGTTGGAACCCTATTACTTATTTGGGGTAGGATCACTATCATTTGTTTAATATGATTAGCTTGACACATTTTGTATAGTCTAGGGTCATAGGATATTTCCAGGGTTATTACATATGAAGGAATTCCAGCAAAAATTTAGTTCGACAAAAGTAGAGTTGCGTTTGACGAACGCCGATCTTAGCTCGATAAACTCAGAGTTCTAACTCTGAGTTTAGCTAGACGAAAGCTGAGCTCCGGTTGATGAACTCTGACCTCAACTCTGTAGCTCAGCTCTATGATAGCCAATCTCAGTTTGACGAATAACATATTTAGTTCGACGAACTCCAAGCTCAGGTCTAGGAAAGGTTTGCTGAGTTTGATGAATTTTTTGCAGTGTTTAGGCAGTTATATTTATTCAGAGGCAGAATAATTTTAAGTTTTATTTCAGGAAGTTAAACTCTGAAAATTAATGCTAAATATTCTTAATGAATATAGTCATTCCAAGCAGCATTAATTATGGATTTATCATAGAGTATATTTCTAATCAATTTCCTAGGCAGTTACAATTCTCAAGGAATGCTTCAGTAGTTTCACAGTTAATGAATTCAAATGTTTGAATTCCTCTCAGTAATTCTTTATATATTAATAGAAGTTTTCTGCCTCACGGTTAGATAATATAGACAGTACAGATTTAATTTTATAGAGAATAAGATATTCTGCTTCAAGCTTCTTCTAGAAGAATAAATCTTAAATCTGAGATTCAACTTCATATCTCTCAGAAACATATTCTAGACAGTGAAGTTTTTGAAGAAGACCTACACCCTGATAAAAAGTCTCTCACTCCTGATCATAATCTCTACACAAATCAGGGGAGAGCTTTTGTCTTACAACATCCAGTAGTCTTCTCAGAGAATCTTGATAGAGAAGACATCATCACCTTTTTAGTTTATTTCATAAACTGTGTATTGGGTTTTTTTAATACCCATCAAAAGTTATCTTTTAATTTCTAAGTCTCCTGATCAAAAGACTTAAGCTTGGTTTTTGGGCACCTGATCAAAAGCTCAAAGACTTGTTAGATCTCCCTTAAAAAATAGATCTTCTGGTGGCATGTCACCTGATCAAAAACTTGTAGTGGAATCCTACCAGGGTGGTAGAAGAGTGGGCGTACCAAGATTTATTGTGGAACCACTATAAAATTCCTTGTGTCGTCTGTGATTGTTATTCCTTTTATTTGTGTACTGTGATTTTTTGCTTATATATATATATATATATATCACTTACTTTAAATCCGCTATAAAAATAAATTAAAGTTTTTAAAATATACTATTCACCCCCCTCTAGTGTAAAATAGATCTATCCCTCACTTTCAATTGGTATCAGGGCTGGTTCTTTGGTTTTACAGGCTAACACCTGAACCATAAGATCTGATAGATTTAATTTTTACCTAGAAATTTATCATGGCACAAAATAAGGAATATTCAAGCACTAGACCTCCTGTGTGCAACCTAAATAAACTTGCAATATTAAAGGCAAGGATTAGACTTTATATTAACTCTATTGATGAAGATATCTATAACTCATTTTGACAGGTCCACCTCAACCATTGATAACAGCAAGTACCAGTGTTATACCACCACAAGAATGGATAAAAGCACAGAAAAATATGAAGATTGCTGATGCAAAAGCAATGAACATCTTAGCTCAAACAATGTCAGATGACACCTTCCGAAGGTTGTTGAATGCTTGTCAGGAAGGGAAATTTGAAACTCCCTTAATACAATGGTTGCTGGATCTATTGATGAGAGAAAAGATAGAAGATCACACCTTATCTCTCAATATGAGAATTTCAGAAAGGGAGAGTCTGAATGTGTGGTTGAAATGTACACAAGGCTCAGTATCATTATTAATGAATTGAATACCTTGGAGAAGGACATCACATTGATAGAAGTTAATGCTAAGATCCTTATGTGTTTCCCTAGCATATGGGATTCAAGGATCTGACCAATCAAAGAAGCCAGAAGTTTAAATGAGATTACAATAGAGACCCTGTTCAACAAGCTCAAATCCTTTGAGCAGCACATCAGAACAAGGGAAGCTGAACATAGGAATTCACCTTTTAGTAAGGAAAGAGAAGAGTATAGCTTTGCAAGTAACAGAAGAAGCTGAAGTTCTTTCAGAGAATGAAGATCTTATAAGTCTCTTGGCAAAGAGATTCTACAAAATGACAAGAAAAGACTTCAGGAGAAGATCTTCCAGAAATAATGACAAACCAAGTTATGTCAAAATACCCTCTAAAGAAATTGTGTGTTATGCTTGCAGGAAACCAGGACATTCTTCCAGAATGTCCTGAGAATCAGAATAAGGATAAGAAGAAAGAGAAAGACAACAGGAAGAACTCCAATAAACCCACTTCTGAAAAACACAAACAGAAGGAGAGAGATTTTGTAGCTGAAACCTGGAGTGAATCAGATGATGATTCTTCATCTAGCATAAGTGAAGATGAAGAAGAAGTAAAGGATAAGGAAGTCTCCTTGATGGCAAACAATACATCATGGAGTAATTCTGAGTTTGAATCAGAATCTGAATAAGATCAGGTAATCTCTTATTTTGATTTTACTTCAGATCTGTTTAAAATAGTTTTTAAATTACTATGTAAAGATCAAATACAATCTGAGAAAGAAATAAAACTTCTCAGAGAGAAATTAACTGAATTAGATAATCTATCTTTTGAGAACATAAAATTTAAAGATGATTTGAAAATTGCTTTTGAACAAATAGTATCTTTAGAAAACACATTATCTGATCCTAAGAAGTTTGAAGAATACCTTAATTGGAGAAGCATCAAACTAATGAATATCACAAGCACAGTTAATGCAAGGCTAAATGGTAAACTAGGCTTGGGGGCTTCAACTAGTAAACCTCATCTTTTAGAGAAAAATATTTTATCTACACCTATAAAATTTATTTCTGCCAAAGGAAAAGAAGTATTACAAATTACAGATAAAGTCACTGTAGTTTTACAAAAGAATAAACAAATTAGAATAAATTTTTTCATAAAAATTACGTTCAAAATAATTAGTCGAACCGAGTTTGAATAAATAATCATCATTCATCGAACAGAGCTCGACGAACTATGAATGCAGAATTTGGGTATAATTATTCAAATGGTGCTCGACGAAATCAATATAATTCGTCGAACTGCGATCGACAAACGTGGAATGCAAAAAATGAACACTATTATTCTATAAATGGAGCTCGACGAACTCACTTCCATTCGTCGAACTCAGCTCGATGAACTCAATATATTTGGTCAAACCCAGATTTTCAAAATAGAAATTTTAATTCTATTCAAAATTATAATCAAACATAAGAATTTAAAAATCCTTTTACTTATTGGATCATCTCTCCTATTAGATATCATCCACTTGGTAATAAGGATAAACTAGAATTTTCTTACATTTCTAATTACCTTTATGAAATAAAGCTAGGACCCAAGGTAACCTAGGTCAAGAACATCTAATTTTGTTTTGTATAGGAAATTAACTACCCTACCACAGAGGAACAGTGATATTTGGATAGTGGATGTTCAAAACTTATGACAGGAATCAAAGCAAACCTGAGTGACTTCAAAGCTAAGCTTGGACCAAAAGTCATTTTTGGAGACTCCAAATGTGGATAGGCAGAAGGCTATGGTAATGTCAAGGTTGGATTAGTTACCTTCAGTAAGGTGGCTTATGTGAATGGTCTCAAGCATAACCTCATCTCCATAAGTCAGTTATGTGATGAAGGTTACAGGGTATCTTTTAATAAATCATTATGTTTTATTTCTTCAAGTAAAAACAAGATTGTTTTGAATAGAATTAGTCAAGGTAATATTTACTTAGTAAACTTTAACTCTGTTAATTCAGTAATCTGTCTATTCAATCAAATAAGTAAATCAAATGATCTATGGCATAAAGGTTAGGACATGTAAACCTTAGGACTTTTACTAAACTATTTAAGGGCAACCTTATCAAAAGACTACCTTCTAGTTCTTACAAGAAGGAAGGACTTTGCAGGCTTGTCAATTAGGAAAGCAAACTAAAAATAGTTTTTAATCTGTTTCTAGGAGTGATTCACCGATAATTTTTATTTTCTACATATGGACCTTTTTTGACCTATTGTAGTACAAAGTTGGGTAGGAAAGTCATATACCTTAGTTATTGTAGATGATTTCTCTGGATTCACTTGGGTGTTCTTCCTTAGAAATAAGTCAGATAACTTTAAAGTTCTTACAGACTTTCTTAAAAACATCAAGATGTAGTACTTTACTCAGATTACATTAATTAGAAGTGATTAAGGCACTGAGTTTGAATCTCTTCTGATGAAAGAATTATGTGAGAAGGAAGGTATCAGGAATTATATTTCTGCTCCTAGAACTCCTCAACAAAATGGGGTAGCTGAATGGAAAAATAGAACCCTAATTGAATCTGCTAGAAGATTACTTGTAGATGCTCACTTGCCCCTATCCTTTTGGGTAGAGGCAATAAGCACAACAAACTATGTTTTTAACAAAAGTCTCATACACAAACTAAAGGGTAAGACTCCCTATGAATTACTAAAATCTAAGAAACCTAAAGTAAACTATTTTAAAGTTTTTGGTTGTAAGTGTTACATTCATAACAATAATAAGAAACAATTAAGAAAATTTGAAGCCAAAGCTACAGAAAAAATTTTACTTGGATATTCTCAAGTGAGCAAGGCTTATAGGGTCTTTAATAAATCTACCCTTAAAATGGAAGAGTTTGTGCATATTTCTTTTGATGATACTAATAATTTTTACAAGGTGAGAGATATCTCTACCATGGAATCTTTTCAGGTACCAAATTTGTGTTATAAACTTGATTATTTAATCCAAACATAAGAGGATACATTACATCCTTCTCAACAGATTGTTGAAGACAATGATGAAGAAAATTCAGAAATTTATGCTGAAAATATTGTAGCTAATGAAATTCCACTAAAGGAATTAGCACCACAAATAGTTGAACAACCAACTGTACCTGTTGATCTTGTCAGACTTAGAGATTACCCTAGATATCAAGTGATTGGAGACATATCAATTGGAGTTCAAACAAGGCATCAATTGAATCACGATCAGATGCATGCTTATTTTATTTCTCGGCTTGAACCTCAATCCATCAAAGATACAGAACAAGATCTCCAATGGATCATTGCTATGCAAGAGGAAATCAATCAGTTTAAGAGATGTAGAATTTGGGACATAGTTCTAAGACCCCAAGACTATCCAGTCATTGGAACCAAGTGGGTCTTTAGGAATAAGTTTGATGCTCAGGGAATCATTGTAAGAAATAACGCAAGATTGGTAGCTCAAGGATACTAACAGGAGGAAGGCATAGACTGCAATTAGACATTTGTTCCTGTCGTAAGATTGGAGGCTATAAGGATTTTTCTTGCATTTGCAGCATTCAAGAGATTCAAGGTATATCAGATGGATGTGAAGAGTGCTTTTCTAAATAGAGAGCTCAAAGAGGAATTTTTTATAGAACAACCACCAGGTTTTATCTCTCCAACTCACTCTTCTCATGTTTTTATACTTAACTCAGCCCTTTATGGTCTTAAACAAGCACCAAGATCTTGGTATGAGAGTCTTACTAGTTTTCTTTTAGAAAATAAATTTAGTAGGGGCATAGTAGATAAAAAATTTTTCTTTAGACATCATAAATCTAAAATTATACTAGTTCAAATATATGTAAACGATATAATTTTTAGTTCTACTGATTCCAAACTATACAAAAACTTTTCTGACCTAATGAATTCTAAGTTTGAAATGAGTGGCATGGGTGAGCTATCCTACTTCCTTGGTTTACAAGTGAAACAAACTCCAGATGGTATTTTTATATCCTAATCTAAATATGTTAAAGTGCTAATTAAAAGATTTGGGATGTCAGATGCCTTAGCTATGAAAACACCCATGCCCTCTAATGTTGTAGTTGATAATGATGAACAGGGAAACCATATTGATTAGAAAATATAAAGGTCTGTCATTGGGTCCTTATTATACTTAACAGCTAGTAGACAAGACATAATATTTGCTACATGTATTTGTGCTAGGTTTCAAGTAAACCCTAAAGAATCTCATCTAATTTTAGTAAAAAGTATTTTAAGATATATCAAAGGTTGCCCAAATCTAGGAATTTAGTATTCAATAGAGTTAAAATTTTAAATATCTAGATTCTCAGATGCTGACTATGCTGTATGCAGAGTTGACAGAAAAAGCACATCAGGAACTTATCAATTTCTTGGTGATAGGATTGTGTCATGGTTTTGCAAGAAGCAAACTTCTGTATCTACTTCAACTGTTAAAGTTCAATAAATTGCAGCAGGTAGTTGTTGTTCACAGATTTTATGGATTCAAAATCATCTTCTAGATTTTGGCTAATACTTAAATAAATTAACAATATTTTGTGAAATTGCACAAAATCTAGTCCATCATAGTAGGACTAACCATATAGAAATAAGACATCATTTTCTTAGAGATAATGTAGATAGAAATAAAATTAATCTTGTTTTCATTTCTATTGATTTACAAAGGGCAGATATTTTTACAGAACCCTTAGATGAAAAGAAACATATTTTATTTATAAATCAATAGGCATGATTAATAAAGAGTCATTAATTTGAGTTTTTGTTTGAGATCGATGAATTGCATACCTTTCATCGAACGAATCTCGACGAACTGTGAACTTTTCGTGAAGCGTTCCTCGAACAAAGATCGACAAACTTTCTTTGGGAAACTTTCGTTGAACAAATATCTATTGATTAGTTTCAAGTATTTTTCGTCGAACAGAGCTCGACAAAATATATTTCTTTCGCAAAACTTTCGTCGACCGGAGCTCGACAAAATGTATTTCTTTTGAGAATGTTCATCGAACAAGAGTTCGAGGTTTTGATTTTTCGGGCAGAGTTCGCCTTTTCGACTTCTGAAAACTTTTAATTAATTTTTCATCAAACTCTATCCCTCACTTTCTCTATTTTCCCTTCTCTTACGGGAAAATGGCGGTGTCGCAGGCGATTCTCACAACAATGAAGTTTGATGAAATATTTTATATAGACATGGACTCTTTCAGTCATTCAGATAAAATCTTAAAGGATATTTTGCAACTTTTTGAGGTGCAACATCTGCAAAACATATGTCCATCAGAATCAAGCTCCCCATCATGGACATTAAGGAATGGGTCTATACTACAAAGATTCAAGACCTTAAAATTATTACTTGATAAGTCACAGGACATTTGGTTCTCTAACACCAGAAATTTTATCTGAAATTTTTGGTTTTGTAATTGGTGAAGATGACATAGAGTTACATAGTTTTGAGTCTGTTGAAATGCTAGAATGGTTGGGTCATTCACAAGGAAACCCAAACAATTTTCTGAAAAAGAATTTTTCAATTGAATATTAATTCTTAGCCGATATTGTTTGTAAGGTCGTGTTATGCAAACATTATGCTCATGATTATATAACCAGGCACTAGTTTTTATTGATGTGTGGCTTGGTTAATCAGAAGTCTGTGAATTGGTGATCAATCTTGTTTGGTTCCATTAAGAAAAAGATTATTAAAAAGGATGTTAGTTAGGGCCGAATCCTGAGGATTTTCTTACAGGCTAAGTGTCCTGAACTTTTGGTCTCCCAGACCATTTATATTAATGCTTCAAAGAAGCTAACCTCTGCCCTCTTAATAAGATGGGAGAGGGTAATCCTTAAGCAATCTAGGGCTATCTCTTATAGGAATACTTCTGAAAGTACAAGGGCTATTTCAACCACTCTAACAACCCCAAAAGATGTTCCAACTCCTCCTATTTCTTCTCCTCGACCATCTCCACCGCATTCTCCTTGGCAGTCATCTCCATCTCATCAACCTTCCTTATCTGTAGAGGTTCCATCCACTTCTTTTCATCTATAATCCCCTACTCAACATTAATTATCTCTAGATCAATTAGATTCAATTACTCAGTCACCAATTCACCTGTCACGACCTACATCTCCACTACTCTCATCTCCTCCACACTTTTATCTACTACAATCATCTCCACCTCAATCTAATATATCTCCACCACATTCACCAATCTAGGAAATCATTCCTGATGACATTCCTCCTGTAATTCCTCCATCATCCATTCCTTAAACCGTTCACTATCTATCAAATCTGTGCAAATAG
Source organism: Platanthera zijinensis (assembly GCA_039513925.1). Lineage (NCBI taxonomy): Eukaryota > Viridiplantae > Streptophyta > Magnoliopsida > Asparagales > Orchidaceae > Platanthera > Platanthera zijinensis. The sequence goes on from CM077094.1 coordinate 12,291,690, forward strand.
ATCTACTCCCTCTTCTCCTACTCCAAATCCAACATCAACATCTGCTAAGAATCCTACTGAGCTTATGTTTTTGGATTTTTCTATAATTACTTCAAATCTAATTGAATTTATCACCCCTACTCTCAAGAAATTAATAGATGAAGCAATGGCTCCTCTTGTTGCTTTTATCTCCGCCCTCTCTTCTCAACCTGCCTCCTCTAACTATGTCCCTTATTCTAGGGGCCTAGATTCAGGTCTCCCTAGATCTAGGAAGGTGGAGATGTTTTATGAAGAAGCTCCAGCAGTTCTAATTACAGTAGCAGCAGAAGCTCCAGACAGTCAAGCAATAATAGTTTTTTGATGTTACTCAGGATTTAGAAATGCTTGTAGTTGTTTCAGTTGAAGATCAGTTGATAGAAAAGTTGATAACAGTAATTCCAGAAGCTGTTACTGTTGGTGATGCCTCTATTCATCCCACAGTCAACTTGCATTCTTTATTATCTTATTTTGATACTCTGTATAATGGTTTTATAGTTTTTGAGCTTGATCTTTCTAAAGCTATAGTATGTTATACTGCTCCTGTTAGTCCTTCAGTTTTAGAACAACTAAGGACAAGCTTTACAGTTGTTTCTTCTATCATTTCTCCAGTGTCTTAATGTTTAGTTATTGTGAATTCAATGAATATTATAGAGCAAGGTTCTTCCCCTCCTACATTTATATAGGAAGAATCTCCAATGCCCAATTTTGATGATATTCTCTTTAAAGATATGGAAAAAGAAGATGATAGTGTACATATAAAAGTTGATACAGATATTGTTCATATACAACCAGAAGTTCAAGTTCATGATAAGTCTTATTTTCTTAACCATTTAATTGATTTATATGATCTCCCTGTAGAAGAGTCCAATGATGACTCTAAAGATTCTAATTCTAAGAAAAGAAAATTAAAGAAGAAGGATCTTACAAAGGTCTCTCCTAAACCTTCATCTACAACTGATATTCCATACTATATTTTTCATGGAATACCCCTCACTCCAGATCTCCCCAGCTGGATGAGATTCTCTAAGAATGAGCAAAAGAATAAGAAGAAGATGAGGAGATACTCGTTACCTAACAAACTTGGAGAGGACCTCCTCCTCCTCCTCCTCCAGCAGCAGGAGCAGCAGGAAATGTTTCTCAAAGGCCTACTTCATCTCATCATTCTAGACCTTCAAGGTCAAGTTCTCAAAGCAGTCAGCAGCAACAAACAAAGAAAAGCAGCAAGCAGTCCAAGTCAAAGCAGTTCACAATAATCAAATCAAGAGAGGCCTCCTTCACCAGCATATGATCAGAGATGGATCCAAATTTTAGAATGGCAAGGTTTTATGAGCTTGTTTCTCTATCATTAATTAAGAAAGCTAAAGCAGAAGGAAAGGACACCTCTCAGTTCTCCACCATGTCCTCTTATAAACAGAAGGAGCTTGACAAATATCTGGTGAAGAACTTGTTCAATGTAGACAAGTACATGTGCTTGCATCAAGAGGCAATTATGCCAAGGACTACCTCTCTGAAGATCAATGGCTCTCAAGATTTAGAAATGAGTCAAAGAGAAGCTGAAGATCCTAACAAGAATTTGATCTTTACTAAATCATCTTCTGATTCTCTCTCAGAAGCTTCTAAGAAAGACACTTGATTTCTTATTTTATGTTTTTAAAACTGTGCTTATGTTTTTGAACAATCAAAGCACTTTATTTTATATCTTTTGAAAGTTTTTTTCTACTAGATATTTTCTACTTTGTGTTTTTCTATTGTTGATAGTATCCTCACCGAGATAGGGGGAGATTGTTGAAACCCTATTACTTATTTGTGCTAGGATCACTTACATTTGTTTAGGATGATTAGCTTGACCCATTTTGTATAGTCTAGGGTTATAGGTTATTTCAAGGGTTATTGCCTCAGAAGAAATTCTAGCAGAAATTCAGTTCAACAAAAGCAGAGCTGCGTTCGACAAAAGCCGAGCTCAGCTCGACGAACTCAGAGTTCTAACTCTGAGTTTAGCTCGAAGAAAGTTGAGCTCCAGTCGACGAACTCTGACCTCAATTCTATAGCTCAGCTCGATAATAGAAGAGCTCAGTTCGATGAATGACATATTTAGTTCGACGAACTCCATGCTCAGTTCGAAAAAATGTTTGCTGAGTTCGACAAATTCTTTGCAATATTTAGGCAGTTATATTTATTCAGAGGCAGAATAATTTCCAGCTTTATTTCAGGCAGTTACATAATGATAATTAATGCTAAATATTCTTAATGAATATAGTCGTTCCAGACAGCATTAATTATGGATTTATCACATAGTTTATTTCTAATCAATTTGTTAGGCAGTTATAAATCTCAAGGAATGCTTCAATCATTTCAGAATTAATGAATTCAAATGTTTGAATTCCTCTCAGGCATTCTTTATATATTGATAGAAGTTTTCTGCCTCAGGATTAGATAATATAGACAATATAGATTTAATTTTAAAGAGAATAAGATATTCTGCTTCAAGCTTCTTCCAGAAAAAAATATCTTCAATCTGAGATTCAACTTCATATCTCTCAGAAAAATATTCTGGACAATGAAGATTTTCAAGAAGGCCTACACCCTAAAGAAAAGTCTCCCTCTCCTGATCATAATCTCTACACATATCAGGGGGAGCTTTTTGTTTAAAACATCCACTATTCTTCTATGAGAATCTTGACAGAGAAGATATCATCACCTTTTTAGTTTATTTCATAAACTGTGTACATGGTTTTTTTAACTCCCTTCAAAAGTTATCTTTTGGTTTCTAAGTCTCCTGATCAAAAGACTTAATCTTGGTTTTTGGGCACCTGATCAAAAGCTGAAAGGGTTGCTAGATCTCCCTTAGAAAATAGAACTTCTAGTGACAGGGCACCTGATCAAAAACCTGTAGTGGATTCCTACCAGGGTGGTAGAAGAGTGGACGTACAAAGATTTATTTGGGAACCACTATAAAATTACTTGTGTCATCTGTTATTGTTATTCTTTTTATTGGTGTGTTGTGATTTTTTCTTTCTATATATATATATCACTTACTTTAAATCCGCTATGAAAATAAATTAACGTTTTTAAAATACACTATTAACCTCCCTCTAGTGTAAAGTAGATCTATCCCTCACTTTCAAGTGACATGGTCATCTCCACTAGCTTGGCAGCCTCGAGGAGAGCAAAGGCCCACAAAGACAGGAAAAATTGCTTATGTGCCTTTGATCCTGAGCAAAAAAGGCGAACTGTGTTTGGTAGCCACCAAATTGTTGTTGCTTCCTAGAAAGACATCTCGTATCCTAGTGGCCTTTTTCCTCGATTACTTGTATCTACAGTGACCTGATTTGATTTATTTCAAAATGCTTTCCTTTTTCCAGAGCCGAACTTGTCGCAGAACTCCGTTGAATCTGGCGAGCTTTGGGATTAGTTGCCTCCTACTGCTTTAGAGATCGTGGGTGGTGTGCCTGCTTTTAAGAAGTAGACTGCTACCCTAAACAAAATGTTAGCCATTTTAGTGGCTATAGTGGAGAAGGAAAGAAAATCTTTTACCGAAGAGAAAACTGTAAGAGTCAATCTTGAAAAAGCAAGCAAAGATAGGGAAAATGCATGGTAGGATCAGGTCGCCAACATTGATGTTTCTCTTGAAAGGGAGAAGAAGGAAAGGAAGCAATTTGATGATGATGCACGTTTTTATAAACACAAATACTTGAACTTGGTCTGGGAGATTAAAAGCTGGTGGACTGCCGAAGGAGGTGCTGATAGGTCGTAACTCCCATATCGCGTGGCATCTAGCAAAACTTCAAATCCCGCGGAGAGGAGAGATACCCCTGTTGTGGTTGATACACTAAGGCCTCTTATTGAGCTCATGGTTCCATTGTGTGGTGTGAACCAGGAGTCTTCTCGCGTGCATCGGACCTTCAAATCCATGCAATAACATTTACAGCAGATGTATGACAAGTTCCTATAAGGCAGTGATAAGGTTGCGCACATGTGCAAATATCACGTGGAGCGACCTGAACACCCTGACCGCCGAGATTGTTGAGATCAGAGTGACCGTTGTATTTCTCACGTCTAATGTATAATTTGAATATTTGCTATTGTGATATTCTAAAAACAATTTTATTTGATTAATTTTATTCACTATGAACTATTTTACCAAAACTCGTGATCTGTGCGAATTCGAATTCTTATCTATGTCATTTGCTATATTTCTGTGAATTTTGCAATTTGTAAACTCTAACTGCAGGTGCTTGTTATTGCTGGAAATATATCTGTAGACTGTGCAGACAGAAAGATCAAAATGCACAGATAGACCATTTATTGGAATGCCTCATTTTTCTATAAATAGATCTTCAATCCTAGCTCATTGGAGGAAATGCGCCCGAAGTAGGAGTCCCTGTGGTCTGTGAAAATAATGTCCGCTCAAACTGATATTGCTGGTGCATTTTATGCTGCTGACCATAATAAGTGTAAACTATCTTAGGCGGATTTAAATGAGTTTGTTGCCGAATATATGGAGAGTTTGCATGTCCAGGTCTGCATGTCATTGGAACACAAAAGGACTAACTCTTCTTTGGCAAATCAGATCGCAATCCTAATCGATAACTTTGCATGAGGGTTAAGATTACCGCTGCTTTGGGAGATCGCAGAAATATTCGAGCACAATGTGGTAGTCCCGAGCCAGCTCACTCCAAAATAATCATTGCAATCTATAGTTACGTCTCTTACCTATGATCTGAGTTTGTAGCATTCTCACTTGGATTTTTAGGAGGATTTTCTACATTCGCTCGATCGCGCCGATAGGAGGCAAACCGTATAAGGAAATAATATACTTCTACTATCGCGAACCGAAGATGGTCAATCTGTCGAATAAGATTCACATCTAGACCTCCCACTATTTGATGTTCGATGGCGAACTGGGCCTTAAACATACCTATCTGCAAGAACGGGCGGATAGCGAGTTCAAGAGCATCAAGCTCTTGGATATGGAGGTGAAGATTGTGGATTTCTTAAAAGACTCCAGGCCGGATACTGAATTCTATCTCCCGTAGTTGCAGAACTTGGATATAATAGCTCGCCTGGAAAGTGAGTAAACTCTGTGGACTTAAATTTGTATTCACATTTTCTTTTTAATTTCAACTTGCTGACTAGACTTCTTTTTTCAGACACTTTGAACGATCTAGCCAATCATCTGCAAACTCCTGGAGGACTGTCTTTAACTCAAAGGGAAAGCAAGAATGAGATCACTAGGAAAAGGAGGGAGGAGAATGATCTTATTGTGGACAACTCTTCTTCTGAGACCTTCGACCTCCATGACAATGGTGTGAACCAGAAAGACTTGCGAGGAAACCATATGATGCAATGACATCGGAAGAATAAGCATGTCTGCTTTTCTACCAAACTACCTTCTTGTATGTCTGCTAAGCTCACCCACCATGCCCACATTATCAGCACGACGATGTATGGAAAGAGGAATCGACGCGATCTCTAGTAGGTTTCTACTGCCGACCTCCCCTACCTAGTCACATAAACTCTTGCAAATAGCTTGGTAATAAGCTATTTCATGGGTTGTGCACTAAAGGGCATGACTAAGGAGAATGAGTAGCTTCAGGAGCGGAATAAGTGGCTTTGCATTGAGGTCGCACAACTGAAAGAGAAGGAAGTGGTAAGAATCTTACTTGCTTCGACCTGAAATCATGTCCGCCTTATCAAACTTTACTTTGTCTTCTACAAATGTCTTAAGATATCCAAAACCTAGACTTCTAAGACGCAATGATGTGTTTCGTAAAGGAGAGCGTTGAGGTCATGGTTCACCGATTTATCAAGCTTGGTCACACAAAGGAAAGTAGTTTTGATATTCCTATTGTTGAGATCTTTCCAGGGCAGAAGAGGAAAGTCGCTGCGATTGAACATGCGGCCAAGGGCAAGGCCAAAATTGATGAAGGGGATGAAGATGAAAATGAAAGGAGTGAAGTGGTTGAAGAGGTTGAGGTCAAGGTGGAGGATGAACATGATGAAATCCAGGAACCCACATGCGATGGTTGAAGAAATGCTTTTAAAGAAAACAAGTCCTTGGAGTCCGCTTCGAAGGATTTAAGTTCTGATGTGAACACGCTGAGCGAGTATGTGGATAGTGAATGTGATGATGGCAGCAGAAGCACTTCAGAAGGCCTTTTGACATTTGAAAATGATAAACTTTCAAGCTGAATCCCTGTAACAAAAAATATAAAACCTTCTCATTAATGTTATTTTTTGTTTTTTATTTTTAAAAGGCTTGGCAGCCCTTTTTGTACGTCATGCGAGTTCGAAAGTTGAAATTGATTTTTTGAAAGAAATGAAAGGATAATTTTCAGTGTGCCATTCTTATTTTTGCAACGTATTCTAAATACCAAAGTAATGTTTGTAGTCTATCAGCATTCTTTGATAATCTGTTTCGAGCTTATAACTTAGGTTGCTTTGAAATGCCCATGATTCGTTGAGTTCTATCCACAATGACTGATCCTTAGGTAAGAAATGAGTGAATGCAACAAAATAATTTCCATCAAAAATAGTCTGCGCTAATCAGAGCGCACGAGTTAAAACATAACTAAAGGCCAGAGCTCGCGAGTTGATTGATCAAGCTACTAGAATCTATTTTTTTATTTGCTAGCATTGTACTATTGAATGATATTTCAGTAAGATAAATGTCATAATTAAAAAAATGTATTTGTAATTGAGATAAGTATGGCGATCAACTGATCAATGAATAATTTGAAGAGATTTATCAAAGAAGTTAGGTCACAAATATGGGCCGAATAGATATTATAGGCCATATAATAATTTTTAACTTTAATTAAAACATAGATATAGATATCAAACTTGCTAGTCCGCTGGATTAATACAAATGATGCATCCTTTATGGATATAAAATTATGTCTGTGCTTAGGTCATACACCTTAAGGAGATCAATTGGGCAAGTGCGCATAGTGTTGCATTGCTTTGTTCAGAGAGATCTCAAGATCTGTATGCCTTAGCCACCAAAAATATTATCCGCATGATTTATTTAAATGGAGCGACCTATGCGGATATAAATTGCGACCTGGAAGAGAGATTCTAGCATGGGAAGCATGTTATAGACTAAAGTGACCATGTGGGTAGGTTCCCGCAGGGCTGCATTGCTTTCCTCTACAAAGTCACGAAAGCTATAACCTCGATAAACTTAGAGAAAATGGATATACTGCTATCTTGCCTGGGGACACACATCAAGTTGATCAATTGTTATGGTGTGCTAAGGGCTGTATTGTTTTCCTCAGAGAGATCAACCTATCTGTGGATCCCCTATAGGAACTGCTCGAGTGTATAAAGGAGCGTTCGAGGGTAAAATGCTAAGATGATCAATTGGGCATGGTGCGCGCAAGGATGCATTGCTTTCCTCAGAGAGATCATCAAAGCTGTAATGATATCCCTTATGATGCATAGTAGAGCTAACACCCACCCTATCCCTATAAAATGTAGAGGTGGGGTTAGATACCAGCTACGATCAGTAATCTAGAAGTCCTCCACACAAGAATCTGCAAACCCCCACTACACGATACTAAATCTTCCCGCAACACGTGGTTATCATCGTGTTATGCTAATGATAATAATTCTAGTGGGGGTTTAAACTGGACTTTGCGATGTCTCCTAATTAAGTGATCTTTAATCTTGAGTTGTAGATAAAGAAGGAGAACGACTTGCCAAAGAAAAGTGTTAGTAGGAAGCCTTTTTATTGATATAAAATTTAAATAAGTACAAATGAGGAAGCATCATTCAAGAATAGAACCGCTTTAGATCATCCCCGCTCCATGTGTGAGATATGTCTTCCCCTTCATAGGTTTGCAGTAGATATGCTCCACTTTTTAGAACTTCTTTAATAATGAATGGCCTGGCCCAATTTGGAATCATCTTTCCTACTAAAACGGCTCATGTGGCTACATTAATCTTTTTCATAATAAGGTCTCCCATCAGAATGTGTTTGACCCTGATGTTTTATCAAAAAATCTCACCGTCCTTCGGTTTACTTCCTCTTGTCTGATGGCGGCTTAATCCCGAATCCCTGCATATATTATCTGAAATTCATTTCATCTCCTCGTTGTTGATCTCAAGCCAATCCTCCCAACTTTGTCTAGCAAGCAAGACCTTTGGGGTTGGGATATCGAATTCCATAGGAATGCGGGTCTCCGATCCATGAGAGAGTTTGAAAGGAGTTTGCCTAGTGGCTGATGATGGTGTCGTTCTCATGGTCTACAAAACTAAGGGGAGTTTGTTTTCCCAACTTCCTTTCAGATTTTGCACCTTCCTTTTTAGTAGGTTAAGCGCCTTCTTATTGGCTACTTCCACTTGACCATTGCCCCTACGATGATGTACTGATGAGAATCATAGTTCTATGCCAACCTGATTGCAGAAGTTATTCATTTCCTCGTGGTTGTGTTATGGCCCATTATCTGTGATTATTTCCATCGGGACTCCATGTCTGCAAATTATCTCTCCCCAAACAAAGTTCTTCACTATTTTGGTTATTGTTTTTGGCAATGCCTTTCTTCAATCCACTTATTAAATAATCAGTCATAACTATTAAAAAACGTCGCTGCCCGCATTCCATAGGAAAAGGTCCGATGAGATCCATCCCCCAAACTGCGAAGGCCTATATTGTTGCGATTGATTTGTGTTGTTGAGTTGGCTCGACCTGAAGTGGAGCAAACTTTTGGCATTGAACACGTTTCTTTTCATATGACTCAGTGTCTTTCTACATCATGGGCCAGAAATATCCTTCTCAGAGTATTCTTCTTTCCAAAGTTCTCACTCCATAATAGCTATCGCATTACCTAAAGTGAATTTCTTGGAGCGCGACTGCAATTTTCTTCTTTTAATACGTACCTTTCCATTGGTGAGAGAAAGGTATTTCTTGTAATTATTTTAGTGATAAGATAGTAATTTGCATCTTTAATATTGAATCATCTCTTATCCTTTATTGATTAATGGAACTCTCCTTTTGACAGATATAGCATGAATGGATCTATGCAAGAGGGATGTCGATCAACCTGCATCAGTTTCCCTTCCTCTTTTACTTGATGAAAAAGCTCTGAGGTCGTCCCTCCCGAAGAGAGACCAAACATTAACAACTCATCTTCTTCCATGTTCTGTATTCTCCACATAAGCTCAATAGTGTAGCTTTTAATTCTGCCAACTTCTGCCTTGACCAGTATTAAAAACTTATTCAAGATCGGATCCCTGGTCTCTAAGTTACCGAGTACTTGTGAGGTCATCACAAAAGAATATGTTTTAACATGCACGTGTTCAATTCCCAACTCTTTAAAAAAATCTTATGTCAACCAAGAGTGCTTCATACTCTTCTTGGTTATTCGTTATTGTAAAAGTGATCTTTATATCTTTCTCCATTTTGATTCCATTTGGATTGATGAGAATTACTCCTGTCCTAAAGGAGTTTCTGCCTGAAGCCCTATCCACATAAATTTTCCAATACAAGGTAGATCTCTCTTCCTGATCAAATCTTGATACGGCTGTATCTACCAAGAAGTCTACCAGCACCCGTGCCTTAATGATTATCCTGGGCACATAAGAGATCTCAAATTTACTCATCTCGAAGGCCCATTTGGGATTCTTCTTGAATATTCTGGCTTTTCTAGGATGCTCTTCAAAGGCTGATCCATTTTTAACTAAAATGAAAGTACTTGAAAGTATGGTCAAAGTCTTCAAGCAGACATCACTAGTGCTAGATCCAGCTTTTCCAGAATCGGATATCTTGTTTCTGCATTCTTAATAATATGGTTCACAGAGTATACAAGGTATTACCTTCTCCATTTTTCTTTGACAAGGACTGAAATAACTGTTTATGGGCCAACTACTAGTCGATGTATAACATTTCTCATGCTCGAGCGCTTTGGAGTAGAGGGGTTGAGGTGAGCAATTACTTAAGTTGTTCAAAAGCTTTGACACATTTGTTAGTCCACTCAAACTTCGATGCCCCCTAAAGATTTTTGAAAAAGGATGCACTTTTGTCCCCTACTCTGGAAATAAATCTCCCAAGCCTACTAGCCTTCCTCCTAACTGTTGAACCCCCTTAGGGGAATGAGGAGGTGCCATATCAAGAATTGTCTTTACTTTATCTTGATTAGGAGAAAGTCCCTCGGGCATAAGGAGATGGCCAATAAACTTCCCCTTAATATCCCAGAAAATGCATTTTAACGGTTTTAATTACATGTTATACCTCCGTATATTAGAGAATGTCTCTGCGAGGTCTTGCAGATGCAACGCGAAGGTTTTACTTTTTATAAAGAGATCATCCACATAAACTTCAAGATTTCTCCCTTTTTGTTCCAAAAGAACAAAATGCCATTATTCGCTGATATATGGCACCTAGATTTTTTAGCCCCAAAAGAATCAAAAGATAATAATAACAACCATCGTTTGTGGTGAAGGACGTGTGAGGGACGTTAGGCTTATGCATTCTAATCTTGTGATAACAAGAAAATGCATCTAAAAATTGCATGCAAGGATACCCAACCGCAGAATTCTCAAAAACATCTATCTGAGGCAAGGGGTAACAATCTTTAGGGCATGTTTTATTTAACTTTGTGAAATCAACACACATAGGCCACTTTCCCCTAATTTTCTAACCATTACAACATTCCACACCCAAGCTGGATATTGAATTTCATGAAATTTTTTTGCTTTGAGGAACTTGGTGACCTCCTCTCTGGTAGGTACTGCTAACTTGGTGGCTACCTCCCTCTTCTTCTATTGAAAATACTTAAAATTAGGGGGTATGTTGAGGTGATGGCAAGTAACTTCTGGATCTACTCATGGCATGTCCTTCGCTGACCAGGCGAAGACATCCAGGTTTTTCAGCAAATAAGTGATCAGCTTTGGTTTTTCTTCTTCAGGTAGTTTTGAGTTGATGGAGAGTTTCCTCTCCTCCCTTTCTACGATTAGAACTTAAGTTACCTGGGTAGTTTCCAGGTGAGTTCCCCTTCGGGTTCCCTCCTCCAAGTCCTCGATTTCTTCTAAAAGTGTTTCACCTTGAGGATCAGCAACAAAAACTTCTAGAGATGAACCTTGCTTAGTCACATTTACCGTCTTCATATAGCACTCCCAAGCCATTATTGGATCGCTCTTGATCCTATTCTACTTTACCTCAGCTACAAACTTGATAGCAAGGTGGTAGGTCGAAACCACCTCCTTATATTCATTGAGGAGGGATCTCCCGAAGATGGCGTAGTTGTTGCTTGGTGAATCAAATACCACAAATTGAATAAGCTTTGTCACACCTCTGAGTGCTACCAAGAGGGTGACACTTCCTTCCAGTTCTTTCCTCTCGCCGAAGAAACCGTAGAGTGGCCCTTCATTAGAAATTGAAGGCTTCCCAGACTTCAAAGCCTCAGAGGTTTGCTTGAAAATTAGATTTACAGAACTACCGGTATCGATCAAAATTCACCTTACTGTATAGTTTTCAGTATTTGCCTTAATCACAACTGCATCATTGAATGGGTTGGCTATCTGCGGAAGGTCATCTAGGCCAAAGGTGATAATCCCCCTTACAGGAGAAGAATTAAAGGTTGTAGCTATTGGATTGTGAGGCGCCCTTAGAGGGGGGGGGTCAACAAGGGTTAATTAATTTTTTAATCAAATATGTTTTACTTAATGATAAACAAAAGATCACAAGACTAATTTTTCATAAACCAAAATGAACACTTGAAATCATATAGAAACAGAAACAGTAATAATTTATTTCACAAAGCCAAATATGAATACAATAAATCTCTATAGAGCTAGAGATAAGGCTTATGAAAAAAACAATTTACTTTTATTTTCACCGGACCTTCTACCAAGAACCGGCCGGCTAAAGCTTATCTCTCCCTAGATCTTGCTATTAACCTCTCCTAGATCTATCCCTGATCTAGACGCTACACACAAGGCAGCAGATTCTCCCTAAGCTGTACAAGGACTTGGACGCCATAGACAAGTCAGCGATTTCCTCCTAAGATACGCAAGGACCTATACGTCACACACAAGGCGGCGATTTTCTCCTAAGGATTATAATGAAAATAATGATAAATATAATCTTTAGAATTGAAAACTCCATCTTAACGGTACGCTGAAGATGCTGACAAATCCTTGCGAGGAATGCTTCGAGGGTCACGTATGTGTCGTCAATCTTTCGTTCCTTAACCTTCTTAAGAGTATGGAAGTAATTCTTGAAGCTGGTGCTCTCTTGATGGAATGAACAACAAGTAGTACTCCAGGTAATTCCAATCCGTAATGTCAACCAAAATTTTCTTCAATTTTATACTTTGACGATATCGCCGGCGATAATGACTGTCGCCGATTGGCTAAATCGCATATGCTGACACGTGTCCCACGAAATCACCATTTTTGCACTTTAGATCGAACTCCTCCAAAATGTGTACTGTCGCCTGGCGACATCGATGTCGTGAGGTGACAATGAAAAAAACCGTCATTCCTCTTGTCGTGGGCAAGCTATCACTTTTGTTATCGCCGGCGACAATGCCTTAGCTCTTTTTTCTGATCCGAATCAAAGCTGTAATGCCACTTTGGTTAGCCCTGTGTTATCTACACACCAAACACCCAGTAATCAAATACAAACGAGATTTCTTATTAGCAAACAAAGAAGCGTGGAACACATGCTCCAAAAATCTCCCCCTCTTGATAATAACAAATCTACTAAGACAAAAATCATCTATAACATATTAGGTGATACGATTAGCTAGACTAACATATTAGGTGATACGATTAGCTAGACTACGCGCAGTAGTTATATGCTATATGTGCACAACCTTCCTTGGATGTAATAGATGAATGGAATACCTCCCCTACACATATCGCTCCACCTAAATAAAATACTTCCCCTAAATGTGGTGACATAAGTTTTTGAGAATGAATGATTTCGTAATATCGAAAGTGCAATGTAAATTCTCCCCCTTTGTATTATCAAAAGAAAGCACGGAGATTTGCGGAAGCAAAAGAAAAAAAGTCAGAACGAGCAAACCAAGTATAGAAACAATGTATATAAGTGCATAATGAGAGTTATCACTAATATTGATACAAACATTCATCCAGTTGAATTATAGAAACATACTCTTGTGAGGGCTACGTGTGAATCGTTTTCGATCCAATTCTCATAAGAAGAAATTTTAGAGAAGATAATGGGGTGCACAAGTGAGATTTTGTTGATAACATATATTGAGTCCTTACAAGTATATGAATATGTAGAATGTTAAAAAACAAAATAACATAGATGTAGGCAGAATGAGCGAGACTTGCTCCAAGAATTTCATAGCACATTGAAGGAGATTAACCATATATAAAGTTACACAAGACACTTTACAATTCTTTCCAAGGTGCTTAACCTCACAATGCTTATTAAGACTTATTAGGAGGGTAAGTAGTGCTTGGTGGATGATCCTTGTCGGCCCAATTAATGCAATCTTTAAACCATCAACAATTAGGATGAATGGTTGAGGTGACCTAATGTCCCCTTTTTTTGTTGTGTTGTTTTTTTTATTGGCATGACCAAGGTATCTGAATTCACATTCGTAATTATATAGGCTAAAGTAAATATAAGTAGTGCACAGAAAATAAGGAGTAAGTGAGATCGTTAGCTCTAAATTCTAGTGGTTATGGTACAACATTATCAATCACATATGCATGAAGGGGAAACCATATGTAGGTTATCACAAATGTGAGTGAGATACCATTATCAGAAATAAAATATTTCTCATACTTAGAGACATGCAAAAGATAATTACATAAAGAGGGCACTAGAAGAGTAGTATAAAATAATAGGAGTGGGTTGAACGTTGTAACAATGAGATAGGTTACTCTTATGTATGGAATATACAATGAATCTTGCTTAAAAACGCAAAATGAAGAGATAGTTGCCAAATTTAACAATGAGATGGGTACTTTGACGATATCGCTGGCGACAACGGATATCGCCGGTCAGCGACAGTGGGTAAATATAAAAAGCGGTTTTTTAGGGTTAAGGCTATCGTGGGATCACTTCTTCCTGAACACCTGCGGAGGAAATCAAACCATTGCTACCGGAAATCCAAAATCAAGGTATTTTTCATGAAATTTCTCTTTCCTTTATGAAAATTTTTGTGATCTAAACCTTTGGTAGAGGAAATGGGAGAAATAATGGAAAGATTTTCAGAATTGGGTGTGCTCTATGCTTGTGTTTTGGAGTATTATGTGAATGTGTGAGAGAAGATGACCTTGGGGAGAGATAAGGGCATAGATCGAAGAACGGAGAGGAGTGGTGTGGTTGTGTAGTGTAAAACACCTAATTCTTCACTGATATACAATACACCACATTCAAAGTTCGAGATGTCGAATTTTTACTGTCGCCGGCGATAGTGAGTGTTGCCCAGTGACAGTGGCTAATTTCATTTTTTCATTTGTAGAAATGGCATCTAGTTCTAAAGCACGAAGGAGCACAGGAAGTGACCCGTATTTATCGTATCACACGTATCCGGGAATTGAGAACGCAATTGTAAGAGTGGCTAAAGTTATTGAATTTGAACCTACCCAGCATGCACACATCCATGACATGTTTGCCATAGAAGGTATAATGTCAATTATACTCCCTGATTCATTTTCGTCAGATTTGATTAGGGAGTTTTATAATCAGTTGATGGACCCTAATAATACGGGTTTGAATGGTGGAGTACGATCTTTGATCCATGGAAATGTAGTAGAAAAAACACACTATGACCTTAGGGAGGAGTTCAGCTTGATTGCATATGAGAATATTTTGGATGTGGTGGAGAAATATAGGAAGGATAGAGACTGGACATTACTAAATATGGTGTTACACGGAAACTCCATGAAATCATTAAACCACTTTATGGATACGGTTACTCCAGATGCACGTTTAGTGCAAGAGATTTTGAGAAATACGGTGTTGCTCAAATCGGGTGAAACAAGGACGATCACAGCTCAATTGAGCTATGTGATATATATGATATTGGAGCGAGAACCCATTGATATGGTGGACTTCATCCTATCGATTATCCTGTACACATTTAGGCTAAAAAGCCCAATGTGGAAAAAATTGAATACATTGCTTATAGGGGGGTCATTCAATGTATCTTGCACATGAAATACTCTTGGATAGATTCAGGTTTCTATTTGCATGACTGTGTGCCCGGTATCTACTATACATGTGGTCCATCGACTTTTGTCCGATCAGCAAGAGGGGGTCTTACACGGAGCAGTGAACTAGTGACTGATATCCGAAACCCACCTATTTCAAGGGCTGGTTCATTACGTGAAAGTGTGGATAATTTGCGAGAGTCGTTTGAGGAGCATAAGAGAAATGTTAAGAAAGGTTTTTTTGGTATTCAAAAGTTCTTTCAGTTCTTGACAAAGAGCCTTAAATTGAAGCCGACTCCAACGGAGGTGGCTGAATGGGAGAATCCAGTTGCGGAGCCTCCTCGACAATCTACTCATTGACCTCATCATACACGAAGCAGCGGTCAAAGATCAGCTGAAGGCCAGGACTAATCAGGGGCTATGGATAGAAGAGATTTCTGAAGGGTTTTGATGAATCTGGACAATTACCGATATCGCTCGGCGACAGTCACTGTCGCCGGCGACAGTGTTTTGTTATGTTTTTTGATATTCCTGTTTAGTATTTTGTGATGTAATATTTTATGAATTCAGATGTATTATTGTAGTGCAGTTTATGACTCGTGAAATTAATATATTTTAATGCTTGCATCATCATTTTTTGGTAATTAAGATTAGTTTATTTTATTGGTGTATTAATGCAAAGCATTAACTTGATAAATCCAGTATTCCAAGTTCTAGTCTAAGATAAGAGAAACGGGATTCTGGAAGTGGTTTTGTGAATATATCAGCTAGCTGTGCATCGGTGTTAATAAAACTAACCTTAATTGTTTCTTGTTTAATGTGTTCTCTTATAAATTGATGACGAACATCTATGTGTTTAGATCTAAAATGATGTGCAAGATTATATGTTAAGTCAATTGCACTTTTGTTATCACATTTTAATTCAATTGAGTTATGAAAAACTCCAAAGTCCTCTAAAGTTTGTTTCATCCAAAGAGATTGTGCACAACAACTACCTAGTGCAATGTATTCATCCTCAGTGGTGGATATGGAAACAGAATTCTGTTTCCTACTTGACCACGAAATTAGTGAAGGGCCAAGAAAGTGACAAGTGTCACTCGTGCTCTTATAGTCTAACGAACAACTAGCATAGTCTGAATCAGAAAAACCATGTAGGATAAAGGTATCATTGTGTGGATACCACAATCCTAAATTAGATGTACCGATAAGATATCTAAAAAATCCATTTAATCGCTTTTAAATGAGATTCTTTTTGATTAGCCTGAAATCTAGCACATAAACATACAGCAAACATAATCTCAGGTCTAGTTGCGGTCAAATATAATAATGATCCTATCATTCCCCTATATAATGTTTAATCTATAGAAATACCACTTTCTTCTTTTCCTAATTTCAATGAGACACTCATGGGGGTATTTGTATGTTTTAGATTTTCAAATCCAAATCTTTTTAAAACATCATGAATATATTTTGCTTGATTGATAAAATACCATCATGTTTTTGAGAAATTTGAAATCCAAGAAAATAAGTGAGTTCGCTTATCATGCTCATATCGAACTAATTTTTCATAATTTCAACTACACCATCACATAGGTTCTCATTAGTGGATCCAAAAATAATATCATCAACGTGTATTTGTAAAACTACATGGTCATCATGAATATGTTTAATAAATAGAGTACAATCAGCACTACCCATTTTGTAACTATTTTTAAATAAATAAACTATCAATCAATCATATCATGCTCGTGGTGCTTGCTTCAGACCATAAAGGGCTTTTTCTAATTTAAAAACATGATCATGATATTTAACATCAACAAAGACAGGAGGTTGTTATACATAAATCTCTTCTTTAATATACCCGTTTAGAAAAGCAGTTTTAACATCCATTTGAAATAGTCTAAACCATTTATGGCTAGCAAATGCAAGGAATATTCTAACGCCTTCTAAATGTGCTATGGGTGCAAAAGTTTCATCAAAGTCTATTCCTTCCATTTGTGAATACCCTTTTGCTACCAGTCTAGCTTTGTTCGTAGTGACCCTAGATTCACTATCCATTTTATTTTTGAATATCCACTTAACACCTACAACAGGATGATTAGGTGGACTTTCTACTAACTTCCAAACCTTATTATGTTTGAATTGATATAGCTCATCAGTCATAGCTAAAAACCAAGAATTATCACTTAAAGCAGTTTCAATATTTTTAGGTTCTATATAAGAAATAAAACACATATTTGCAAATAAATCATGTAATGATGAACGAGTTCTTACCCCACTTGTTGGTTCTCTAATTAACAAATTTTGTGGATGATCTTTTGAGAATTTTAGCTCAGTTGGAGGCACATATTCTTGCACTTCTTCTTTCTTATTTATTTTCTTTTGCTTCTTCTTTGCCTCCAAGAATTTCATCATCATCCGACTTTTGTAGAGGGAATAGCTCTTCATTTTGACCTGTAATATTAGTTTCTACAGAAGGGAAAAACTCATCAAATTTAACATGAACACATTCTTCAACCATATTTATCCTTTTATTATAAATCCTATAAGCTTTACTTGTTACAAAATAACTAATAAAAATACCTTCATCACACTTTTCATCAAACTTGCCTAAATTACCCTTAGTGTTCAAACTAAAACATTTGCACCCAAAAACCTTAAAATAAGAAACATTGGGTTTCTTATGGAAATATAGTTCATAAGGAGTTAATTTTAAGAAAGGGCGAAGCATAAATCGATTAATAACATAACATGTAGTACTAATTGCTTCGGCCCAAAATGACTTAGGTAATTGGTATTCTGATAACATAATACGAGCTAGTTCTTGCAAAGTTCTATTTTTCCTCTCTACCACACCATTTTATTGCGGTGTGCAAGGAATGGAAAAATCATGTTGAATACCTAACTCATTGCAAAAGGATACAAATTTTTTATTAACAAACTCTCTTCCATGATCTGAACGAATGCATTTTATTTTCAAATCAAGTTCATTTTAAACACGTATACATAATTTGGAAAACTCTAAAAATGCATCCGATTTAGACACTAAAAAGATTGTCCAACATAAACGAGAGAAATCATCAATTAATACAAAAATGTACTTTCCACCCTTAGGCTTTGTGTAGTAATTGGACCAAACAAATCCATATGAATCAACTGTAAAGGCCTAGTAGTGGAAAGACCCTTTTTGCTCTTAAATGAAGATTTTGAAAATTTTCCTTTTTGACATGGTGAACATAAAGAAGATAGATTTCCATGTAAAATAGGTAAGCCTTTTACTTGTTTATTTTGAGACAATATTACAATTAGCTTGGAACTAGAATGTCCAAGTCGTCTATGCCACAAATCTATTTCATCATTTTTAGACATAAAGCATTTTAAAGAAGAGTGTGATAAGTCGTTAAATCTAATCATGTAAACATTTTGAAATCTAGGAGCAGTAAGAACAATATTATTTGTCTTGGTACCAATAATCTTGCATAGGTTTGAAGATGAATCAAATAACACATATAAACCAACATCACATAATTGACTTATAGAAATTAAATTGTGCTTCAAACCTTTAACAAATAACACATTTGAAATAGTAAAGGATTTGTTACCTACTACTCCACTGACGATGATCATTCCTTTTCCATTATCACCGAACGTAACTACGCCTCCTTTCTTCATCTCTAGGCTAAGGAACTTTGATTTGTTACCCATCATGTGTTTGGAGCACCCTGAGTCCAAGTACCACATGTCTTCTTTATCCTTAGCATCTGTGTCGCTCTGGACACTACTGTCATCACCATTCTTTGAAATTCACTTTCCCATTAGGCACATGTTGGCCTCCTCTTCAGTTTCTAACCCTGAACTGCTTGACTCCTCAGAAGTTGCATCATCCCATGTTTCTGCCTTCAGAACTTTCTTTTTGTCTTTCTTTTTGTGCTGCTTCTCCTTCAGCTCTCTCGAATACTTTGGGCACTTGCTTTTGATGTGGCCAATTCTTCTGCAATGATAGCACTCGGGTGGTGTTCTTTCGTCTTCATCCTCTCCATCCGCTTGGGCTTTTCCTTTCCTATACCCCGATTCTTGCTTCTTAAAAAATTTCTTGAAGGAACTTCTTCATTGAGGGTTTCTCATGAACTTCCTGAATTTTTTTACAAACAAACTTTCTTCATCTCCATTGTCATTCTCATCGAACTCACTACCCACTTCCTTCTTGGACTTCAATGCCAAACCTTCTTCCTTGGCTCCAGGATATACTCCTGTTGTTGAATCCTCAACTCAAATTCATGGGTTTTCAGATTGCCTATCAAATTCTCAATTTTGAGAGACATTAGATCGTGTGACACTGTGATTGTCGTCACCTTAGGATTGAACTTTGGGGGCAGTGATCTAAGTATTTTTCTCACCAAATCTCCATTTGAGAAACTCTTTCCTAGAATCTTTGAGTCATTCACTATCTTGTTGAACCTTGTGTACATGGAGTCTACATCCTCATCAACCACCATTTTGAACTTCTCAAACTCTGATTCTAACTAGAAAAGCTTCTAATCTTTTACCTGCGATGTACCTTTATGAGTAACTTCAAGGAGATTCCATATATCATATGCAGTTTTGCACGCACATACACAATTAAATTCGGTCCTATGTAACGCACAGAATAAGGCATTCATTGCTTTTGCATTATTTTTACAGCGAAGCTTATCAGCTTCATCCCATTTATCCTTGGGTTTTTCCATAGTGACACTTCCTACAATAGTTGTGGGGGCAGTGTAGCATGTTTCTAACATGCCCCAAACATTGATATCTAGCGCTATTAGAAAGCATCACATTCGAGCTTTCCAATAGTTGTACTCAGTGCCCAATAATATGGGAGGTCTACGTATACCTTGCCCCTCAAAAAACGCGTGAGTGTTTAGCATCATTACTCTCGGAGGTAATGCAGATTTCAGAGTAACCACCTCTGATACCAATTGTTGGATCAAGAGGCACCCTTAGAGGGGGGGGTGAATAAGGGTTAATTAATTTTTTTAATCAAATAGGTTCTACTTAATGATAAACAAAAGATCACAAGACTAATTTTTCATAAACCAAAACTAACACTTGAAATCATATAGAAACAGAAACATTAATAATTTATTTCACAAATCCAAATATGAATACAATAAATCTCCATAGAGCTAGAGATAAGGCTTATGAAAAAATACAATTTACTTTTGTTTTCGCCGGTTCTTCTACCAACAACCGCGAGGCTAAAGCATATCACTACCTAGATCTTGTTACTAGCCTCTCCTAGATCCTACCCTGTCACAACCCGTATTTTCTCAACGATTAAATCGTATCAGAGCAAGAGAAAATATGTGTCATAATGCCACGTTGTGCAGGGGATAACTGCACACGCTCCGGCAAAAATCCAGACTTTAGATTTTAAGGAAAAATTCATAGTTTAATATGAAAGAAAACCAGTTATATTTAATGGATGTATCCCTCGACACAGTGGATTAACTAGTCCACGATAAAAATATATTTATTCACAGCGGAAAATACTTTAATTAAGTTTTTTTGACATCCTAAAGGAGCATAAGTGTCCCCGAGGGATGACCCATGGTATGCACGACTATAAGGTTGGTGTAGTATATAAATAAAATAGTCTTTACGCTTAAGGAAAAATAGTGCTTTAGTTTTGCAAACATGATGTGCATGAGATACATGTAGTAATACTTTAGGATTTTAAAATATCTAACATGCAACCTAACATAAAACCTCCCCAGAAACAAGTGAACAACCTCAAATAGGCAAAAGTAACAGTTTTAGTTCATACCCAGCAACATAAGTAAGCCACCAGTGGGCGTCAACAACCTGACACGAACCCACTGGTGAGAAAGCATGTCTATATAGAAAGGAAGAAAACTACCTCACCAGATGAAGAACAACAACCTCAGCTACCCAGGAGGCCATAAGCACACTCCACCAAAGAATTAGCCGTCTAACTGGCTACAACCTGAACCTGAGGCATTCAAAGAATGAACACCTCAGTAACAAAAAAATAAAGGAAGTGGAGCATTAGATTCATAAGAAATGAAAGAAGGGGTTTACCAACCTAGACACAGAAATGCTATTAGTAGAAGAAAAGCATGACAGTAAGAGTAAAACACTGTCAAAACAGCAGTAAAAGCACACCAAGTGTGAACATAAATAGCAACAGGCTCTGCAAAAAAAACTGCAGCAGCAGCAAGGCAAATATATGCCAAAAGAAGTAGCCATGAGAAAGGAAAGGAGCTAACAGTCCTAATCCTGGTGAATTATTGGCCTTGGTGAAAACCATGGGTCAGAGTGGGCGGTACAGCCCTCACCAATAACCAGACCCAAAAACACTCCACGGTGAAAACAAACGGTGGCAGCTACAGAGTCCACACACCAAACCATACCAGCCCAACACGACCTAGGTGGTGGTGGCCATAGCTCAGCACACACAAATCACCCCTTATAGAGCCCATAAAAAACACACCACCTGCCATAATCCATGAGTCGGCATGGAAAAACTAGCCGATCACCCAAGTCCCCCCTAAGTAAAAAGCCATACTAAAAATCCTAAGGAAACACACCAAACCCAAAGTAAAAGCGTCGAGTTCACTCGATGCGGCGCTGAGTGGGTTACCACACTCAATGCCAAACAGCTTCGGCATTGAGTGAGGTCCACCCACTCAACGCCAAGCAACCTAACCGCAGCAACAGGCTTTTGCGTTGAGTGAGCCTACCACACTCAACGCCAAAATAGCCACGGCGTTGAGGGAGGTCGACTCACTCAACACCAAAAGAGTTAAACGCAAAAGCAGGCTTTGGCGTTGAGTGAGTCCACCACACTCAATGCCAAAATAGACACAGCATTGAGTGAGGTCGACTCACTCAACGCCAAAAGACTTAACCACAAAAAGAGGCTATGGCGTTGAGTGAGCCCACCACACTCAATACCAAAACAGCCACGGAATTAAGAGAGGTCGACTCACTCAACGCCAAATGACTTAGCCGCAAAAATAGGTGCTGGCGTTGAGTGAGTCCACCCCACTCAATGCCAAATCAGCCACGTAGTTGAGTGCAGTCAACTCACTCAATGCCAAATGACTTAGCCGCTGGGAAAATCTGCGGCGTTGAGTGAGTCCACCACAATCAACGCCAAATAGCCACGGAGTTGAGTGAGGTTGACTCACTCAACGCCAAAACACTTAGCCATGAAAATAGCCATGGCGTTGAGTGAGGGCACCACACTCAATGCCAGAAGCCTAACAGTCTAGGCGTTGAGTGAGGTGCACTCACTCAACACTTTTGACTTAGCCTAATAATCATCTATCCCGACCACATCCCACTCAACGCCACTTATCCAAAGAGTTGGAAATTAATTCCAACTCTCTTTCCTACCCCTCCTACCCGACCACAGCAGCCCTAAACTTAAGCTTTCAACTAAATTAAGCCTAACCCTGACAACAACTATTAACTGGTCACAGGCCAGGATAAATAAGAGAGAAAGGTTAATTTAAATCTAGGAAATAATGAAGCAGCACAAGGCTGGAATGAAGGGAAATGTCATCCTGCTGCTCTAACTTCTAGGGAGGAAATAAAGAGAACAGAGCTATAACACAGGAAATGAAAACAGAGTAAGTGTTAGAAATAATTGGCAAGGGCAAGGGAGCCACTTTCCTCTACCTCCAGGAAAATAGCAGAAAACTCCAAAGCTTGGCACCAGAGGAAAGAGATTTGCCACCTGCACCTCCAGCTACCTATAGAGGAAAACCTGGAGCTTTTAGCGAGGAAGAAGAAAGACTGAAGAAACCCTAGCTCCTATAGATGGCTCGAAATGCGAAATTACTTACCTAGGATGGAAGAGAACGGCGAGAGTAGCTCAGATCCGCTGCTACCCGAGAGAAACCATCCCTAACTCAACAGCTAACTGGCGGTCAAAGAAGCAGCTCCTCCGCCTCCCGCTCGCTTCCTTCCACTAGAAGCTTACAATGCTCGAGAAATGGGGAGAAATGGGGGGGGGAGGAGAACAGCTGGAGCTTTTAATAAATCCTCCACTCACGTACTCTATAGCTAATTAAAGATAACCTAGCCTAAGCACTAGACGACTATATATATAAACTTATATATAAAACAGCCACATACTTATATATATATATATCATGCACATATATATATATACATATAAAAATTAAGCTATCAGCACCCAATCTTACACACAACCATATATATATACATATATATATATATATATATATATAAACAAAATTTGTTAAACAAACTTAGCCTAAAACAAGCACCAGCCTTACCAAGCTCGATAACACAAGGACATGCACAGCAAACAGGTAGCCACTACCGGCTAACAAAAAAAACGTCGAAACGACGCGAAAAAACAAATGACCTCGGATTTCGACAAAACTCGCACCGTAGCTAAACACCCAAGCTACGAAAACAACGACGAAGTAGAAAACAAACATCCGACGATCAAAACTCGGGCTAACACCTCCCGAAGCCAAAGCACAAACATACTCTGAGAGGCTCCGCCGAGTCACCAAAACAGACTCCGGCTAGCTGGGGAATCTTGCAAATAGGCTACAAATAGGCCACTCAAGGAACCTAAAGAGCAAAGACCACACTCTAACCACGGAAAAGGCCGACACGTGTCATCGTAATGCCACACAAGGATAAACAAATCACAGAAAAACTAGGTGATTACAGTCACTCCCCCTAAAAGAAAGTTTCGTCCTAAAACTTTACACACAACCCTTCTAGCAAAAGAGAAAGAAAAAGATAACCAAAAGCCATAAAAGAAAGTGTACAAACATACCAGGCATAAGTCAGGGAAATAGATGCGGGTAAGCCTTCCACATTGGCGACTCTAGCTCCCAAGTCGCGCTTTCCACCCCTTGATTTCTCCACAAAATCTTAACAATAGGAATTGTTTTCCTCCGCAGCACGCGATCCTAAGCCTCCAGAATGCGGACAAGCACCTCCACATAAGAAAGATTTGGCTCTAATTGTGGCATAGAATCCAAAACCTGCTTGCCACTCTGTACACATTTTCGCAGCTGGCTTACGTGAAAAACATCGTGTACGCTAGGAAAACTCGCAGGCAAATCCAGCCTATAAGCTGCCACACGATCCTTCAACAATCTTAAATTTCCGCACATACCTCGGGTCCAACTTTTGGTTCTTTCCAAACCTCTTTACTCAAATCATCGGGGAAACCTTTAAGAACACCAAGTCCCCCACAGCAAATTCCAAGCTAGATCTACGCTAGTTGGCGTTCTTCTCATACCTCTCCTAGGCTATTCGAAGCTTCTCCGGAAAAAGCTTCACAGCAATTTCCATCTCTTCGAGCGCCTCTGGACCCAACAACGGTCCCTCGCCAACCTCAGCCCAAAACAAGGGAGTCCTGCAGTGCCTCCCACACAATTCTTTAAAAGGAGCCATTTGCATGCTTTCTTGGTAACTGTTGTTATACGCAAACTCCATAAGCCGTAAACGCTCATTCCCACACTCCTCCATGGTCTATAATATAACATCGGATCATGTACTCCACTATCTGATTTGACTCGCTCTGTCTGGCCATTAGTCTGCGGTGGTAAGCAGTAGAATATCTCAAATCTGTACCCAAACCCTCTTGCAGGCCCTTCAAGAAGTGAGATGTGAACCAGGAGTCTCGGTCTGAAATAATGCTGACTGCACACCGTGCAATCGGATGACCACATTTGAATACAGCTCAGTTATCTTACTCATCGGATAGTTGATCTTAAACGGTACGAAGTGAGCACACTTCGTCAATCTATCCACTATCACCAAAACTGAATCATGCCCCCTAGGAGATCTTGGTAAGCATGTAATAAAAATCCATCGAGATACTCTCCCACTTCTAAGTTAGAATCTCCAAGGGAGTCGGCTTGCCACCTGGCCTTCCATAATCGGTTTTCACACGCTTACAAGTGTGACACTCATAACAAATCTGGCTATGTATCCCTTCATCCCATACCACCAAGCAATCTGCTTTAAATCATGATACATCTTAGTAGATCCTGGATGGTAGGCAACACTAGATCCATGGGCTTCCCTTCACACCAACACTCGGATATCTCCAACGGCGGGAATGCAAAACCTGCCGCGGTGCCGCAAGGTACCTGCATCATCAATAGAAAAATCTGGCAATTCACCTTTCTCAGCTTGAAGATACAAATACAAAAGATCGGGATCATCCTTCCGATGGAGTGTTGTAAGCGCAATCCATGAAGGTTCCGCCACAACCAAACTACTCTGCAAATCGCAGCTTCCCATAGAAATGCCCATAAAAAAAACTCCTCTACTAAAAGCTCGGCGGAGAGACCAAAAATCTTCCCTGACTTCCGACATAGGGCATTGGCCACCATATTGGCCTTGCCCGGATGATACTGGATCTCAACATCGTAGTCGGCCACATACTCCAACAATCGCCGCTGACGCAAGAATCAATTTTTCTGGGTGGAAGATGTACTTTAAGCTCTTGTGATCAGTAAAAATCTTGCACTGCGCGGCATAAAGTAGATGTCTCTACAACTTCAGTGCATAGATCACGGCCGCAAACTCCAAGTCATGCGTAGGGTAGTTCCTCTCATGAGCCTTCAGTTGCCTCGACCCATACGCAATCACTTTCCTGACTTGCATCAAAAATGCAACACCATAACAAACATGCGATGCGTCCACATAAACATAATAATCCACGCCTTCTGTGGGCAGGGTCAAAATAGGGGCACTGCACAATCTTTCCTTGAGCTCTATGAAGGATTCCTCGCACATCTCGCTCAAGACAAAAGTTGCAATCTTCTGGGTAAATCTAGTCAAAGGTGCAGCCCAGGGTGGAACAACCCTCCACGAATCTCCTGTAATAGCCGGCTTGTAACGCCCCAAAACTAAAAAGAGGGATGGGTGACGTTTAAGCCAAGGCTAGGACTTGGAGCAGGTATCACGGGCGTAACACGGCATGTCACGCTAGGGAGTTTCTGAGTCATGTACACAGGCCATTACACCGGAAGACACGGGCGTGTCACATGTGACACGGCGTGTCGGGTGCCCGTGTCGTAGGGCCAGGTCCTCCTCTGGAAGCAAGTGTTGGTAGTTGTACATGGGCCATGCCACGGGTACAGACACGGGCGTGTCACATGGTGACACGGGCATGTCGGGTGCCGTGTCATAGCCATGTCCTTCTCGGGAAAAGAGTGTTGGCCGTTGCACACGGGCGTGACACGGGGCGTGACACGGCCGTGTCGCATGCGACACGGGGCGTGACACGAGCCGTGTCGCATGCGACACGGGGCGTGACACGGCCGTGTCGCATGTGACACGGGCGTGTCGGAGCCGTGTCGAATGCCGTGTGCTGGTTTATGTAACGTCCCCATCCGTTAAATGACGTATAGTAGAAGGTCCGGCCGGGGCCCTACACTATATGCCACAAACAGACGGTGAGGTCACAGGATAATACCAAACCAAATACGAATCCAACTCAGAGCATTCTAGCGGAAGCTTAAGCTTAACAACTTTGAACTCTAAACAGGAATGTCCAATATATAAACCACCTTTATATATCACCACGGAATGTACACAAATACAAGAGTTTGGCCTTAAGGCTTTACAGTTCTCTTACATACAACATGTTTTACAAACCTCGGCGCTCATGCGCAGCCGGCCATACATGAGTAAAAGAGAAAACAAAACAAAGCATTCGCTTAGCCTTCAAGGGCTAAGCCGCAGCAGCAGCAGCACATAGCAGCAACAGTAGGCTTTCAGCCCTTCACTTACCACTTGGCTCTCCAGCACCTACACGGGAACAATCCACCCAACCGGTGGCAAACAATGCAACGGTCAGCTTTCAGCTGACCCAATTATAACAATCCTACCCTTTCTCGGGGCATGAGCTTCTTTCCCTGCAAGCATGGCATCATCAAATAGCAAACTATGTGCGCGCAGGCACATTCAAGCCATCACAACCATCGGCACACGGCCCGACAGTCCGTTGCACTCAGGGCACATTTTCGGTGTACCGGAATACCAGGGTCAACACCACCGTCTACACGGTATTTGAGCATTTTAGTCTTTCCGGCGCGCGGGCCTAAGACCCTCATTAGGCGCTCCAACAAAACCTATAACCAGGCTTCCAAGTCGGACGGACCTAACGCAGGTACGGATCAGCCACCCCCCGTTGCTCAAGTCGCCGTGCCACCTCGAATACGGAAGTATCCATGGCTATTTATAGGCGCGGGTCGTTTCACCTTTCCTGTTCGGCAATCTGCCTTTTCATCGAGTTGCAGCCCAACGGCTCAACTACTCACAAAGTGGCAACACACGGCCACAAGAGTTGCATCCAACCCTCTTCATTTCCTGGACATCGTCCAGTACTTCCTGCCGCACCAAGCAACAGGTAGGAACAAGGCATCACAAGCCATAGGCATCACAAGCCATAATCACGGAGCCTTCTCCGATATGCAAACAAGCATCACCAATCCAGACCACGTCAGATGGGCTTCACACAGCATGCCTAAGCCGTACTCCAATTCCGCCTCTAACAAGGGGGACTTCACATATCTACCCTACTAGGGACACCACAACCCACCGCACACTCGCGGGGAAGGGTTTTCCTATGCAATGCAGAATAGAAGGACTTCACATGTCCAAGGAGGGAGATCGTTACCCTTGTCGATCTCTTCGGTGCCATCGAAAACTAGCCGGTGAGAAAGAACCGCAGCAGCCTTGCCTTCACAACGCCGGCTTCGGATCACGAATCGGACCACGGAGCTCCGCCGAAGGCTTGCTCTCCTCCTCCTCCTTCCTCCACTCCTTCTCTCTTCCTCTCTTCTAAGGACAAATGAAGAATGAATCTCTCATCTTCCTTCACGTAATAAACCAGACAGGCCAAAACCACCTTGGCCCTTGATCAAAAGAGAAAAGAACGGAGACGGCCAAGATTTTCCCAAAAAACCAATTTTGGCCGACACGCCTGTGACACGCCCGTGTCACAGGCCGTGTACCCCTTAAGCGGCACACACAGTTTGAACCGACTGAACAACACGGGCATCGACACGCCCGTGTCGAACCTGACACGCCCGTATCATTCTTGAGACACGCCGTGTCTCCTGCTTCATCGAGCTGCAACCAGTACACGGGTCGGAACACGGCAACTGACACGCCCGTGTCCAGCCTGACACGCCCGTGTTCAAGGCCGTGTTCACGGCCTTGTCCGCTCTGACTTGAATAGGCCAATTTCGAAAAATAATTCGAACACGCCCTGGGACACGCCCGTGTCCCAGGCCGTGTACACCCGACACGCCCTGGGACACGCCGTGTCCCAGGCCGTGTAACCTGACCTGCACCTCAAAATCATCTTGAGTCTTTTTGGGCGCCTTTTTGGGGTGTTACAACCCTCCCCCCTTAACAAAATTTCGTCCCGAAATTGCACGGTAAGGAACAAAAAACAGCAATGCTATAACCATGTATAACAAAAAAAGTACACGGTCTACAGTTTATACAAATAACTCGGGAAACTCAGCTCGCAATGGTCTGCACATCGCTCCCATGTTAGCTCTTCAACGGCCACAATTGTCCCATCGGACCTTGACCATCCCGATCACTTTTTCCGCAACTGTTTCTCGGCTCGATCCTCGATCCGAATGGGTCTAACCCTCGTCGTTAGCCCATACTCGACCCGGTACCCGATCATTTCTCCACTACTTGAGCTGGATCCTTCACCGCCTACGAAGGACTGAGATGTGAAATACATCATGTAATCCACCCAAGTCCGCTGAAGTGCTAGTCGATAAGCAGCTTCCCCAACTCGCTGTCCACCCCTCAAACGGACCAAGATACCTCGGACTTAGCTTTTTCAAACCCGAATCCTGGACACACCTTGAAGGGTTTGATCTTCAATAATACCAATCACCCACCGCGAACTCCACGTTCCGATGTTTGGCATTGTAGTACTTTGCTTGACGATCTTGGGCTATCAATAGCCTCTCTCGAATAGAGCGTGAGCGAAGTAGCTTCTTCGACTTCCTTTTTCCCATTCAGCTTAGATTCGCCCTGCTTCTGCCCAAGCTAACGGTGTACGGCATTTCCGACCATACAACGCCTCAAATGG